>JAPVLO010000833.1:0-671412 GCA_027257055.1 Cephalopachus bancanus
TGGGGTGCTGGCAAGCAGGCGGGGAGTGCGGGATGAGGACGACCGGATGACGAAGAAGAGAGCAGAAGTTCTCCTTCGTTGCGGGCTCATCTGTACGGCTCAGTGCTTCACAGCCTCTGCCACCATGCCAGGCTCATTTTTAAATTTTTTGTAGAGATGCAGTCTCGATATGTTGCCTTGGCCGGTCTCCAATTCCAGGCCTCCAGTAATCCTCTCGCCTCGGCCTCCCAAAGTGTTGCAGTTATAGATGTGAGCCACCGTGCCTGGTTGTGATTGCTATTTCAGGAACCTTGAGGTAGGATGGGGCACCAGTGTGAGGATGTGAAAACTCAGTGTGGCCAGAGAAGGGGCTGGGGAAGAAGGTGAGGGAGGGATGGGCGGAAGCCTCCAATGCGGTGTTTAAGTGTCTGACTTGGCTGGGCACAGTGGTTCATGCTTGTAATCTCAACATTTTGGGAGGCCAAGGCAGGAAGACCGCTTGAGTCCAGGAGTTTGAGACCAGCCTGGGCAACGTAGCAAGATCTTGTCCCTACAAAAAGAAAAATAAAAAAATTAGGCTGGGTTTGGTGGGTCCGCCTGTCATCCCAGCACTTTGGAAGGCTGAGGCAAGAGGATTGCCTGAGCCCGGGAGTTCGAGACGAGCCTGGGCAACTTGATGAGACCTCATCTCTACAGTACATCACACAAAATTTATCTGGGCGTGGCGGCATGCGTCTGGCAGTTCCAGCTACTCGGAAGGCTGAGGCGGAAGGATCATCTAAGCCCAGCAGGTCGAGGCTGCGGTGGCCATGAGCATGCCGCTGCACTCCAGCCTGGTGACAGAGTGAGATTCCGACTCAAAACAAAAAAACAGCTGAGTGTGATGGTGCTCACCTGCAGTTCCCGTACTCAGAAGGCTGAAGTGGAAGGGTCACCTGCACCCAGGAGTTTGCGGCTGTGGCGAGCTGTGATCATGCCACTGCACTCTAGCCCGGGTGACAGAGTGAAACGCCGATGAAAAAAAAAACCCAAAAACTAAAAATGAAAGAAAAAGCAAGGAAAAGAGGGAAAAAAAGAAAAAAAAAGAAATTTAAAAAAGGGGAAAAAAGGAATCTGACTTTCTCTCCAGGACAAAGGGAGCCACAGAAGGCCTGAGGCAGGGAAAAACACGTCAAATCTGCCCAGAGCGATGCCCGTCCTACCTCAAGGCTCCTGAAATAGCAACGGGAGCGAACGGGAGGCTGGAGGCAGGGAGGCCTGGGACGGGCTGGCTGGTGGTGGAGCTGGGGAGATGTGACAGCTCGGCCACTGAAGGAGCAAGAGGGAGTGCAGCAGCCCGAGGCCAGGTGACAGATGGGACAGGCTGTGAGCTGCGCCCCTTCACTCCCCCGCTGTGCCTGTGTAGAGAGGGGCGGCCGGGCCAGGCGCCAGGGTCCCTTCCGCAAAAGGAGCCCTGCCAACTGGGTAAACAGAAGTGGACACACGATATTCCTTCAAAACAAAATCCTGATTCATTCACACGCCCTGCTGTTTACTGGAGGTGTTTGTTTTTTTTTTTCCTCCCGGTCTATTTCAGGTCTGACAGGTTTGTGGGGCCAGCAGAGCCGGGCTCAGAGCCAGCTGGGAGGGACAAGGACCCAGTGGGGAGAAAAAGGGCCACTCCTTCTCCCCGCAGGACAAGGAAGGGGGCTGGGGCTGGGCCCCTGCTGAGTGTTCGGGCAAATCCCTTCCCTTCTCTTGGTCCAAGCTCTGTCCCTGGCCCTCTGAGTCCTTCCTTCAAAGCAAAGAATGGTTATTCTTCAGCTTTGGGTCTCTGGCTCCAAATGTGCTTTAGGGCGGGGTGGGGCGGGGTGGGGCAGCCTTGCAGGGAGGCGGCTTGGCAGAAGCCACTTCCTGACAGAGGCGTGATGAGTCAGGGGCTGGAGGTGGCATTCTCTGTTCAAGGGGGGCAGGCCCAGCAGGTGGGAGGGGGAGAACCTTCCCTCTCTGCTCCAGATAGAGACCTTTCCTGCCCTTCGTCCATGTCCCTGGCATCTTCTGCCGGCTCCAGGGTCTGAGCCAAGGAAAGAGACTGTAAACAGAGGAGGCACCGAGAGTCCTAAAAAAAGAGCAGAACCCCTACCCACCTTGCAGAGTTGAGAAATCCTTGCTATAGAAAGAGTTCTTACAAATCAATAAGAAAAAAGGATAGGCAGACATTCCAGTTGAAAAGCTGGCAGATGTGAATTTTGAAAACCACAAATGGCCAACAAATGTGTGAAAAGATGCTCCGATTTACTCAAAACTCAAAAGTGCATATCGAAATGGCCTTGAGCCTAAGGGCAGGGGTTTGCAGTGTTTTAGAGTTAAGAGGTTCTCTGAGGTGTAACTTTCTGAAATTCTTCATAGCGCTGGTAATTATATTAATTTTACTTTCTTTCTTTTTTTTTTTTTTTTTTTGAGTCGGAGTCTCACTCTGTCGCCCAGACTGGAGTGCGGTGGCTGCTCCCGGCCACCGCAGCCTCGACCTGCTGGGCTCTGGCGATCCTTCCTCAGCCTTTCAAGGAGCTGGAACTACAGGCACGCACTATCATGCCTGGTTAACGTTTTACTTTCTTTAAAAAAAAAAAGCAAAAACTTTATTTCTCCCCTACCCAAAGATTCTAACTCTTTTGTTACAATAACTGATTTATTAACCTACAATAGAGAGAGTTGAGAACTTTTTGGGGGGAGTGCAGGGTCTCACGCTGTCACCAGGCTGGAGTGCAGTAGCTTGGTCACAGCTTATTGCAGCCTCCACCTCCTGAGCTCAGGCGATCCTCCCACCTCAGCCACCTGAGTAACTGGGACTACAGGTGTGCACCACCACACCCAGCTAATTTTTTTTTTTTTGAGTTGGAGTCTCACTCTGTCACCCAGGTTGGAGTGCAGTGGCCGCTCCCGGCCACCACAGCCTCACCTGCTGGGCTCCAGCGATCCTTCCGCCTCAGCCTTCCAAGTAGCTGGAACGACAGGCGTGCGCTACCACGCCTGGCTAATTTTTGATTTATTGTAGAGATGAGGTCTCGCCAAGTTGCCCAGGTGGGTCTCGAACACGTGGGCCCCGGCAATCCACTCACCTTGGCCTCCCAAAGTGCAGGGATTACAGGCTGAGACATCGAGCCTGGCCAACTTTTTTTTTTTTTGAGTTGAGGTCTCATTCTGTCACCCAGACTGGAATGCAGTGGCACACTCAGGGCCACCCCAGTGTCGACCTGCTGGGCTCAGGCGATTCTTCCGCCTCAGCCTTCCAAGTAGCCAGAACTACAAGCACACGCTACCATGCCCGGCTGATATTTTTGATACATTGTAGAGATGAGGTCTCACCAAGTTGCCCAGGCTGTTCTCAAATCCCTGGGCTCAAGCAATCCTCTCGCCTCAGTCTCCCAAAATGCTGGGATGCAAGCCACTGCACCTGGCTCCATTATACCCATTTTAAACAGTGTGACATGTAACACTCCATTCCATATTCCATAATCCTTTATAGAGGCATTGGAAAGAATACGGAATAATGAAGAAAGTTTTTTTTGTTTTATTTTGTTTTGTTGTGACTTGGGGTCTCATTCTGTCACCCAGGCTGGGGGTCAGTGGCATGCTCCCGGCCACCACAGCCTCGACCTGCTGGGCTCCGGCAATCCTTCTGCCTCAGCCTTCCAAGTAGTCGGAACTACAGGCACGTGCCACCATGCCCAGCTGATTTTTTGATTTACTATAGAGATGAGGTCTCACCAATTTGCCCAGGTGGGTCTCAAACCCATAGACTCAGGCAACCCTCTCACCTCAGCCTCCCAAAGTGCTGGGATTACAGACTTGAGCCACCGCACCTGGCCAATTTCTTTCTTTTCTTTTTTTTTTTTTTTTTTGAGTTGGAGTCTCACTGTTGCCCAGACTGGAGTGCAGTGGCCGCTCCCGGCCACCGCAGCCTCGACCTGCTGGGCTCCGCGATCCTTCCGCCTCAGCCTTCCAAGTAACCGGAACTATAGGCGCGCGCTACAACGCCCGGCTAATTTTTTGATTTATTGTAGAGATGAGGTCTCACCAAATTGCCCAGGCGGGTCTCGAACACGCGGGCTCAGGCAATCCACTCACCTCAGCCTCCCAAAGTGCGGGATTACAGGCTGAGCCACCGAGCCTGGCACCAATTTCATTCTTTTTAATGGCTGCATGCCCAGCTAGTTTTAAGTTTTTTGTAGAGCTGGGGATCTCCCTATGTCACCTGGGCTGGTCTTAAACTCCTGGCCTCAAGTGATTCTCCCACCTCAGCCTCTCAAATTGCTGGGGCTACAGGTGCGAGCCACACTGCCCAGACTGAATATCATTTAAAATAAAATGCTCTCGGTGGCTCAGCCTGTAATCCCGTGCCTTTGGGAGGCTGAGGTGAGTGGATTGCCTGAGCCCACAGGTTCGAGACCCGCCTGGGCAGCGAGACCTCATCTCTACAATAAATCAAAAAATCAGCTGGACTATGGTAGCGCCTGCCTGTAATTCCGGCTACTTGGAAGGCTGAGGGGGAAAGGATCGCCGGAGCCCAGCAGGTCGAGGCTGCGGTGGCCGGGAGCGGCCACTGCACTCCAGTCTGGGCGACAGAGTGAGACTCCAACTCAAAAATAAAATAAAATAAATAAAATAAATAAATAAAATGCTCACAATAATTTATTGTACCATACAATGGGCTTGACCATCCCTTCTCTTAAGCTTGAAGACTGCAGGAGTCAGGAAAAGCCCTTGACGTGATTCCTGGTATGTGATACTTGCCCCATAAATGGAAGCTCTTCCTGGTCTTCATGGCACAGGCTCCTTCTTGCCAACAAGTCTTAAGGTGTCATCTCCTCTGAGAAGCCTTTCTGGACCACTTTACTAGGTGGCATCCCACCCCAGCCACACCTGTCATCCTATCCCATCGTAATGTTTATCAGTCTCGGAAGGCGTTTCCTTTCCCAGCATGAGAATATCACCTCTACGAAGACAGGGACTACCTTGTATACAGATACATCCCCAATACCTCGGCTAGCACCTGACACATTGTGGGTGCTTTCATATTTTTTTTTTTTTTTTTTTGAGTCAGAGTCTCACTCTGTCACCCAGGCTGGAGTGCCGTGGCACGCTCATGGCTCCCCTAGTGTCGACCTGCTGGACTCCGGCGATCCTTTCGCCTCAGCCTTCCGAGTAGCTGGAACTATAGGTGTGCGCTACCATGCCCAGCTAATTTTTTATTTATTGGAGAGATGAAGTTTCGCCGGGTTGCCCGGGCTGGTCTTGAACCCATGGGCCCAGGCAATCTACTCACCTCGGCCTCTCAAAGTGCGAGATTACAGGCTGAGCCACCAAGCACGGCCGTGTTTTCTTTTTTTAAAACTATTTTCTTTAAAAATTGTTTTAGCCGGGCTCGGTGGCTCAGCCTGTAATCCTGCGCCTTTGGGAGGCTGAGGTGAGTGGATTGCCTGAGCCCGCGGGTTCAAGACCCGGCTGGGCAGCGAGACCTCATCTCTACAATAAATCAAAAAATCAGCCGGGCGTGGTAGCCATGCCTGTAATTCCGGCTACTGGGAAAGGGCTGAGGCGGAAGGATCCCCGGACCCAGCAGGTGGAGGCTGCGGTGGCCGGAAGTGGCCACTGCACCCCAGTCTGGGTGACAGAGTGAGACTCCAAATTTAAAAAAAAAAAAAAAAATTGTTTTAGCCAGGCGTGGTGACTCACTTCTAAAATCCCAGCACTTTGGGAGGCTGAGGTGAGAGGACTACCTGAGCCCACGGGTTCAAGACCAGCCTGGGCAACTTAGCCAGACCTCATCTCTACAGTAAATCAAAAAACTAACCAGGCGTGATGGCACACACCTGTAGTTCCAGTTACTTGCAAGGCTGAGGCGGAAGGATCATCTGAACCCAGCAAGTCAAGGCTGTGGAGGCCGGGAGTGTGCCACTGCCCTCCAGCCTGGGGACAGAGTAAGACTCTAACTCAAAAAAAAAAATTGTTTTAGAAACAGGTTTTTTTTTTTTTTTTTTTTTTTAAGTTGGAGTCTCACTCTGTCGCCCAGACTAGAGTGCAGTGGCTACTCCTGGCCACCGCAGCCTCTACCGCTGGGCTCTGGCGATCCTTCCGCTCAGCCTTCCAAGTAGCTGGAACCATAGGGCGCGCTACCACGCCCGGCTAATTTTTTATTTATTGTAGAGATGAGGTCTCGCCAAGCTGCCCAGGTGGGTCTCGAACCCGCGGGCTCAGGCAATCCTCTCACCTCAGCCAGAAACAGGTTCTTGCTCTGCTACCCAGGCTGGAGGGCAGTGGCATGATCACAGCCCACTGCAGCCTTGAACTCCTGGGCTCAAGCAATTCTCTTGCCTCGGCCTCCCAAAGTGCTGGGAGTACAGGTGCAGGCCACCATTCCCAGACTGTGTTTTCATTTTGAGATAAACTTCGGCCAGGTGTGATGCCTCATGCTTGTGAATCTCAGCACTCTGGGAGGCTGAGGCAGGGGGACTGCTTGAGCCTGGGAGCCTTTATTTATCCACACATGTGCAAAGCACCCTGCGACTCACCACGCCTTTCCGCCATCATCATCTCACATGTCTTGCCTCTCACATACAAGGTCATGGATATTTGGAGGAATAAGGCAACACATGACCGAAGGTCTCCGAAGCCCAGAGGGAGGGCCTGGGGCCAGGGGCCTAACAGGCCAGGAAATGTGTGAATGAATGCTCTGGCCTTCCTGGCTTGAGTGCACCGTGAAGGCTGGGAAAAGGCTGCTGTGGCCCCATCTGTAACCCAACCAGCCTCAGTGTCCAGCCCGGCTGAGGACAAGTCCTGGGTTGTCCAGATGCTGGCTAGCTGCCGCTCTGTCCCTGGACAGGGCAGATCCCTCTAGTCCCTGTCATCTGAGCTGTGGAAAAAATGAAATGAGGCCAGGTATGGTGGCTGACGCCTGTAATCCCAACACTTTGGGAGGCTGAGGTGAGAGGATTACTGGAGCCCAGGAGTTCAAGACCAGCCTGGACAACACAACAAAATTCGTCTCTACAAAAAACGTATTTAAAAAAATTAGCACCAGGCTCGGTGGCTCAGCCTGTAATCCCAGCACTTTGGGAGGCTGAGGCGAGAGGATTGCCTGAGCCCGTGGGTTTGAGACCCACCCGGGCAATTTGGTGAGGCCTCGTCTCTATAATCAGTAAAAAAAAATTAGCCGGGCGTGGTAGTGCACACCTGTAGTTGCAGCTACTTGGAAGGCTGAGGCGGAAGGATCGCTGGAGCCCAGGAGGTCGAGGCTGTGGTGGTCGGGAGCGTGCCACTGCCCTCCAGCTTGGGCGACAGAGTGAGACTCCAACTCAGAAAACAAACAAACAAACAAATAAATAAATAGCTGGGCATGGTGGTGTGTGCATGGAATCCCAGCTACTCGGGAGGCCGAGGTTAGAGGATTCCCCAGGATGTTGAGGCTGTGGTGAGCTGTGGTCATGCAGTTGTTCTCTAGTCCGGGTGACAGAATGAAAGCGTGACTCAAAACAAAAAAGAAAATGAAATGAGGTTACCTGCGTCCCGTGAATCTGGATGCTCAAAGAGAAGCAGACACGGGGTGTTAGGAGACTTCGCCTCTGCGCTGCTGTGTGCCCTTGGCAAGTCACTTTCCCTCTTTTTCCCCGGGCCTCCGTGTCTGCTTCCGTAAGAGGAAACAGGCAACCCCTGCCAGCATGCCTTCAGCGCCCCCCATGCCTCTCCCCTGCGTGACCGCACCCTGCCCTGGTCCTGCTTCCCAGTATCTGCTGTCAAAATCCTGCTTTTCACCCTCTAACTCTGCTACCACTCCCTTGTGAGTTTCCTCGCCACAGGACGTTCTGCTCCTTCCTCAGGCTTCTCTGGGCTCTCGAGGGCCGGGACCCGATGAATCATGGAATGGCAGGTTCTGCTTATGGAGAGAGGCCCCATCGGGCACCAGGCATCAAGCTTGGGCACCGTGCTAGGCACTCTGTCATCTCACTTAATCCTCCCACAAGGCATCATTATCCTCACTTGACAGATGAGGTAACTGACGTTCAAAGAGGCAATGCCCTTGTTCGGGGCCACAGACGGCCGGGCCGCGTGGCTCCTCTGCCGGCACCACGCGGAGGGCCTGGCACAAAGGTGTTCCCCATCTGTTTGCTGAGTGGCTGGGAATGCCACCGAAGGCAGAATGAACGCCTGCATCCTTTTCTGAGTTCTCCCTTCCCTCACTCTCTCCCTCCCTCCCCCCACCTCTCTCTGTCTAAAAATCCAGCTACTGCAAGATGCATCATTTTAATCCATTTCAAACCTGGTGTTCTGGTGCTCAGCAATGTGTGTGTGTGTTTTCCTGAGTTGGGGGTCTTACCGGGTCGCCCAGGCTGGAGTACAGTAGCCCCTCACAGCTCACCGTGGCCCGGACCTCCTGGATCCAGGTGATCCTTCCACTGCAGTCTCCTAAGTAGCCGGGACTGCAGGTGTGTGCCATCACGCTTGGCTAATTTTCTTTTTTTTTTTTTTTGAGTCAGAGCCTCCCTCTGTGGCCCAGGCTGGAGTGCAGTGGCATGCTCACGGCCACTGCAGCCTCAACCTGCTGGGCTCAGGCGATCCTTCCGCCTCTGCTTTCCAAGTAGCTGGACCCACAAGTGTGTGCCACCACAGTCGGCTAATTTTTTGATTTATTGTAGAGATGAGGTCTCAGCAAGTTGCCTTGGCTGGTTTCGAATCTGTGAGCTCAGGCAGTCCTCTCACCTCGGCCTCCCAAAGTGCTGGGATTATAGGCATGAGCCACTGCACCCAGCCATGCCTGGGTAATTAAAAAAAAAAAATTTTTTTCCTGTATGTAGAGACAAGGTTTTGCTATGTCTCCCGGGTTGGTCTGGAACTTCTGGGCTCAGTGGATCCTCCCACCTCGGACAGGTGGGAACCACTAAGGCCGGTTAACTATGTTAACTGTCATCATCGCTTTCTGCCTCAAGTCACAGCTGCACTAAGAGCGGTCCCATAACCGAGCCCAATGCGCAGGGAAGTGGTGAGTCCTGTCACCGCGGGCAAGCACGCAGGAACGCAGGACAGGAGACGGGCCAGCAGCGCCAGGGAAGGCCTGGGCAACCCAGCCCCGGCCTGGGGATCTGTGGCCGTCCTGTCTTCCCCACCCCCTGGGGGTCCCGGGACCCAAGCAGGTTCTTCTGGTCCCGGTGACCCGCCCGGGCCCAGCCCCACAGGCCGGGAGCCCAAAGTCCCGGCGGGTTTCCGGGCTCGAGTCCGTCTTCCGCCGACCGTAAGGCACCATTCCTCGCCCCGCTTCGGAGGGGCTCTGCCCCGGAGCCGCCTCCGAGGGCCGTGCCGCCCCCTCCCCTTCCCGGCGTCGCGCGAGGCGGGCGGGGTCCCCCCGGGCGGGCGGGGCTCCCGCGCCCCCGCCGCCCCCGCCGCCCCCGCCGCCCCCGCCGCCCCGGCCGCCCCGGCCGCCCCGGCCCGACGGCCCCTGCCGGGCCTCCTCTTTGTCTCGGTCCGGGCGGCCCGGCGGCCCGGCCGAGCCCCGCCCGCCGGCGGCGGGAGGGGGCGGGCCGGGCGCGGCGCGGGGCGCGGCGCGGCGGGGCGGGGCGGGGCGCGGCGGCGGGGCGGGGCGGGGCGCGGCGGCCGGGCGGGCGGGCGGCGGAGGCGGCCGGCGGGCGCCGCGGCGGGACCCAGCGCAGCCGGAGCCGGAGCCGGGGCGGGGAGCGGAGGCCGCGGCGGGCGGGCGGGCTCCATGGCGCCGGCGTCCGCCTGAGCAGCGCGCGCAGCGGCGAGCGGGCCGCGACCCTGCCCCGCCATGGGGGACGTGCTGTCCACGCACCTGGACGACGCGCGGCGCCAACACATCGCAGGTGAGGCCGGCGGGACCCCCGCCCCGCCCCGCCGCCGCTCCGGGCCGCGCCTCTCCCGGGGGGCTGGGACCCCCGCCCGCCAGCCCGGTCGAGCTGGGGCGCAGCCGCGCCCACCCGGGCGGCCCGGCCGGACGCGCTCCGAGCCCTGCCTCTGCCTCCCCGGGACCCCCGCCCGCCGCGCGTCCGGACCCTCCCCGGCCGCCCCGGCCCCAGCGCGCGCGGCCCCGGGGCCCCGGTACACGTGGCCGCGGCCGCCCGGGCCGGCTCGGCGGGACTCGTCCTGGCGAGGGACGGGCGCCGGAGCGGTGGGGCTCGTGTCCTTCGGCTCGGCCGGCCTGCTGGCAGCGGGGCCAGCCCCCGACTCCTCAGCCCCTTTCCGGGCCTGTGGCCGCCGGCGGCCGCTTCCAGGGCAGCTGTCCCCGGGCCCCGGGGAGGTCCTGGGCTCCTTCCCCCCTGCTAGGAATGGGGAGGTCGGGCGAGAGGCTCTGGGCTCCCAGGGCTGGTGGACTGCCCCGGTGGAGGCCCAGCATACGCTTCCGGGCATCTGATCTTGGACAAGTCGCCTAGCGTCTTGGCTCTTTGGTTTTCTCCTCTTTGAAATGGGGTCAGAGATTTCTTGCGAGTGCGTTGTGGAGAGACTTAAGCGAGGCAATTCTTGGGTGATGCTTAGCCCGGGGCCTGGCTTAGGAGAGGCGCTGGCACACGGGGTGCCGGTGGGGCTGGGGGCAGCCCGTGGAGAGAGGAGACAGCCCCTCTTGGCCGCCTCTGCCTCTCGCTGTCCAGTGGGCCCAGAGTGCTGTGGCACCTACACTCATCTTGGATCCGGTGTCCGGTGGCGCGTCAGCAGCTGCGTTCTCCTTGCTCCCTCAAGAGCGGACCTGAGAGTGGTGACCAGGTGTCCTTTAACTCTGTGTCCCCAGGGCCCCACTCCTGCCCAGTGGCTGTGGTCCTGGCTGGTGGCCTGGGGTCCCTGCGGGCGCTAGACCTGGGACTGGGTCCAGGGGTGGTTGGGAGTGCTGTCTCTCTAGCCTCTGACCAGCGGGGGGTTAAGTCCTGGGCCGCCTCCTTGCAAAGGGAGGCCTGGACTCTGGGAGGAGGAAGGGTGGGGCGGGGTCTTCCTGTCCCTTCCCTGCCGTGCCAACCTCCTGGGGCTCAGTAACAGTCCTTCCATTCAGGACCTCCTGCTGCCGCCCCTTGCCCGGCCTGGCGGGTTGTGGTGCCCTCTGGGGTTTTTCCTCTCCGGACAGGCTCTGGCTCTCCCTGTCTCCCCACCCTCCTGGGCTGAGAACTGCTGGCCCGCCCACCTCTCCCCTGGCGGGTTACAGGGAGGGGACCGACACCACTGGAGGTGAAGTGTCCTCCGCTGGAGAGGGCTGAGTTTGCTTTGTGGATGCCAGGCTGGGTGGGAGAGGCCGTGCCTACTCAAAGCCTGCTGGCCTCTACTCCCCTCAACCCTTCAGTGCTATTTATAACCCTCTTCGAATGCCTGGAATTCCTGGTCCAGGCACACCTGAGGGAGCTCCTGATGGCAGGGTGGGAGCTTGGAAGGGCAGGAAGCCGGGAAGCCGCTCAGGCCCCTCCAGAGGATGTGAGCTGCCCTAGAGGTCGCTTTTGGAGAGGACCAAGGGTGTGTCTTTGCTCCTCCAGTGATCCGTGCACCTCCTCACCCCACCCAAGGAGCCATGGATATTTTCACAGCAGACAATTAACATTCCAGAGTCTTTCCTACCTGGGGCCTGCTTCTCCACCCCAGTAGAAATGTCAGAGTTGGGAACACCCCTTCCGAGCTCCCGGGTGTTCCTGTCGCGGCCTGGGGCTTGGCCCGCGGCTTGGAGCTTCATGCCTGCCCCTCGCAGGTGGACAGGTGAGCTCAGGCCGGCAAGTCTGGGCAGAGGTCAGGCGCGCGCCTGCGTGGTGCTGTTTTGCTTCTGCTGCACCTTTCATCCTGGGATTTCAAAGCCCTTGGCGAGCAGGGGCTTGTTCCCACACCCGTGGCCCCCGGGGACTGGTGGCAGGGTGAGTCCTGCTTCCTGACAGGGGGAGGGTGCCTGGAGGTGCAGGCCCTGGGCCGGAAGCCAGGAGGCCTGAGGAGCCTTGGCAGGCCACAGGCTCCCCTAGTCTCAGTCTCCCTAGCTGTGACCAAAGGGGATGGGCCCCTTTAAATTAAATTAAATTAATTTATTTGGGGCGGGGTCTCCCTGTGTCATCCCAGCCGGAGTGTAGCGGCATCACCACAGCTTACTGCAGCCTCAAACTCCTGGGCTCAGGGATCCTTCTTCCGTAGCTGGGACCACAGTTGCCCACCACCACGCCCGGCTCATCTGCTTTTTTTGTAGAGATGAGGTCTTGCTGTGTTGCTCCCTTCTCCTGCTTTGGCCTCCCAAAGTGCCGGGAGTACAGGTGTGAGCCACTGCGCCTGGCCAGGATGTGCCACTTGATGGCTGAAGTCCTTTCCAGCTGTGAGGGCCTGTAACAATCTCAGATTTTTCCCACAGGTTTCCAGACTTGAGCCAGTTTAAGGCCCCAACACAGTGACCCTGGGTCGAAATCAGTTCTTTTCTATAAAATGGGAATAATAATAGTACTTGCCTGCTAGGCACTGTGGAGAGGACTTAATGATATAGGTAGGAAGCTCAGCCTGGGACATAGGAGGTGCTCTGCACACAGTTGCTGTCATTATTGAGATTGTTCTGGGCTCTTTGCCATGACTCACACCTGTAATCCTAAAACTTTGGGAGGCAGCAGGAGGATTGCTTGAGCCCAGGAGCTTGAGATCAGCCTGGGCAACACAGCAAGACCCCGTCTATTTTTTTTTTTTTTTTGAGTTAGGGTCTCATTCTGTTGCCCAGGTTGGAGCGCAGTGGTATGCCGCTCAGGGCCACCGCAGCCTCGATCTGCTGGGCTGAGGGCGATCCTTGTGCCTCAGTTTTCCCAGTAGCTGGAACTACAGGCAGGTGCCACCACGCCTGGCTAATTTTTTTATTTATTGTAGAGACGAGGTCTCACCAAGTTGTGCAGACTGGTCTCGAACCCCTGGACTCAGGCAGTCCTCTCACCTCGGCCTCCCAAAGTTCTGGGATGGCAGCCTTGAGCCACCGCACCAGGCCCTATTTTTTTTTTTTTTTTTTGAGTTGGAGTCTCACTCGGTCGCCCAGACTGGAGTGCAGTGGCCGCTCCCGGCCACTGCAGCCTCGACCTGCTGGGCTCCGGCGATCCTTCCGCCTCAGCCTTCCGAGTAGCCGGAATTACAGGCGCGTGCTACCACGCCTGGCTGATTTTTTATTTATTGTAGAGATGAGGGCTCACCAAGTTGCCCAGGTGGGTCTCGAACCCGCGGGCTCAGGCAATCCACTCACCTCAGCCTCCCAAGATGCGGGATTACAGGCTGAGCCACCAAGCCCGGCTCCAATTTTTTTTTTATAAGTACATTTTTTAAAATATTGAAAAAGAGATTGTCCTTTCCTCTCTGTGGTTGGGTTCTTAGTGGGCAGAGTGAGGGCCGGTGTTTGGAGTTCGAAAGGGCTGATGGCAGCTGTGACTCAAGCCCTGTTTCTCTGAGGTTGCTCCTGCCACCTGGGTTTTCAGACTTGTGTACCGAGTTCCTTCTGCATGGACAACGATGGGGGACCCACAGACAAGCAGGGGAACCAGGACTGGGACGGACGGGTGGGGGGTTGGGCCAGCCCACATCTTCCACCTGGCCCGGAGGTGGGACTAGTAGGACAGCGGAGGCTTGGGGGCTGGGGCGTAGGGTGGGGCCGTGGGGGGTGTTTCTGGGAGGGGGGGATGTGTGAGGGGATCTTTGCATATGGCCTGAGCTACAGAAGCCAAAGTGCAGCAGGTGAGGGAGAGGGGGCTGAGCACTGTGTCCCTGGCAGAAACTTGGATTTGGCAGCGGACTCCCCTCCCCCATATCCCACTGTAAGGTCAGGTTTGTAGGTTTGTTACCTGAGTGTGAGCGGCAGGTGAGGGCGGTCACCGGTACCTGGGCTCCCCTGTGCTCCTTCCTTCTGCCTGTCTTACCTTGCTGGTCCCCTTTTTTAAGAGTCGGGATCTCACTCTGCTGCCCAGACTGGAGTGCAGTGGCATGATCATGGCTCACCACAGCCTCGACCTCCTGGGTTCATGCGATCCTCCCACCTCAGCCTCCACCATGCCTGGCTAATTATTGGATTTTTATTATTATTTTTGAGTTGGAGTCTCTCTGTTGCCCAGATTGAAGTGCGGTGGCATGCTCATGGCTACTGCAGCCTTGATCTGCTGGTCTCAGGTGGTCCTTCCACCTCAGTCTTCCAAATAGCCAGAACTACAGGTGCCCGCTACCACACCTGGCTAATTTTGTTGGTTTATTCTGGAGTCGAGTTCTCACCAAGTTGCCCAGGCTGGTCTCGAATCCGTGGGCGCAGACAATCCTCTCACGTCGGCCTCCCAAAGTGCTGGGATTTTAGGCATGAGCCATTGCGGCCAGCCTAATTATTGGATTTTTTGTGGCTTTGAGTGTTGCTGAGTTGCCCTGGCTGGTCTCGAACTCCTGGGCTCAGCGATCCTCCTGCTTTGGCTTCCCAAAGTGCTGGAATTGTGATTACAGGCATGAGCCACTGTGCCTAGCTGGTTCCTCTTTTTTTTTTAAGTGGCAGCTTCTTTGAGACACAATGCACCTATCATTCAGTTCATCCACCCAACGTGTACAATTCGGTGCTTTTTAGTAGATTGGCAGAGTTATGCGACCATTGCCACAATCCATTTTAGAGCATTTTCCTCGCTCCTGAAAGAGACCCTGTGTCCATTGGTAGTCACTTTCATTCCCCTTCCCAACTCTAGGCAACCCCTGCTCTGTGTCTGGTTGCAGAAGGAATGCATGTGTCAACCGTTTAGAAGGGTTAAGTAAGAACTGAAAGCTCCTTCCATCTTTCTTCCCTTTGGCCCCACTTCCCAGAAGCAGTCACTTGAGCTTGGTGTGTCACCGGTTCCAAAGTGGCCTCCCCCTGTACGCACTCGTGTAGCTTTGTTTAGAAAAATCGGTTCTGGTCTCCACTCCTGTGGTTTGACTTTTTTCACTTGGTGAACTATAGATGTCTTTTTGTGTCAGGGCACACAAGTCGACCTTGTGTTTGTCTTGGTGGGTTCCTTTCTGTGCATGGGGCAGTTTGTTTGCCCAGGCCACGAGAAGGGCCATTTGGGCTGTTTCCAGGGTATTTGCGGGTATTCACGGCGCTGCCACGGTGTCAGAGAGGCCTCAAGGTAGAACTCCTGGCTCATGTTTTGATATATTGACAGATAGCCTTTGAAAGCCAGCGGACATCTGACACCCTCCTGCCAAAATGCACCTCAGTACTGAGTGTTTCACCCCTTTTGACAATCAGATGTGAGAAGAAGTAAGTGTTATGTCCCTCGCAGCCAATCAAAGATGACAGCCTGGGGGGAAAGGGAGTGTTTAATTTCTATAACCAGGTTGTAGGAAGATGGGTCGGCCTCATTGCCACAAAGCCTGCTCAAAGTAACAAATTCATTCCTGTGTTTATACCCCAAATCCATAGCCCCTTGCCCACCTGAAGCTTGAAGACTACGTGCATTTGTAGCAAGACTTAAGATTTACATTAGTGGTTTTTGATATGTGACCGCGAATGTGACTCAAAGTCTCCTGGTCATGGTGACATTTTAGATAACATTTTGGAATTCACGAGTTGTTTTTTACGGTTTTCCAGAGGAAGGGGCAGACGGTTGCAACATTTGGAAGGAAGGGAAAGTCACAACATTTGAAATGATAGCTTTAAACTCTTTGAAAACATAATTGTAACAAGCTTTTATTCCCGGAGCCCCGGGCTGTAACAGTTCGGTGTCCTCGTGCTCACAGTCGAGAGGAGTCGGGCAATGCCCAGTCCAGGCTTTCAGACACTCTTGCCGGCCTTGGGCCGCTTTCCTAACCATTAGGTGGTCCGGCTTGCCGGTTGTGGCTTGCCGGTTGTGGCTTCTCCAGCACCACAGTGGTTTGTGAGATAAGACTGGCCTTCCAGACCAGTTAGACAAGACTGGGAGAATGGAAGGAGAAGGGTTGGGGGGAGAGGAGAGAGAAAGAATATGTCTTTTATTTTATTTTATTTTTTGAGTTGGAGTCTTACTCTGTCGCCCAGACTGGAGTGCAGTGGCCGCTCCCAGCCCCCGCAGCCTCGACCTGCTGGGCTCCGGCGATCCTTCCACCTCAGCCTTCCAAGGAGCTGGAATTACAGGCGTGCGCTAACACACCCGGCTCATTTTTGATTTATTGTAGAGATGAGGTCTCGCTACCCAGGCGGGTCTCGAACCTGCGGGCTCAGGCAATCCACTCACCTCAGCCTCCCAAAGGCGTGGGGTTACAGGCTGAGCCACCGAGCCCGGTGAATGTGCTCTTTAAAATTCAAGCGGCTTCTCCAGTTAGCCCAACTAAACAAAAGAATACAAGTTTCTGAGTCTTCTAAATAACTTCTAATATAACCCAGATGGCCTCTTTTTAGCCTATAACAGAAGGGTCTCTCATTTATTTATTTATTTAGAGGTGGAGTCTCACTGTTGCCCAGGCTGGAGTGCAGTGGCATGCTCACGGCCACCCCAGCATTGACCCGCTGGGCTCTGGCGATCCTTCCGCCTCTGCCTTCCAAGTAGCTGGAACTACAGGTGCACGCTACCACATCTGGCTATTTTTTGATTTATTGTGGAGACAAGGTCTCGCCAAGTTGCCGGGGCTGGTCTTGAACTCGCCTCGGCCTCCCAAAGTGCTGGGATTACAGACTGAGCCACCGAGCCTATTTGTTTATTTTTTATTCGGATTCTCACTCTGTAACCCAGGCTAGAGGGCACCATCACGGCTCACTGCAGCCTTGACCACCTGGGCTCAGGCAGTCCCCCTTCCTTAGCCTCGTAATTGGCTAGGAATACAGGCATTCGCCACCACGCCCAGCTAATTTTTATTTTATTTTTTGTAGAGCTGAGGTCTGGAACTCCTGGGCTCAAGTGGTCTTCCTGCCTTGTCCGCCCAATGTGTTGGGATTACAAGCATGAGCCACGGCGCCCGGCCTTGTTTGTTTATTGAGCAAGACAAAGGATGCCTTTTTCAAGATTGAGTTAGAAAAATCTACTTCTCCACCTTTGGGAGGCGGCTTTAGGTCCAGGAGTGAGGGGGTGCCCCACCCCACCCTTGTGTGTGGCTTCCCCACTGTTGTCCTGGGTGTCGCAGAGAGAGCAGCTTGGCCGGAAGCAGTGCTGGGCCTGGGCTACTGTCATTAGCCAGGCCTGGGTCAGCCCTCGGGGGTGAAGCGGCTGGGGTTTCTGTCGGGTCTTACATCACGTGCTTTTGTGGGGCTTGACCCGCCCGCCCCTCCATCCAGCCTCCTCCAGACCCCTTCCCACCCCCAGACTCTGTCCCTTTCGCTGCTGTGGCCCGAACACTGGCCTTGCCTGCTCGGAGCTGCCCCAGCCTCCTCTGGGCCTCCCATTCTTCCCACTCACGCTTCCCAAGACACCTTTCTCAAACCAAACTGGGCCAGGCCCGCCCTCTGCTGCCCCAGGAGCTAGGTGAAAGACAGCAGTGGGACTGGCTCACCCACCACTTAGCAGTAGCCACTCGGCTCTGCGCTAGGGTGTCCTTCTGTGTTTGTTGTTATACGTCACTGGGACCGGGCCTCAAGTTTGTGTCTCGCCTCTTTCACTAAACGATTTATAATAAACATCTCTTCCAGGTCATTAAAACCTTCCTGGCAGTATTCCCACAGGCTGCATCTGTTCCATCTAAGGACAAAGAGACTTTTTCTAGCCTTTCTCTAACACTGGACATCAGGTGGTTTCTTTTTTTTTCTTTATCTTTTTTTTTTTTTTTTTTTTGAGTTGGGTCTCACTTTGTCACCCAGGGTGGAGTGCAGTGGCATGATCATGGCTCAGCACAACCTCGATATCCTGGGCTCAGGTGATCCTTCTGCCTCAGCCTCCAGAGTAGCTGGGACTACAGGTGTGCACCAACATGCCTGGCTACTTTTTAAAAATTTTTTGTAGAGATGAGGTCTCGCTGTGTTGCCCAGACTGGTCTGGAACTCCTGGGCTCAAGTGATCTTCCCATCTTGGCTTCCCAAAATGCTGGGATTACAGGTATGAGCCACCACGCCGAGCAAGTTTCTTTTTTTTTTTTTTTTTTTTTTGAGTTGGAGTCTCACTCTGTCACCCAGGCTGGAGGGCAGTGGCATGCTCCAAGTCACCAGTCTCGACCTGCTGGGTTCAGGCGACCCTTCCGTCTCAGTCTTCCAGGTAGCCAGAACTACAGGCACATGCCACCACGCCCGGCTAATTTTTTGATTTATTGTAGAGACGAGGGCTCGTCAAGTTGCCCAGGCTGGTCTTGAACCCCTGGATTCAGGCAGTCCTCTCACCTCCGCCTCCCAAAGTGCTGGGATTGCAAGCGTGAGGCGCCAGGCCCGGGCATATGGTTTTTAGGGACTGACTGAGCCACTGTGTGTGTTTCCTTTCTGGGTCTGATCAGCTTCCCTGCTGGAGACTGACTCATCTCCTAGCCCACCTCTACCTCTCCCCCACTTCCACCCACCTGGGCACTTTGTGGGAGGTTCTTTCCTGGAAAGCCCTGATACCCCTGAGGAGCCTTCCAGGACCAGCTGCCCACGGGCTGGGACCAGGAAGGATGACCACAGCCGCCTCCCTAGCCTGCGGCATGAGGATGGTGGTGGATGGGGCAGGGAGGGACAGTCATCAGGCTGTGAATTATAACTGTAACAATCAACCATTGTTCACTGAGCACTTACTATGTGCCAGGCCCGCCTTTGCCTTCTGTTATCCCTTTGAATCCTCACCTCAGGGGCGGCCTGGATGGGAAGTCCCAGGCCT
This sequence comes from Cephalopachus bancanus, assembly GCA_027257055.1. Classification (NCBI taxonomy): domain Eukaryota; kingdom Metazoa; phylum Chordata; class Mammalia; order Primates; family Tarsiidae; genus Cephalopachus; species Cephalopachus bancanus. The sequence continues at coordinate 18,693 of JAPVLO010000833.1, forward strand.
TAGTGACGGAAACCACATTCCACTATGTGTAGTTCCCGGCACCCATGCTGGACAGGGCGACCAGGACGTGGGGCCAGCCAGCCCCCAAGGGAGGCAGTGGTGGGAGGCCTGGGGAGGGAGGGGCAGAGAAGGAGCCGGGTGGGAGCAGAGGGGTGTGTGTGGAGGCTCCAGTAGGTTCACAGATGGATCCCACCCATGGTGACTCAGTCTGAGACTCCCAGTCTGTCTTTGGCGGTCCTTTCTCCTCCTGCGACTCCCCCCCACCTTGGGCCGAGCTCGTGACTCGCTGCACCCTGGGTCTCCTGCGAGCTTCGTCCTGCGGCTGCAGAAATTCCTGAGCTGCTTTTCCTTCCCTTGCCCCACCCCCACCCCTTCCTGGCCCGAGGAAGAAGGGTTTTCCTCTGTAGACGGCCTGGGCAGAGCTTTCCGGAAGGGGGGGCATGGGGGGGCGATGCCTCGGCTTAAAACCCTCCAGGCGGAGCGAAGCCAGGCTCCTCTCCCCAGAAGCCCAGGCCTGAGTCATGGGAGGCTGTGATCTTCTGATCTCACAGATTTTAAAACTGGGAGAACAGGAAATGTTCACCCCTGAGGGCACCGGTCCCACCCACTGGGCCTGGTCTCCTTAGGGAGCTGCAGAGGTCAAGGGCCCTCCCTGGGGACACAGTGGGTGGTGAGTCTGAGGAAGCAGGGGCAGAGAGTTTTGGGGCAAGGCTCTGACAGGCCTGCCCTGCATGGACTAGTGGGGTTTTTGTTTTTGTTTTTTGTTTTTGTCTATTGTTTTGAGTTTGGGTCTCGCTTTTTCGCCCAGGTTGAGTGCAGTGTCACCATCACGGCTCACTGCAGCCTCAACCTCCTGGGCTCAAGCGATTTTTAAATTTTTGATTTCAGATTCAAGGCCTTGTTATGTTGCCCAGGCTGGCCTCGAAATCCTGGGTTCAAGCGATCCTCCCTCCTTGGCCTCCCAAAGTGCTGGGATTACACACGTCAGCCATCGTGCCTGTCTGTGAACTGGTGTTTTGGGGCAGGTCAGTTGCGCTCTCTGAGCCTCAGAGTCCTCTGCAAGAGAGGATGAGAGTTCTGGCATCTCCGGGCATGACAGTACCAGTGGGTGGTGAGAATCTGTGAATGGGGGCTGTTGTGATATTACTTTATTGAGTGAACTTGACCCCCAGGGAGATGTGCTGGGTCCGTGTTGTGACCTGTGCCAATTGCAGCTCCCTTCTGTGTGCTCCAGGAGGTTGACATGCCTCAGAGGTACACTGGTCTGTGGCCCTCGACACTGGGTGTCAGCAGTAGGTCCTTGGAGGGCGGTGAGACCTGGCTGTGTCGCAGGGTCCATTATTCAGCAGCATCATTCCTCTGCTCCTGGCATCTCATAAAGGGGTGAAAAGACAGGTGGGACCACGTCCCCCTTGTGTGGCCATGTGTCAAGAGCTGGACTCGTGAAGCTGGGTGTGATAGTTCATGCCTGTAATCCCAGCACTTTGGAAGGCTGAGGTGGGAGGATTGCTTGAGCCCAGGACTTTGAGACCAGGCTGGGCGGCAACATAGCAAGACCCTGTCTCTAGAAAAAGTAAAAAAAAACTAGCCAGGTGTGGTGGTGCATGCCTGTGGTCCTGACCACTCAGAAGGCGCCCTGGAGGCTGAGTCTGTGGTAAGCTGTGATCATGCCACTGTACTCTAGCCTGGGTGACAGAGTGAAACCCTGACTCAAAAACAAACAAACGGAAACCCTAAGAAACTGGACATGTGAGTCTCAAACCTGCTCCTGTTGACTGTTGGGTCCAGGACATCGTGTGTCTCTGGTCCCTTGGCCATGCCTCTCTGTTTCTTTTCGTGTCTGTGGCCTGAACACCAGTATCTGCTCTTGGGAATCTTCTGCCTCTGGAAACCCTTTCCCAGGGCTCTTGTGGTGCCTTCCAAAGAAGGGCTGGGCGGGCTGCCGTGAAGAAACAGTCGTGTGGGAGTGTGAGACCCTCAAGGGCCGCGATGAGCTCTGGCCCTAGTCACACCTCGTCCTTCTTTCTTGCATTGACTCAGCAGTTGCCGGGCTTGGTGGCTCAGCCTGTCATCCCGCACCTTGGGAGGCCGAGGTGAGTGGATGGCCTGAGCTCGCGGGCTCAAGACCCGCCTGGGCAACTTGGCGAGACGTCATCTCCACAATAAATCAAAAAATTAGCCGGGCAGAAAATTCGGAAGGCTGAAGTGGAAGGACTGCCGGAGCCCAGCAGGTCGAGGCTGCGGTGGCCAGGAGCGGCCGCTGCACTCCAGTCTGGGCGACAGAGCGAGACTCCAGCTCAAAAAAAAAAAAAGAAAAAAAACCCTCCGCAGTTACTGAGTGCCTGCTGTGTGCCAGGGACGCCCGAAGCACACAGCCCCGTGTGGCATCTGCCCGCGTGGGACTTTCTGGCTGGCTGCGCCTCCTCGGGCAAGGGCTGCCCTCGGAGGGGAAGACCGCAGGAAGGTGTGAGAGGAAGCCCGGTCTGGAGGGGGAGCCAGCGGCCCTGAGGGTGGAGTCACGTGGAGGGGCCTGTGGCCTTGGAGGGGAGGGCCTCTGTCCTGAGGGTCCTGGGGAGGCCTTGGAGGCATTTGGGGCAGAAGTGGCACTAGTGGGTAGGGTATGTGGGTGGATGGAGGCAGCGACCGTGCGGTGGGGGGGACACAGTGAGGGGCGTGGGCGTGGAGTGGCCAGGCTCACCGGTGGCGACTTGCGGGGCTGGCAAGCCCACGTCCATCCCTCTTCACCCAGCAGGGCGATGGATCCTCTAGGTTGTTTATCCAGGCTGACTTCCAGCGCATGGTCCTGGCCTCTGCTCCCACCCTGCTGATGACGGGAGATTCACTCCCAACACGCAGCCCTGAGCAAGAGAACCTTCCAAGGGCAGACGAGGCGGAGGCATGGAGTTCGAAGACCTGGTTTTGAGAACCTGCCTCTATGCCCTGTCAGTTCCCTTCTCTGGGCCGCGCATGCCTCATCCGTGAAGTGGGAGTGATAGCAGCCCACGTGCCGGGTTGTGGAGGGCTCAGTGAGAGGACCTGGCTGCAGCGCCCGGCCGTTAGGAAGCCCTGGCTCCTGGGTTCTCGGCGGTTACTCGGTGGGTGGGCCACCTAGGACGCTGGCCTGGGAACCCCTCTGCTCGGGATTCAGGAGCACAGGGCACGGGCCGGGGTGCTAGGTGGAGGGTCCGTGCAGGGGTGGGGCTCCAGGATGCTGGGGAGGGTGTTCACTGGCAGGGGTGGGGGTCCAGGACATTGGTCGGGGGGCACACGTTTGGGGGTGGGGCTCCAGGATGCTGGGGGGGGCCACTTGGAGGAATGGGGAGTCCAGGATGCTGGAGCAGGGGTCCACTGGAGGGCTCTGGGATGCCGGGTGGGGGATCCGCGTGCAGGAGTGGGGTCTGGGACATTGGCTGGGGGCCCATGCGTGGGGGCGGGGCTTCGGGGTACCAGTCGGGGGTTCCACACGCAGGGGTGGGGCCCAGGAGGCCGGCAGGGGGCCCATGTGTGGTGGGGCGGGCCCCACGTGGAGGCAGGCTCCAGGAGGGAGGGGGAGGCTGTGGAGGCAGGGGCAGGCTGGCGGGCACAGGGGCGGGACCCCGAGGGGCGGGTGAAGAATTCCCTGCGTCTGCCAAGTGTGGCCCCGCTCTTCCACCCACGCCTCTGTGGCCAGGCCTCCTCCCCACGCCCCACGCCCCACGCCCCACGCCACGCCCCACGCCCCACGCCGAGCAGAGCATTTTGTGCCTGGCCAAGTGGCCAAGCCAGCACCTTTTGGAAGACGCGTCCCTTGGAGGAGACCACACACGCCCGCGTGCTCCCCAGCCTCTGACCCACCCTCTCCCCGCCGGGAGCCCCTTGTGGGTGCAGGACCCCCAGGCTGGGGCCAGGTGGCCTCTGGCAAGTCCCTCCCCCCGTGCCTACTGGTGGCGCCTCCTGGCCTTGCCCGTCCGGGCCGTCGGCACTAGCCTCTGGCGCCCGTCCCGCGCTGACCTCTGGGGAGCCCGGGGCCTCAGGTTGCGCTGAAGGACAGAGCGGGGCACAGCTGTGTGTTGCACGAGGCGGTCTGGCGGTTGGAGGAGGAGCTGGCTCCAAAAGCCGACCTGAGCCCGGCCTGAGCGGGAACGGGGAGGCAGCAGCCCTCGTGGAACTCGGGCCATCCAAGAAGGTTCCATCCAGCTGGATGCACCACGGTTTGTGTTACAAAGAAAATGGATAGGGCCGGCACAGTGGCTCACACCTGTCATCCCACTTTGAGAAACGAAGGCGGGAGGATCGCTCGAGCCTAGGAGTTCAAGACCAGTCTGGGCAACATAGTGAGGCCTCAACTCCACAACGATAAAAAAAAAAATTAACTGGGTGTGGTGATGCGCCTGTAGCCCTCACTTCTCGGGAGGCTGAGGCCGGAGGATCTCCTGAGCCCCGGAGGTCGAGGCTGTGGTGCCTGTGATTGTGCCACTGCACTCCAGCCTGGGCGACAGAGTGAGACACCCACTCGAAAAAGAAAAGAAAGAAAGGATCTTTCCAATTCCAAGTGCTATGTGCTTAAACCTTGGGGGCCCTGCTTGGAGGCCGGTGTTTGTCCTTGACTGGGTGCTGCAGGGCCTTGGGGAGCCTGTGCTTCTCCTTGAGTCCTGGCTGTGGGCATAATGGGGCTGGTGATTCTGCCTCTGGGTGGGTGAGGATTCCAGGAGTTGCACTGCACAGTGAACAGCCATCCTGCGTCAGCTGAGTTCCCGGGAGAGCTGTGTGTCCTTGGCTCGGCCTGCCATCTATTGGGAGTGAAGGGGTGCCCCAGGTATCCCGAAAGGAGGTAGCTGACACTTGCACTACTGTTTCACTTTTTTATTTTTATTTTTTTTTAGAGTCAGAGTCTCACTCTGTTTCCCAGGCTGGAGTGCACACTCCTGGCCACTGCAGCCTCGACCTGCTGGGCTCAGGCGATCCTTCTGCCTCAGTCTTCCAAGTAGCTGGAACTACCGGCATGCCCCGCCATGCCCAGCTAATTTTGTGATTTATGGTAGAGATGAGGTCTCGCCAAGTTGCCCAGGGTAGTCTCGAACCCGCAGGCTCAGGCAGTCTTTAGCCTGGGCCTCCCAGAGTGCTGGGATTATACGCATGAGCCACCGCGCCCAGCCTGGTTTTTGTTTTTGCTTTTCCTGTTTGTTTTTTGAGAGCAGTGTTCTCTGGGAGGTAAAGGGAAGAAAAGAGAATTGAGCTTAAGCTTGGGGAGTCCAGGCCCCTTTGGGCTGTGGGAGCTGTCCCTGCCCACTCTGAGTGCGGAGGTGCTGAGGGGCAGTGTCTGCTTCTCTTTTTAGGCCCAGGCCTTTCTCCTCCCGGCCAGGGAGGACCCTGGAAGCTCATTTAGCGCATCCTCTCCTTTTATTTTAATGGACCTTGCCGTGTTGCCAGACTAGTCTTGAACGCCTGGGCTCAAGGACCCCCCACTTCTGCCTCCCAAAGTGCTGGGATTACAGACATGAGCCGCCATGCCTGACCCCGCCTTTTCTTTTCTTTTCCTTTTTTTTTGGTTTGTTTTTTGAGTTGAAGTCTCACTCTGTTGCCTATGCTGGAGTGCAGTGGCACGCACGCTCATGGCCACCCCAACATCGACCTGCTAGGCTCCGGCAATCCTTCCACCTCAGCTTTCCAAGTAGCCGGATCTACAGATGCACCTACCATGCTTGGCTAATTTTTATTTACTGTAGCGATGAAGTCTCGCCGAGTTGCCCAGACTGGTCTCAAAGAACCCACGGACTCAGGCAATCCACTTGCCTTGACCTCCCAAAGTGCCGGGATGACAGGCTGGGTCACCAAGCCCAGCCTTTTTTTTTTTGAGTAGGGGTCTCACTCTGTCACCCCGGCTGGAGTGCATTGGCACACTCATGACCACCACAGCCTAGACCTGCTGGGCTCAGGCGATCCTCCCACCCCAGCCTTTCAAGTAGCTGGAACCACAGGCGTGCGCCACCATGCCGGTCTAATTTTTTGATGTATTGTGGAGATGAGGTCTCACCACGTTGCCCGGGTTGGTCTTGAGCCTGTGAGCTCAGGCAGTCCTCTCACCTGGGCCTCTTAAAGTGCTGGAATGACAGGCATGAGCCCCCGTGCCCGGCCGGGCCCTCCTTTCCGTTCCTGAGGAAACTGAGACCCAGACAGAGGAAAACACATGCCCGGAGGCGGCAGAACCGGGCGGGTCCCAAGGCCCAACATCCCAACACGAAGCCCTTTCCGTCCTTGCTCTCCCCCCTCCCCGCACGCCCCCAGAGTGCAGAGTGCAGAGCCGTGGTTAGGAAAGGAGTGAGTGGGCTGGGCAGGGCTGCCGAGGCTATCACTTGGCAACGGGGCAAGCAAGCAAGCGCTCCAGGAGAGAAACAGGCCCTGTCCCAGCCTCACAGACGGACCTGTGTCTGGGGAGACAGCCCGGGCCTGTCCATGGGCAGACAGCGAAGTGCTGTGTCGGCTCCAGAAGCCAAAGCCACCCTCCCCTCCCACGGCCTCATTTCAGGCTGCAGGAAGTGGAGAGGGGGGAGAGAGGCAGCCCTTCTTTCCAGGGGGAGGGCCTGACCCTACAGGGCCAGCCCCTGGAATGGTCACCGCTCGCTTGTGACTTTATTTCATTTCTTTTTACCTTTTTGTTTTTTGGAGTTGGAGTCTCACTCGGTCGCCCAGACGAGCGCGGTGGCCGGGACCTCCAGCCGCTGGGCTCCGGCGATCCTTCCGCCTCAGCCCTCCGAGTAGCTGGAACTACAGGCATGCGCTACCATGCCCGGCTGATTTTTGATTTTATTGTAGAGATGAGGTCTCGCCAAGTTTCCCAGGCAGGTCTCGAACCCGCGGGCTCAGGCAATCCACTCACCTCGGCCTCCCAAAGCGCGGGATTACAGGCTGAGCCACTGAGCCCGGCTTCTTTTTATATTTTTAAAAAATAATTATATTTTACATGTAGAGACAGGGTCACGCTATGTTGCCCAGGCTGGTCTTCTGATCTTGAACTGGACTCAGGCGATCTTCCCACTTGGGTTTCCTATCGTGCTGGGATTACAGGCGTGAGCCACTGTGCCCGGCCTCTGCTGTGTGGCTTTGGTCAGAGGTGCCTCCCCTCTCTGGCCTCCTGTCTCCTGCCTCTGCAGTGGAGCCAATCCCGTCTCTCAAGGAGGGTGGCACGGAGGGGGGAGACTTGAGCCAAGGGTGGAACACAGCAAGCCCTTTCTCTCACCCTGACCCGAGGCCAGCTGGGATCTCAGAGAGTCTTCGTGTCTTCCTAGCCAGAGGCAGGGGCCGCTTTCTCTGAGCAGAGGGGTTACTTTCTCAGTGACCTGAGAGCCGGCCCGGTCCTGGGAGGCCAAGCCTGCCCAGCTCGGCTTTCTTCTTTTCCTGTGGCTGTATCTGAGAGGAGCTGCTTCTGGTACCCGCCCCCACCCCACGCAGGCTGGGGGTGGGCGACTTGCCGGGCCTGGAGCCCCCCAGGGTGGGGCCCTGCAGACTTCCTGTGCACTAGGGGCTGAGCCCTGCCCCCCCCCACAGGCCCTGTGTGTGGCTTCTGAGAGTCCAGCTCTGGATGGGAGGTTGGTCTAGCCTCAGACCTGTGTGGCCTCGGGTGACCCGTGGTGCTACTTCAGGCCTCAGTTTCCCCCGTGGTTCATGGAGGGGTTGGCTGAGAGCTTCTGGTGTGGAGTGACCTTGCTAATTAGCATGAGTCCCCCTCCTGCAGACTTCCAGGCTCCCTAGTGCCCTCAGGGTCAAGTCCAGGCCTTGAAAGGCCCTTTGAGTCTCACAGGCCAACCCTGCAGCCAGGAGTGCTCTTCCTTGGGCCCCATCCCAGCCGGCCGGGTCGGAGTCTCCTCTGGGCTCCCCTGCGTAGCGCTCCTTATGTGGTTGTGATTGAAATTTTCATCTGTGGTGTGAGCGCCCGCGGCCTGGCTCACCATGGACTGCCCTGCGGGAGACAGTGCAGCCTCACGGATCAGACGTGCTCCACCAGTGTCTGGCCAAGTGCCCCAGGTTAGTTACTGTGATATCATAGTTTATCATTTTCAAACAAATTTTTTTTTTGAAGAGACAGGATCTTGCAACTTTGCCCAGGCTGGTCTCGAACTCCTGGGTTCAAGGCATCTTCCTGCCTCCGCTCCCAAAGTGCTGGGATTGCAGGCGTGAGCCACTGGCACCCAGCTGGCTGGGACACTTTTTGCCTTAGTTTCACTAGCTATAAAATGAGAATGATGATGATAATACTTCACTGGGTTGTAAAAGTTGTTGCCTATTGTGTGTAAAGCTGGTAAATGCTTGCTATTGAATAACTCTAATGAACTTGCATTGGTATAAATTGTTTTAATCCTCCAGCTGGGAATGAATGAAGGAATGAATGAAGGCGCGCCATTGCAAGGCCCTATGACCTGGTAGTGCGGAATCCCTGAAGCCTCTGGATGGAGGGCCTGAGGGTGCAGAGCGTGTGTGTTGGGGGTGGGGCTGGTGCCCGAGTGGCAACATCCTCTCTGCCCTCGTGGAAGAGGTGGTGGGGCCCTAGCATGCCACTGAGATGGCCAGGCACTCCCTGCACATGCCGCCTCTGTTGCCTGCCACTTCCTTCCTCCTTCCTCCACAAGTCTTCCTCTCACGTGACTCACAGGCTCTGAGCTCTTTGTTCTTGTCCTTGAGCCCAAGAGTGAGGCTGGGCAGGGGGTTTGTTCCCTACGGGCTGAGCCTCCCTGTGGAGTGTGACGGGCAGCGGGTGAAACACCTGGGCCGGGGACTCCTGCAGACTCGCTGAGCCTCAGGCGCCAGGCGGGGGTCTGCTGAGGGCCACCATGAACTTGGCACCAAGCCGGCACTGCCCATTCAGCGCAGTCAAGCTTGCCGAGGCCCTGCCCACAAGGAGTCCATGGCTTGGCAGGAGAGACACATTGAACAAGCAGTTGCCACTCGGTCCCTTAATCACGATCAGAGGGTAAACAGCTGTGACGAAATGACCACCATTGGCTGGGCACAGTGGCTCATGCCTGTCATCCAGCACCTTGGGAGGCTGAGGCGGGAGGATTGCTTGAGCCCAGGAGTTTGAGACCCGTCTGGACAATATAGTGAGACCTCGTCTCCACAAAAAAGTTAAAAAATTAGCCGAGCGTGGTGGCGTGTGCCTGTAGTCCCAGCTACTCAGGAGGCTGAGGTGGGAGGATCGCCTGAGCCCAGGAGGCCGAGGCTGCGGTGAGCCGTGATTGTGCCACTACACTCCAACCTGGGCCACAGGGTGAGACTCTGACTCAAAAAAAGGCAAAAAAAGAAATGACCACTCTTCCGGAGAGCTCTCACATGTTCGTGGGATCTTCCCAGCAACGCCTGTTGTGGGCTCTCAGGCGAGGAAACGGGGTCTGCAGAGCAGGTGGGGAGTGGCTAGGCCTGGAGCAAGTCCCTCCCCCACTCGATATCTCAGAGGCCTGCTGTTCAGGAGGCCTGGGTCCTGCCACTGGCCTGATGCGGGTCTCGGATCCGTCATCTGGGCTTTAGCCACTGGAATGCATAACTGCTGTGGAAGCTGGGTGCGCAGCTCTGAAGACCCGACTTTGTGCGTCCCTAGACAGAAATGCGGAGTCCAGAAGCTGCTGTGACTAAAGTATTGGGGTCTTTTAAAGGGTAGGCAGAGCCGGACTCGGTGGCTCAGCCTGTCATCCCGCGCTTTGGGAGGCTGAGGTGAGTGGATTGCCTGAGCCTGAGGGTCCGAGACCTGCCTGGGCAGGCGAGACCTCATCTCTACAATAAAATAAAAAAATAAGCCGGGCGTGGTAGCGCGCGCCTGTCGTTCCAGCTACTTGGAAGGCTGAGGCGGAAGGATCGCCGGAGCCCAGTGAGTCGAGGCTGCGGTGGCCGGGAGCGGCCACTGCACTCCAGTCTGGGCGACGGAGTGAGACTCCAACTCAAAAAAAAAAAAAAAAAAAAGGGGGTAGACAGGAGGTGGCCAAGGAGGGTGGTCGTCCCCCTCCCCAACCCCTCCACTGCTTAGGACCCCAGAGAGGTAGCTCCAAGTCCTGAGCGAAGCCCCGCCAGCCATTCTACATCTGGAATCTGCCCCGTGAGGAGACTTGTAGCAAAATGGTTACACTGAGCAGCAGGGAAGAAAGGGAAACAATGTATCAGTGGGCATTATTCAGTGGTATAATACGTAGCCATTAAAAGGGAAGATGGCCAGACATGGTGGTCCACACCTAGAATACCAGCTCCTCGTGACCCGCCTTGGCAGGCGAGACCTCATCTCTACAATAAGATCAAAAAATCAGCCGGGCGTGGTAGCGCATGCCTGTAATTCCGGCTACTTGGAAGGCTGAGGCGGAAGGATCGCTCAGTGAGGCTACAGTGGTCGAGGCTGCGGTGGTCGAGGCTGCGGGGGCCGGGAGCGGCCACTGCACTCCAGTCTGGGCGACAGAGTGAGACTCCAACTCAAAAAAAAAAAAAAAAAAAAATCCCAGCTCCTTGGGTGGCTGAGGTGGGAGGACTGCTTGAGTCCAGGAATTCCAGACCAACCCAAGCAACATAGGGAGACCTCGTTGCTACAAAAGTAAAAATTAAAAAATTATCTGGGCGTGGTGGCATGCACCTATAGTCCCAGCTACTTGGGACACTGAGAAGGGAGGATTGCATGAACTCAGGAGGTGGAGGCTGTGGTGAACCATATTGTGCCACTGCACTCCAGCCTGGGCAACAGAGTGAGACCCTGGCTCAAAATAATAATGATAATAATAATATAGCAACAACAACAACAACAATCCTACCACCCAGAGATGGCTTTCTGGCCTTTTCCAGATACATAGGCTGTTCTTCCACCTTAATAGTGGGTGTGGGTCTCTGCCTGTGGTTGCTCAGTTGCAGCTGGTGGGACGGCTGTGGAATATTCCAGTACACCCAGTAGCTAGTGTCGTAACTTGCTCAGCCAAAGCCCTGCTGCTGGGCAGTTGGGTCATTCCTGTCCTTCCTCCTTGAGAGCGGTGCTGTGCTGGCCAGCTTTACTCCTCCTGTGGATTGACTCCTTGTGGGCTGAGTCTAGGAGGGCCTGGCTGGGAGACAGCTGTGGTCTCTGCCCTCCGGAGGGCCCATCTGGGGAAGACAGACCCCGAAGGCAGCACTGGCAAGGTGGGGGCCGAGGGCACCTTGGGAGTTGGAGAGTCATGGAGGCCCGACAGGGGAGGGGACCTCCCGGGTGAGATGGGGGAGGGTCTGCAGGCCGAGGGGCAGCTCTGTGGAGGTTGACAGCAGAGAGCCCAGGCAGTGGGGGACCTAACCCTTCCAGAAATAGGTGCCAGGGTTCTTGCTGGCCGTGGGGACCACACATAGGAGAAAGTTTTTTTTTTTTTTGAGTTGGAGTCTCACTCTGTCGTCCAGACTGGAGTGCAGTGGCCGCTCCCGGCCACCGCAGCCTCGACCTGCTGGGCTCCGGCGGTCCTTCCGCCTCAGCCTTCCAAGTAGCCAGAACTACAGGCGCGTGGTACCACGCCTGGCTAATTTTTTTATTTACTGTAGAGATGAGGTCTCGCCAAGTTGCCCAGGCGGGTCTCGAACTCGCGGGCTCAGGCAATCCACTCACCTCAGCCTCCCACAGCGCGGGATTGCAGGCTGAGCCACCGAGCCCAGCTGGGAAAGTTTTTTTGTTTGTTTTTTTTTAAGTGGCGACCGGGTCTCAGTATGTTGCCCAGGCTGGTCTCAAACCCCCGTCTCAAGTGGTCCTCCTGCCTTGGCCTCCCAGAGTGCTGGGATTGCAGGCGTGAGCTACCGTGCCCGGCCTTGGAAGTTGTGTCTCAGAGTGCCAATGCAGACGTCTCTGCAGGGTAGGAGCCACAGGCTTCTTTTCTTCTAGTGGGGACACAGGGCAGAGTCATGTACCCGCCCCAGGCGTGTGGCTGGCAGACCCAGGCTTCTCACCTGTGCCAGCACAGAGGGGCAGGGAAGGCTGAGGACAGGGTCTGCCAGGTTCCAATTTCCAGGCTCTCTGCAGGTGCAGGATCGTTTGACAGGATCCCGGCAGGAGGAGGAAATGGGATCTGGTGTGGCTTGTTGGATGGGGTGGTGACCTTGGGCTGGCCTGGCCGGCTCTAGGCCTGGCCCCAGGCTGGCCCCACCTGTGCAGGAAGGGCCCTAACTATTGGATTGCACTGGGATTGGAGAGCCCCGGGTTAGCACCGCCCACCCCGTCCTTGGGCGGGGAAGGGTCTGTCCCCAAGCTAGGGTTAACCTTTCTGGGAAAACCCTAGCTTTCTCCTGTGTCTTATATGCCTGGGAGCAGCTGGGCACAGTGGCTTACTGCTGTCATCTCAGCACTTTGGGAGCCTGAGGTGAGGGGATTGCTTGAGTCCAGGAGTTTGAGACTAACCTGGGCCACATAGTGAGACCTTGTTTCTACAAAAAAATCAAAAGATTAGGCAGGCGTGGTGGTGCGTGCCTGTAGTTCCAGCTACTAAGGAGGCTGAGATGGAAGGATCACCTGAGCCCAGTAGGTCGACGCTTTCGTGTGCCATGATGGTGCCACTGCACTGCCTGGGTGACAGACTGATGAGACCCTGTTTCTAAAAAAACCAAAAAACAGAAAACCCAACCACAACACAAAAGACACCTGCAGAGCTCTGTTGTCATCTCACACCGTAGGTGACAGATATTTATGTGCAAAGTGCTCTACTGGAAGCTGGGGATGTCAGGAATGAGAGAGACAGGGTCCCTGCCTTCATGGGGGAAATGGACATTGGATGATGAATTATTATTATTATTATTATTTTTAGTTGGAGTCTCACTCTGTCGCCCAGACTGAAGTGCAGTGGCTGCTCCCGGCAACCACAGCCTCGACCTGGTGGGCTCCGGCGATCCTTCCACCTCAGCCTTCCACGTAGCTGGAACTACAGGCATGCGCTACCACACCCGGCTCATTTTGATTTATTGTAGAGATGAGGTCTCGCCAAGTTGCCCAGGCGGGTCTCGAACCCGCGGGCTCAGGCAATCCACTCACCTCAGCCTCCCAAAGACGCGGAATTACAGGCTGAGCCACCGAGCCTGGCTGGATGATGAGTTATTAAAGCAAAGTTGTGCTCGTGACTTACGGGGCCACTGACCTGAATGAGAAGCAGTGACGGTGGGCTGACGGTAGCTTTTGGCTCCCTAGGCTGGCGTGTGGAGCTCGGGCCGGCGGGACCAAGGCTGAATGGCGGGCTCCCCAGCCCAGTGCTGGGAAGGAGCGTCAGGGCCTTGGGGCCCAGCATGATGGTGGCCAGCCCCCTGGCTGGACCGATGAGGGGACAGGGCCGAGCAGCAGTCAGCTGCCTGACTCGGAGCCTGGTGCCCACAGCCCTGCGTCACACCCCACTCGCTGCCCGGGGATGGGGAGGTCGTGAGCCCATCCTCTCCCACCCGAGGGACCCAGGGGAGCAGATGCAGGACCCAGACCCTATTGGCCACGGCTCCCAAGAATCTCAAGTGGGGGTCAGGCAGGCACCCGGAACCGGGGTGGGGGCTGGCAGGACCCCTGGGGCGTCTGCTGCCCCTCCTCCCCTGCTGGCTCCCGCTGGCGGTCAAGGAGACCTGCAGCTGGGGGCCTGCGGGCGGGCAGGGCCATGCTCAGAGGCACAGGCTGAGGGGATTTGTTATCTGAATAAACCTTCCATCTTCTGTCCATACGGAGCGAGGAGGGCCCCTGGCATTGCAGCCTGGGATTGGGTTTCTTTCTGGCTTAGCTGCAAACACATGGGTGGATGATTTTCTTCTCTCTTTTTTTAATTTTTTTGAGTTGGAGTCTCACTCGGTCGCCCAGACCAGAGTGCAATGGCCGCTCCTGGCCACCGCAGCCTCGCCTGCTGGGCTCCGGCGATCCTTCCCCCTCAGCCTTCCGAGTAGCCGGAATTACAGGCATGCGCTACCACGCCCGGCTGATTTTTTTGATTTATTGTAGAGATGAGGCCTCGCAGCCCAGGCGAGTCTCGAACCCGCGGGCTCAGGCAATCCACTCACCTCAGCCTCCCAGAGGCGCGGGTGACAGGCTGAGCCACCGAGCCCGGCTTTACTTTCTGGGATCACTTGTCGCATGCTGGGAATCTGAGATGGTTAGAGCACGCTCACTGGAATCCTGCTTGTCCTCTGTGGGGGCCGTGAGATCAGGATCCATTTGGCCAGAGCGTGGCTGTGGCTGGGCCCCCTCGCCTCTGTCTTCCCAGGGCACATCCAGCTCCGAGGTGTGGGGAGAGAGTCTGAGTCCCCCCGCCCTCCCCTCAGCAGCGCCTTCATGGCACGCAGCCCTCTGCAGCTGCATCCATCACACACTGAGCAAGTCTGACGATGCCGTGCACGGTGGCTCACACCTGTCATCGTAGCACTTTGGGAGGCCGAGGCAGAAGGATTGCTTGAGCCCAGGAGTTCAAGACCAGCCTGGGCAACATAGCAAGACTTCGTCTCTACAAAAAAAAAAAAAGAAGAAGAAAAGAAAATAAAATTAGCCTGGTGTGGTGGTGCATACCTGCAGTCTCAGCTACTTGGGAGGCTGAGGTGGAAGGATCACCGGAGCCCAGGAGATCGAGGCTCCCAAGAATCTCAAGTGGGGGTCAGGCAGGCTGACCTTGATTATGATCATGTGATTATGTGGTGAGCCATAATCATGCTACTGCACTCCTAGGCGACAGGGAGAGAATTCAACTTAAAAACAGCTACAACAAAAAATGAAAATTGAAATCACGGAGGAATTAGCATCAATCTGCGTCAATGCAATAGGACAAGAAAAAGAAAAAGAGAGAAGAACCAACGTAAGATATAGCAGGGGAGCCCTGGTGGAGTTCAGGGCTTGGGGCCAATAAGGCCCTCTCACGCCCAGGCTCTCCCGTGGGATGCGGAGGCTCAGAGAGACGGGGCCCGCCTGGGCCACGCAGGAGCAGGTGATGGGACAGAACCAGGACTCGGCCCTTGATTTCCTGGCTGGTGCCCCCCTGGGCATGACGAGCCCGCCTCTCTGGTGACTGAGGCAGCGGCGGAGGGAGAGGAGGGTGAGCGGGAGCTTCCACCATCCCTGTCCGCAGAACAAAGGCGCTGTGGTCGGCCGGGGCTTGGTGGCATGTGGTTTGTTTGGGTGGTTTGGGTGTTTGCTTTCAGAAGTCTTCTGTGATGTTTCTTGTGCCACTTCCCCTTTCTTTTTCCTTTCTCTTTTGATTTATTGTGGAGACGAGGTCTCGCCAAGTTGCCCAGGCAGGTCTCGAACCCGCGGGCTCAGGCCATCCACTCACCTCGGCCTCCCAAAGTGCGGGATTTCAGGCTGAGCCACTGAGCCCGGCCGTTTTTTAAATTTTATTTGAGGCAAGGTCTCACTCTGCCCTCTGGGCCGGAGTGCAGTGGTACAATCACTGCTCACCGTCGCCTTGACTTCCTGGGCTCTGTGACCCTCCCACCTCTGCCTCCCCGCTAGCTGGGATTACGGGTGCACCCCCCTCCCCCATTGCCCGGCCAATATTTTGATATTTTGTAGAGACAAGGTCTCGCCATGTGGCCCAGGCTGGTCTTGAACTCCTGGGCTCAAGCAGTTCTCCTGCCTTGGCCTCACAGTGCTGGGATTACTGGCACGAGCCTCTGTGCCCAGCCCACTTCCCTTTCTTTCTTTTTGTGAATTGAAGTCTCCCTCTGTTGCCCAGGTGGGAGTGCAGTGGCATGCTCATGGCCACCACAGCCTCGACTTGCTAGGCTCTGGTGATCCTTCCACTTCAGCCTTCCAAGTGACTGGAACCACAGGCACACGCTACCACATCTGGCTAATTTTTTGATTTATCGTAGAGACGAGGTCTCGCCAACCTGCCCAGGCGGGTCTTGAACCCGTGGGCTCAAGCAATCCTCTCACCTCAGCCTCCCAAAGTGCTGGGATTATAGGCATGAGCCCCCACGCCCGGTTTTTCTGAGTCAGTCTCACTGTGTCGCCCAGGCTGGAGTGCAGTGGCGCCATCACAGCTCACCACAGCCTCGCCCTCCTGGGCTCTGGCGATCCTCCCGCTTCAGCCTCCTGAGTAGCTGAGACTGCAGGCACACGCCTCCACGCCTGGCTAACTATTTATTTTTTTGGGGAGACGAGGTCTTGCTGTGTTGACCAGGCTGGTCTCGACCTCCTGGGCTCAGGCGATCCTCCCGCCCCAGCCTCCCCAAGTGCTGGGATGACAGGTGTGAGCCACCGCTCCCAGTCATTCTCATTGAATGAGGAAACGGAGGTTCAGAGAGAACCAAGCCACATGCTCCAAGCCCAGTGGCCGGTGAGGGGAGGAGTGTGTGTCTGAACTGGGATCTGATTCCGGAACCTTGATACTGCAGTGCTGGCGCTTTTCTCTCAAGGGTGCCGGGGAGGTTTGTGGAGGGGTTGCTCCCTCTGCACACATCTGTGTCCTCGCATCTCCTGGGCTGTTGGACGCCCTCCCTTCCCAGCTGCCCCAGCACCCGGCTGACACCCCTTCAGTCTCGGCGGCTCCCTCCTGCTGGGAGCCTCCCTGTCTGGCCCTGGGCCTCCTGGGCCCCGAGTGCCTATGCTTCTCCCAGCCCAGTGCTTGGCCATTGTCGCTTTTGGTTGACTGTCTCTCGCATTGGGCAAGGTGTCCCCGCTCCGTGACAGGCCGGGTGTGTCTTACTCTCTCCCGGGTGCCCCGTGCCCTGGGGTCACCGAGTGAATGAAGAACGTGGGTCGCGTGAACCCTTTGGCCCCCAGGACAAAACCTCCGCGAGCCCCGCTCGACCTTGGCCCTGCCGCCCTCGCCGTGTGGGCCAGCCTGCCCAGGCTGATGGAAGGACGTGGATCCTGGACTGGGCCTTGTCCTCAGCCCTGCCTCGTGGTGGCTGTCACCTGGCTGGCTGGGATGGGTGGCGATGCTGGCCTTCCTGCGGTTGTGGAAGTAGGGGACAGGGGCTCGGCCCGCGAGCTCTTCCTGGACATCTAGGCTGGACACTGAGGGGATGGGGTGGCGGGTTATTGAGCAGGCCAGTGTGTGTGCACTCAGCAGGGCACTCTGGGCCCCTGGTCCAGCCTCAGCGCTCTGGACTTGGGTTAAGAGAGGGGTGGTTGAGGAGGAACCCGGGACCAGGGCTGGGCAGGGGCATGTTCCCCTGTGCTGGGGCTGGGTCCTGGGAGCGCTCCCCCGTGCCCAGGCCGTCTTGACAGGTGGCCAGGCCCGAGGTATGCGTGCTCAGGCTGGGGGCGGGGCTGTTGCTGAGAAAAAGTGGACAGGAATGAGGGCCACGGAGGGTAGTGTTTACAAACCCACGGTCACAGATCAGCCACCTTGGGTGTGGCCTCAGCAGGCAGGCAGGAGACCGCAGGACAGTGGCCTGGGGAGCCCGCCCCTGGAGTGTGGGTGCCGCCCCGGGGCTGATGCTGCTGGGGCTCCCCCCTGCCCGCCCAGTGCCAGTGGGTCTTCGTTCCCAGCGGGCAGGGAGGCCTGGGCCGTGGGCTCCCCAGACCAGCTGTCCGCTGCAGCCTGTGGGCTCAGGCCGCCGCTGGGCTGGCAGGGTGGGGGCTGGGCCGGCTGAGAGGGCCTTTGTTTCCCTCTGTTTGTGTCCAAGTGGGAATCGACTTCCTCCCACTTGGCGGCCTCGAGGTGCAAGGAGGGGGCAGTCCTGGGTGGGTAGGTCCTCAGTCCGCCCTTTTTGGGCGTTTCTCTGGGCCCTCCTGCCTCAGAGCTCGTCCCGCAGACCTGCTCTTGGCTGAGCCCTGGTTAAATATTTGCTAACGGGAAGAGTCTTAAAGGCGGCTTTGTGAGAACCGCGACCGACTCGTGGCCCCCGCCTGCCTTTGGGTGAGGAGACCCAGACAGCCCTGGCCCTCACCCTGCGTCCGGGACCCATGGCAGCCTCCTGCGTGGCCAGTTTGGTGCTGAGACTGCAGGGCTTTCCACTCAGAGGCTGCTGGTGCAGCCCCTGTCTACTGAGCACCCGTGGGGGCCGGGCGGGAGCTGGGTGCTGGGGGGACAGCGGAGAGAGGTCTCCATGGGGAGCGTCGCAAACGAGACATTAAGTGTGGCTGAGAGGAGGCCAGAGAGGAGGCCAGGGCTGTGGGAGTAGAGGCCAGGAGACCGGGAGGTCTCAGGGGAGCGTCCTGGGCGGTGGCCTTTGAGCCCGGGGAAGAGAGGAGCTGGCTGGGCAGAGGAGGCCATCCCAGATCAGAGACCCCAAGACCAGGGGCTGCATTGCCTTCTCTGGGTGTGAAAACCCCACTGGCTGACTTCTTTCCAAGCTGGCTCCAGAGGGGCTGGGCCACTCACTGGGGATGGAACCCCCACGCCCCCAGCCTCCGGTCCCCCATCTGCCCAAGGGAGAGCTTCGCCTTGATCTTAGAGGCCCCTTTCCGGGTCATGTGGCCTGTTAGCTGCACCAGCGGTGGGCCCATCACTGAGGAAGCTGCCCCGGCCGGGATTCTGCCAGCACGGATGGTCAGGGTCATGGCCACGCCCCCTCAGAGGGTTCCTGACTGCTGGTACAGCAAAAGCCAGCCTTGGCCAGGTGTGGTGGCTTATGCCTGTAGTCTCAGCACTTTGGGAGGCCAAGGTGGGAGTATTACTCAAGTCCAGGAGTTCGAGACCAGCTGAGCAACATTGTGAATCCTGGTTTCTACAAAAAGAAAAAGAAAAATTAGCCAGGTGTGGAGGCACGTGCCCCTAGTCCCAGCTACTCAGAAAGCTGAGGTGGGAGGATCGACTGAGCCCAGGAGCTCGAGGCTGCAGTGACCATGAACGTGCCACCGCACTCCTAGCCTGGGCAACAGAATGAGACTCTGACTCAAAAAAAAACACCCAAAACCCTATGGGAGGTGATAGAGGGAAGCTATGACATTATGCCCATTTGACAGATGAGGAAACAAACCCAGAGAGGCCATTTTGAGCTCGGGGTTTGCTTTTTGCCTTGAGATTGACCCCAAAACATACCTGCCTCTGTGAGAAAGCCACCCTCTGCTCCCAAGCCCAATGCCATGCCCGGTGCCAGGATATACCCCAATGCCAGGAAGCTGCCAATCAAGTGAGGGATGTCCCAGCAGCTAAACAATTGAACAAAATAACAAATAAATGCTTCTGAGCACGTGTTTCCCTTCCACACTGTTCCAGGTGCTGGGACAGAGCAGCGAACAGAAGCAGACTTGGGTTCCCACCCCAGTTTTGCTCTTCCCTGCGTGATGCTGGGCAGGCCACTTAGCCTCTCTGAGCCTCAGCTTCCACATGAATAAAACGTCCCAGGGAGGGTTAAATGACTTGTCCGCGTGCACTGAATCTGCTTCTGTGCCTGGCTCTGGGGTAACTGTCGTGTGCATTAGCTCATGCTGCAAGAATTGTTATAATTATGTGCAAATGGAGAGCTCCAGACCGCTGTGAGGAAGATGAGTGTGGGCAGGGCCTTGTGGTCTGGCTCACACTTTTTCTTTTTGAGTCAGGGTTTCTCACTCCGTCTCCCAGGATGGAGTGCAGTGGCACAATCACAGCTCGCCAGAGCCCCTACTTCCTGGGCTCAGGTGACCCTTCGGGCTCAGATGATCCTTCTGCCTCCGCCTTAGTCCCAAGTAGCTGGGACTACAGGCATGCACCACCGTGCCTGGCTAGTTTTGTTTTTTTTTTTTTTTTTACTTTTTGCAGAGATGGAGTTCTCACAATGTTGTTCAGGCTGAGCTTAGACTCCTGGCCTCAGGCGATCCTCCCACCCCGACTCCCCAAAGTGCTGGGATTATAGGCTCGAGTCACCACACATGGCCAGAACGCAAACGGAGGACATGAGAGGAAGGGTGTCTCAACAAGAGAGCACAGCATAGGTGAAAATGTGGAGGGAGGAAACACTTGCTGGGATAGGGATGGGAAGGGAAGCGGACCGAGGCCATGGGTCTTGGGTTTTTTTGTTTTTTGTTTTTTTGAGTCGGAGTCTCACTCTGTCGCCCAGACTGGAGTGCAGTGGCGGCTCCCGCCCACCGCAGCCTCGACCTGCTGGGCTCCGGCGATCCTTCCGCCTCAGCCTCCTGAGTAGCTAGGAATATAGGCACTCACCACCACACCTGGCTACTTTAAAATTTTTTTTTGTGGAGACCAGGCCTCCTCGCTGTGTTGCTCAGGCTGGTCTCAAACTCCTGGGCGCAAGCGATCCTCTCACCTCTCAAAGTGCTGGGATCACAGACGTGAGCCACCATGCCTGGCCAGCTGTGCCATGACTGATAAGGGTGCCTTTGCTCCTCAGCTGTGCCTGGGGTGATGACCAGCCTCCCTCCTGGGCCATGTTGAGAGTCCATGGTGATCTCAGACATACAGAAAGTGTGGGGGGAGGAGCGGGGTCAGGTGGCCGTCGTCACTGGGCCTTGGTGTGCTGCCTTTATGGGAAGAGGCTGTCCTTTGAGTCAGAGTCTCACTGTCACCCAGGCTGGAGTGCAGTGGCACGCTCATGGCCACCGCAGCCTTGACCTGTTGGGCTCCAGCAATCCTGCTTCAGTCTCCTAAGTAGCTATAGTAACTACAGGTGTGCGCCACCATGCTCAGCTTGTTTTTTTGATTTATTGTAGAGTCGAGGTCTCACCATGTTGCCCAGGCTGGTCTCGAACCCCTGGGCTCAGGCTATCCTCTTGTCTCGGTCTCCCAAAATACTGGGATTACAGCTGGAAGCTGTCCTTGTTATTACTGGCCTCAGGGAAGAGATGCCCTAGCAGAGGGTCCTCTCCAGGGACTTGAGGCCAGCAGAGAGAAAAGTTCCCTGTCCCTAGGAAGGACGGTGCTGTGCGTGTCCCAAGGCCTCGGCTCAGGCCTGAGCCTTCCTTTCTGTGTTGTGGAAGCTCTGGGGTGTGTTGGAGCCTCATGGCTCTGGGAGGGTGGTGGCCACCTGCTGGGTGGTGCTGGCTCAAGCCTCTGGCCTTATGTTCTGGGCTCCCTCCCTCTCCCGTCGTGTGCCAGGCCCTGTCCCAGAAGCGGTGGGCGCTGCCGGCGGGAGTCAGATAAGGAATGGACATTCACCCACCAGGATTTGAGGGGCTAGGCGGGTAAGTGGGGCAGCCTCCCAGCTGGGGGACCTTCTGTGTCCTGCTGAGGAATGAGCTCAGCAGGGGAGAGCGCGGGTTCCAGATCTGGGGAGCAGGCTCTGTGAGACCCTAGACCACTCAGGCGCCTGGGGCACACTAAGCAGCTTGGTCTTTATCCCAAAGGCAGTGGGAGCCATGGAAGGTTTTTGAGCAGGGGCGGTTCAGGCTACTCCTCTCAGGCGTCTGTGAGTGGCAAGGACCAGATGGAGCCGGGAAGGAGGGTGGGACTTTGGAGGCTGTGGCCGGCGCAAGAAGGTGTGGCCCTGCTGGGGCACAGCTAGTGGTATAGGCCAGGGTGAGCTGCACTGACCTCTCGGCTGGCCCCGGTCAGTTGGGAAGCCCTCCTCACCCTGATAGTCGTGTGTCTGCAGGAGTGTATGGCTAAGTGGGGATCCCAGAGGCCCTGTCCTTTCTGGGTCCTGAAGGAGGGTCCCAGGGGCCCTTCTTCTGGGCTGGGCCTGTGGATGAAGCACGTGCCCGGAGCCCACTGGAGAGACCAGACGGGCCAGGGGTGTGTCTGGCATGGTACCCTCTGCTAGGGCAAACCAAGGCCCAGTGATGACAGCCCCCTTATCCAGCTCTGTGCTAGGGTCTTTTTTTTTTGAGTTGGAGTCTCACTCTGTCGCCCAGACTGGAGTGCAGTGGCTGCTCCCGGCCACCGCAGCCTCGACCTGCTGGGCTCTGGCGATCCTTCCGCCTCAGTCTTCCGAGTAGCCGGAATTACAGGCATGTGCTACCACGCCCAGCTGATTTTTTGATTTATTGTAGAGATGAGGTCTCACCTGCCCAGGCGGGTCTCGAACCCGCAGGCTCAGGCAATCCACTCACCTCAGCCTCCCAAAGGTGCAGGATTACAGGCTGAGCCACCGAGCCCGGCTGTGCTAGGGTCTTTATGTTCCCTGCCCTCTCCGGTGCTGTCCCTTTTCTGGGCAAGAATGGATTGGGTGGGGGATGCCCAGCCACCCTGCCCCAGCTCCGGGCACTGGTTCAGGCTCTTCTCGTGGGCAGACTGCCATCTCTTTCTCCTGCTACCTCACAGAGCCTGCCATGACCCCCTCCTCCCGGCTTCCCACCTGGTTGCAGGTCCTAGCAGGAGCTGTGTAGCAGCCCTTCTGATGGAGGCCACCCACGGGGCCAGTGCTTCCTGGAGCCCTGCCCCAGAGACTGGGTGTGGGGCGGATTTGCCCAAACGTTGCTTCCCTGTCAGACACAGACCATTCTGGGTCCGTGTCATCTGCAAGCTCTGTGTCCCTGGAGAAGTCTCCTAAGCTCTGGAAAGCGGGGACAATGCTTGGAGTAAAGAGTGTCAGCATGTGACGCCATGCTGGGCACAGACGCGGTGCCATATCTGTCGCTGGTCTTGCGTGTGTATTCCCTTTTGAGCCAGGGTCTTGCTCTGTTGCCCAGGCCGGAGTGCAGTGGCACAATCACAGCTCACCGCAGCCTCGACCTCCGGGCTCGGTGATCCTCCTGCCTCAGCCTCCTGAGTAGCGGGGACTACAGATGCGCCCCCCCTGTTCCTGGCTAATTTTTTGACTTTTTTGTAGAGACAGGGGTCTTGCTACTTTGCCCAGGCTGGTCTCGAACTCTTAGGCTCAGCAATCCTCCTGCCTCAGCCTCCTAAAGCGCTGGGATTACAGGCCTGAGCCACTGCACCTGGCCTGCTGTTGCATGTTAACGGTGGCAACAGCTGTGGTGGGATGGAAAGGCCTTGGTGGGGACCGGCGTGCCAACTCAGCTCTGTTGGGACATGCTGTGCCACCCTAGGAGAGTGTCGTCACCTCTCTGGACCTTAAGCGCTCCCGGCTGGACAACCCAACCACGCAGGGAATCTGAGTCCCTGCCCCCACCCGCCTCTGCTGTTCCCTGAACTCTAGGGTGGGCGGGCCCTGGATGCCCCCACTCCCCCGCCACACTGAACGTGTTCCTCAGTGCTCTGGGAACTAGGCAGGCAGGTTCTGAGCCTGCCTCGCCCTTCAAGGTGCTGCCACTTGCCTGATTTCTGTCGGCAAACCTCTCAGACCTGAAACCCCGAAACCGGGCTGGGCCTGTGGGCGAGGCACGTCCCCGGAGCCCACTGGAGAGACCAGATGGGCTGGGGATGGGCCTGGCACGGTGCCTTCTGCCAGGACAATCCAGGGCTGGGACCAGCACACGGCACCCAGATGGAGGCGGGCTGGGTGTGGGCACAGCTGGAGGCGCCCTCTTTGTCCGGGCCCACCGTCTGCACGGAGCCAGGATTCCGGCTTGGGCGCTGGCCCTGGACCTGTGTGCAAGTGGTGTCACGTGGCTGGGGTCTCAGTTCCCAGTGGGGGCTTGGTTTCCTGGACTGAAACATTCCGCCAGTCCCAATGCCCTCACCCAGGTGGAGTTGAGGACCTGAGGGCACTGATCCAGGTGAAGCTTAGCTCAGGGGTGGCCACATGTGCCGGGCCTGGGGGAGCCCATGGGAAGGCAGGGAAGGAACTCCTTAGCTTGGCGTTCAAGTCTCTCTGGTTTATGCCTCTCTGGGTCCATTCTCCGAGGACTCCTACACTCCCGTTCTCAACAAGTCCTTTCTTCTCTATGCATCTCTGAGCCTCAGTTTCCCCATCTGCACATTGGGCCCAGGACTCCATTCCCCAGCTGCCCAAGACCCCAGGGAACTTCGGGCCACCCTGGGCCTCCCTGGCTCTTGCCCAGTCTCATTATCTGCACAGGAAGTCGTGTGACTCTTAACATTGTCAGTTGGGAAAATCCAAGACTAACGGCCTTCTGGCAGGCCGCTGCTGGTTCTGGTCCGGGTGGGCCAGCCTGTGTGTCAGAGGCCTCTTCCTGGTTAGAGAAACCTTGATGGAGGCCTTTCTAGGAGTCCCAGTAGAGATGGACTCCTCCTTGCCAGGGCAAAGCTACACTCCATAGCTCACTGATCGTCTCAAAACCTGATCAGGGCTGGGCTCGGTGGCTCAGCCTGTCAGTTGTCATCCCAGCACTTTGGGAGGCCGAGGCGCGTGGATTGCCGAGCCCGTGGGTTCGAGACCAGCCCGGGCAACTTGGCGAGACCTCATCTCTCCAATAAAAAATCAAAAATGAGCCGGGCACGGTAGCGCTTGCCTGTAGTTCCAACTACTTGGAAGGCTGAGGCGGAAGGATCGCCGGAGCCCCGCAGGTTGACGCTGGGGTGACCGTGACTGTGCCACTGCACTCCAGCCTGGGCGACGGAGGAGACTCCAACCCCCCCAAAAAACCTGAGCAGGTCGACACTGTTTTGCCATTTTGCAGAGGGGGAAACCCAGGCTCAGAGAGGGAAGTGGCTTGGCCACGGCCACATGGCTCTTAGGCAGCAGAGTTGGGACTTGAACCCAGAGCCTGCGTGCCCTGTGGAGATGGTGCCACTTGCTGGGGGGTGGGGAGCCCTCGTGCCCCAGCCCTTCCATTCGGCCTAAGGGGGCTGGGGCTAGCTTCTGGTCAGGGCTGACTCACCAGCAGCTCGGCGAAAGGCGCTGAGGCCAGCATCCGGTCACCCTGGCAGGCCAGCACTGATGAGATTGTCGTTGAGATTTTAGCTGAGCTGAGCTGGCTGACAAGGGACTCACCCACCAATTTTAGAGGCAGGAAAATCGAGGCCCAGCGAGGGTGTATAAGGATCAAGTGGGTGTGTGAAGGTTCTCTGCCAGCCCTGGCGGGAGGGGAGCGAGCAGAGGTTGGAGACCACAGATATCAGTCCTGCCTCTGACCTGCCTCTGACCGCCGTCTGCCTCTGACCGCTGGGACCTTGGGATATCCATTTTGTGCTCTGGGCCCCAGTTTCCGCCCAGAAAAAGAATGCAAAGCCAGGGTTGTGTAAACTGCATTTTATTTTATTTATTTAAAAAAAATATATATATATATATATTTTTTTTGAGTCAGGATCTCACTCTGTCACCCAGGTTGGAGTGCAGTGGCACAATCACAGCTCACCACAGCCTCGACCTGCTGGACTTAAGCAATCCTCCCTCCTCAGCCTCCTAAATAGCTGGAACTACAAGGCACGTGCCCCCATGCCCAGCTAATTTTTAAATTTGTTTTGTAGAGATTACATCTCACTGTGTTACCCAGGTTGGTCTCAAACTCCTGGGCTCAAGTGATCCTCCTGCCTCAGCCTGCCAAAGTGCTGGGATTACAGGTGTGAGCCACCATTCCTGGCTGTAAACTGCATTTTACACTCCTAATTCTGGGGGATGTTGCTGGCAGAGCCATGAAGAGGTCTTATGGGGTGGGAGCTTTGTGCAGGCTCTGGTGTGAGACAAGGTTCAAACCCACCTTGTTTCCCGTGCTGTTTGCTTACTTTTTAAGAAAATTGACCCAAATTAGACTTTATTTCATATTTTTCACATTCCTGACATTCTCAAAACACCAGTCAGCTTGAGCCTTACTTCTCTTTATTTATTTATTTATTTTTAAGTTGGATTCTCGCTCCATCGCCCAGGCTGGAGTGCAGTGGCATACTCATGGCCACCCCCAGCGTCAACCTTCCGGGCTCCGGCGATCCTTCTGCCTCAGCCTTTCAAATAGCCGGAACTACAGAAAATCGCTACCATGCCCGGCTAATTTTTGATTTTTGATTGCAGAGATGAGGTCTCGCCAAGTTGCTCAGGCTGGTCTTGAACCCGTGAGCTCAGGCAATCCACTCACCTCAGCCTCCCAAAGTGCTGGGATGACAGGCTGAGCCACCAGAGCCTGCCTTCTTACTTTGAGATGTCTCTAAGTACACAGGCTTAGCCAGGTGCAGTGGCTCACACTTGTAATCCCAGCACTTTGGGAGGCCGAGGTGAGAGGGTGTGAGTCAAAGTGAGACCCTGACTCAAACAAACAAACAAACACAGGCTTTATATAAAATATCCACTTTAAGCATATAACGATTCCAGATGTGTTCACAACTGCATATCTAAATAGCTGCGCGATACTGACTGAACGCTTCCTCTGTCCACTGCTGTGTTTGCTCTGGGTCTCACTTTTCTTATCTGTTAAATGCGAACCATAATACCTGTTAGGATTACATGGGCTGTTGAACATGCAGTGAGTTCTCTGTGGACAGGCACACCCTGTGAACTCTCTCTGGGCGTCCCAGGGGTGGAGTTAGGAGGACCGGCCGGCGGGTGGGGGGCTCCTCTGAGCCTCTCTCATAGCCCCCAAAAGTGTGGCCCTTGGAGATAGGGTTCCAGACATCTGGAGGGCGGCACCATCCTAAAACCCACAGAGCACCCCTGTATTCAACAGACTCGCTGACAGCCTTGATTCTTGACTCCAGAGCAAACCCATGAGCGTGCCTGTGTGTGTGTGCATGTGTGTTTCCTCTTGGCCCTCCGCCCAGAAAGTGGCCTCTTCACAGCCAGATCGAGCCCGCTGCTCTCGTGCAGATGTGACGTGGCAGCTGACCCAGATGGGCAGTGGCTCCCTGAGGTCGTGGGCGCCATGGTGGCTGGACACGGATTTGGACCCTCAGCTCTGCTCCCAGCATTCACAGGCTGCCCGCTTGAGCTGATAAGGAAGTCAGGACGCCCACAGGCCGGCCGCTTTGCAGCCGCTCACAAGGAGCCTCGGCCTGGCTTGTTGACTGGCGACTCGTTGTGAACCTCAGTTCATGCTTCTGTCGAGTGGAGTTTTCATCTACCTGTCCTTCCCTCTGGAGCCATCTGAAGAATCTGGGTGTGTGTGTTGCGGCGGCGAACAGATGGGCCCTGTGTCCGATGGGCGTGGGCTTACCTCCTCATTCTGGGACATGTTGCTGGCAGAGGGACCCCGAGGAGGCATCAGAGGGCCGTGGGCACCCGTGGGACTGGGGCTTGTGCAGGGAAGCCCAGCCCAGGCCGGGTGGGAGCCTGGGTTCCTGGTGGTGTGCGCGCACTTGCGAGCCCGCGGTCCAGTGTCCCTCCCCTGCCTGTGCTGTGTCTTCCTTGCCTCGGCGTGCCTTTGGCCTGACCCTTGCCTCTTGAAGGGTCCTTTGAAGGGTCTTGAAGGCTTTGTGATTCTTGTCCTGGTTCTTCAGAAAAAGCCTTTTTTTTTTAGTAGGAGTCTCACTGTGTCACCCAGGCTGGGGGGCAGTGGCACGCTCAGGTAGATCCTTCTGCCTCAGCCTTCCAAGTAGCTGGAACCACAGGTGTGCACCACCACGCCCGGCTCATTTTTTTGATTTATTGTAGAGATGAGGTCTTGCCAAGTTGCCCAGGCCAGTCTTGAACCCCTGAGCTCAGGCAGTCCTCTCACCTTGGTCTCCCAAAGTGTGGGATTGCAGCCGTGAACCACCACACCCAGCTCTTCAGAAAACATCTTGATTGGATTTTTTTCAAACTCTAGAGGCTATACCTGCCAATAAAAACGCCAGGCAGGCTCTTACTGCTGCGCACTGTTATGATGATCAGTGGCGTTTATGGAGGCCCCCAGCCGAGCACTCCTGGCTGTCCCACGTCCTGCAGAGCGTGGGGAACAGCTTCCAGGAGGCTCATCTTATTTACTTATCATCAGGGTCTCCCTCTTTTGCCCAGGCTGGAGTGCAGTGACACAGTCATGAGTCACCACATCCTCAACCTTTGGGGCTCAGGTGGTCTTCCTGCCTCAGCCTCCTAGGTAGCTGGGACAACAGGTGGGTGCCACCACGCCCAGCTAATTTTAAAAATAATTTTTGTAGAGATGAGTCCCACTATGTTGCCTAGACTGGTCTTGACCTCCTGGGCCCAAGGGATCTCCCTGTCTCAGCCTACCAAAGTGTTGGGATGACAGGTGTGAGCCACCACACCTGGCTAATTTTTCGTAGAGACGAGGTCTTGCTATGTTGCCCAGGCTCAAACTCCTGGGCTCAGGCAGTCCTCCTGCCTCAGTCTCCCAGAGTGCTGGAATTACAGGCCTCAGCCACCATTCCTGGCTCGTGAGGCCCTTTTACTGATGAGAAGCAGGACCTTGAGTCTCAGAGAACGGGGTGGGTGGCAGGGCTGGCGCCCGGCAGGGCTGGACTCTGCTCATACCTTCTCCCCCCCCATCTCATGCTTGCTCATCCGGCAGCACCTGCGGCTGAGTCAGGGCGGGCAGGGGGTGGATGGGAACCTGTGGCACGTGGCGGGGGCTGGCACACACCCTGGTCTGCCTGCTCCCACGTCTCTGCAGCTCACAGAAGCGAGTGATGGTTGCATGCCCGAGACGCAGGACCCCGGGGCTCACTCTGCCCCTGCAGCTGGGGTCGTGGCCTGCTTCTTCTCTGTGCTCCGAGGGCGAGGGTGCCCTGTGGGCCCAGAAGCCAGGGCCAGGGCCTGGAGGGGCAGTGGGCTGCAGCGCGAACCCCGATGCCCTGGTCTGGCTGTGTGAGCGCCGGCGTGCCCCTCCCCTCTCCGGCTCAGCTTCCCCGGTCTCGGGGCCCTGTCCGACATCTGCCCCACGCCCGTGGCGTACGCATGGTGTCTCCAGAGGCCGTGCGAGGAAACGGGAAGAGCTGGCGTGGGCAGGCCTGGGGGAGAGGGACGCCTGCGGCCCAGCAAGGCAGGGACGCTGCGGCGTGAGTTGGAGCCGCCCGGTCCCCCGGATGGCTCACGCCTGTCATCCCAGCGCTTGGGGAGGCTGAGGCTGGGGGATGGCCTGGGTCAGGAGTTTGAGACCAGCCTGGGCGCCAGAGCAAGGCTCCGTCTCTACAAAAAATTAGCCGGGTGTGGTGACTCACAGTCCGGGCCACATAGCGAGACCTTGTCTCTGCAAAAATCAAACCAGTTAGGTGGGCCTGGCCCTCCCAGGGAGGCCTTCCTCAGAGCCAGGGCATCTCTGGGTTCTCCGCGAGCGGGCCCAGCTGAAGAGGCCTCCGTGGGACCCGTCCCGGCTTCTGCCCGGGAGCCGCTGTCCAGGCCGGGTCCCTCTGAGTGCTGCCGCCTCTAGGGTCCCCCATGCTGGGCCCCGGCCCGGAGTCCTCGGTTTCCTCTGAGGTTTCTCCTTGCAGCGAGCACGGCTGCTCCGGGGCGGACTGAGGACATCTGCCAGGAATGCGCTCCGGCTGCCCCTGCCAGGAAGCCACGCATGGCCCTGCTCCCTCCTGCTCGCCAGCTGGCTCCCTGCACTGCCGGGCACCGGCCTCGCAGTCGGCAGCTCCCTGCAGAAGGCCAGCCTGTCCCCACTGCCGGCGCCCCCAGGCACCTGGTCCCCTGTTCCACCCTCCACTCTCCCCCCTGCAGACCGCTGCCGGCACTCCGGGTCCTGTGGCCACCCCCTCCCGACCCCGTCCCTCCCTGTCCCTCCCTGCCCCACCGCTCCCTGGCCCTCCCGCGGGGCCGCGTCCTTCCCGATTCTGCCCTGCGTGCTGCCTCCCTCCCTGCCCCACGCCACTTGGCTCCTTAATTCAGAGAGCAAGGCCGGGTTGTGAGGGACTCGTCCCACAGCCTCCCCGGGGGCTGATGCGTCTCCTCCTTGGACTCTGACCCCTGTCCGGCCCCTCTCGGCCCGATGCTCTAGGCCCGTCAGCAGCACCCATCTGGCTGGGGCCCCAATGCCTCGGCCTTGGCCTTCAGCTCCCGCCCTGACAGCAGCCGTCACCAGCCTTCCTGCTTCCCACTCACTGGGGCTTCCCCCAGCTTCCGCTCCAGCCGTGGCCCTACCTGGGCTGCAAATGCCCCTGACGGGGCGTGCCTGGGTCTTCTGGCTTGACCTTGCCCTCCTGTCCCCTCCCAGCCCAGCCTGGGGGTTCTTTGCCCCCAACTGCTCCCTGCCTGGACTCGATGCCTGGGTTGCACCGACCTGGCGGCTGAGAGCAGGCTGTGGGTCGGGCAGCACCGGGTTCGAGTCCTCACCCCTGATGGCAGCTCCCTCCTGGGCCTGGCTCCCTGAGGGTCAGGGCGGAGGTCTGCGGCAATCTGGGAGATAACCCTCTGTCTGGGGCTGGCGCGCTGGGGCTGGCTGGGTCCTCCAGATCTGTGGTTGAAGGACCCTCCAAGAACCTCAGGCCAAACCTGCCCATCCTGCTGGCCAGGTTGGCGTTTGGCCTCTTGGGGTTGGGACGAAAACCCTGGCCCACAAGCCTCCTCAACCCTAAAGTTGGAGAACAGCACCAGCGCCGTCGAGTTTTCACGAAGACCCGCTGGGCTCCCGCATGGAAAACCTGCCCAGCCGTGGGTCGGCACCCAACCAGCGGCAGCGGCGGTGACGATCGCGGTGGTTATCGGCACTGTTGTCAGTTTCCATCTTCTTTTCGCTGCTGGCCCCGTTTCGTGACTCCGACTTCTGACCCTGTCTCTCCCCCACCGTCTCGTATTCTCAAAACAATTCCCATGGTCTCAGAAGGTTCTGGTTGTTTATGGTTTTTTAAAAAATAAGCATTCAAAGCAAATTCCTCATTTGTTCTCCCCTTCCTCCCCCCCAGTTGGAATCTGGACAGACATGAGCTCATTCCAGGAAGGGGTGCAGGGGCAGGAACGCGGTCTGTGAGCGGGGCTGGAGGCCGAGTGCCCCCAGAGGGCGCGGCGCCCCATCACTGAGGCAGGAGCGGGAACGTGGGCAGACGCCAGGAGAGCTAGGGACCCGCGCCCCTGGGTATGAGCTGCGGGCCGTGGGAGGCCATTGCATGCCAGCTTCACCGCTGACTAGCAGTGTGACCTTGTGCTGGTGACTCAACCTCTCTGGGCCTCAGTTCCCTCCTCTGCCGAGTGGAGATAGCACAGGCTTTGCCTTACTAGTAGGTCTGGCGAGAGGATGAAGTGACACGCCATCCGCCAGGTGTCCTCGGGACCTGGAGAGGCCGGCCACCGGAGGGGCAGGGTCTGCCAGCCCTTTCTCCTTTGCGAAGGGACCAGGTCTCTGGAAGCCGCAATCCAAGACTGTCCGAGGCAGCAGGGCCTGTCCGTCGCTGAGTCTAGCCCTCTCGGCTTGCAGAGGGAAGGAGGCAGAGACCCGAGGGGGCGCCGCCCCGAGTCTGACGCGGAGCCTGGCTCGGATCCAGGGAGCCGCTTCCTCGTTGGGGTCCTTCTAGGACTCAGTTTCTCCATCTGGACATGGAGTTGCCCAGGCAGCACCGACACTGAGCCCGAGTGGGCTGGGCCTGCCCTGGGGGCCGAAACACTCACCGTCTCTGTTCCAAAACGCTTAGCAGAAGAGAGAAGCAGATGGCTGGGGAGAGCAAAACGCCTGTTAGCTGGGTGGAGGAACTACTTTGAGAATGCTTGCTTTTTTACTGTGAAAGGAATCGTGGTTGTAAAATAATCCCAGTGCTATAAAAGGAAGACAGGGAGAAGGAAGCTCACTTTGCCCGCCCCGCCCACGCCAGGGGTCCTGCCCTTCCCTGCCTGGCCTTCCAGGCCTTCCCCTCCAAGTCACTCAGCAGAAATAACTGGACACAGAAGGAGAAAAACAGCTTTTTTTTTGAGTTGGAGTCTCACTCGGTCGCCCAAGCTGGAGGGCAGTGGCACACTCATGGCCCCCGCAGCCTCGACCTGCTGGGCTCAGGCGATCCTTCCGCCTCAACCTTCCGAGTAGCCAGAGCTGCGGCACATGCTACCACGCCCGGCTAGTTTTATGTTTATTGTAGAGACAAGGTCTCGCCAAGTTCCCCGGGCTGGTCTCGAATGTGTGGGCTCAGGCAATTCACTCGCCTCAGCCTCTGCAGGCTGAGTCTGGCCAAAAAAACCAGTTTTGTTTTGTTTTTTTTTTTGAGTTGGAGTCTCGCTCTGTCGCCCAAACTGGAGTGCAGTGGCCACTCCCGGCCACCGCAGCCTCGACCTGCTGGGCTCCGGCGATCCTTCCGCCTTAGCCTTGTTTTAAAAAAATGCAATGAGGCTGGGCTCGGTGGCTCAGCCTGTAATCCCAGCGCTTTGGGAGGCCGAGGTGAGTGAATTGCCTGAGCCCGCAGGTTCGAGACCTGCCTGGGCAACTTGGCAAGACCTCATCTCTACAATAAATAGAAAAATTAGCCAGGCGTGGTTGCACGCGCCTGTAGTTCCAGCTACGTGGAAGGCTGAGGCAGAAGGATCCCCGGAGTTCAGCAGGTCGAGGTTGCAGTGGCTGGAAGCGTGCCACTGCACTCCAGTCTGGGCGACAGAGTGAGACTCCAACTCAAAAAAAAAAAAAAAAAGAAATGATAGGTCAGGTGCAGTGGCTCATGCCTGTTGTAATCCTAGCATTTTGGGAGGCCGAGGCAGGAGGCTCGCTTGAGGCTAGGAGTTCGAGACCAGTCTCATCTCTACAAAAACCAAAAATAGTAGCTGGGTGTGGTGGCATGCGCCTGTAGTCCCCGCTACTTGGGAGGCTGAGGTGGGAGGATTGCTTGAGCTTAGGGTGTGGAGGCTGCAGTGAGCCATGATTGTGATCGTGCCACTGCACTATAGCCTGGGTGACAGAGTGAGAACCTGCCTCTCAAAAAAAAAAGTTGCTGTCAGTAGTTGTTTTGCCTAGTGGAGGTGGGTCCCTTCCCTGTTGCTCCTGCCTGGATAGATCCTCCGTCTTCTTACTGTCCTGGTGAACCTTTGTATACTGATCACCCCCCAGAGGTACCCGTGGGGCCGTCCCCCGCCGTGGCCTTGAACACACAGGCTTCCGCTGTGCTGGTCACACAGTGGGGCAGTGGTTCTGTGGTGCCGGACCCCAAAGACCTCACAAGGGAGGGCGCGGTGTCTGAGGGGCTGAAGTGACCTGGAGACATCCGGTGAGATGTGGGCTTTATTCGGGAACTTACACGCAGGGAAGGAGGTCCAGGAGCGGCCGCCGGACAGGAAAAATCCACTCCTGACTGTAGAAGACTCGTGGGTTTTCCACGGCGTTGGGCCTAGGGTGGAGGACAGAGTCGGGCGCCAGAAGGGTGGGTTTCAAGTGCTCAGGCCTGGTGTGAGAAGGCATGTACGCAGACTCGCGTGTACACAGAAAGACTGTGATTTCTCTTAGGGAGGGCTTTTTGGTATGAAAATGAACTAAAGGTGTCTGAACCATCTCCAGGGCTGACGGCCGCAAGGGAGGGCTTGCACGGACACTCGCTATGCACAGCTGTGAGAGGCGGTCGGCAGGTGCAGGGAACTTGAGCCCACACCTCAGCGTGACCTGCAACCCAGGCCACACTCCCCCTCAGTGACTGCCCCGGGGCCCCTTCTCAGGCTCCAGCCCCTGCTCGGGGCCATATCCAGGGTGTGCTCCTGCTGTCACTGGGTGTCACCCTAGGGATCCTAGGGCTGGGAGTGTGGCACCGAAGGACAGGGCACCCTTCACGTGGCGCCCGCAGGCCCGGCCACCCTCCGGAAAGGCGGACCCACTCACGGCACCCCAGCCTGGGTGACAGTGCCATCAGAGTCGGGGTTCCCGCCTGTGGCCTCTCCCTCGGCAGGGGCTGGTTTTCACAGGAAATGCACGATTCTGGCCAGAAAGGGAGAGGGAGCCTGTGCAAACAGTTCCACATGCAGGAATGTGGCTCCGGCTCTGCGCCCCGCCCGGGACGGACCTCACGCTCCTGTCTGTGATTCCCTTTCAGAGAAGACCGGGAAGATCCTGACGGAGTTCCTGCGCTTCTACGAGGACCAGTATGGCGTGGCCCTCTTCAGCAGCATGCGCCACGAGATCGAGGGCACGGGGCTGCCACAGGCACAGCTGCTCTGGCGCAAAGTGAGTGGCACTGGGGGGACCTGGCAGGCTCTGTCGCACGTCGCCACGTGGCCTTCGCTTCCTGGGCCTCGGTTTCTCATTGTTGCCGCGGCGGTCTCTATGGGACCCATCCACTTGCTTTTTTTTTTGGGGGTCAGGGTCTCGCTCTGTTACCCAGGTTGGAGAGTGGTGGCACCATCTTGGCTCACTGCAGCCTTGGCCTCCTGGGCTCAAGGGATCCTTCCTCCTCAGCCTCCTGAGAAGCTGGGATGACAGGTGCATGCCACCATGCCCAGATCATTTTTTTAGTACAAAGATGAGGTCTCGTTATGTTGCCCAGGCTGGTCTCAAACTCCTGGGCTCATGCAGTCCTCCCATCGCGGGATTACTGGCGTGTGCCACCGCACCCAGTTGTTGCTGTGATGGTCTCTAAGGGTCCCACCCCACTTCTTATGTGGGTGGTAACCTCGGTCGTGTTGTTAAGGCTCCTTCATTCACCATGGATGACTCCCCCCAGTTCACTCCTTCACCGGCGGAGCAGGGGCTCTGGAGTCTTGACAGCCCGGGTCCAAGGCAAGCTCCTCCTGAGAGCCCAAGCTCACTCATCTGTCAAGTGGGATGAGAATACCTCTTTCAGCCGGGCACGGTGGCTCACACCTGTAATCCCAGCACTTTGGGAGGCGGAGGTGAGAGGATTGCCTGAGTTCAGGGGTTTGAGACCAGCCTGGGCAACATGGCGAGGCTGCATCTCTACAGTTAAAAAAAAAACTAGCCGGGTATGGTGACATGTGCCTGTAGTTCCAGCTACTTGGAAGGCTGAGCAGAAGGATCGTCTGGCCCAGCAGGTCAAGGCTGCGGTGGCTGTGAGCGTGCCATTGCATTCCATCCTGGGTGACAGAGTGAGACTCTGGCTCCCCCCCCTCAAAAAAGAGCATACTTCCTTCACAGGGTGGCTGTACCTGGTATGGGGAGGTGCTGTCACTGGCTGGGTCACTATCCTGCTATTAGTCATAGGAATCTGTGTGCCCAGGAAATATGTGTTGCATGAGGGAGTGGAAGCTGCCTGGCCCCAACCAGAGAGCCAGCATGGGCCCAAGGAGGCAAGCGGAGCCTACTGGGGGGACCCTGGGATTGACCTGGGAATGGGGCTGGGGCCGGGTCGGTGCAGAGGAGGGGAAGGGAGGGGTGTCAGGAACACGGGCAGGGCTGGGTCCCAGAGAGTCCTGGGGCTGAGCAGACAGGCTGAGAGGCCAGCCCTTGCCCACCGGGGGCGCCACAGGGGCGCCGTGTCTGGCCAAGGCACCCCACGTCCCAGGGCTGGGGTCGCTCCCCGTCAGTGGCCTTCACTCTCTGCCCCTGCACGGCCAGGCCGGTGGCCAGGGAAGGGTGACAAGGAAGGGGCCCGACCCTGCAGTGGCTGAGCGGTAGCCCTAGGGCTGCTTACTTCCTCCTGGTAGGTAGCTGGGCCTGTTTCCCTGGAAACGGGGTGTGAGCCGGCCCGGCCGGGGACCCCAGTGCCTGGCGCTCAGTCGCCAGTGACTTAATTCCCGTGATCGATGGCAGAACTACCCTTGTTTGCCCAGCCCCCTGCCCCCTAGGCCTGACGGTTTCCCCAGGCCGCTCGTGACATCCTGTGCCCAGGCGGTGAAATGTGAGGACCGTGCGGAAGGGGGGCGGAGCCCTTCCCCCAGCACCTCGCCCACCAGATGCTCTCGACCCCAGGGCCTGCTGGGAAAGAACCTAGATTCCAAGCTCTTGCCAGCTGGCGGTTTGGGCTGTTGCTTCAACCTCCGAGGCTTAGTCTCCCCATCTGACAGATGGGTCCCTCCTCCATAGGGCTCCGGCGAGAATTCAGGGGGAGAAAAACGGCTCTTGGGAAGGGGTAGCTGATGGGGCTTCTGGGGGGAGTCGAATCCTGACTTGCCGGTAGCCTTGGACAGCATCTGTCCCCTTGCTGAGCCTCGGTTTCCCTGTCTGTAACATGATTTTCCGAGAGAAGGGTTGTCATGGGCCAGAGAAGCCAGGACTGCCGTGTGGAGGTGTGGGGATTTCTTGGGGCGCTGGGGAGCAGACAGGATTCGGATTCTTATTAGGCCCCTCAGGAAGGGGACGGGTGGGGGGCGGCAGGGGCAGCTGGGGTCCAGGTAAGGCTGCAGAGCCGAGAGAAGCCAGAGGAGGCCCCGGGCTGGGGGGTTGGGGTTTGCTTCACCCCCTCCAAACCAAGAGACTGAAAGTGTGCCTGTCTGCTGTGGTGTCATCAGGGCAGGAGTGAGCACTGCTCTCTTCAGGGCTGGCTGTCCCTTGACCTGGCTGGAGGACCTGTCCCCTTCATGCCTTCCTGGCTGGAGGCGACGGCTCTGAGGGGTGGGGAGCTACTCACAGGCTGGAAGGAGACCTCCGTTCCTTCATTCGCCATGGAGGACTCCCCCATCCGCTCCTTCGCCGGCAGAACTGGAGCTCTGGAGCCTTGACAGCTCTGGTTCAAGGCAGGCTCTTCCTCTAAGAGGAGGTCTTCCTGGAGGCAAACCTTTGCCAACTACCTCGGGCCAGGGGCTGGGCCGCACCGGCCTTGTGGCCCACAGATGCTCAGGGAGACAGATGGTAGCCAGCTGTGTACACAGGAAAGTGGCACGGCGGAGATGCCAGGTGAACACAGGCAGTGCAGCCCTGACGCTGTCTGGGTGGCCCACCTGTGCTTCCGGGAGAAGGGACCATCTCAGTCCACGACCTAAGAGTGGAGGAAGAGAATGTCAGACAGAGGGAATGGCACGTGCAAAGGCCCAGGGCTGAGCCTCTAAATGGCCTGTCCAGGATGGTGGAGGCCGAACCAGAGTCGGGTCCCTGGTTGCTAGCCCGGGGCCCCTTCTGCTGTGACACCCAGCATGCCCAGGCTGAGGGAGGCCAGTCCTGTGGGTCAGAGCCTCTTGGGGTGTCACGTGCTCCTTTGCTTGTGGACCCAGAGAAGGCATCTTTTCCCCTGGTGTCATGGATACCTCTTGACCCCATGATAGCCAGGGGGCCTGGTGTGACCTGGCCTGAGTGTCTGGTCGGTGCACACCTGTGTGGTGGGAAAGGAGGAGAAGCCTTGGCCGCAGCACAGAGAGCAGGGCCAGCACCGCTCCCCTGTCTGGAAATAAATGTCACAGGCATCCTGAGTCCCAGTAACTAATTCAAGATGGTGGGAGCCAGCTGACAGCATTTCTCTACATGAGACCCCCATCAGCATTCACAAGGGTGCCCTTTTTTTTGAGTTGGAGTCTCACTCTGTCGCCCAGACTGGAGTGCAGTGGCAGCTCCCGGCCACCGCAGCCTCAACCCACTGGGCTCCGGCAATCCTTCCGCCTCAGCCTTCCAAGTAGCTGGAACTACAGGCGCGCACTACCACGCCTGGCTAGTTTTTTATTTATTGTAGAGATGAGGTCTCGCCAAGTTTCCCGGGGGTGTCTCAAACCCGCGAGCTCAGGCAATCCACTCACCTTGATCTCCCAAAGTGCTGGGATTACAGGCTGAACCACCGAGCCCGGCCCCCCTTTTTTTTGAGTTGGGTCTCACTCTGTTGCCCAGGAGTGCAGTGAATGATCATGGCTCACTACAGCCTCAACCTCCTGGGCTCAGGAGTTTCCACCTCAGCCTCCCGAATAGCTGGGACTGCGTGCCACCACGCTTGGCTAATTTTTTGTAGAGATGAGGTCTTGCTATGTTGCCCAGGGCCAGGGGTGCATATTTATTGCAGGAAAACATAGTAACATGTAAGCAAGAATAGTAACATGCTAGCCTGGGCATCATAACAAGACCTCATTTCTTGTTCTTTTCCTTTCTTTCGAGTCAGAGTGTCACTCTGTTGCCCAGGCTGGACCTCCTGGGCTCTGGTGATCTTTCTGCCTCTGCCTCCCAAGTAGCTGGATCTACAGGTGCACGACACCACACGCAGCTAATTTTTTGTTTTTGTAGGCAAGATTTTGCTATGCTGCCCGGGCTGGTCTCCCAAAGTGCTGGGATTATAGGCATGAAGTACTGTGCCCACCAGTGAGAACTCGCTTCTTCAAAAAGTTAGCTGGGCGTGGTGTCATGTGCCTGTAGTTCCAGCTACTTGGGAGGCTGAGGCGGGAGGATTGCTTGAGCCCACGAGGTAGAGGCTGCAGTGAGCCATGACGGTGCCATTGCACTCCAACCTGGGCAGCAGAGTGAGACACTGACTCAAAAAAAAAAAAAAAAAAAACGTAAAATGGAATTGCTTACAATCTGTGAAAAGCAGAGTTTTGGTCCCATTTTGTCACTCAGAAAACTTATTATCATGATGTCAAGTCATGATAATATCATAATAACAGGAAGAATAATAATCATGGCTCATCAAAACAACAGTTTTTATTAGAGAAATAATAGAAATAATGAATGGAATAAAAATATTAATAATAATACAAACAGAGGCCAGACCCGAGGCGGTGGCTCACACCTGTAATGCCAGCACTTTGGGAGGCCAAGGTGGGAGAATTGCTTGAGACCAGCCTGGGCCACATAGTGAGACCCTATGTCTACAAATGCAAAAAAACAAGAATAAAAACAATTAGCCAGGTGTGGTAATGCATGCCTGTAGTTCCAGCTATTCAGGAGGCTGAGGCAGGAGGATCACCTGGGCTCAGGAGGTCAAGGCTGTGGTGGACTGTAATCAACAACAACAAAGAAAAAAACCCTAAAATGGCAGTTCTCTTGTGCTGGCCCTGTTCACTTAGCCCACAGAGGAGATGTGGACACTGAGGCTCCCATGGTGGGTGGCAGTGAAGAGGTGGAGCCCCGGCCGTCTTGCCCGGGTTTTGCGCCCTCTCTGACCGCAGCATGGGCGAGCTTGTCAGAGTCTAAAATATTGTTTCATTTCCTGCAGGCCTTCCAGTCGAAACACGACTCTGCCATTTGAAAGTCTT
Organism: Cephalopachus bancanus; assembly: GCA_027257055.1. Lineage (NCBI taxonomy): Eukaryota > Metazoa > Chordata > Mammalia > Primates > Tarsiidae > Cephalopachus > Cephalopachus bancanus. The sequence goes on from JAPVLO010000833.1 coordinate 57,168, forward strand.
AAAAATAAAACTCAAACTGCAGCCGGCTGCCCATTGCGAGCTGCCCCAGGATCTGGGGGCGGACGGGGTGGTGGGGGGTGCTGCCTGCCTGGGCCGTGAGCTTGCTTCTCCACAGCCTCGCCCTGGGGCTGTCCCTGTCCCCTGAGTCCCTGGCCCTAGGTCCCGGGGCTCCTGTCCTAATCAAGGAGAGGAATGCAACTTCGGAGCCCTGGCAGAGGTAGGGTTCTCGCTAGGGTGTTAGGAGAGAAAAGATGTGGATTTGCGAGCCAGGTGTGGGCGACCTAAATATAAACCCCTGGCTGTAGACTGCGGGGGCAGCTTGGTGACTTGGGCAAAGCCCACGTGTGTCGGGGGAGGGGAGCTGGGGGAGCCATTTTCTTTTCCTGTAAATATTTTTATTCCCGGTAGGAAGCAGTCGGCAGGTCCCATTGTGTGAGCACAATGGCTCTCCTTTTCTAGGAGTGTTTCTGTTTCCCCTTGAAGAGCAGGCAGGAGGGAGCTGGGCAGAGGGGGACACCCCTGAAGGGTTCTGAAGTCAAGACGGACAGGAGGCTGGGCACAGGGGCTCACGCCTGTAATCCCAGCACTTTGGGGAGCCAAGGCGGGAGGACTGCTTGAGTCCAGGAGTTCAAGACCAGTTCAAGACCCGGGAGATCAAGGCCAGTTCAAGACCTCGCAGCATAGCGAGACCTCGTCTCTAAGAATGAAAAATTAAAAAAATTAGCTGGACTTAGTGGCACCTGTCTGTAGTCCCAGCTACTTGGGAGGCTGAGACAGGAGGATTGCCTGAGCCCAGGAGGTCCAGGCTGTGGTGAGCCATGATCGTGCCACTGTGCTCCAGTCTGGGGGACAAAAGAAGCCAGAAAGGAGCAGGCACAATCAGAATAGTCGTTCCTCTCATTGCAGATGAAAAGTATTTATTTTTGCAAAGCCATCATATTTATTGTATTGCATTTTTTTTGAGTTGGAGTCTCACCCTGTTTCCCAGACTGGAGTGCAGTGCCTGCTACCGGCCACTGCAGCCTCGACCTGCTGGACTCCGGCGATCCTTCCACCTCCACCTTCCTAGTAGCTGGAACTACAGGCACGCGCTCCCACGCCCAGCTCATTTTTCTGATTTATTGTAGAGATGAGGTCTCGCCAAGTTGCCCAGGCGGGTCTCGAACCCGCGGGCTCAGGCAATCCACTCACCTTGGCCTCCCAAAGCGCTGGGATTACAGGCTGAGCCACCGAGCCTGGCCCATCATATTTATTTTAGAATGAATAGAATTTGTCAAGAAGCAGAGAGGAACGCTACACTCCTCCGAGCTCCTTCCATCCAAAACAGAGCCTCTCCCATGTGGCGTCTGTCTGTCTCTTCCAGAAGCTTCCTGGTGCGTGTGCTCAGGAAGCCCTTGTGCCTGGGTTGCCAGAGCTTCCGCTTGGGCTCCCACCCCTGGTCTGTGGCCCCCCATCCCCAATGATTCAGTCCACGGGACGCCAGGTCCTCGTAACGGCAGTCACAGAGGCCCCTGAGTATTGTGTGCTGACTCTCACTGTCCCCGTTGTATAGATGAGGAAGCCGAGGCCCAAAGAAGTGACAGGACAGGCCGCGAGTCAGGCAGAGCCAGGGCTTGGGAGGAGGGTCTGGGCGCTTCTGTGGTCCACGCAGGTCAGCAGCCTGACGGGACATGGGTCAGACCCCACGCACCCCCGGGCTGATTTTCCCTGCACTCTCCCCCAGATTCAGGGAGGCCATCGCGTCAGCCATCAGAGCTGGGGAGGCTCTCTGGAGCTCCATCATTCAAGTTTTCCTCGCCCTGAGGGGAAACTGAGGCTGAGAGCTGGGGAGAGACTTGCCCAGGCCCTGGGGTCCGTGCGGTGGAGGCTGCAGCCAGGAGCGGGTGATGGAGCCGTGCCTGCCTGGGGCCGGGGTGGAGTGGGAGACGCTGGCCGAGGCTGGGTCCTGAGTGGCCGCCTGGCCTGGGTCGAGGCCCGGTCACTGCCCGAGCCCCCACTCTTCTCCTCTGCCGAGCGTGTGAGCTGCTGCCCAGCCTCAGAGGCTCTGGGGGGACGCGGCGAGGTTGGGGTGGAGGTCGGGAGCACAGGCGGCGCCGGCTGGCCGTCGCTTTCCCCGGACCCGTCTCCCGGCAGCGGGTGGCCGGCCTCACGCCCCTCTGCCCGCAGGTGCCGCTGGATGAGCGCATCATCTTCTCGGGGAACCTCTTCCAGTACCAGGAAGACAGCAAGAAGTGGCGGAACCGCTTCAGCCTCGTGCCCCACAACTACGGGCTGGTGCTCTACGACAACAAAGTGGTGAGCCCCCCCCCGCGTGCCCCAGCCCCAGCCCGGCTTCAGGCCTGCCCCCTAGTCGGCACCCATGTCTCCCTGTGCCGTCGCTGGGACCAGCCACAGCCTCCACACCCTCCCCTGGCTGTCTCCGGGTGGCAGTGGCTCCTTCCTCTCGGGGACCCCTCGGGCCTACCTTCTCTCATCGCCAAGGGTCCCAGTTCCTCCCCACCCCTCCTAGTCACTCACATCCCTCCAGCCCCTCCATCTCCAGAGCCCTGAGCCCGGGCCTCTTCCCGCCTCTGCCTCCTTCCCGCCTCTCCTCAGATCCCTGGCATTCCGCTGTTGAAAACCCAATCTGGCCGGGCATGGCTCACTCCTGCAATCTCAGCACTTTGGGAGGCTGAGGTGGGAGGATTGCTTGAGCCCAGGAGTCTGAGGCAGCCTGGGCAACATAGTGAGATCCCGTCTCTACAAAAGAGTAAAAAACAAGCAAAAAATAAGCTAGCTGGAGTGGCTCACGCCTATAATCTGATCACTTTGGAAGGCTGAGGTGAGAGGATTGCCTGAGTCCATGGGTTGGAGACCTGCCTGGGCAACTTGGTGAAACCTCATCTCTGCAATAAATCAAAACATTAGCCAGGTGTGGTAGCGCACTTCTGTGGTTCCAGCTACTTGGAAGGCTGAGGCCGAAGGATCGCCGGAGCCCAGCAGGTCGAGGCTGTGGTGGCTGTGAGTGTGCCACTGCACTCCAGCCTGGGCAGCAGAGTGAGACTTGACTTGAAAAAAAGAAAAAAAAGCTGAATGTGATGGTCCATGTCTGTAGCCTCAGCTACTTGGGAGGCTGAGGCGGGAGGGTTGCTTAAGCCCAGGAGTTTGAGGCTGCAGTGAGTTATGATTACATTACCGCACTCCAGCCTGGGCAGAAGGAAGGGTGAGACCCTGTCTCAACAAACAACACAACCACAAGAAGATGCGATCGGCCCTTCCCTTCCCCGGGCTTAGCCCTGCCACATCTGCCCATGAAACCACCTGCCCTGCTGCGGGTGGTTGGGTCAGTGTCTGAGAAGGGAAGGAGGGAGCTGATTGTGCCTTACTTTTGCCTTGGACCCCTGGGGAAGCCCACCTGGTTGAGCCTCGGAGCTGATTTCTTCCACCAAACATTTCTCCAGAGCAGCCAAAAGGACAGACCTATTCCCCTTGTTTCAAGGCACACCAATGCTAGAGCAATGTAAATTCAGAAGAGCAGTGGTTTTCAAGTGATAGCATGCATCCAAATCACCTGGATGGCTTGGGAGAAAACAGGTTTCTGGGCTTACCCCAAGGTTTGATTCAGGTCTGGATTGGGGCCCAAAATTTGCATTTCTAACAAGTTCTAGGGTAATACTGAAAGACCAGGAACCTACTTTGCAAATCACTGCTATAGTTAGAGCCTTTCAGGATTTGTGTTGAATAGTGACACCTAGTGGCAGGGAGCAGCATGGCAGCCCTGCTCTATGAGCTATTACATCAGCTCTGTCCCTTCACTCATTCATTCTTACACTCTTTGCTGGTGTGAGAAAGTTGTGTCCAGACCTAATTCTCCTCCAAAGGAGACTTGTGTGATGCCTAGAACCTAGGAAGCTGGTGGACAGTCTGGGGTGATGGTCAGAGAGGCCCCAGGCTCTGGAGACAACTCTGGTTCATGTCCTAGGTTGGCACTTCCTAGCTTTGTGAACTTGCGACTAGTCCATTCTTGGCTTGTGAGAAGTCTGCAAAATGGAGCTTGCAGTGCCTTCAGCTCAGTGCCTGATATGTAATCAACACTCAACACCCGTGCGGCTGTTAGCAGCAGGCAATAGCAGTGGTGGTAAATAACAACCGTCCACAGCAGAGGCCATCCTTGTGCGTGCCAGGCACTGTGGTTATCTCAGTCCTCACACAGCTCTGTGAGGTAGGGACTGTCACTACCCTGGTTTTATAGGTGAGGGAGCCAGAGTATAGGCTTATCCTCAGCACCACACAGACACCACCCAGCAGAGCCAGGAACTGAGCCCAGAGCTTGGGTCTGTGTTGCTGTACCATGCTGTTTGTTCCCATGGTAGTCAAATCTTCCTCACCCCTCCAGTCCTCTTCTGCCTCCGTTTCCTTCCCCTCCTCCTCCCCACCTTGGCAGAGCTGGAGATGGGATTTGGGCTTGGCCACGCCCTTAATCCCCAGGAACATTTCTCTTGTCCCCTCAGGCCTATGAGCGGCAGGTCCCACCCCGAGCCGTCCTCAACAGTGCGGGCTACAAGATCCTCACCTCCGTGGACCAGTACCTGGAGCTCGTTGGCAATTCCTTGCCAGGTAAAGGACCACCCCCGCACGGGCCACGATGCCCTCACAGGCCTGGAGCTGGCCAGGGGAGGGGTGGCCCTGAGCCCACGTGCAAGACCGCACGTTTGCAAAGAGACTAGCTGGGCCTTGAACTCTCGGCAGCACCAAGCACAACCCGAGTCCTCAAAGGGAGACCTTTGGGGCCTGAAGGGTGGGGTTGCCCACTGCCTGCACAGTGGACTGGGGCTGGACCTCTGTGAGCTCTACCCAAGTCCTGCTGGTCCCTGAGCCTTCTGTTCCCCAGCTGTGGAATGGAGATCTTGCCCTCTGCCCTCCCCACCTTTCCGAGTCCCTGAGCGCCTCCTGGGAGAAGATGATGGTGCCCCCTCCTCGTCCACAGCGGATCAGCCACGTGGGCGAGGGGTTGTTCTTCTAGCATCCCGTTCCCACCTCACCATGGCTGGGGCTCAGTTGCCGCTCCACTGATCCCTGGGAGCTGGGGAACAGGGGGACATACCCACCTGGGGGACAGGCTCTGTCCCCTCAGCTGGGACTTGGAAGTAAAGCTCCCCGAGGTGGCTGAGCCTGGCACTCCTGGATGCCAGCCCGAGTCTGGCTTGGTCTTGCTGTGTCTGTGTGGGCCGATCTCCTCCCTGCTCTGAACCTCAGTCACTTCAGTGTCTAAACAGCACAGGCACTGAGGGGACTGACCTTAGGGTGTCGTGCAGACCCTGAGCGGTGCCCAGCACAGGCTCACCCAGAGCCAGGACGCAGAGAAGAACTTTAGTGTCATATTATTAACAAAAGTGGCAAGGGACACAGCCAGGACTGGTTATCTCGCCAGATCTCGAATATCTGTGAGGACAAAATAGAAAGAGAAAAATTCGTTTAGATTTATTTAGTTTCCCCCACCCCACATGCCTCCCTCCCCACCTGAACATTTAAGCCATACTTTGGCCTCCGCAGCTGAAAGTTGAAGTGAAACCCCAGAAGCGCGTGCTTGGCCTCTGACCCCAGGGCTCGACCCTGTGCTGTTGGTGCTTCATACAGTCGGTGCCTCAGACACGGGGCTTGGCGGTTGGGTGCAACGTACTACCAGCTCTAAGGAGGGGGTCTGCACAGACATGGGATTCTGCAGGGCCTCTGGCTGGGCTGTGGAGGGCACCGCCAGAAAGAAGGCTGCTGCTGCCCACTGGCTTGTGGCCACCCTGGCATGGGCCAGCCTCCTCTGGCCCTGGGCCTGCCTCTCAGAGCTGGGGTCTGTCCCTGCTGTCGTGTGGCCGAGGGAGACCGCAGAGGGCAGTCGCTCAGCAGGCCCTGTCTCCACAGGGACCACGGCGAAGTCCGGCAGCACCCCTATCCTCAAGTGCCCCACGCAGTTCCCGCTCATCCTGTGGCATCCGTATGCACGGCACTACTACTTCTGCATGATGACGGAGGCCGAGCAGGACAAGTGGCAGGCCGTGCTGCAGGACTGTGTCCGCCACTGCAACAATGGTGAGCAACCCGGGCACAGGCAGCTGTGGGCCAGGGCGGGCATGGGCTGTGTGCTGAGTGGTGACACCTAGTGGCTGGGTGCAGTGTGGCAGCCCTGCTCTATGAGCCGTTCTAATTTCCCTGGCTTGTAGGACACGGCTGTGACACCACCCTCCATCTTCTTCCTTGATGAAAACAGTTCTGTGTGGCTCAGGAGAAAATTAGGGAATTTGTTCACAGGGGGGTGCGGGTGTTGCGCTCTTGAACCTCGGATCACATAACAATAATTCCAATTCTGCCATTTTCTTTTTTTTGAGTCGGAGCGTCGCCCAGGCTGGAGTGCAGTCGCACAATCACAGCTGCTGCAGCCTTGACTTTCTGGGCTCAGGCGATCCTTCTGTCTCAGCCTTCCAAGTAGCTGGAACCGCAGGCGTGTGCTACCATACCTGGCTAGGTTTTTAAAAAATTTATTATAGAGACGAGGTCTCCTCAAGTTGTCCGGGCTAGTCTCAAACCCCTGGGCTCCAGCACTCCTCTCACCTCAGCCTCCCAAAATGGTGGGATTACAGGTGGGTGAACCACTGTACCTGACTTTTTTTTTTAAGTTGCGGGGGTCTCACTCTGTAGCCCAGGCTGGAGTGTGTTGGCACAAGAAAGGCTTGCTGCAGCCTCAATCTCATAGGCTCAGGCAATCCTCTCACCTCAGCCTCCTGAGTAGCTAGCTGGGACGACAGTTGTGTGCTACCATGCCTGGCTCGTTTTAAAATGTTTTTTGTAGACACAGGGTCTCACTATGTTGTCCAGGTTGGTCTTGAACTTTTGGGTTCAAGCAGTGCTCTTGCCTCAGCCTCCCAAAGTGCTGGGATCACAGGTGTGAACCGCCGCACTTGGCCTGATTTTGCCACTTTTTAGCAACACGACCTTAGGAGACTCACCTCTTGGAGACTCTGTGAAATGGGGATAACCTCATGTGTCTTAAGGAGTTTGTGAGGATTCGGAGTCCACTTCATGCTTGGTAGGGATGTTTTTTTTTTTAGTCAAGAGTCTCACTCCATTGCCCAGGCTGGAGTGCAGGGACACGCTCACAGCCACCCCAGTGTTGACTTGCTGGGCTCCAGCGATCCTTCCGCCTCAGCCTTCCAAGTAGCCGGAACTACAGGCGCACACTACCACGCCTGGCTAATTTTCTATTGATTTGTAGAGAAGAGGTCTTGCTAAGGTTCCTGGGCTGGTCTCGAACCTGCGGGTTCAAGCAACCCACTTGCCTTGGCCTCCCAAAGTGCTGGGATGACAGGCTGAGCCACCGAGCCCGGCCTTGGGAGGGATTTTAAAAAATTATATCGCTTATGTCTTTATCACCATCTTGCAGGGTGATCTGGGAACTTCAGTGCCTCCCTCTGGGTTTCGCTGTTTTCATCTGTTGACCGATGTGGTGACTCTTCCAGCTCACTCACTTCTTCAACAGTCATTTTTGGTGTCTCCTCTGAGGCAGCCCAGATGTGGGTACAGGAGATGCAGCCAGCGGGCAAGATCAGTTTTCTGCCCTCATGCTGGCAGCCTTCTGGTGGGGAGACAGATGCTAAACAGATGAGGATGCTGGGCGATGACTCATAGCTATGCTGGGGGCTGGGTGGAGGGCAGTTGGGGTTGGGGGAGGGGTGGACCGGGGCAGGCTCCCTGGAGGAAGTGATGGCTCAGCCTAGACCTGGAGGAGACGTCATGTGGAGGAGAGGGGGGGAGTATTCAGAAGAAGGTACCCGCTGGTGTGAAGGGGACCCCAGGGCGTAGGGGGAGGAGCTGTCCAAGGGCCTGGAGCGGGGTGGAGGTGACCTGGAAGGGGGCTCCGGGGTCAGGTCTGGAAGAGCCAGTGGGCTCTAAGGAATTGGATCAGAGGGGCTTAGGGTCGGCGCCCAAGCGGGGTGGGACACTGGGGGCTTTTCTGCCCTCGGGGAAGAACAGCCGTGTCCTGGATCCGGAACCTTCTCCTGGCGGTCTGGCCGCGGGGCCACCCGCCCCTCCCCCACCCCTGGCCACACAGTGCAGGGCGGGAGGACTCAGCGGGCACTGACCGCCTCTGGGCCGCTGCTGTGGGCACACGGCGCACCCTCCCCTCCGCTCGCCTGCCCAGAGCCACCTCTGCCCCTTCTGGAATCTGCCAGGTGGGAGGAAGCAGGGCCCAGCTAGGCCTGCCCACACAGGGCTGCCTGTTCCCGGGTCCCTGGCGCGTGGGGGGGGGGCGTGACGGGCAGAGGGCCCGGAGCACCCGCCCTCCCCCCAGGCCCTGGCCCCGAGCCGTCCTTTCAGTTTCCAAGGCTCCTGGCTGGCCGGCCTGGCGGTGTGGGTGACCCCAGGCCAGGTGGGGCAGGGCGGCACAGAACCAGGTGGGGGGAGCCGGCTCCGGTGTGCTGGGCGGTGATGACAAACAGCCGATCGAGCGGCTGACAGAGCTACTCACACAGGGCTCCGGGCCAGGCCCACGGCACAGAGAGCAGCCAGGCGGGAGGCCATGGGAGCCCCTCGGGTCAGGGGCGCCGCGGGCAGGAGGCAGGCTGGGAGGGCTGCTGGGCCAGCGGGCCGGGGTGTCCTGCACCGGGTGGGCATCACCCAGGGCGAGGCCAGCGAGCTGCTTTCAGCCCTTTCCTCCACCCAGAGGACTGTGAGAAAGTTCTCTGCTTCCTCTGCCGCGTCTCAGAGGCTGCACCTGGAATTCGTGGATCCTGGAATCGCTCACCCTGGGGGCTGCCAGGAAGTGGGGGGCGGGTGGGGAGGGAGGCCGAGCGGGGTTCATGCCCACGGTCCCAGGGCCCCCTCCCATCCTGCATTCCTGGAGCAGCTGGGGGGGCAGGAGGCTGCCGGGGCATGGGCCGCACCGTCCTCGTCCTCGTCCTTGTCCTGGTGTGGGCCCGGGGCGCAGAGGTCAAGGCCTCTTCCTGTCTGAGCACCATCCCCTCGGCCTGCGGCCTGGGACTGGGGAATGCAATCTTCTTTCTCAGAAAGTCTCCAGGTCTGACTCGAGTGAGTCAGCTGGTCCTGGGTTCAAGCCCTGGTTCGTCATTCCCTCAGTGACCCCCAGCCAGGAGCTTTGTCTCCCTGAGCCCCTCCCTGCCCTTTTTTTTTCAAGCTGGGAAAAGTGAAGCTGCCCGGGTGTTGGGGATTCAGTGAGCTGATGTGTGTGTGGGGCCTCAGCCCACAGCTGGTGTCTTAGTTTCCCATAACAAAGTACCACGGCTGGGGGGTGGCTTACACAACAGAAATCTATTTTCTCACATTCCTGGAGGCTGAAGTCTGAGTCAAGGGGTCAGCGGGGCTGATTTCTTCTGAGGCCTCTCTCCTTGGCTTGTAGATAACCACCTTCTTTCCTGTGTCTTTTCCTGGTTTCTTCTTTTTTTTTTTTTTGAGTTGGAATCTCACTCCGTCACCCAGACTGGAGTACAGTGGCCGCTCCTGGCCACCGCAGCCTCGACCTGCTGGGCTCCAGCCATCCTTCCACCTCAGCCTTCCGAGTAGCCGGAATTACAGGCATGCGCTACCACGCCCGGCTGATTTTTTGATTTATTGTAGAGATGGGGTCTCGCTGCCCAGGCGGGTCTCGAACCCACGGGCTCAGGCAATCCACTCACCTCGGCCTCCCAAAGGCGTGGGATTACAGGCTGAGCCTGGCTCCTGGTTTCTTCTTGTAAGAAGAAATTTCCTCTTCTTTTAAGGATACCATTCATATTAGATTTGGGCCCACCCTAATCTTCTCAATTTAACTGATCTCTTTGAGATGCCTGTAATCCCAGCACTTTGGGAGGATGAGGGGAGAGGATTGCCTGAGCTAAGGGGTTCAAGACCAGCCTGAACAACATGGTGAGACCACATCTCTACAAAAAAAATTAAAAACTAGCCAGAACTGGTGACTCCCATGTATAATTCCCAGCTACTTGGGAGGCTGAAGCAGAAGGATCATCCGAACCCATGGTGAAGTCGAGGCTGTGGTGAGCTGTGATCATGGGTGACGGAGCAGCTCAAAAATACAAATAAAAATACAGCCTGTTGCAGTGGCTTAAGCCTGTAATCTCAGCACTTTGGGAGGCCGAGGTGAGAGGATTGCCTGAGCTCAGGGGTTTGAGACCAGCCTGGGCAACTCGACGAGACCGCGTCTCTACAACACATCAAAAAATTAACTGGGCATGGTAGCACGTACCTGTAGTCCCAGCTACTTGGAAGGCCGAGGCGGAAAGATCGCCTAAGCCCAGCTGATCAAGGCTGCGGTGCCCGTGAGTGTGCCACTGCACTCCAGCCTGGGCGACAGAGTGAGACTCAGACTCAAAAAAAAAATTACGGTCACATTCCGAGGTGCTGGGGACTAGGACTTTAGCATGGGAATCTGGAGGGACAGAGTTCAGCTGGTCTCACAGGAAGAGCTCTCGAGGGGTGACCCTCAAACATGCCAAACTCAGCGGCTGGGCGTGTAGCCAGAGAGGGTCCCTGGGGGGCTGAGGCTGGCCTCCCTCCTGTGCCCTGGGTCTCTGCCTCACCTTGCCGCCAGGAAAGTGGCCCTGCCCTGCACACCTGGCGTGGTGTGTGCACGATGTTAACTCCTTGATGTGGGAAGAGCCACGTGTCACCCCTGTCTGGATTTTCCAAGCAGAGCTTGGTCTCTAGGAGGCCGTGTGCTGCCCGCTTCCTCTCCTGGCCCGGCGGGCAGGCCTGCCCAGGGGCTCTGCATGCCGCCCCCGCTGAAGCACCCCTGCTCCGCTCGAATCGTTCCTGCTGGGCTTGGGTCCCCTTCCGCTTCACCCCAGTCCAGGCAGCCACCCCTGCAGGGGTGGCGCAGGCCTTAGTGCCCCCGTCGCGAAGCTCCCCCTGGCACGATGGGCAGTGATTCCTGTGACCAGAGGTGTGGGGGGGGGAACACACGTCAGAGGGGGCCTCTTCTCTGTGGGGTGACTCAGCCTGGAGTCATGGCAGTGGGAGCTGAGGTTTCTGACGCATGGGCTGCTTCCCCTTCCCTGGGCCCTGGGGACACGGTTGTCAGAGGCACGTGGCCAGGAGAGCCCGCTGCCGCCTGGCTGGGTGGTGTTGAACCACATCTTCCCCTAAGCTGGTTTTGCAACTTCCTGCCGCTTGCCTCAAAGTGCTGGGTCTGGGGTCCACGCCTCACCCGGTGACCCACCTCGCTGCATCCAGGCAACGAACACACCAACAGTAACAAGCATACAGAAACAGTGGCTTTTCTAGCTATCAGTTAGGAACCTTACACTTATTTGACTACTATTATTTTTTTGTTAGGGTCTTGCCCTATTGTCCAGGCTGGAGTGCAGTGGCCTGATCAAGGCTCACTGCAGCTGCAACCTCCTGGGCGCAAGCGATCCTCCCACCTTAGCCTCCTGAGCGGCTGGGACTGCAGGCACATGCCACCACGCTTGGTTAGTTTTTTGACTTTCTGCAGAGGTGAGGACTCGCGCTGTCGCCCAGGCTGGTCTTGAACTCCTGAGCTCAAGCAATCCTCCTGCCTCAGCCTCTCACAATGCCGGGATTACAGGTGTGAGCTACTGCACCCTGCCCTATTCTTTGATAAAGATCTTCTAGCATCTGTGCCAGGGGCTGACCTGGATAGGCAGCGTGACCGCCACAGCCCAGCCGGACCTTGCGGGGCAGCGAGCTGGCGCATCGGTTACTGATGAGACGTGTGCTGGGCCGTGCTGGGCCTGGGCTTCCTGCCCTTGGACTTCACAGCTCGCAGCCCCTCCTGACGCCGGGCCGTGGAGCGCCCCAGTGGCTGGGCCAGGGTCATTGTTCCCTCTGTTGAGCAGAAGACACCGAGGCCCCATTAGGTTTGATGATCTGGGACAAGGCTCAGCAGACGACGCCCCACTGGCCAAATTCAGCCAGTTGCCTGTTTTTATCCATCGAGTTGACAGGGACAGAGCCATGCGCATTTACGAATTGTCTGGCTCTTCTGCTGTGACAGCGGAGCTGAGTGCTGAATACTGAGTGCTGAGTGTTGAGGACTGAATGTTGAGTGTTGAGTACCGTGGTGGAGACCGTCTGGTCCACAGGGCTGGGGATATCTACGCCCTGGCTGGTTGCGGGGAGTGTTTGCAGAGCCCCGATCCAGCAGTCAGGGAGGAAGCAGGACTAGAGCGAGGGCCCCTGGGTACCTCTTTTTTTTTTTTTTTTTTTTTTTGATCTGGGGTCTCACTCTCTCACCCAGACTGGAGTGCACTGGCCACTCCCAGCCACCGCAGCCTCGACCCACTGGGCTCCGGCGATCCTTCCGCCTCAGCCTCCCAAGTAGCTGGAATTACAGGCATGTGCTACCATGCCCGGCTGATATTTTTATTTTTGTTTTTTTTTTTGAGTTGGAGTCTCACTCTGTTGCCCAGACTGGAGTGCAGTGGCCACTCCCGGCCCCCACAGCCTCGACCTGCTGGGCTCCGGCGATCCTTCCGCCTCAGCCTTCCAAGTAGCTGGAACTACAGGCGTGCGCTACCACGCCGGCTGATTTTTTGATTGATTGTAGAGATGAGGTCTCGCCAAGTTGCCCAGGCGTGTCTTGAACCCGCGGGCTCAGGCAATCCACTCACCTCGGCCTCCCAAAGTGCTGGGATTACAGGCTGAGCCACCGAGTCCAGCCTGATTTTTTGATTTATTGTAGAGATGAGGTCTCACTGCCCAGGCGGGTCTCGAACCCGCGGGCTCAGGCAATCCACTCACCTCAGCCTCCCTAAAGGCGCGGGATTACAGGCTGAGCCACCGAGCCCGGCTCTGGGCACCTCTTGAGCCCTTTAGGGTGGCCACTCACGGGAGTGGGAGTTTCCAGGCCTGACTCTGCTCCTCACGGCCCATGTACCCTTGGCTGGTGGCCTGACCTCTGGGTCATCTCTGTCAGGTAGGGCTCGTGACAGGCTCAGGTCTTGGGGGGTTGGGGGGTAGGGAGGTGAGGAGGCAGCGGGAGCACCTTGCTGCCGGTGTGGGGTTGTCATGGCTCTTATTGTCACGGCAGCCACGGCCGCTCGGGTGCGGGCCGGGTGCGGGGTGTCCGGTCCCTCGGTCGCTTGTCCCTGGGAGCGGCCACTCGGCGTCCAACCAACCGCGCCTCCCCCTCCATCTCTGAGCAGGCATCCCCGAGGACTCCAAGGTGGAGGGCCCTGCCTTCACAGACGCCATCCGCATGTACCGCCAGTCCAAGGAGCTGTACGGCACCTGGGACATGCTGTGTGGGAACGAGGTGCAGGTGAGCCTGCCGGGCTGCTGGGGGGACCTCAGGGGGGACCTCAGAGGTCACGGGGCCCAGCCAGGGACAGAGATGGGGCTCTGGCCTTGTCTTGTTGGAAGGAGACAATGGGCTTAGGCAAGTGTGGGCCGAAGCAAGTGGAGATACTTGTCATTCTGTTTACTAAGCTGAGTCGGGTCTCACTCTGTTGCCCGGGTGGGAGTGCAGTGGCGCCATCCTGGCGTCACAGCTTCGGTTCCTGGGCTTAGGCGACCCTTTGGCCTTAGACTCCCGGAGAGCTGGGACTAGAGTTGTGTGCCACCATGCCGGGCTCATTTTTATTATTAATTAATGAATTAATTTTTGAAATCAGGATGTATTGAGAGGACAGGAAAGCTCCCATAGTGGGAGGGGACCCAAGGGGGTTGCTTGGTTTTGTTGTTGTTGTTGTTGTTTTTGCAGGGATGAGGTCTTGCTATGTTGCCCCGGTTGGTCTTGGTCTCCTGGGCTCAAGCAACCCCTCTCCTCGGCCTCTCCAAGTGTGCTAGGGTTGCAGGTGTGAGCCACTGCACCCAGGCTTGTCTTTAAATTAATTAATTTAAAGGACACAGGGTCTCGCTTTGTTGCCTAGTCGGGTCTCAAACTCCTGGGCTCAAGCAGTCTTCCCGCCTTGGCCTCGCAAAGTGCTGGGATTACAGGTGTGAGCCACTGTGTCCAGCTGAGATACTTGTCATTTTGTTCAGTCATTTGCTGAGCACCTTTCCTGAGTGAGGTGCCAGGGTGCAGCTGGGAGCAGCACGGGCACAGTGCTACCCTCAGGGGGCGCTCTGTCTAGTCGGAGAAACGGACGTTGGACACATACTTCCGTGTGCAGGCAGAGGGGGAGGGAGTGCAGCTGATTCCAGGCAGGGAGGCAGCCTGCCCAAAGGCCCTGGGGTTGGACTCTGGGGCTGAGGATCCTGCCTGTGGGAATGGAGCTCAGGGGAGGGAGCAGGGCGTGCCGAGCAGAGGGTCAGGCCCAGAGGAGGTGGGCTTGAGTGGCCGGGCTTCCAGGCCAGCGGGATGGACGTGCCCCAACCTCCTTCCCCTTTGGCGGGTGCCTCCCTGACCCAGATCCTGAGCAACCTGGTGATGGAGGAGCTGGGCCCGGAGCTGAAGGCCGAGCTCGCCCCGCGGCTGAAGGGAAAGCCGCAGGAGCGGCAGCGGCAGTGGATCCAGGTGGGTGGGCCTGGGGCCCTGGAGGGCGGGGCCTGCGGCGGTGGGCGCCCGCAGCCTGGTGCCCTCGGCCCGGCGCCCACAGCCCTTCTGCCTGCAGATCTCGGACGCCGTGTACCGCCTGGTGTACGAGCAGGCCAAGGCGCGCTTCGAGGAGGTGCTGTCCAGGCTGCAGAGGGCCCGGCCGGCCATGGAGGCCGTCGTCCGCACCGACATGGACCAGATCATCACCTCCAAGGAGCACCTGGCCAGCAAGATCCGGGGTAGGCAGGCACCGCCAGGCCTGGGTCGTACTGGGTCTTTCTTTCTTTTTTTTTGAGTCAGAGTCTCATCTGTCACCCAGGCAGGAGGGCAGTGGCACGCTCACGGCCACCGCAGCCTCAACCTGCTGGGCTCTGGCGATCCTTCCACCTCAGCCTTCCAAGTAGCCGGAACTACAGGCATGTGCCACCACGCCTGGCTAATTTTTTGTTTTATTGTAGAGATGAGGTCTCGCCACGTTGCCCAGCCTGGTCACGAACCTCTGGACCTCACCTCAGCCTCCCAAAGCGCTGGGATTATAGCATGAGCCACCGTGCCTAACCTTTTTTTTTCTTTTTTTAGAAAGAGGGTCTCACTCTGTCACGAAGACTAGAGTGCGATGGCACAATCATAGTTTACTGAAGCCTCCAACTTCAAGTGACCCTCCTGCCCCAGCCTCCTGAGTAGCCGGGATTACGGGTGTGTGCTACCACACCTGCCTAATTTTCAAATTTTTTGCGAAGTCTGCCATGTTGCCCAGGCTGGTCTTGAACTCCTGGCCTCAAGTAATTCTCCTACTTCGGCCTCCCAAGGTGCTGGGATTGTAGGCGTGAGCCACCTCACCTGGCCGAGTCCTCCTTTTTATTTAATGATCCATGTACATTTCTCAGCAATGTCTTGCTCCTTGATTGTTTTAAAAATCAGAATCAGCTGGGCTCGGTGGCTCAGCCTGTAATCCCGCGCCTTTGGGAGGCTGAGGTGAGTGGATTGCCTGAGCCCGTGGGTTCGAGACCCGCCTGGGCAGCGAGATCTCATCTCTACAATAAATCAAAAAAAATCAGCCGGGCGTGGTAGCGCATGCCTGTAATTCCGGCTACTTGGAAGGCTGAGGCGGAAGGATCGCCGGAGCCCAGCAGGTCGAGGCCGCGGTGGCCGGGAGCGGCCACTGCACTCCAGTCTGGGTGACGGAGTGAGACTCCAACTCAAAAAAAAAAATCAGAATCAAATCTGTGCTGTTTTTGCCCCAGCCCCTGTGAGTTGCTTTGTGGCTGTTATTTCTATAAGCTCAGATCTTGAAGGTCAGGAGTTTTGTCCAGGAGGCCCAGGCCTTCTGTTTGCGTATTTCCCCTGTGTCCTTCTCGAGGTCGTCAGTTTCCCTCCGCAACGATGTTCTTCCAGCAAATGTAACTTTCCCAGGTCCACTCGCACCCCTGTCTGGTCCAGCCGGAGGGACCCTGTCTCCGGCCGGACCCCAGACGTGCCCGCCATGCAGCATAGCTGTTGTCAGTGCCTTTGGGTCGTTCTCTGCCAGCTGCTTTTGTTGGGGACTGGATGGGACACAGAGTTGACATTTATTTTGTGGAACAACCAAAAAATATTTAAAAATTAAAGTTTGTGGAACAAACAACATTAGCTGGGCAGGGGCGGGGGTGGGCCTCAAAATAACCCCTGGGTAAAAATGCTTTGGTCAGAATGTTCTGGAGATGGTCCCTGCCCACAAAGGAGAGCCCTTACATACTTACGCAGAGCCAGGCCACTCCATTCCAGAGCGGGATGGGCCCAGTTTTGTAAAACCAAGAGACTCATTGAATCCACTAAAGTGGTTTTTGTTTTCTCTTTTTAAGTAAAAGTGTTTAAAACAAAAACACCCAGAGGCATGTTTTTCCTCTGCTGCTAGCTGAGCATAAAGCTACTGACACCTTTGGACTAGCTTCTTGCCATCATAGTTTTAGGAATACCAGAGGTCCAATCTCAGATACCCCATTATTTTTGTTGCATGGTTTTATTTTTTTATTTTATTTATTTATTTATTTACTCTGAGTTGGAGTCTCACTCTGTCGCTCAGAGGGGAGTGCAGTGGCCCAGCCTCGACCTGCTGGGCTCCGGCGACCCTTCCGCCTCAGCCTTCCGAGTAGCCAGAATTACAGGCATGCGCTACCACGCCCGGCTGATTTTTTTTTTAATTTATTTTAGAGATGAGGTCTCGCCAAGTTGCCCAGGCGGGTCTCGAACCTGCAGGCTCAGGCAATCCACTCACCTCAGCCTCCCAAAGGTGCAGGATGTTGCATGGTTTTATTATCTTTTTTTTTTTTTAAGTTGGGGCCTCACTCTGTCACCCAGACTGGAGTACAGTGGCAGGATCATGGTTCACTGCAGCCTCCAACTCCTGGGCACAGGTGATCCTCTTGCCTCAGCCTCCCGAGTAGTGGGGACTACAGGTGTGTGCCACCATGTCCAGCTTATTTATTTATTTAATTAATTAATTAATTAATTTTTTGAGTTGGCGTCTCACTCGGTCACCCAGACTGGAGTGCAGCGGCCGCTCCCGGCCGCCGCAGCCTCGACCTGCTGGGCTCCGGCGATCCTTCCGCCTCAGCCTTCCGAGTAGCCGGAATTACAGGCATGCGCGACCGCGCCCAGCTGATTCTTGATTTATTGTAGAGACGAGATCTCGCCAAGTTGTCCAGGCGGGTCTCGAACCCGCAGGCTCAGGCCATCCACTCACCTCGGCCTCCCAAAGGCTCGGGATTACAGCTGAGCCACCGAGCTCGGCTCCAGCTAATTTTTTAAATAGAGACAAGGTCTTGCTGCGTTGCCCAGGCTGCTCTTGAATTCCTGGGTTCAGGCAGTCCTCTCGTCTCGGCCCCCAACTGCTGGATTTCAGGTGTGAGCCACCGTGCCCAGCGGGACTTACTACCTTCATCAACGGTTCGTCCAGAGTGATTCTGCTGGCTAGGGTTGCCACCGGTGAATTTCCCTCGAAACTCAAGAATGGAGCATGCCACTAGCTTCGGGGTTCTGGGGTGGCCGGGAGGTGCTCCTGGGCGCCCTGCTGATCCGCGGCCTCGGGGCGCAGCCTTCATCCTCCCCAAGGCCGAGGTGTGCGTGCGCAACCACGTCCAGCCTTACATCCCGTCCATCCTGGAGGCCCTGATGGTGCCCACCAGCCAGGGCTTCGCGGAGGTGCGGGACGTCTTCTTCAAGGAGGTCACCGACATGAACCTGAACGTCATCAACGAGGGCGGCATTGACAAGCTGGGCGAGGTGAGGCGGGCACTGTCCCCAGAGACCTGAGTCTGGTCTGCCCCCGACGGCCCTGGTGGTGTGACTCAGGGCCGCCACTCCCCTCCCGGGTCACGGGGGGCCAGGGGCGGAGCCCCGAGGCCAGTTGCAGAGCATCGGGGGGGCCAGCGTCAGGGGAGAGAGGGAAGGGGAACCCCAGCCGTCAGTCCTCACGTGAGGGGGATCCCCCAAAACTGCAACTGTCTTTGGAGGGCAGGCCCCTTCTGTCCAGGCTTCCCCTGCCAGGTGAGTGTTCTGGGAACCCACTGGTCCCAGCGTACCAGCGAGTGATGTTGTGAGAGGCTGCATTCAGCTCAATGAGTTTGGTTTTTTTGAGGTTCAGTGCGTTTGCCCATTTCACGATGGGTGATGTATGATGCACCTGCCCAAACTGCGCTGAGTGTTCAGCAGTTTTTGACCAAAAAGAGCAGGACCTCCGTGCCCCCCCCACTCGCCCAATTTTTCCCCAAGCGACTTTCTTTGGTTCCCCGAAAGAAGTTCTCCCAAAGGAAACGTTTTGCCAATGTGGAAGAGGTGAAACCAAAAATGGCAGAAGCACTAAACGCGTTCAAAAACTGTTTTGAGCAGTGGGAAAAGCATATCCATAGGTATATTGTATCAAATGAAGAGTAATTTGGAGGCGACCAAAGTTTAAACATAGGAGAATAAATACACAGTTTTGTATAAATAAATTCAGGGGTTTTTTTTTGGTCCCTCTCATAAGCCAAGAGCCTAGCTAAGATGGAAAAGAATTTTTTTTGTTCTGAGTTGGAGTCTCACTCTGTCACCCAGACTGGAGGGCAGTGGCATGCTTCCGGCCACTGCAGCCTGGACCTGCTGGGCTCCGGTGATCCTTCTGCCGCAGCCTTCCAAGTAGCCGGAACTACGGATGTGCACTACCATGCCTGGCTAATTTTTGATTTATTGTAGAGACGAGGTCTCGCCAAGTTGCCCGGGTGGGTCTCAAACCCGCGGGCTCAGGCAATCCTCTCACCTCGGCCTCCCGAAGTGCTGGGATGACAGGCTGAGCCACCGAGCCCGGCCGGAAAAGAATTTAACCGAGATGGTAGGGAGAGAAGGACGGGAGTGGGTGGGACTGGCCAACTTCAGGTGCCAGCAAGAGATGAACAAGGTAGAGTGGAATTCCCACGGGCCCTCCAGGGGCAGCCCGTCTCTCTCACTGACCTCAGCTGTCCAGCTTTCGTGGTGAGCATCCGCCACAGTCCCTGTCCTGGGCACTTGGCTTCCTGGAGCCCATGGAGTCGGCGGGTACAGGCAGACTTGATCTTGTGTCTCAGCTTCCTCCCCTACACTCCCAGCGTGGGCGTCCACGAGACCGTCACAACCCTAGAACTCAAGAACTGGAACAGACCTTGGAGATCATGGAATGCTACCTCCTGATTTAAAAAAATTTTTTTTTGGTCCTGGCCACCCCCCTGAGGGGAGACCAGTGAGGAAGTGAGCAAGGAAGAGAGACAGAGAGATCTCGGTGGGACCTCCAGAAAGTGTTAGGGTCACACTCTCCCAGCGGGGCCCTCCAGAATGTGGGGTCAGGCCCGCTGGGGGGTGGGTGTCTGGGGTGCGATCCGATGCTGCATGAGAGAGACGAAGAATCGCACAGAAGTTAGATTAGAAAATATCATTTATTTAGAAGTAAATTAGAGAGAGAGAAAATTCACCTCCCCGAGGTGGGGGATGGGGCCAAAGCCAGGAAGCATGGTGACAGCCGTACCTCAAAGAGCACGTGGCCACACCAGAGTCTAGCAAGGCAGTGGCCTTTTTTTTTTTTTTTTTTGAGTCGGGGTCTCACTCTGCTGCCCAGGCTGGAGTGCAGTGGTGTGGTCAGGGCTTACCACAGCCTCGACCTCCTGGGCTCAGGCTGTCTATCCTTCCCCCTCAGCCTCCCGAGTAGTCGGGACCACAGGTGCTACCATGCCCAGCTAATTTTTCTGGGCTTGTGAAAAGACAGTATCTCGAAACGGTGCCCGGGCTGGTCTCCAACTCCTGGGTGCGTGTGATCCTCCTGCTTCCGCCTCCAAAAGTACGGGGATGACAGGTGTGAGCCACGTGCCTGGCCTGTCTCTTGACTGTGAGGCTGCGGAAACCGAGGCTCAGAGAGTGAGCGACTTGCCCGAGGCCAGCCAGAACCCCAGAAGGGGAGGAGAGCCTTCTCCCGGTGCCAGGCCGGCCTCTCCGCAGTACTGTCCTGGGCCCCCAGGCGGCCATGCCCGGGAGCCAGGGCCTGGCCTCGGAGGGCCCAGGCAAGGGCGGGGCGTGCGGGCCACCGGGACCCCAGCCCACCTCCCCGCCCCCCCACAGTACATGGAGAAGCTGTCCCAGCTGGCGTTCCACCCCCTGAAGATGCAGAGCTGCTACGGGAAGATGGAGCCTCTGCGGCTGGACGGGCTGCAGCAGCGCTTCGACGTGTCCAGCACGTCCGTGTTCAAGCAGCGCGCCCAGATCCACATGCGGGAGGTGGGCCCGAGGCTGCCCCAGCCCCGCCCTCCCCACGGCCCCCTCGAGGCGGGGCGGGGGGAGGGGCCCCATCACCGCCATCCTGCAGCCACGCCGCCAGGCGTCCGGCTCCGGCTCCGCTCCAACACCCGGCCGGGCTCATCCAGCTCATTCTGACCCGCCGTTCGGTCGCAGCGTAGAGACCCCTTCCTCCAGGAAGCCCTCCTTGCTCCCCCAAGCCCCTTCCCACGTCTCCCGGCCCCTCGAGGCAGGGACTGGCCCCGGTGCCCAGCACTGTGCCAGGCCCGCGACAGACGCCCAGCAAATGTGAGCGCGTGAGCGAGGAAAGGAGCTCAGGCCGCCCCGCCCCGTCCTGGCGGGCCTCGGGGGCAGGGGCTGGCCGAGGACCCCCACGGGGCACCCGGGAGGGGACGTGGGCACCGCGGGGGCTTCACGCGCCCCGCGGTGTGCCCTGCAGCAAATGGACAACGCCGTGCACACCTTCGAGACCCTCCTGCACCAGGAGCTGGGGAAGGGGCCCACCAAGGAGGAGCTGTGCAAGTCCATCCAGCGGATCCTGGAGCGCGTGCTGAAGGTGAGGGGCACCTCCGGGCCCTGAGCTCCGCCCCTGCAAACGCCGGGGCCGCTCGAACCCGCGCGGACGCTGGGTCCCGCCGCGGCCTCGAGACCCCCGGCTCTCCCTCCGCAGAAATACGACTACGACAGCAGCTCGGTGCGCAAGCGCTTCTTCCGCGAGGCCCTGCTGCAGATCACCATCCCGTTCCTGCTCAAGAAGCTGGCGCCCACCTGCAAGTCGGTGAGCGCCCCAGCCCCGCCGCCGGGCCGGGGGGGCGGGCCAAGCCCCCTCGCCGGCCTGACCCCGTCTCCGCGCCCGCAGGAGCTGCCTCGTTTCCAGGAGCTGATCTTCGAGGACTTCGCCAGGTTCATCCTGGTGGAGAGCACGTACGAGGAGGTGGTCCTGCAGACCGTCATGAAGGACATCCTGCAGGGTGAGGCGGCCGCCGCCGGGGCGGGCGGGGGCACGTCCCCGCGCCGCGGCTCCCTTGGGACCGTCGTGTCCTTGCTGCTCATTTCGGAGTCGGGGGTCTCCTCTGTGGCCCAGGCCGGAGTCAGTGGCGTGATCCCAGCTCGCCACAGCCTCCGCCTCCTGGGCTCAGGCCACCCTCCTGCCTCAGCCCCGAGGAGCTGGGACCACAGGCACATGCCGCCAGGCCTGGCTGATCTTTTGATTTTTTTGTGGAGACAAGGTCTTGCCCCACGGCCCAGGCTGCTCTCAAGCTCTGGGCCCGAGATCCTCCCGCCTGGGCCTCCCAAAGTGCTGCGGTCACGGGCCTGAGCCGCGGTGTCCAGCACAACCTTGGGATTGTCGTTGCCAGGAAGGTGACGGGCAGCAGCTGCGAGGGCGTGGCGGCTGGCAGGGTCAGCTGAGGTGTGAAGAAAAGCCCGAGACTCATGCCAGCGGGTGGGCTGAGCCCGCTGTTAGCTGTGAGGCCCCGGGAGGGTCGAGCCACCTATGTGTCTTAGCTCCTTCTCAGGTCCTTGGCTTTGCCGGGAGGGTCGGGTGAGTGCCAGATGACAACGTGGTCCCCAGCTGGGGCTCAGGGCGGGCGTCAGAGGAGGCCTGCCACGAGTCATGTCCCTGTCTCAGATGCGGGGGGGGGGTGAGCGGCCCCCTGGGGCCCGCCCCAGCAGGCGGCGGCTGAGCGGCCCTGTGTCCTGACCCCTCCCTTGTGGCCCGCAGCTGTGAAGGAGGCTGCGGTGCAGCGGAAACACAACCTGTACCGGGACAGCATGGTCATGCACAACAGCGACCCCAACCTGCACCTGCTGGCCGAGGGTGCCCCCATCGACTGGGGCGGGGAACACGGCGACGGCGGCAGCCCCAGCCCCAGCACCCCGGAAGCAGCCACCCTCTCGGAGAAGCGGCGTCGGGCCAAGCAGGTGGTTTCCGTGGTCCAGGACGAGGAGGCCGGGCTGCCCTTCGAGGCCAGCCCCGAGTCGCCGTCCCCGGCGTCCCCGGACAGTGTCGCCGAGCTCCGCGGCCTGCTGGCCCGGGGTCTGCGGGCTGAGAGCCCCCCGCCGGCCAGCCCCCTGACTAACGGGGCCCCCGCCCAGGAGAGCCCCCGGCCCCCGGCGGCCCCTGAGGCCTCCTCGCCGCCCGCCTCCCCCGTCCGGCACCTCCCACCCGGAAGGGCTGCGGACCTCGAGCCCCCCAAGCCCAGCGACCAGGAGACTGGGGAGCAGGTGTCCAGCCCCGGTGGCCGCCCCCCCATCGCCACCACCGAGGACAGCGCGGGGGTGCAGACGGAGTTCTAGGCCGGCCCGCACCGGCTGCTGGCACACCCGCTCTTTGGAGGCGCCGGCGGCTCGGCCGGCGGGCGGGGCTGGCGTGGTGGCGGGACGGGCCCACCCGGGCCCTTGCCCGGGCCCCGCCGACACCTCTCTGCTCCTTGCTTTCTCTTCTGTCGGCGGGGCGCCCTCCCCTCCTGCCCTGGTCTGGGGCCCGTGTCCCTCCTGGCCTTGCCACCCTCGGACGGCCGGGGAGCAGGCGTGGTGGGCGGGCGGCCAGCGTGCCGCCCCTCCCCGGGGGAGCTGGAGCCAGGAAGGCGGAGGGAGGGAGGCCTCGGGCCGGCTCCCGTGCCGGTTTGGGGGGAGCAAGGAGGGGTCTTCAGGCAGCGGGGCCGGGGCGGGGCCGCGGGGGAAGGCCGGGGCGCGCTGGGCTCGAGGGACAGGAGCAGCCGCGGGGAGGCGTCGGGATTGAGCGCAGCCGCCGCGTGCCCCAGCCCGCCTTCCGGCCTGCCTCCCTCGCTGTCTGGGCCTGGATGCCCTGTGGCCGGCCCTCTGCCCACGCCCACCTGCTGGGCCGGATCCCTCCTCACCGCCTCCAGGGTCCCCACGGCGCCCGGAGCTGGGTGCGGCTCCCCAGGACGCCAGGGGGCCTTCTGGGGATCTGGGGTCCGGCTGGGCGCGGCCTCTGCTGCCTCTGTGCCGCCGGGTGACCTCCCCCCGCAGGTCCAGGCCCCTCTTGGCGTCCTCGTGTGTCCCCGGGCCTGGCGTCGCCCTCCAGCTCCTCGTTCGGGGGGGGGCGGCCAAGCCAAGGCAGCTGCAGCCTGGCTGCCCCCGGGCCTCCCCGGACTGACTGACCGCCCCGGGGACGTGGGGTGGGCCGGGCAGCCCTGGTCTCCGTCGGCCAGGCGCCTCTGTCCCGACACGCCCCGTCTCACGATGCTGTCCTCTAGTGCCTTTTGGGGTTTCCAATCATCCCTCCCAGATACTGTCCTGAGAATATTATGCAAACTGTTTCAGCTTCTGCTAATCAATAAATGCTTTATTTAAAGCCAGCTGCCTTGTGTGGTGCGGGGGACCGGGGCACGGGGAGGCCCGGGCTGGGGGCTGTCTGGGTCCCACACCCCTCGGCTTTCCAGGCCCGTCCTGACCCTGATCACACGCGAGTGCTTGCCAGCGCCTGCCGTGGCCGTGGGCCCTAAGTGTGGGCCAGGAACCTCAGGGCAGCCCCCGGGCGGGGGGTCTGTCGTCACCGCCCTGGGACCCTGTGAACGGAGGCCCCGCCGGTGAGGAGACCGGGCTGAGGCGAGGGGCACGGGGCTGCCCCACCCAGCCCCGGGGCCGGTGGGCACGCTGCCCCGCCTAGGGGTATGCCCTGTCGGTGGGTGCCAGCCTGCCCGTGGCGGCCTAGGGCTTGGGACCAGCCTCCCTCAGCAAGGGAGACCCGGGTGCTGCCGCCACTTGCTGTTGTCCTCTGCGAACGCTGCTCTGTGACGCCGCCTTGCCCGCCTGGGTCTCCTCCAGGCCAAGCTGCCCGGGAGGGCTGGTGGGAAAGACGCCATCCGCGCCCCAGGCTGCAGACGGGCAGGAGGCCGCCCAGCGCCCGCCCGGAAAGAGGACTCGTGCCGCCCAGGGCGTTCACCCCGCCCGGCGGGTCTCGCAGGCCTGCAGTCCCGATGAGGCAGGGCACAAGCCCAGGGGGGCAGGGCTTTCTGCCACCCCGTCCCGCCGCCTCCAGCCTGCTCTTGTGGGCACGGCACGGGGTGGGCGCTCAGCGCCCCCTGGAGGCCGCCCGCCCAAGGGCGCCGTTGTGTCCTGTGTGGAAGGCACGGGAAACGGAGGCTGGCGAGTCAGTGAGCTGGAGGCAGCCCAGGTGACCCGAGCGGCTCTCCCAGTCGCCCAAAGCCAAGGTGCTCTTGGCTCAAAGCCATGTGCCCGAAAGCATGCAGTGTGCACTCCCGTGGCAAGGGCAAGTGTGCACAGTGCCCAGAACTGCAGCACACAGCCTGTCCGACTCTTCCAGAGCGAGGATGGCTCACGGCCTCACTAGACTCTGGCGTAGCCACGTGCTCTTCGAGCGATGGCTGTTGCCGTGTTTCCTGCTTTGGCCCCCTCCCGCTTTGGGGATGAATTTCCTCTCTCTAACTTGCTTTTAAAATAAACTGTATTTCCTAAACTAAAAAAAAAAAAAGGAAACGCAAGGCCGACTCGGGGCCCACAGTTGCAAGGCCCGGGCACTCAGCCCCTCGGCCTAAGCCCCCTCGTCCGGGCTGAGAACGTGTGCGGTGTGCGGCTGGACCCAGCCCTGGCAGCCTCCGGTGCCCTGGTCTCTGGGCCACGGCCTCTCTGCTCATAAAGAGGGGTGGCTTGGACAACTTGACACTCGGGGTGGCTCTGCACCCCTCTTTTGGGAGTCGAGGTTTCACTCCGTCGCCCAGGCCGGAGTGCAGTGGCACGCTCACGGCCACCTCAGCGTCCACCTGCCGGGCTCCGGAGATCCGTCCTTCCGCCTCAGCCTTCCAAGTAGCTGGAACTACAGCATGTGCTACATGCCTGGCTCATTTCTGATATACTGCAGAGACGAGGTCTCGCCAAGTTTCCGGGGCCGGCCTCAAGCCCACGGGCTCAGGCAGCCCACCGGCCTCGGCCTCCCAAAGTGCTGGGACGACAGGCCGAGCCACCGAGCTCGGCCCCCTTCTTTTTGACTCAGGTGCACGTTCTTGTGCCCTTTCCCCAGAAGAGCCCGCCCCCACCCCAGACCCCCCAGGACCCACGGGGCCGGCAACGAGGACTGGGGGAAGCAGGCCGCACACACGGTTTATTGGTGTTCTTGCTTGGGGGTGAGCTGCAGGTGAGAACGCAACGAAGAGTGGACGGCCCAGAGCCCTGGGGAGCCCGGAGAGGGGCCCGCCTTTCCAGGGCCGCCCTGCGGGGCCCTCCGGCCCGCCCCCCCTGCCAAGTGTCCGCTCCCGCCGGCGAAGACGCAAGCTCCTGGGGCAGCGCCCCCCACGGCCAGACAGCTGGCCGGACGTTCAGGCCCGCGCTCGGGGGTGGTGCAGCCACTCTCCACCCCGCCCTGTCCCGCGCTTTGAGCGCCTGGCCCAGCAGGGCCCCCTCCCGGCAGGGCATGTCTCGGGCAGGAGCGTCCCGCCTGGGCCAGGGTGCTTGCGGTCATGGGGGCTCCGGGGCCGAGGGAAAGGGCCTGGGTCTTGTGCGGGGAGCGGAGCCCGGGGCGCGAGGGCAGGAGGGCCCGCCCAACGGCTCAGCTGCTGTGGTAGATCCGCAGGCGCTGGGCGATGTCCTGGCGGCACAGCGGGCAGGTGCGCAGTGGCTGGGAGCACGGCTGGCAGCAGCAGACGTGGCCGCAGTTGAGGAAGACGGTCTGGGCCTGAGGAGGGAGAGGGAGCCCGTGGTGCAGCCGCTGGGGCCTCCACTGCTCTGTCTTAAACGCCCCACAGCATGGTCTCCAAGAGCCGCGGCACGCCACAGAAATACAGAACGCATGCCCCAGAAAGGGACACCGAGTCCCTGTGGGCAGTGGGGGGCTATTTATAGTTTGCAAAAAATAATGTAATCACCTGTAGCCCCCAAACCCCCCTTTGAGTCGGGGTCTCTGGCACCCATGCTAGAGTGCAGTGGCATGATCATGACTCACCACAGCACCCAACTGCTGCGCTTAGAAGATCCTCCTGCCTCAGCCTCCCAAATAGCTGGGACTACAGGCATGCACCATCACTCCCGGCTAACTTTTTTGTTTTTTATAAAGACAAGGTCTTGCTATGTTGCCCAGGCTGGTCTCAAACTCTTGGACTCAAGCCATCCTCCTACCTCTGCCTCTCAAAGTACTGGGATTACAGGTGTAATCCACTGCACTGGGTCCTTTTTTTTTTAAATACATTAGCCGGTTTGGTAGCGCGCGCCTGTAGTTCCAGCTACTTGGAAGGCCGAGGCGGAAGGATCGCCGGAGCCCAGCAGGTCGAGGCTGTGGTGGCCGGGAGCGGCCGCTGCACTCCAGTCTGGGTGAGAGTGAGACTCCAACTCAAAAAAAAAAAAAAAAAAAGATACAACTGGGTATGATATTCCACTTATGTTTGCTTCTTGCTGTCTGTGTCTCACCCCTTTTTGGATTCTTCCCACGTCCTCTGTGTGTGACAAATGTGCAGTGCCTTCTGGACAGGGCACCATGGCCTAGTCAAGCAGCACTTAGGCCAGGGGCAGTGGCTCATACCTGTAATCCCAGCACTTAGGGAGCCCAAGAGTTCTAGACCAGCCTGGGCAACATAGCAAGACCTTGTCCATACCAAAAAAAAAAGTTGGTCAGGTGTGGTGGCGTGTGCCTGTGGTCCCAGCTACTTGGGAGGCTGAGGTGGGAGGATCACCTGAGCCCAGGAAGTCAAGGCTGCTGTGAGCCATGATCGTGCCACTGCACTCCAGTCTGGGCAACAGAGCGAGACTCCAATTCAAAAAAAAAAAAAAAAGGCGGCTCCTGTTGCTGGATATTTAGGTTGTTTACACTTGTTGTTGATGCACTGGCCCAAGCCCTGGTCTAGAAAGGATTCCCACCCTCAGGACCAACAGTGGAAGTCGACCCAGCTCTGCTTTGGCGTTTCTGCCTTGTAGGAATGAGTCCAGAGGCAACAATCAAGGGCGTGCTCCCAATTTCCCTTAAAACTGTGATGATATCAAGAAACCAGGGCCACCCATAGGGCCCAAGGGTAGGGGACGATTTAATTTAGAACCCGATCACAGCATGCCCGGGTCTAAGAAAGACATGGGATAATCAAGCTGTGAACATGGCTGCTTGGCAAAGCAGGAGTGCTCGGTGGAGGCAAAGGAGAATTAGGCCGGGCATGGTGGCTCACACCTGTTATCCCAGCATTTTGGGAGGCGGAGGTGAGAAGTTGCCTGAGCCCAGGCGTGGTCCCAGCTACTTGGAAGGCCAAAGCAGAAGGACTGCCGGAGTCCAGGAGGCCGAGACTGTGGTGGCCATGAGTGTGCCACTGTACTTCAGCCTGGGCCACAGAGTGAGACGCTAACTCAACAAAACAAAAAACAAAAACAAAGGAGAATTAATTAATTAATTAAAATTTTTTTGAGTTGGGGGTCTCACTCTGTCACCCAGGCTAGAGTGCAGGGGCATGCTCCCGGCTACTGCAGCCTTGACCTGCTGGGCTCAGGTGATCCTTCTGCCTCAGCCTTCCAAATAGCCGGAACTATAGGTGCGTGCTACCACGCCTGGCTCATTTTTGATTTTTATTGTAGAGACAAGGTCTTGCCAAGTTGCCCAAGCTAGTCTCGGACCTGCGGGCGCAGGCAATCTACTTGCCTCAGTCTCCCAAAGTGCTGGGACGACAGGTTGAGCCACAGGGGCCTGGTCAATTCTGCAAAAATTTTTAAACGATTTTTTTTAAAGCCTCTGTAGGGAAAATTGTGTTGAAATTTCATGCCTCGGGAAACTTTTTCCTAATGTATTTATTAGGTGGGGATAAAACCCCTTTAAGAAAAGAAGAAAGGCCCAGCAAACGATGCTAGCTTTGCTCCTTTTGGGTCGCGGGTTCACGGGTCATTCTTATTCCCTGAGCCTCTCGCTTTTCTGTACGGTCCCCAATTCCCAAACGAACAGAAAATGCTGGTCCGGGCGGTGGCGCGCAGACAGCCCGCGGGGGGCGGGGGCAGGGGCGGGCCGCGGGGCTTACCTCCCGTTCCAGGCACACCACGCACTCCGAGGTCTGCACCTGCAGCTCTGCGGGGGGCGCCGACGGCCCCGCGGACTCAGGCGGCTCCTGGGGGGCCGTGGGGGGGAGGGCCTCGCCCGCGGGTGGCTTCAGCCCTGCGGGCCGGGGGGCCAGGTCAGTGCCCGCCCCGCCCGGCCCCACGCGGCGGGCCGGAGGGTGGGCCTCTGACCCGAGCCGGGGCCCTCCCTGCCACGCGCCCGCCGCCCCTCCCCCGGCCTCCCCGCCCGTCGGCAGAGCAGCAGGGAGGCGTCCGCGCCCGGCGCCGGCTCGCTGGGGCCTGCGGTCCGGGCACCCGGTCCTTCTCGGCCTCCCGCAGGCGGCTGCGTGCCCCAGAGCGCCCCTGGTGGCGAGCCGCGCGAGGCGCCCCTGCCCGGGGTGGGCGTGGCCCGGGCCGGCTCTCGGCGCCCCGGGTGGCCCAGAGGCGGCGGGGGCGCCTGGCACCGGGTGGCCCGAGCCGGGAGCAGAATGAGACCCCAAGGCTGCTCCCGCCCTTCCTCCCTCCAGCAGCCCCCCTTGCCCGCCTCCTCCCCGCAAGTTCTCAGCCCTGGAGCCAGCCCCCGCCACAGTCGGCCCTTACAAAACACTGAGCCTCTTTTCATCACGCAGGTGACCAGCGACCTTCTATCCCCGTCCCCATCCCGATCAGGGTTCCCTTTACTCATTTATTCAGTGGTTTGAATTGC
Organism: Cephalopachus bancanus; assembly: GCA_027257055.1. Lineage (NCBI taxonomy): Eukaryota > Metazoa > Chordata > Mammalia > Primates > Tarsiidae > Cephalopachus > Cephalopachus bancanus. Next base: position 86,108 of record JAPVLO010000833.1, read on the forward strand.
AAGTATTATTTTTTAAAACAGGAAAAAACCAAAAGATGTTCTAAAAGCTGTTGCAAAACTAGGACCCTCCAGGGCATCAGCGCTGCCCCAACCATCACGTGAAGGGGCTTTTCTGTGCTGCATTTCATTTGATGTCTGCTGATTCCCAGGCGGAGGAGCTCCTGTGCCTTCTGGAGCCGAGGAGGAAGCCCACCACGGCCCCCCTCCCCCGCCAAGCAGCAGGAGGCCCTGAAGACACGGACCCACGTGGACAGTCTGCTGAGGTGGGGAAGGGCCTGCTTTTTGGCTCTGGAGCTGATCTGAGACAGGGAAGCAGCACTCGTGTGAGGCTTGTCGCTGGGGGTGGCCCCGGCTCCAGATGCCAGACTCTTCCTGCCCTCTGGTCTGAGCTGGAGGGGGTCAGTGCAGGGGATTATCCACATATTGTGCATACTGTTTGATATAAAAAAGCTAAAAGTTTAATGAGTCGGTGTACTCACCGGGTCAATGTGGCTTCAAAACTGGCACCCCAGGCGTGGTGGCTCATGCCTGTAATCCCAGAATTTTGGGAGGCCAAGGTGGGAGGATTGCACGAGCCCAGGTGTTTGAGAACAGCTTGGGCAACATAGTGAGATCTCGCCTCTGCCAAAAATAAAAAAACTAGCTGGTGTGGTGGCCTGTGCCTGTAGTCCCAGCCACTCAGGAGGCTGAGGTGGGAGGATCGCTTGAGTCCAGGAGGTCCAGGCCGCACTCCAGCCTGAGCCACAGAGACTTCGCCTCAAATAAACAAAAAATGAAAAAAAAGAAAACCACCTATCGTCTGCACACATCAGGGTGCTGCAGTCAGCCTAGTTCCTCGGGGACTCCCCCGGGCCCGGTCCAGCAACTCCACCTCCGCCTGCGCCCCTCTCCTCGCCCTGCCCGAGGCTGGCCATGCTGTGGGCCCACCCGACCCAGCAGCACAGGCCTGCCTCGCCTTCAGCCTTGCTCTGGGCCCTTGCCTTGTCTCCAGGGAGGCAGTAAAGCCCAGTGGTCCCGCCACTTGCCAGCAGTGTGACCCGGTGGGAGACGTGTCAGCCTCTCCTGGCTTCGGTTTCCCCAGCTCACACATGAGGACGACGACCGCGCACCCTCACGGGACGCCACGTGTGTAAGTGCCGGCTGACGCCCGGCCCCCAGGTTGCACTCAGCCCCGCACCTGCCCCTGCCGAGGCCGCCAGGACTTTCTCCTCCCCTTCACAGCCCATCACGACATCTCTCCGCGTCCAGCCACAGGCCCGCCCCTGTGAGGCACGGGGCCCTGGGCCTGGGCTAGCCTCCCCGTCTAGTCCAAGGCCCCTGGGTGTGTGGCTTCCAGGGTGGCTGAGGGGAAAGTGATGGGACACACAGGCAGAAGGGCCCTCCACGGCCACACGGTGCCTGCCCCATGCCCCGTTTCTATGGCCTGTTTTTCCCCATGTGAAAAGCTGGCTCACCGACCCCACGCCTGCTACTTAGGAGAGGGCCTGACTGACGGGTGTGGGCTGGAGCCCCCAGGACCCAGCCTGCAATGTAAGCAAGTGACCGTCCGCCCCAGCCCACACCTGCGGTGGGGGCCCCGGAAGAGCCCGGAGTGTGCCGGTACCTGGCTGGATCCTGGCCACATCCAGCAGCTCCTGGACTCTCCACAGGATGTCGTGCTGCAGGCCGGCTTCGGAGACACCCACCTGTGGTGGCCCAGGGAGAGCGCACTGTGGTGGGGCTGGGCGGGGCCGCTGCAGCACGCAGCGACCACATGCAGCCCCAGGCCCCCAGCGCCACCTGGCTCCTGGCTCCTCCAGCTGGAAACGTGGAGGCCCTCCAGGGCCGGGGGGCCGGGGGTCAGCATGGGGCAGGGCAGTACACAGCTGTGAGGGGGACCGCCTCAGGCCTGGCCTAACACTCCGTGTGGCGGGCGGGACAGGGAGGGAAACTGAGGCTCAGGAGGAAACCAACACCAGTGACAGCCACAGTGTAGAAAAGCACTTCCCAGGGCCAAGCACTGTGCCCACAGTATCAGTCCTGCCAGGTGGGGGAGAGGGGAAGCCCCTGAGGTCAAGCCACTCGGAAGCAGCAGTGCCTGAGCCCCTCAGAGCCTGAGTGGCACAGTCTGTGACCCCGCAGTGGCACCCCGCCTTCTGAGCCTCAGTGTCTGCATCTGTCCAGCAAGCAGCAGGATGCCTGAGGGGCAAAGAGCACCGGCTTGGACCAGACCACCCAGGATCCAGTGCCAAGTCGAGCAGACCTGCTGCGTGACCTCAGGCAAGTTACTGCTGTGCTGGGTCTCAGTTGCCTCCTCTGCAAATGATCACGACCTCCCTCCCTGGGCCAACGGGAGGACTGACTGAGCTGGAATGTGAAAAGTGCTTAGAATGGGGCCTGGCGCATGCAGGTGCTACCCGGGCATTAACTGGCGTTGTTATTCTTTTTTTTGAACTGGAGTCTCACTCCATCGCCCAGGCTGGGGTGCGGTGGTATGCTCACTGCCACTGCCATCTTGACCTGCTGGGCTCAGGTAATCCCTCCGCCTCAGCCTTCCCAGTAGCTGGAACCACAGGTGTGCGCCACCACACCCGGCTGACGTTTGGATTTAGTGTAGAGACGAGGTCTCACCGAGTTGCCCAGGCTGATCTCGAACCCATGGGCTCAGGGTAACCCTCTTGTCTCAGCCACCCACAGTGCTGGGATTGTAGGTATGAGCCGCTGTGCCATTTTTTTTTTGAGTCGGGGTCTCGCTTTGCTGCCCAGGCTGGAGTGCTGGAGTGCCGTGACATAATCATGGCCTGCCACAGCCTCAACCTCCTGGGAAAAGGTGATCCTCTCACCTCAGCCTCCTAAGGAGCTGGGACTACAGGCATGCACCACCACACCTGGCTAATTTTTAAAATGTTTATGTGGAGATGAAGCCTTGCTATGTTGCCCAGGCTGGTCTTGAACTCCAGGGCTCAAGCAATCCTGTCCTCGGCCTCCCAAAGTGCTGGGATTACAGGCATGACCCACTGCACTCAGCCGTTATTATTATTCTGGTTTGAAAGTAAATGGATTAATATGATGCAGAGAGCTCAGCTCATGCCCAGAAAGGTGTGCTGGGGTTATGACTGTCCACTGATCGTGGGACAGGTGGGGCCAGACCAGATGCTCCCCAAGGGTCTGTCGTGCTTGCCCCTACGGTTTGGAGGTGCAATCCGACCAGGTGGGGCTGTCCGGGGTCAGCGAGACCCCACGCCTGGGGTTTCCCAGGGAGCCTGTGTGGGGCGCACACGGGTGGCTGGGGCCAGACAGGCAAGGTGGCCCTGGGCACTTGGCAATGACAGAGCTCACCAAGAACGGCGCAAGGAGCAAGCCCACCCTCGGCCGCCTCACTCGCCTCCCCGCGGGCTGCCGCTTCCCACCTTGGCCAGGTCCCCGGGGCTCATCTGGCTCAGCACGTCCAGCGAGATGCGGTGGTGGGCGAAGACGGGCAGGTAGTGCTCGGCTGACAGCTCCTCCAGGAGGGCCACCAGCTGGGGCTCCAGGCCTTCTTCCTGCAAGACAGACCCATGGGAAAGGTACAGGGCACCGAGAACCGGAGGGAAATAAAGAACCCGCTGTTCACAATGGGAATCGCAGGGCTTGACTGTCTCTTGACACAATTTATAGGTTTTTTTCCTACAAAAACACACGTAAGCCCATGGATTTATACGCACAAGGGAATCTGTTGCCACACTATCTGCAAACTTTTAAACTTTTATTACTTATTATTATTTTTGAGTCGGGGTCTCACTCTGTTGCCAGGCTGGAGCACAGCGGCACAATCACAGACACCGCAGCCTCCGGGGCTCAGGCGATCCTTCCACCTTAGCCTCCCGAGTAGCTGGGGCTTCAGGGGTGTGCTACCACCCCAGCTAACTTTTTAATTTTTTTCTAGAGACGTAGCCTCACTATGTTGCCTAGGCTGGACTCAAGTTCCTGGGTACAAGCAATCTGCCTGCCTCAGCCTCCCAAACTGCGGGATTACTCCCAAAGTGCGTGAGCCACTGCGCTTGGCCTTGCAAATGTGAAAACAATAAGCAACTTGAATGTCCAGCAGGAGGGGACTGTTAAAATAAACTAGGGCTTATCTGCATACTGAACACTGTACGGCTGCCTGGAAACAAGGAGATGGGTCTCTCTAGGAGGGAACCTGGGGACTACTCATCGCGATTGCTAAGAGAAAAAAGCAGGTTGCCAAAATGGCTTCTACAGAATGCCTCAATTTTTGTTGAAGATTTAAAAGTGTGTGGGGATGGGGATGTCCACCTGCCTGTCCCTGCAGGTGCTCAGGACAGCTGCTCCTGCCTGTGGTGGTTTGTCCCACTGGGGGCTCAACGGTCTGGGCCTGCACAACCGCGGCCAGTGTCTTATCTTCCCCCTCACCAGAATGAATGCTCCCTTTCTCTCCTTTCTTTTTCTTTCTTTCTTTCTTTATTTTTTTTGAGACAGGGTTTCTCACTCTGTCGCCCAGGCTGGAATGCAGTAGCACAAGCAGGGTTCATCACAGCCTCCACCTCCTGGGCTCAGGCGATCCTCCTGCCTCAGCCTCCTGAGTAACTGGGGCTACAGGATGTGCACCACCACGCCCGGCTAATTTTTTGACTTTTGTAGAGACGAGATCTTGCTGTGTTACCCGAGCTGGTCTTGAACTCCTCGGCTCAAGCGATCCTCCCGCCTCAGACTCCAAAAGTGCTGGGGTGAAAGTGCCCAGACCTTTTCTCTCATTTCTGTCCCTGCCGGTGCCTGGAATAAGACTTGGCACACTGGAGTCACCAGAGAGATGAGCTGAATTCGACGGGAAGGACCAAGTGGCAAGGTATGGTGGAGGCACTAAAGCACCTCTGGAGGGGACCCCAGGGCTCCTGGCCGGGCAGACACCAGCAGTCCTTACCTGCAGTTTCAGGGATAAAGGCTTCTGGTTCAAAAGTCGCTGGTACTGAATCAGCCAGTAATTTTCCTGCCTGGTCTCACTTTTGGCTTCTAACTCCATCTGCCAAGAACAACACAGGCCATGTCAGCTATAGATCAGTAAATAAAAATCCTATTACAATGGCAATTGTGAACCTGGCTCTGTGAGCAGGTGGACGGCAACTTGGTATTTTACAAAGGACTTTCCTGTCCACTTACTGTCTCACCAGTTAAGCTGCCGAAGTGGGACAGGCAGGAAGTGCCACTGAGAATTTACACCTGAGAATGATCTTGGAGCTGACCTGCCTAATGCCGCATGCCTTGTCAGGGGAGCACCTGGAGGGGGGCTTCTGTCACCTGGTGCCACACTCGGCCTCTTCCTCTGGGAGGGACACCCTCAGCCTGCTTGTGGGAGAGTAAGCATTATGCTGCTGCCTCTTCTCTACGGAGCTTGGGCTGCCCTCTGGGTGCCAGGCGGGGGTGCAGGATGCTAAGCACCCCTTCGGCTTCTAGAGCCACCTGACAAAGCTGAAGTGTCAAAAATGTGCTCTGAACACGAGGTTTTCATTCTGCCACTCAACAACTATTCATTGAGTATTGTTCTAAGATGCTATGCTGGAATAAAGCAATGAACACATGATGCTAATCACATCAGCAGTAATAACAGCCACTGACTTTCTTTTTTGAGTTGGAGTCTCACTCTGTCACCCAGGCTGGAGTGCAGTGGCATGCTCATGACCACTGCAGCCTCGAGCTGCTCAGGCCACCCTTCTGCATCAGCTTTCCAAGCAGCTGGAGCTACAGGCGTGCACCAACATGTCCAGTGAATTTTTATGATTTATTATAGAGATGAGGTTTCACCAAGTTGCCTAGGCTGGTCTTGAACCCGTGAGTTCAGGCAATCTTCTTGCCTCGGCCTCCTAAAGTTCTGGGATTATAAGCATGAGCCACCATGCCTGGCCTATCCGTTGACATTTTAACAGCACCACATCCCAGGCCACGCCGTGCACGCACAGATGTCATTTACTCAACTGTCCCAACTCTGTGAAGCAGATTCGACCTCACGGGTGAGGGCATCATGGTTCAGACTGACTAGTCACCTGCCCAGACTCAGGGCCGGGATTCAGACCCAGGTCTATCTTGCGTTGGAGCCTGAGCTCTGAACAATTGTGGCCACATAGCGAGGGCAGGACTTGGCGTGGGAAGCAGGATACACACCAGTCCCTGCTGGGCCCCAACTTCCCTGGGGGATTCCTCTTGGACCTCACCAGGACCGATGCCCACTTCTGTCCCTGGCCCTCCCTGGGCTTTAGAAACACCTGTCCTACAGTACCTGTGAGCCTGACTGGCTGTGTTCTGCTGGGGTGGTGCTTCCTCCCCTGGTTGGGAAGACCCCCTGGGCCTTCTGAGGCCAAGAGCACGAGGCCGTGACATCTGGCTGCCACTGCACAGTGCCAGGGCACCATTTGCATGTGGATACAGTATGTAGGAGATGACAGGCACCATGAGGGACAAGCAACTTCTGGCTGGCACAAACATGTGAAACGCTGACTTTTGTAGAGATGAGGTCTTGCTGTGCTGCCCAGCTGGTCTCGAACTCCTAGGCACAAGCAATCCTCCCGCCTCAGCATCCAAAAGAAGTCAGTCTACTCTTCTCCTGAGCCTGCACGGGGCCCGGCCTAAGAAGGAGCTCAGAGGACATTAGGGTCACTTATCATGGCACAGGAGCAACCTGGTCTTTTCAGTCACTGGAGGGCCTGGCTCCCATCCTCATGGCAAAAGTGCCCTCCAGCTCTGGAGGATGTGCCTTTACGCTAGCTCAGCAACCTGATAATGTGCCAGAGGCAAACCCGTCTGGGCACAGGGACAGTTGGGCCACTCCTGCCACAAGCTCATCAGACGGCCTGCCCTGGACACAGCAAGTCCTCTCCTGCAGCGAAGACTCATGCCGTTCTCAAATCCTCAGCCACAAAGATATTCAAAGAACATAGCTTGTATGTAGCTTATACGTTAAAAAGCCGGAAGTAATCCACATACTTAGCAATAGGGGCCTGACTAGACAACGGCCCCTCCAAACACAGCCCAGAGAGAGAATGTGGAGGAATAAGTGAAACCAGGCTGATTGTGAAGGGACAAGCACCATTTCATGCTTAAAAGGCATAGTCGTGGCTAGCTATGAAGACGCGTCACAATGTTTGGAAAATGTGCATCAAAATGTTAGCAGGCGATGACTCTTGGAAGTGAAATTCTTTTCCTCTGTACTTTCCCCAGTTTTTCCTTGAGTGCCCATGCATGGCTAGGCATGTGTCCTCACACCTTCCCATCCAGCCATGTGGGTTCTTGAAAAAAAAATCTTAAGAAAATCTTTTTAAAAAATAGAGACAGAGTCTTACTATGTTGCCCAGGCTGGTCTGGAACTCCCGGCCAACAACTCTCGTTTGAATAACTGAAGTGTTTCTAAACATGGCAACTTGCTTAGAAAAAGCCACCACCCAGAGAAGCCAGACACGTACCAGGATCTCCTGGAGCTCTTCCTCTCGCTGCTGCTTCTCTTTGAGCAGCTGCTGGAGCAGCGAGCTGAGGGCCCAGCGCTGCTCCGAGATCATCTCCTGCAACACAGGACCACACCCGGAGTGCCGTGAGCTCACGCCACAACATGCCAGGAGCCTGTGGTGGGCCAGGATTGAGACGGGCTCGCCTGGGGTCACCTGCTCGCTGGGTTCTCGGTGGGCGGCTCAATTCGAGGCCCTGCCAGAGGCTCTAGGCTGCGTTCTGGACAAAGTTTGGAAGCCCCGCCGCCCCCGCCCCAAGCCTGTGTCTCCCTTCCCTGTGGGGTGAAGGTCAGGCATGGGATCCTGGTGACGGATGACGATGGAGTGGTAAGAAATGGCAAACGAAAGAGATGACAAGCACAGGCACTTGCCTTTGGGCCCATGGACCGCAGGACATGTGGGCGGGGCAGACGGCAGGGTGGGTGTGGAACCCACACGTGAGGGCTGTACACAAACAGCAGCGTGCGAAAACGGAGCCCCTGTGCGCTCCCGGCCCCTCCTGCACCTCCTCCCGGACACCCCGCAGAGGCCCGAGGGGCGAGCTGAGTCCCAGCCCCACCAACGGCAGAGACAAGGGCACGAGCCAGGCACAGAGGCCGCGCTCCTGAGAGCAGCCCCGCCCCTCCTCTCTGAGGCCCCTTCGAGGCGAGGCACGCAAAGGCTTTCCCTCCACGGGCTCACGCCCTCCGGAGGGCCTCACGACGCAGGCTGGGCCTGGACGAAGCTGTCCATCTTACCGAGGGGAAGAAGGCCGGGGCAGGAGGCGTGGCCTGCCTAAGGCGCACAGCACAGGCAGTGGCCGTCCCCGGTCAGGGCTCCAGACCTCAGCACCCCACTGCCCGGCGAAGCCCGGGAGACGGCATGAGCCTGCCAGACTGACGCCAGACCCGGGGACAGTGACTGACGAGAGGCTCTGCTCAGATGCACGGCGTGGGCACACGTCCTCACGCCTTCCCATCCAGCCCCGTGTGGGCGGCTGGGGAGAAGGGCAAGGCTGCCCCTCGTCCCCCAGCCACCAAGGGCGCACAGCGAGGCGGTGCTGGGTCCAAACGTCCCAGACATCTTGTCCAGAGTGCCACCTGCCAGTGCCTGTGCCCTCATCTCCGTGAGCAGGATGCCTGGGCCACAGCTCAGAGATGCTGCCCACGAGGAATGACACGGGAACGCAGGGCCCCTCCTGTGGACATCCGGGAGACACCCAGGAGCTCCGTTCCCGAACGACGTCAGCCCAGGCTGCCCAGGCCCTGAAGCACGGCCCACAGAGCCCTCAGCCGCGACCCGCTCCCGACGAAGGCAAGGCAGAGATGGAGATGGAGGCAGGTGAGCCCTGGCAATGAAACCCTCCTTCCTCTGACCCTCCTGCCTAGCCGCAGGGCGGCCCCACCTCTGACCCTGGCCTGCGCAGGCCTTCTGGGGCTGGGAAGCTTCCTCCGGTGGCACTGCCCTGTCTGTGTCTACTGGAGAAACTTCTTGCTCCCGTGGGAAGCTGCCAAGGGGCTGGCAGGGGCACCACGGGGGGGTCTCGTCACATAAGGGCGGGGAGGGGTGCGCAGGCCGGGAGCCCTACATACCTGTAGTGTCTCTGTGTCCAGGAATTTCCTCTTTAACTCCAGCTGTGTCAGCTGCAATAACTCAGTTTCTATTAACTTAATCTAAACAGAAGACGAGACAGGGGGATGTTTTTACTCATAGTAACCATGGCTCGGTTTTGTGCTGCTACCCCCTGCTGGCCAAGTGGGGTCTGAGAAGCCCTTCTGGGGAGGCTCTGGAACGTGGGGGCCTGGTAGGCCTCAGGAACCTCACGGGGGTTTAAAAAGAGCCAGCCATTTCGCCATTTCCCGGCTCCGAGCACTCGGGCAGATGGTTGAGGGTGGGGCCAGAACCGCGGAGCAAACACGAGGCTCTCCTTTGGGACTCGGGGCAGAGTGGAGACTGACCCAGAGTGACCACCTGGGGCTGCAGGGCTCTGTAGCACCGTCTGGGAGAGCAGAGGGAGCGGAAGGGACTGAGCAAAGGGCGCTAGCAGCCGGGACGTACTAAGCGCCCGCTGGACGCTGGGCTTGTGCTACACGCTGCTCGCGCATCATTTCACCAGGTCCCCTCTGGCTCTTTGCAGGCATTCTTGTCTCAATCTTACAGACAAGAAAACCGAGGCTCAGAGAGCTCACGTAATCGGCCCAAGGAAGCAGAGCAGGTGAGAGAGCCCTTTCTCTGGGATGTCCCTGCTCAGGGTCTGAAGGGGAACAGCTGGCCCAGTGGGCCCAGACCACCCACAGTAGGAATGTCTGGGAGTCACCGCACACTATCTGGGGTACGTCTGGGGGCTCTTAGCTCAGGGGCCAGACCTCACGGCCAATGACTTCTCTACCCTAGGCCCATGACCCTAGGACCCCACCGACCCTGGTCAGAGGAATGAGCTTCATGTCCAGCAATGTGGGGTTGAAATTAAAGAGAGAAATTATAAAGGTAAAGTTGGTTTGGTCAAAAAAAAAAAAAAGAAAGGAATAGAAAGGAAAAAAACATGGGAAAATGTGAAATTCCAAGTGTGCTGGATCCGATGCGAGGAACATTCCCACAGCCTGAAGCTCACTCCGTCCCCAGCCCCAGCCCCAGCTGCACACGACAGGCAGCCGCCCAGGCAGGCTTGCTGGAGGCCACCCGCAAGTGGACAGTGAAACCAGGGCAGAGCTCGACCCCTCCTGGGGGAGGTCGCTCCTTGGCAGGTGCTGGGACCAGAGGAGCTTACGGCCCCGCCTGTCCCTCGGGACAGAAATCCAGTCTGCCAGGAGCCAACTCCGTGGGTCTGAGCTGATGGGGGTCCTGGGGCCTGTGCCGGCTGCTTTCGCCAGCAGGGGAGTCCTGCGGGGGTGGTGGGTGGGGCGGTGCACGCCGGCACAGAGACCGCCCAGCATGCGTGCTGCCCTCCGGCCAGGCCTCAGAGACACATCAAGAACCAGCTGCACCATCCCCGGAGCCCCTGACAGAGGCCTGTGAGCAAAGAGAAGCTCCGAGGGCCAGCCCTTGGGCTGGTGAGAGGGAGGAGGGGGATTCAAACCTCATCGGCTGCTGCTGCCTGCGGCCCTGCTGAGTCGCTCTGCAAGTCTCTGCAAGAGCTGAGCGGGCAGGTCGGGGCGCCACCACCTGGCGCTCACCTGATTCCTGATCTGCCGATGCATCAGGTCTTTCTTCACCTGGAGAGCCTCGAACGCAGCCTTCTGCATAGCGCTCTGCAAGAGACCACAGGCCGCTCAGCGGAGGCTGAGGCCTTGCCCTTCCACGTGGGCCCCTTAGGGGAAACACAAAAGCTGCGTACAGAATGCCTTAACGAGCCAGGCAGGCACGGGTAATCTCAGTACCTCGGAGGCTGAGGCAGGAGGGTTTTGAGACCAGTCTGGGCAACACAGCAAGATCTTGCCTTTACAAAAAATACAAAAACTAGCTGGCTGTGGGGGTGTGTGCCTGCCGTTCCAGCTGCCAGGGAGACCGAGGCAGGAGGTTCACTGAGCCCAGGAGTAGGAGGCTGCCGTGAGCCGTGAGAGTGCCACTGCCCTCCAGCCTGAGTGATAACGTGAGACTCTCACTCAAAACCAAAACAAAACCAAAACACCTCAGTGAATGATTGTTCTGTTTCTGAGAGAGTACCTTTCCCCCCACTAATTTAAAGCTTCCAACGATATCAGGGGCTTCCCAGGACCGGCTAGTGCTCGGGACTCTCTCCACATCAGCACTGCGTCTCTGCAACGGGCGGCAGTGTGAGTGCTTAGCACCCCCTTTCCCAGAGGAGGCAAGTGAGGCTCAGAGACACACACTGGCACCGGGACACGCGCCGAGCGCCCCCCGCTCCCGAGCCTCGCTTCGCCACACGGCAGACACCCTCTCTGAGAAGCAGAACTTGCCTCAGACAAGGCCGCACATACTAGGTTAGCCCATTTTAGCACCAAGAGACTGGAGCTAGGGAGAAAGGGGAGGGCGGGCGGCCAAGCAGGGCGGGTGACGGACGCGCGAAGGAGCGCGGGGAGAGAGCGAGACGAGGTGCGAGGACCCCCGGCTGCAGGAGGAAAGCGGGACGGAGCGGGAGGGACATGGAGCGGGGGGCGTGGGGGCCCTCGCTTCACCCGCTCGAGGTCGACCGAGCACCCACTCGACCCCGGCGGAAGCGGGAGAGCAGAGAGCGGCCGTTCGCTCTGCCTGCGAGAAGAGGTCGGAGGCCCACAGTGTGCGCCGGGGCACGACCTCCACGGAGGGTCGCCATCACCTCCTGTCCTGGAAGTCCCTCCCATGGAGCCCCTACACGGGACGAGGGGGAGCAGGTGGGGGCGCTTCTCTGGACTTCAGGGACCAAATGACCACCCCCCACAGATCCCTCAGATGCCTCTCCTCACCCCCACACCCTGATGCTCTGTACATTTCTTTTTTCTTTTTCTTTTCATTGGAGTCTCACTCTGCTGCCCAGGCTGGAGTGCAGTGGCACGCTCCCGGACACCGCAGCCTCAGCCTACTAGGCTCAGGCAATCCTTCTGCCTCAGCCTTCCAAGCAGCTGGAACTACGGGCATGTGCCACCATACCTGGCTAATTTTTATGATTTACTGTAGAGACGAGGTCTCGCCAAGTTGCCCAGGCTGGTCTCGAACCCCTGGGCTCAGGTAATCCTCTCGCCTCAGCCTTTCAAAGTGTTGGGATTATAGGTGTAAACCCCTGCGCCTGGCTTAGGCTCTGTATATTTCTAAGGTCATGAAGCAGCCAGGCACAGTGGCTCATGCCTGTAATCCCAGCACTTTGGGAATCCAAAGCAGAGAATTCTTTGAGCCTAGGAATTCGAGACTAGCCTGTACAACACAGAAGACCTCATCTTTTTTTTTTTTTAAACTGATATTTTCATTCAAATTCAAGATTATAAGTTTTACTTAGCTCCTTCTGTTTTACATCGATGCCTCCTTTCCTCCAGAGGAAAATCTTAGTTTCCAAGAATAGAAAAGATAACTATTCATAATTTCTCATTTCAATTATCACACATTATACCTCTCTCTCTCTCTCTCTCTCTCTCTCTCTCTCTCTCCACACACACACACACACACACACACACACACACACAGAATAGCATAAAAATAAAATCAATACTATCAACACTGCTTGTGACAACTGAAAATGGCTAAATTTTTTGTATGTGCTGATTCTTCCTCCCAGTTTGTGTGGCTGTACTCTGGCCACACGGCCGAAGCACAGTCATTGCATTCTGCACTCCCCTTGCAGTCCTCACTCTTAGTTTTCTAAGTATGTGTTGAACGCTCACCACCAGTCCCCATGTAAAGGTCTCTCTAGTTGTCTGTAACTTGCTCCTGTGGATTGCTCAGGAGCAAGACCTCATCTTTACAAAAAATGAAAAATTAGTCAGGCGTGGTAGTGTACACATGTAGTCCCAGCTACGTGGGAGGCTGAGATGGAAGGATCACTTGAATCCAGGAGGTCGAGGCTACAGTGAGCCATGATCTCATGACTGCACCCCAGCCTGGGTGATAGAGTGAAACCCTGTCTCCAAAAAAAAGGAGATTCTCAGAGAAAAAGAAAATTACAAAAACAAGGTCACGAAGCCACCTGGGTCTTACACGCTGTTTAGGACAGGGCTTCAGGTGGAGTTCTTTTCTTTTTTTTCTTTTGAGTTGGAGTCTCACTCCGTTGCCCAGGCTGGAGTGTTGTGGCACGCTCACTGCCACCGCAGCCTTGACCTGCTAGGCTCAGGCGATCCTTCTGCCTCAGCCTTCCAAGTAGCCAGAACTACAGGCACACGCTACCATGCCCAGCTAATTTTTAAAATTTATTGTAGAGATGAGGTCTTGCCAAGTTGCTCAGACTATTCTCGAACATGGGTTTGATTGCTCAGGCAATCCCCTCACCTCGGCCTCCCAAAGTGCTGGGATTATAGGCTTGAGCCACTGCACCCAGCCCAGGTAGAGTTCTGATGCTCTTCCTTGGCTCCTGTGCACCCCTCCTGAGCCCCCACCCCAGGTCCTGGGCAAGGGCTCACCTCCTGCAGGATCTGACTGATGGCTTTGTTCTGATCCATCTGCTGCCACGACAGAATCTGCTGGAACCGCTCGTCCATTTCTGCCATGCTGTAAGAAAGAGCAAGTCTGCTCATGCTCGAAACATTTCCTGTGCACCTACTATGTGCTGGACACCTTGGAAACCCAAATAGCCCATTCGTTCTTTCGACAAGACTCATGGAGCCCTGTGGGGAGTCAGACCCTGGCAGGGCACAGACACAGAGTTGGTCTGAATCCCAAGCCTGGAAGGGAGAATCTCACAGGGCCTCTCTCTCAACAGTCTCCAAAGTCCCTGCCACAGCACCCCCTGAAGTAGACACCTAGCCTCTGCCCAGCTGCCTCCATGGATGGAGAGCTCACGACTCCCAGGTGAGCCACATGGGTGTGACAAAGCCATCCTTCCTGGCATTCTCGGTCGGGGGTGGCTCTCAGCCCTCAGACAAGTCTGGTGATTTTGGCACAAAACCCTGCAACTCCACAATCTTGATTTTGAGTTTATTTCAGAATAAAAACAATTGTTCCTTTCTAAGAAAGTCCCTGTCTCACAATAATAGCTCAGGCAATCCTTCTGCCTGAGCCTTTCAAGTAGCTGGAACCACAGGTGTGCACCACCATGACTGGCAAATTTTTAAAATTTATTGTAGAGGCCAGGTATGGTGGTTCATGCCTGTAATCCCAGCACTTTGGGAGGCTGAGGTGAGAGGATTGCCTGAGCCCACAGGCTCGAGACCAGCCAGGTCAACTTAGCGAGACCTCATTTCCACAAAATCAAAAAATTAGCCCGACACGGTGGTGCATTCCTGTCGTTCCAGCTACTGGGAAGGCTGAGGCAGAAGGATCGCCGGAGCTGAGGTGAGGTCGAGGCTGCAGTGGCCGGGAGTGAGTCACCGCACTCTGCTCTGGATGACAGAGCGAGACTCCAACTCAAAAAGACAAAAACTGTTGTAGAGACCAGGTCTCACCAAGTTGCCCAGGCTGGTCTCGAACTCCTGGACTCAGGCGATCCTCTCACCTCAGTCTCCCAAACTGCTGGGATTACAGGCGTGAGTCCCTACGCCTGGCCAATAATAGCAATTATTTATTGGACTCCTATGTGCTGGACTTGAAGCTCATTAACGATCATCAAACCCTCCATCAACTCTGCAGGCAGGTGCTGGGATTTAGCCCCATTTTTCTGATAGGAAATTTGAGGTGTAGGGAAGGAAAGCAACTCGTCCAAGATCTTGCAGCTGATAAGCAGAAGTGGGACCTGCATCCAGGTCTGTCTAACCCTGCGCTGTGCTCCTAAGCACAATGTCTTACAGTAGGAAAGAAGGGCACATTTCCAGCATCTGCAGGGACACAGGGGAGGCTGGCATGGCCTAGGTGCCTGAGAGGGTGACAAGTGAGCCAGAGCCCCCTGCTTGGGAGCAGAGACACAGGCATCCTGGCCTGCTGGCCTGTCCCCGCTGGCCTGTCTCCGAGTGCTAAGCTTGACTGCTGGCACAAACCCAGTGCCACAGTGAGCTTGGCCCAGAGCGGCCCTCACGCGACAGCCACCCCACCCCCACCCTGAGGACTCTTGGGGGCTGACAAGTGCACCAGTCAAGAGCACACCCCTCCACTCTGCCTGAGCTCGAGTCCGGGCACTGCCACTGCTGGTTGTGCTTCCGTGGGTGTGCCACACAGTCTCGGAAACGAAGTCACGACTGTAGAATGGGGCTAGGAACAATACTGTCCCTCACAGAAGCAATGAGCTAAGGTGACACATCATTTAGCCTCGCGCCCAGCATAGCGACTGCATGAGAAACGGGAGCGACTGTCATAACCTTATTACCTTCCATGAGATACAGGAAGAAAACTCAGGAAGGGCCAGGTGCGGTGGCTCCCTTTAGGAGGTCTAGGTGGGAGGACTGCTGGAGCTTTGGAACTCAAGACCACCCTGGGCAACACACAAGACCCTGTCTCTACAAAAAAACTTAGTTGAGCCACTGCACTCCAGCCTGGGTGACAGAGGGAGACCCCGCCTCAAGAAAAAAGAGAAATCTCAGGAAGAACAGTCGCCGCTTGCCTCGGACATTACGGCCGAGGCTGGGGCGGCCCAGACGGGGGTTTCAGGGCTCAGCTCTTCCCCACAGTCTCAGACCCTGAGCCAGCTCCCCCAGCACCCTCACCTGGGACGCCGCCTCCTTACTTTACCTGGAACAGGCCTGCTGGACCAAGTTCTGCCTCTGAGACTCATAGGCCATCTGGACGAGGCGGTTTTTACAGCTCTCGGTCAGCATCTGCTGCATGGCGGCTGCGGGAACATGGGGGCGGCTGAGAAAGGGGAGCTGCTGCTGGAGCCCCGGAAGGGACGCAGCAGGAATCTCCTGCTGACGGAGCAGGACGTGAGGCTTCACCTGGCCACCCACCTGATGTCACCCTTAAGAAAAACTTTTTTTTTAATGACAAAAGTAATTTTAGGCCAGGTGCGGTGGCTCACGCCTGTAATTCCAATACTTTGGGAGGCTGAGGCAGAAGGATTGCCTGAGCCCAGGAGTTTGTCCAGCCTGAACAACAAAGCAAGACCTCGTTTCCACAAAAAATAGAGGATTGTCTGAGTCCAGGGGTTCAAGACCAGCCTGGGCAACTTGGTGAGACCTCGTCACTACAATAAATAAAAAAATTAGCTGGGCGTGGTGGCACCTATAGTTCCAGCTACTTGGAAGGCTAAGGCAGAAGGATCGGCAGAGCCCAGCAGGTCAATGCTGGAGTGGCCGTGAGCATGCCACTGCACTCTAGCCTGAGCAACAGAGACTCCAACTCAAAAAAAAATTAGTAGGGTGTGGTGGTATATACCTGTAGTCTCAGCTGCCTGGAAGGCTGAGATGGGAGGACCATCTGAGCCCACAGGTTTGAGGCTGCAGTAAGCCATGACTATGCCACTGCACTTTAGTCTGGGTAACAGAGTAAGACCCTGACTCAAACAGCTTGGAAGGCTGACTAATTGTAAAACACTAAGCAGCACACATACAAAATCTATGATCCTGTCACCCAGAAAAACTATTACATTGATATATGTCTTCCAGTCAATACGTTTTTTTTTTTAAGAGACAGGGTCTTGGCCTGTTGCCCAGGCTGGAGTGCAGTGGTGCCATCACAGGTAACTGCAGTCTTGAATTCCTGGGTTCAAGCAATCTTCCTACCTCAGCCTCTTGAGTTGCTGGGACTACAGACATGAGCTACCACACCCACTTTTTAAATTTTTTGTAGAGATGAGGTCTTGCTATGTTCCCCGGCTGTTCTCAAACTCCTGGCCTCAAGTGATCCTCCCACCTCAGTCTCCCAAAGTGCGGGATTAGAGATGCAAACCACTACACCCAGGCTAGAACAGGTATTTGTTCACCCCATGTTCACAGCAGCATTATTCACAGTAGCCAAAAGGTAGAAACGACCCAAATGCCCAATGATGAATGAATGGTTAAAGAAAAAATGCCATGTATAGGCGAGAGAATATTATCTGGCCTTGAAAGGGAAGGAAACTCTTTCCTGGTGATCGAGTGGTTAGGAAAAAAATAATAGGAAGAAAAGAAAAGACATTCTTATACATGCTACAACATGAATAAACCTGAAGACTTTTTTTTTGAGTCCAAGTCTCACTCTGTCGCCCAGACTGGAGTGCAGTGGCATGCTCATGGCTACCATAGCCTTGACCTGTTGGGCTCAGGTAAGCCTTCTGCCTCAGTCTCCTGAGTAACTGGGACTACAGGTGCGTGCCACCACACCCACCTAATTTTCCGATTTATTATTGAGACGAGGTCTCACCAAGTTGCTCGGGCTTGTCTTGAACCCCTGGACTCAGACAATCCTCTCGCCTTCAACTCCCAAAGTGCTGGAATTACAGGCATGAGCCTCTGTGCCCAGCAAACCTGAGGATATCATGCTAGTGAAAAAAGCTAGACACAAAAGAAATGCTGTATGATTTCATATAGATGAGGCACTTGTCTATATGATAAGTTCAATTCACTGCACCAGAAAGTAGAATGGTTATTCTGCAGTGGTGGAGGGGTGAGGAATGTGAAGTTAGGGTTAATGGAAACAGAAAGTTTCAGTTGAGGAGGATGGAAATGTTCTGGAGGTCGATGGTATGGTGGTTGTGCAACAGTAACGCCATGGAACTGTAGATTTATAAATGGTTGGCCGGGCTCGGTCACTCAGCCTGTTATCCCAGCACTTTAGGAGGCCGAGGCGAGTAGATTGCCTGAGCCCGCAGTTTCGAGAGACCTGGGCAATTTGGGGAGACCTCATTTCCACAATAAATCAAAAAAATTAGCCAGGCATGGTGGCGCACCTCTATAGTCCCGGTTACTTGGAAGGCTGAGGCGGAAGGATCACCTGAGCCCAGCAGGTGACCGGGAATGTGTCACTGCACTCCAGCCTGGATGACGGAGTGAGACTCCAACTCAGAAATAAATAAATAAATAAATAAATAAATAAAATACAAATAAATGGTTAAAGTGGCAAATTTTATGTATGTCTATTTCACCATAATGCAAAAATTAAAATGGTATTACACACGAAACACACCACTTCCCACTTTTTATAACTACTCCCCATGAAACGAGTGATGCAGTGGCAATATTGTAGAGTGCCACAGCAAACAGAATACCAAAATTTATTTAGATAATCCTCTATTTTCCAGCATCTGAACTCTTTAAAAATTTTGGCTGGGTGGGGTGGCTCACACCTAAAATCCTAGCATTTTGGGAGCCCGAGATGGGAGGGTTGCTTGAGGCCAGGAGTTCAAAATCAGCCCAGGGAACATATCAAGATCTTGCCTCTACAAAAAAAAAAAATTAGCAGGGTGTGGTGGCATGCACCCGTAGTCCCAGCTACTCAGGAGGCTGAGGTAGGAGAATCACTGGAGCACAGGAGGTGGAGGTTCAGTGAACTGTGACTGTGCCACTGCTCTTCAGCCTGGGTGACAGAGTGAGACCCCAACTCAAAAAAAATTATTACATCTTCACTCACACTTGTGCACACCTAATTATTTGATTATTCTCTAGAATTCATTCTTAGAAATGCAGCTTTAAGGCCAAAGATGATACAGAAGAGTTACCCTCTGTACCCCCTGGAAAGATCCTGCTGGTTTATACTGTTCTTGGCAAGGTACAGGACAGCTCAATAGCATATGCTCTCAATGGCTCTGGGTGTCTGTTTTTTTTTTTAAATAAACTTTTTTTTCTTTTTTTGTAGAGACAGGGTCTCTCTATGTTGTCTAGGCAGGGGAACTCCTTGGCTTAAGCGGTCCTCCCGCCTCAGCCTCTCAAGTAGCTGGGACTATTGGCTATGACACCTGGATAATTTATTTATTTATTTTTAGTTGGAGTCACTCCGTCACCCAGACTGGAGTGCAATGGCCGCTCCTGGCCACCGCAGCCTCGATCTGCTGGGCTCCGGCGATCCTTCCGCCTCAGCCTTCCGAGTAGCCGGAACTACAGGCATGTGCTACCACACCGGGCTGAGTTTTTGATTTATTGTAGAGATGAGGTATCGCTGCCCAGGCGGGTCTCGAACCTGCAGGCTCAGGCAATCCACTCACCTTAGCCTCCCAAAGGCGCGGGATTACAGGCTGAGCCACCGAGCCTGGCTAACATATGTTCATTTTTAAAAGCTAAGTACTAGGAAGTTTGAAAAGGTGGAAACAAAGTCGCCTGCACTGGTACCATTTGATACACGTCCTTCTGGAGATCTCCCAGTTTTCTGTTTCCACACCATGCATCTCAGTGATCTTTAATACCAGGTTGTGAGTGACTGGACACTGTCCCAGGTGGTGGTGAGGACACGATGTGTAGGGCAGGTGCTTGGCTGGAGCCTGGCGCACAGTAACCCTCGACTGAGGGTGCACAGAGCGGCTCACTCTTGCCCTGAAGATGCGGAAACCGAGAGAACCAGCCCTCACTTTAAATAAGGATGAGCAACTGCCTCCGTGGCCTTCCTTAGTCCATGGTCTGCAAGTTCTCGGGAGCCACAGGGAGCTGCCAGAACACACAAGGGCCCACCATACTCCTAGTGACAGCCAGCGGCACAGCCAGCGTCATGAAACACTCAGTGTGTTCCAGGCATCGTCCTATCTGGCCCTCCTGATGACCCCAAGAGGGAGAGGTGACTATCGTTTCCCCCATTTTAATATATGTTTTCTGAGTTGGAGTCTCACCATGTCGCCCAGGCTGGCGTGCAGTGGCACAGTCATGGCTTACCAGAGCCTTGCCCTGCTGGGCTCCGGCGGTCCTTCCGCCTCCGCCTCTGAAGTAGCTGGGACTACAGGCGCGCGTCAACACGCCAGGCTAGCTTTTTGATTTTTACATAGAGATGAGGTCTCGCTAAGCTGCCAGGCTAGTCTTAAACTCTTGGGCTCAAGCAATCCCCTTGCCTCGGCCTCCCAAAGTGCTGGGGTTACAGGTGGGGCACCCGGCCAGTTTCCCCCACTTGAGAGCCAAGAAAATGCAGACTTGGAAAAGTGAGGGACAGTCATGCCCCGAAGGTCACACGGCTAATGTCTGAGCTGGGACTCCACGCCCAGCCTGGTCCCAGGGCCCGAGCTCCACCGCTCTTGAGGGCCAACACTCAGGGACCCACAGGGGGAGGCTGTCCGCCCTGTCGGCCAGTCAGCAGGCAGCGTGCTATGACCCCTGCTCCCTCCCATCCCCAAACTCACAGGCAACCTCTCGTCGCCGCAGGTTCTCGGTCTCCTCCTGGGTTATGGACATCAACTGTTCCATTCTTATTCTGGAAAAACACCCATCCATTCATTTAGTAAATGTAGCACTTCCAGAGGGAATCCCATTGGATAAACAACACCTCCTCCAGGTAGTCCGCCCTGATTATAATCCTAGACATGCCCTCTGAATGCCCACTGCATCACACACATTCCTAGGGGACCTGCTAACGTTCAGCCTTGCATATTAGAGTATCTTTTTTTTTTTTATTTGAGTTGGAGTCTTGCTCTGTCGCTCAGGCTAGAGGGCAGTGGCACATTCAAGGCCACCACAGCCTCAATCTGCTGGGCTCAGTTGATTCTTCCGCCTCAACGTTCCAGTAGCTGGAACTACAGGCAAGCACCACAATGCCCGACTAATTTTTGAAATTTATCGTAGAGACGAAGTCTCGTCAAGGTGCCCAGGCTGGTCTCGAACCCCTGGGCTCAGGCAATCCTCTCTCCTCAGCCTGCCAAAGTGCTGAGATTACAGCCTCAAGCCACCGCACCCAGCCTAGAGTACCTTGTGTAAAAAGATGAACACCTTCTTAGAAAAATGGGCAAAGGACACAATCAGTCAATGCTTAAATTCAAGTGACCAATAAATATCTGGAAAGATGCAAAACGTCACTGGTAACTAAAGAGTAAAATCTTTCACCTATCAGGTTGGTTGAGATTAAGAAAACTGGGTTGGAGACCATCATACTGAGTGATCTGTTATAGAAACAAAGAATTGAATACCACACGTTCTCACTCATAAGGAGGACGTGAACACTAATCACATTAGCACAAGGGAAGGTTCCACCGTCATCGGACATTGCCAGGGGAGGGGGGCCATGCAACAAGACGAAGGGTGTCTGGTCCCAAACCAAGGAAGATGAGGACCAGCTGGAGCTCCGGACTTTCCCTGCACACAGCCTGCGTGGGGAGTTAATCCTGACTTGTGCCCCACATCTCTCTAAAACAAAATAAAAAATGGGGTCAGGCCTGGCTCAGGCCTGTAATCCCAGCACTTTGGGAGCCCAAGCCAGGAGGACTGTTTAAGCCCAGGAGTCCTAGACCAGCCTGGGCACCATAGCAAGACCTTGCCTCTACAAAAAAATCAAAAAGTTAGCTGGCATGGTGGTGTGCACCTGTAGGCCCAGCTCCTTGGGAGGCCAGGAGGTCGAGGCTGCAGTGATTTGTGACTACACCACTGCACTACAGCCACTTGGGCAACAGAGTAAGACCCCCAACTCAATGAAAAAAAGAAAAGAAAACCAGTGATGGCAATGATGGTAGGAAAATGGGCACCTTCATACACTTCTGAGAGAAATGTAAACTGGCAAAATGTTTTTTGGAAGGCAAGCTGCCACTTAGCAAAATGTCCCTTGAATATTTCCTTCAAAAGTAGTCATATAGTGCATATGAGCATATTTGAATGATGTTCATCATAATATTGTTTGTAATTATAAAGAAATGGAAATAATATGTTGTCCCTGAACAGAGGGCCAATTAAATAAAGTATGACAAAATCACATAGAGGAGTGCTCCACAGCTATTAAAAATAATGAAATTTTTGGCATGGAAATACATCCATGACACAATAAGTGCAAATAAAAAAGCTCATTACAGGAACGAGGGGGGATCCCCTAAAAAGCTGGCATTTGGCCATAAAAAACTGTTGATTCTTACATGTTTAAACCTCAGTCACCTTCAAAGTGTTCTAGAGTTGATGCAGTATACCTACTGAGATGCTTTTTCCACTGTTCAAAACAGCTTTTGAACTCGTTAATTGTGATGCCTTTTAGTGCTTCTGCCGTTTTTTGTTTCACCTTTTCCACACTGGCAAAACGTTTCCCTCTGAGGGTTTTTTTCTCCAGAGAAAAAGTCGCTCGGGGCAAGACCAGGCGAATAAGGGGTGGGGCACAGGGGGCTTGCCATTTCCGGCCAAGAGCTGCTGAGGACTCAGTGTGGCCTGGACAGCCGTGTAGTCATGGTGGAAGAACCAGTCACCTGTTGGTCACAACTCAGGACATTTCTTCCACAAATTGTGATGCAACCTTCTCAAAACTTCCACATAAAAACTGATGGGTTGGCCGGGCTCAGTGGCTCAGCCTGTAATCCCGCGCTTTGGGAGGCCGAGGTGAGTGGATGGCCTGAGCCCGCGGGTTCGAGACCCGCCTGGGCAACTTGGCGAGGCCTCATCTCTACAATAAATCAAAAAAATCAGCCGGGCGTGGTAGCGCATGCCTGCAATTCCGGCTACTTGGAAGGATGAGGCGGAAGGATCGCCGGAACCCAGCAGGTCGAGGCTGCGGTGACCGAGAGCGGCCCCTGCACTCTGGTCTGGGCGACAGAGTGAGACTCCAACTCAAAAAAAAAACCCAAACAAAACTGATGGGTTCTTGGAACACTCACCTAGTGGGGGAAGCCTGTACTACAAGAGGCCTGCCCTCCAAAAGACAACATCCAGGTTTTTTTGGGGGGGTCCCTCCTGTATGTAAGTGCCTGCTGTGTCTGTGTGATTCTTAAACTGCTTTTGTTTATTATTTATTTATTTTAGAGACAGGGTCTTGCTCTGCTGCCCAGGCTGGACTGCAGTGACATGACCATAGCTCACTGCAGTCTTGACCTCCGGGGCTCAGGCGATCCTCCTGCTTCCGCCTCCAGAGCAGCTGGGACTACAGGCGTTACCACCACTCCCAGACTAATTTTTAAATTTTTTTGAGAGATGGGTTCTTGCTACACTGCCCAGGCTGGTCTGGAATCCTGGCCTCAACTTCCCAAAGTGCTGGGATTACAGGCATGAGCCACTGTGCCCTGCTATGCCTGCTATGCCTTGCTGTGTTTTTCCTGCATCAACAGTTGCAGTGGCTCAGAAGGAACACTGTTTAACGTTTCTGCAGGTCTGACTTAGTTGGAAGAAGCTTGCATTGTTGATGCCCTCTGCCTCCTGCCCAGGAGCACAGGTTCAAGGGAAGGTGGCATCTGGTGCATCACTGTACCCTGGGCCCAGCACAGAGAGGGAGCTCTGCCAGTGGGTGCCAAATCAATGCTGCCACTGGCCACACCTCAGCTCGGCCTTAGCCGCCCCAGCCCCCCAGCACCACGGCAGAAGCCATGGGGCCAGCTCCACCCCCGAGGGCACGCCTTGTCCAAGGCCTTCCAGGCAGCGGGGGGCCCAGCGGGCGGGGCCGACCGAGGGAGTGAAGGGTCTCAGGGGAACAGCTCAGAGCCCGCGATGCTGCCTTGGGATCTCAGAACCCCGGAGGACTTCCCGGTGGGGGAGAGCTCATACTTTGCGAAGGGGAGGGCGGCAGAGCTTCCCTTTCACCATCAGCCATTCTTTTTTTCTCTTTTTTTTGAGTCAGAGTCTCACTCTGTCGCCCGGGCTGGAGGGCAGCAGCACACTCACGGCCACCCCAGCGCTGACCTGCTGGGCTCTGGCGATGCTTCCACCTCAGCCTTCCAAGTCGCCAGAACTATAGGCACGCGCTACATCTCAGCCTCCCAAAGTGCGGGGTGACAGGCTGAGCCCCTATGCCGGTCTATCAGCTTTCTCATTCCAGAGTGGTGCGCCTTAATGTGGTGAACTTGGGAAATGTAGAAAACACAAAAGGAAAGAAACAGATCACCACAATACCTGCCTCGCAGAAATGTGCTGTGTTTACGTTCGGGATGGGTTCTTTTGCTCTCTGTAAAGTTACATGCAGACTGTCTTTTAAAAATGACACACTACAAATTCTGCTTAAACGCAGCCTATCGTGAGTGTTTCTCCTTAGTGAGGAATATTCTTCTGCAAGACGTTTAATGGTTGTAGATTATTCCTTTGGGCATAATGTATACAACTAAACCCCTTTTCTTTCCAGAAATGTGAAGCCTCCTTCTGTTACCCAAGCTGGAGTGCAGCCACATGATCGCGACTCACTACAGCCTCGACCTCCTGGGCTCAGATGATCCTTCTGCTTCAGCCTCCCAAGTAGCTGGGACTACAGGTGTGTAGTGCCACCATGCTCGGATGATCTTTAAATTTGTGTAGAGATGAGGTGTTGCCTAGGCTGGTCTCAAACTCCTAGGCTCAAGCAATCCTCCCACCTTGGCCTCCCAAAGTGCTGGGACTACAGGCATGAGCTACTGTATCCGGCCCTTTGTTTTTTTATAAATATAGTATGACATTATATCTCTAGCCTTATTCACATCTCTGAATTTTTCTCAGGAATGTACACTTTTTGACAAACATGTTGGCAGTGATTATTTTTTTTTTTTTTGAGTTGGAGTCTCACTCTATCACCCAGACTGGAGTGCAGCGGCACGCTCCCAGCCACCGCAGCCTCGACCTGCTGGGCTCCGGCGATCCTTCCGCCTCAGCCTTCCGAGTAGCCGGAATTACAGGCATGCGCTACCACGTCCGGCTGATTTTTTGATTTATTGTAGAGATGAGGTCTTGCTGCCCAGGCGGGTCTCGAACCCACGGGCTCAGGCAATCCACTCACTTCAGCCTCCCAATGGCGCAGGATTACAGGCTGAGCCACTGAGCCCGGCGGGCGTGATTCTTTTTAATCCAACATTTTCTAAGGAGATGACCCTCAGGGGAAACTTTCCGGCAGAATCCCTTGGAGAATCACAAGACATTCTCTCCTCCAGGCTGCATCCCCAGAGAGAACACTCACCTTTCATTCTCCAGTGACTTCAAAATCTCGGAGCTTTTCTTCTGTCTGTGGAGAGAGCCACGAAAGTCCCCACAATCACCAGCTGGCCCATCTCCGACACAGCTGCTCCCGCCTGCCCGCGCTGGCTGTGCCAAGGGCTTCGGAGCCAAGCGGGGGCACCTCAGCCCCCCACCCGGGAGCACCGGGCTCTCAGCCAGCTTTTCAAATTACTGCAAGCCCCGGGTCTCCCCACCTGTGAAATGAAGAGAATTGAGGAAGACACAGAACACAAACTTTGTGGCTTGCTTGTAAAGACAAATGAGGCAACATACACACCATGCTTAGCTGCTGAGAAACACCCAGCAGGCAGCAGCTTTCCTGGGCTCACTCAGGACCTTGAAACTGACCGTGCTCGATGGAGGCACAAGTGACCCGAGGGACAGAAAGGAGGAGGCCTGGGAGCAGCAGAGCAGAGCAGACCGAGGCACATGTCTGGAATCTTCCTGTGGGGACCCCCTGGCTGGACTTCTCCGGCACTTTGAGATTTCTCTCTGGCCCCGCCTCCCAGCCCCTTCAAGACCTGCTCTCAGTAACTATTACCATGCACAGGATTTGTCACGGCAAATTTCACGGTGGGGTGAATGGTCAACCTCAGTTCGAAGGGTTATTCGGAACCCAAAATATCGGAGCAGGATGTGATCCCAAATATCCTGTTAAACCTGCTCACTTTACAGATGAGAAACTCGGGGCCCAGTGGGGAACCACTTGCCCAAAGCCACAGTCCCAATCAGAAGCCATAAGAAACCAGACTTCGTGATGCCGGATCACATTCTTTCCTCCTTAAGTTGGTGCAAATCGAAGCACCTCATGGGATCCCAATAACGGAAGTCTCGGGCAGGAGCAGAGGGAGAAAGGGACTCCACCCCAGGCTCCTCAAGGGGAGTCCCTGGGGAAGGACTCTGGGTCTGGGGCCAGAGATGGGGCCTGACCTCTGATTCTCCTGTAGGAGCTTCTGGATCCGGCCAGAGATGTTCTGCTCTGTCTGCTTCAGCTGCTCCTGCAGCCGCTGCCGCTCCACGTCCAGGTAGCGCTGGCGCTCACTCAGCCCTTGCTCCAGCCGAGACTGCTCCTGCGGCGGGGACGTGGGCGTCCTGAGCTGGCTGGCACCTCCTCAGACACCGTGAGGGTGCTGCCTGCAGTCAGGAGACTGGCTTCCTTCTCCTGCCTCGCCAGGCCTCTCTGTGTGGCCTCGAGCCAGGTCCTCCTCCCCTCGGCCTGAGTGCCCATCTGCACGCGTGGGGCCCGGGCTGTGTGATGGGGAAGGGCTGCCCAGATGGATGCGACAGCTAATCCCACTGCCTCTCCACATCAGAGGGACGTTGCGTGGCCTGAGCCAGGAAGCTGGGGCCGGGTGGTGGCACCGACAGAACCAACCCCTCCAGGCCAGCCACAGACCTCCTTGACTGTCTGAAGGATCTCGTCCTTTTGGCTGTGGCTCTGCTGAAGGAGCTGGGCGTGCTCTCGCTGCCCGAGTTCCAGGCGCCGTTCAAACTCAAGTTTTTCCAGCATCTTCTGTTCCTGCAAGAACACAGGCCTGCGGGCATTAGGACCTGGGAGCAGGTAAACCTATCCCTCAACACTGAATACTGTAGGCTGCAGGTCTTAATGCTGCACCCCACTCCCGGGTCAAATCGTAACCCAAGTGGGTCACGGGCAGAGGCTGGCGGGTTAGAGCCAGGGGTTGGGCTCAACCTCTCTGAGCCTCAATCTGCTTATGTGTCAAACGGATCCTCAACCACCCACCTGAGGTTGTGGAGGGATGCAGCAGACAATGCGTGTGAGAGGGAGGTGCTCTTTTTACCTCTAATTTTGAGCAAGGAAGAACTCCTCAAACATTGCATGAATTGAGAAGAAAAGTGACAGAGGAGAAAAGGTATTTTCTTACCTTCCTCTTCTCATAGTCTGAGAACCTATTCTGGGGGGAAGAAAGACAGTGGTCAAGAGGAGATGGCAGCAGAGGTTTTCACCGGCACGAGCACCCGGGCCACCCGACATCACAGCCCACTGCCTGAGAATGGCGGGGTGAGGGGAGAGAGTGGGCTGGTGCTGATAAAGGCCCCAGGGGGTTCCAGTGGAGGCCAGGGGAAGAACTCCCAGGCTGTTCCCATGTGCTTGGCACACAGGAAGAAGCTCCTCGAGACAGTCTGGGGGATGCAGTCCTGAGCCGCAAGACCAAGAAACGGGAAGTCCAACTCCCCTGGATATCTGCCTAGCTAGCACACACGCAGTGCGCAGCCCCAGCCCACTGGAACACGCACACGTGCACAAAGGTATCTGCACAAGTTCCTGTAGGATGACTCAAAAAGCAAAAACACTGGGAGTGATCGCCATCAACAGGAGGCTACATTAGCAAGGCATGAGGCTTCCACACCACGGACTTGTAATGCCACTGTCCACAGGCTGAATGTGTACGTGGCTATGGAGAAAGACGTCTGCCACCCGTCCCCTGTGTGTAGCATGAGTCTGCTTTTGCAAAACCAGCATCAACAAAACTCAGCCTGTAGGTGGGTGTAGAGACAAAAGACAGGAAGGATACGCACTAATCAGTTGATGTTGACTTCTGGGGAAGGGGACTGCAGGGCGGGAGAGCGGACAGTCTCTTGCGGCATAATTGTCTGTGTTGTTTACATTTATAAGAGGCATGAATTCCTTTTGTAATTAAACAACAACACACACACACCCAATCTTTTTGTCAGTGGTCTTTCTATGTAGTTATTCTGCTCTGAGACAAAAATCAGTCTCTGAATCATAAAAGAATCCGGGCCAGGAGCGGTAGCTCATGCCTGTAATCCCAGCACTTTTGGAGTTGGAGGCGAGAGGACTGCCTGAGCACAGGGGTTTGAGCCCAGTCTAGGCAACTTGGTGAGACCTCATGTCTACAATAAAGAAAAAAAATTAGCAGGGTGTGATGGTACATGCCTGTAGTTCCAGCTACTTGGAAGGCTGAGGCAGAATAATTGCCTGAGCCCAGCAGGTCAAAGCTGTAGTGGCTGTGAGCATGCCATCGCACTCCAACATGGGTAACAGAGTTAGATTTCAACTAAAAAAAAAAAAAGAAGAAGAATCCTGACCAGGTATGGTGGTTCACATCCTAGCACTTTGGGAGACCAAGGCAGGAAGATTGCTTAAACCTACGAGTTCAAGACCAGCCTAGGCAGCATGGTGAGATGTTGTCTCCACACACAAAAAATTTTTAATTAGCCTGGCATGGTGGCATGCGCCTGTACTCCCAGCTATTCAATAGGCTGAGGTGGGAGGATCGCCTGAGCCCAGGAGGTCAAGGTTGTGGTAAGCTGTGATCATGTCACTGTACTCCAGCCTGGATGACAGAGTGAGATTCCAACTCAAAAGTAAAAAAAAATAAAAATAAAAATAAAAAAATAAGGTTTTACTTATACTAATGGCAGGAGTGTAGTTTTTTTTTTTTTTTGTTTGTTTGTTTTGAGTTGGAGTCTCACTCTGTCGCCCAGACTGGAGTGCAGTGGCCGCTCCCGGCCACCGCATCCTCGACCTGCTGGGCTCTGGTGATCCTTCCGCCTCAGCCTTCCGAGTAGCCGGAACTACAGGCATGCGCTACCACGCCCGGCTGATTTTTTGATTGATTGTAGAGATGAGGTCTCGCTGCCCAGGCGGGTCTCGAACCCACGGGCTCAGGCCATCCACTCACCTCAGCCTCCCAAAGGCGCGGGATTATAGGCTGAGCCACCGAGCCCAGCAGGAGTGTAGTTTTGAAATTAATTTTTTTTTGAGTTGGAGTCTCACTCTGTCGCCCAGACTGGAGTGCAGTGGCCGCTCCCGGCCACCGCAGCCTCGACCTGCTGGGCTCCGGCGATCCTTCCGCCTCAGCCTTCCGAGTAGCCGGAATTACAGGCATGCGCTACCACACCCGGCTGATTTTTTGATTTATTGTAGAGATGAGGTCTCGCTGCCCAGGCGGGTCTCGAACCCGCGGGCTCAGGCAATCCACTCACCTCAGCCTCCCAAAGGTGTGGGATTACAGGCTGAGCCATCGAGCCGGCTAAATTAATTTTTAATTATACAGGTAATACCTCAATATCATAACAATCTAGGGGCTAGGCACAGTGGCTCACGCATATAAAACCAGCACTTTGGGAGGCTGAGGTGAGAAGATTGCCTGAGTCCACGGATTCGAGACCAGTCTGGGCAACTTGGCAAGACCTCATCTCAACAATAAATCTAAAAATTAGCCGGGCACAATGTACATGCCTGTAGTTCCAGCTACTTGTAAGGTTGAGGCAGAAAGATCACCTGAGTCCAGCAGGTATGGGTTGTGGCACTCCAGTCTGGGCGACAGAGTGAGACTCCCGCTCAAAAAAAAAAAGATTCATGCCAATCTGGGGAAAATGGCATTTCATTGCTGTTTTAATTTATATGCCTTTGATCACTAGTAAAGTTGGCATTTTTATTTTTATTTTTTTGAGTCAGGGCCTCACTCTATCACCTAGGCTGTATTGCAGTGGCCATGATCACAGCTTATCACATCCTCTAACTCCTGGGCTCAAGTGATCCTCCTGTCCCAGCTTCCAGAGTAGTTGGGGCTACAGGTATGTGCCACCATACTTGGCTAATTTTTTTTTTTTTTTGTAGAGATGAGGCTCACTATGCTGCCCAGGCTGGTCTTAAACTACTGGGCTCAAACTATCCTCCCTGCCTTGGCTTCCCAAAATGCTGGGATTATGGGTGTGGGCCACTATACCCAGCGGGCGTTTTTTAAATGTTTATTGACCGTTTGTATTTTTTTCTTCTGTGAAGTATCTACTGTTATGACTCTGGCCTTTTCTTCTATTGGGATGGATTTCTTTTTATTGATTTGAAAGAGATCTTTCTATGTTCAGCCCACTAATCCTTCGTCAGGTATGTATGTTTTATCAGAGTATAAACTGGCACAATTCCTCTGGATGGTAATCTCTTCCCTCTCCAATTCTTGCTGAATTGTCAGAAGAAATATAACATCACAAATGCGGTGGAAAAAGGAAAGGGAGGCATCTGGGAACCAGCAGTTAACAGAAGAATCACTAGAAGAGCCAGGCACAGCGGCTCACGCCTGCAGTCCCAGCGCTTTGGGAGGCGAGGCGGGAGGATCTCTTGAGCCCAGGAGTTCTTGAGACCAGCCTGGGCAATACAGCAAGCCCTCATCTCTACAAAAATAAAAAAATTAGCCAAGGCATTGCACCTGTAGTTTAGCTACTCGGGAGGCTGAGGTGGAAGCATCACCTGCACCCAGGAGGTCAGGGCTGCAGTGAGCCAGGATCACGCCACTGGGTGACAGAGTGAGACCCAGACTCACTCACTCACTCAGTCAACCTTAAGAGATAGAGAGAGAGATAGACAAGCGAAGAGCTACACGAGAGTTGATCTAAGGTTATCTCCCTTGCCAGACGGAGCTTCCTGAGCGTAGGGGTCATGTCTGGAACGGGGAGGTTTCCAGACAGAAGCAACCACTTGGCCAAAGGCCCTGAAGGAGCACAGTTGTTTGGGGGAACAGGGAGGAGTCCGGGACAGCTTGTGCTTGGTGAGCTGGTGGGGTGAGGCTGCCACGGCAGGTATGGAAGCAGCGGCTCAGCACACCGCCTCAGGGGAGGCCAGCTCTGGTTTAATGGAGGAATCTGGGGGCTGCAGCTCCAAGCACCTCCCCTGTGCCCGGGCCTGCAACACATGCACACATGCAGCCCCCCGCGGGCAGGCTTGCCTTACTTGCCACTCCACCTCCTCCCGTAAGAATCTGTCTGTGGGTCCGTCAGGGCTGTCCCGGAAGTTCTCGGCTCCATCTTGCTCTAGCACTGGCAGCAGGTACTGAGAGGGGGGGTAGTACTGCAGCCCTGACTCTGCAAGAGAAGGCGGGACCGACAGGGTGATCAGAAGGGAGGACCGAGCTGAGGTGCCTGGGGACGCTGCTCCCAACTGCCTGCCCCTCCTCCCTCCGCCCTCCTCCCCTTCCCGAGCAGCCTGCCCTGTCTGATGCAGACCACCACTCTCTCCTCCCCTGGACTGGCCCTCTGGGCTGTCGCCGGACCTGATCCTTGGGCCCGGAATGTAGCAAGTGCTCAGTACCTGTCAGCTGAGACAGCCGATGGCAGACTGTCTGCCTCTTCACTATCTGAGGGAGAGCAGGTCCTAAGAAAAGTCGGCCAGTAGCGGTGGCTCGAGCCTGTCATCCCAGCACTTCGGGAGGCCGAGGTGAGGGGATTGCCTGAGCCCATGGGCTCGAGACCAGCCCAGGCAACTTGGCAAGACCTCATCTCTACAGTAAATCAAAAAATTAGCCAGGTGCGGCATGGTAGCATGCGCCCGTTGTTCCAGCGACTTGGAAGGCTGAGGCAGAAGGATCGCCTGAGCCCAGCAGGTTGAGGCTGCGGTGGCCGTAAGAGTGTCACTGCGCTCCAGCCAACTCCGACTCAAAAAATAAATAAATCTAATGCATCAATCTTCTATCATTAGTGCCGCTTGCCTCCCGCTTAAGGACGAGGTTTAAGTTCATTTTTTCCACAGGGATGTCTGACTGATTCAGAATCATCTCTTGGGAAGACCATCCACTTCCCTGCTTGTCCACGGCCATCGTAGATCAGGCGACCAGAGGCATGTGAGCCTTCGCCGGTTCCCGGGAGTCCCCAGGAGACCCGACCACTCACACACAGCCTGCCGGACAGCCCTGCTCCTCCTGCTGGCGGCCAGTGGTGGCTCCGGGCTTCAGCTCCTCTGCCTTGCAGCACTCTCCCAAGCACAGGCCCCGCTGCCTCTCCTGATGCCTCTGGCCGCCCGCCTGGTCTGCCTCCTCCAGCCCCTTCTCACTGCAGCCAGCGTTTGGCACGGGCCAGGCACCCTCTCCGGCTACCTCCCATCTCTCTCCCCTCTGCTTCTGCGCTCCGGCCTCACCAGCCTTCTCTCCATCAAGCCTCTGGCTCCCCAGCCCCTCTAGGCCCTTCCCCATATGTACCTTCTTCTGCCAAGAATACGCTTCTCTCTCTTTTGAGTTGGGGTCTCACTCTGGTGCCCAGGCTGGAGTGCAGTGGCAAGATCACGGCTCACCACAGCCTCCGACTCCCGGGTTCAGGTGATCCTCCCACCTGTCTCAAGCAGCTGGGCTACAGGTCTGTGCCCCCATGCCTGGCCAATTCTTTTTTTGTAGAGACAAGATTTCACTTTGTTTCCTAGGCTGGTCTTGAACTCCTAGCCTCAAGTGATTCTCCCACTTCAGCCTCCCAAAGTGCTGAGATTACAGGGGTGAGGTACCACGCCCGGCCTCGTCTCTCTTTTCTAAGGCATAACCATCCCTTGAGTGTCAGCTGAGCCACATTCTCAGTCTCAAAAAGGCCTCCCCAGCAGCCCAACCCAAATCAGATGCCCCGTTACACTCCCTTGTAACCACAGTCCAGAGCTTAACTTCCCTGCATGCTCATCTGCCTTCCTGCTTCCCTCTCGAGGCTTTGATCTCTGAACAGGCAGGGGCTGTGGCTAGCTCAGTCTCTGCTGTGCCCCAGTCTGTGTGGGCACTGGGGGCCTTTGGGGTCACGATTCCTCGCTGGCTTTACCTTTGCAGAGGAACTGCAGGATGGCCGCAGTGCCGGCGCCACACACCTCCCGCGGGGGGTAGACCATGGCCGAGGCGTCGAGGCTCAGAGTCTGGAGACACAAGGGGACCCCTGAATCACGCAGTTCGAGCCACCGCTTTCCCGGTGCATTTGCATGCTGTCTCGGCCTGGGCCCGGAGGAGCACTCGAAGCACAGAGAAGGCTGGGCCCTCTTGTTACTTACAGCTGCATTCCTAGTACCTGGACGGCTGCAGGCATGCAGCCAGCACTCAGTGAAATACAGTATGTGAGTGAAAAGGGAAGACGTTACAGGACAGTACAGAGAATACAATGCTACGCTTGTTAAAAATACGCTCTTGCCGGGCTCGGTGGCTCAGCTTGTAATCCCGAGCCTTTGGGAGGCTGAGGTGAGTGGATTGCCTGAGCCTGCGGGTTCCAGACCCGCCCGGGCAGCGAGACCTCATCGCTACAATAAATCAAAAAAAATCAGCCGGGCGTGGTAGCGTGCGCCTGTAATTCCGGCTACTCGGAAGGCTGAGGCGGAAGGATCGCAGGAGCCCAGCAGGTCGAGGCTGCGGTGGCCGGGAGTGGCCGCTGCACTCCAGTCTGGGCGACAGAGTGAGACTCCAACTCAAAAAAAAAAAAAGAAAATATGCTCTTTCAGGCCGGGCACGGTGGCTCATGCCTATAATTCTAGCGGTTTGGGAGGTCGAGGTGAGAGGATTGCCTGAGCGCACAGGTTCAAGATCTGTCTGGGCAACTTGACAAGACATCACCTCTACAGTAAATCAAAAAAAGTAGCCACACATGGTGGTGTGTGCCTGTAGTTCCAGCCACTTGTAAGGCTGAGGTGGAAGGATCGCCTGAGCCCAGCAGGTCGAGGCTGTGGTGGCTGTGAGTGTGCCACTGTGTTCCAGCCTGGGTGACGGAGACACCAACTCAAAAAAAAAAAAAAAAAAAAAATATATATATATATATATATATATATATATATGCGCTTGCACTCTCACATTAGTATATTAGAGAAAAAAGTTGGAGGAATATATGTCAAACTCAAAGTGGCTTCCTCTAAAGGGAAGATTCTGGGGCACTGTCTATATGAAACGTTTTTAATATTTGAATTTTTCTCTTTTTTTGAGTCATGGTCTCACTCTGTTTCCAGACTGGATTACAGTGGCACGATCACAGCTCACCATAGCCTCAAACTCCTGGGCGCAAGTGATCCTTCTACCTAAGCCTCCCAAATAGCTGGGACTACAGGGGTACACTACCACACACGGTTAATTTTTTTATTTTTATTTTTTGAGTTGGAGTCTGACTCTGTCGCCCAGACTGGAGTGCAGTGGCCGCTCCCGGCCACTGCAGCCTCGACCTGCTGGGCTCCGGCGATCCTTCCGCCTCAGCCTTCCGAGTAGCCGGAATTACAGGCATGCGCTACCACGCCCGGCTGATTTTTTTATTTATCGTAGAGATGAGGTTTCGCTGTCCAGGCAGGTCTCGAACCTGCGGGCTCAGGCAATCCACTCACCTCAACCTCCCAAAGGCGCAGGATTACAGCTGAGCCACTGAGCCCAGCTTAATTTTTTTATTTTTTGTAAAGACAAGGTCTTGCTACGTTGCCCAGGCTGGTTACAAACTCCTGGGCTCAAGCAATCCTCCTGCCTGGGCCTCCCAAAGTACTGGGATTACAGGCATGAGCCACCACATCTGGCCTGAGTTTTCAATAACATACATATGACTTTTTAAGTATCCAAAGACAAATGCTTATCAAACATGCACGCATATGCGTGTGTGTCTATGAAGCCCAGGAACAGACGCCTTGGTTCACACACGCACCTCCCAAGCTGCCCCCAGCCCCGGTGCGAGTCGTCTTGGACTGAGCCTCCTCCCGCCGACCTCTCTCTGCCTTGCCATAAGCCTTCTGGTCCCACCGAGGGCTGGAAGGAACTAATGTCCTCTGCGCCTGGGCCGGGGGTGTCCTGGGGCAGGAGGAGGCCGGGCAAGTTCTGATCTTGCTGCGGCACAAGAGGCTGTGTGGGAGGGACGGCTCAGGCCCCCACCACTCGCCCGGTGGGTGACACACGAGTGCACTTGGCCCTGGGAGGGAGACTGCTCTGGGTCAGAGGAGCTGACTGCCTGGGAGGCAGGGGCCCCAGAGCACGAAACTCCATGCTGGGACACCCCATCTGAAACAAATTAATGCTGTGGCTACCGTTAGTCACGGCCGGCAAAACGTGGGGGTTTAGGAGCAGACTCTGGGCTGCACTGTCCAGGATGGTGGATCCAAGCCACATGAGACTGTTTACATTTAAATTGTACTTAATTAAATTTAAATCAAATTTAGCTCAGGTCCTTGGTTGCATTCGTCACATTTCTTTTTTTTTTCTTTTTAAGTTGGAGTCTCACTCTGTTGCCCAGGCTGGAGTGCCGTGGCACACTCATGGCCACCGCAGCCTCGACCTGCTGGGCTCAGGTGATCCTTCCAAGCAGCTGGAACTACAGCCACACGCCATCATGCCTCGCTGCTTTTTTGGATTTATTGTGGAGATGAAGTCTTGCCAAGTTGCCCAGGCTGGCTCCACCCCATGGGCTCAGGTAATCCTCTCTTCTTGGCCTCCCAAAGTGCTGGGATTATAGATGTGAGCCACTGCGCCCAGCCATTTTTTTTTCGAGTCAGGGTCTCTACTGCTCAGGCCAGAGGGCAGCAGCATGGTCACAGCTCACCATGGTCATGTCCTCCTGGGCTGAGGCAATCCTTTTGCCTCAGCTTCCCAAATAGCTGGGACTACAGGTGTGCATCACCACACCTGGCTAATTTTCTTATTTGTAGAGACGAGGGCTCGCTATATTGCCCAGGCTGGTCTCAAACTCCCGGGCTTAAGTGATCCTCCTGCCTTAGCCTCCTGAAGTGCTAGATTACAGGCATGAGCCACTGAACCTGGCCACTTGTTGCATTTCAAGTGCCCAATGGCCACAGGCAGGCAGTGGCTACCCGGTTGGTGTATGATTATGGACCATTCCCATCTCTGGCAAGAGAAGCAGCAACTAGGTGCTCCTGTGCCCAAGACACACAGTGTTGGCTTCAGATTCCAGCTCATCACCTTGAGGCTCTGGGTGCCTGGACAGGTCACTTAGCTTTTGTGGGCTGAGGCCTAGAGCACAGTGTCACACACCTGGTGGGTTGTGTCATGGGTGATGTGCATGCCATCTGAAGAAGATCCTTCACACCCTATGGCCTTCACACTAATAATGGCTGCTGCTGTTCTTTCATTCTAGAGAAAGGTCTGGCTGAGGTGCCACCAAGACATTCCCAGTTTCTTTTGTTTTTTGGGGGTTGGAGTCTCACTCTGTCACCCAGGTTGGAGTGCAGTGGCACATTCACGGCCACCACAGCCTTAACCTGCTGGGCTCAGGCAATCCTTCCACTTCAGCTTAAAAAAGTAGATGTAACTACAGGTGCGAGCCACCAGGCCCAGCTAACTCCTAAGTTTTTTTGTTTTTTTGTTTTTTTTTTGAGTGGAGTCTCACTCTGTTGCCCAGACTGGAGGGCAGTGGCCGCTC
This sequence comes from Cephalopachus bancanus, assembly GCA_027257055.1. Lineage (NCBI taxonomy): Eukaryota > Metazoa > Chordata > Mammalia > Primates > Tarsiidae > Cephalopachus > Cephalopachus bancanus. The sequence goes on from JAPVLO010000833.1 coordinate 122,139, forward strand.
CCGGCCACCGCAGCCTTGACCTGCTGGGCTCTGGCGATCCTTCCGCCTCAGCCTTCCGAGTAGCCGGAATTACAGGCATGCGCTACCACGCCCGGCTGATTTTTTGATTTATTGTAGAGATGAGGTCTCGCTGCCCAGGCGGGGCTCGAACCCGCGGGCTCAGGCAATCCACTCACCTCAGCCTCCCAAAGGTGCGGGATTATAGGCTGAGCCACTGAGCCCGGCACTCCCAAGTTTTTTAAAGGAATCAATGGAAAATGAATCACTTCCAGAACTCTCTCTAGATAGATGTCTCCGGATAGCTTCGGGGCAGGAACACGTGCTCTCAGCTATGTTGTCTAATAGTTACCAATAAGCTCCTACGGCTTTTTGAGTGTAGTCTAATTAAAATTCAGTAAGATCAGACTTTTGGCTCCTTGATCCTACATACTAGCCACATTCCAGGCACTCAGTAGCCACACATAGCAGCCATCACTCTGAACAACACAGCCACTGAACATTTCCGGCATTGCAGAAAGGTCCAGGGGGCAGCGGAGAGAATAGTCCTGGGTTGGCTGTTCTGTCCAGCCTGCCCTTCCTCAGGTAGGAGAGACCAGCCACAGAGGTCAGCTGCTTCCCTCTGCTCTGTCCCTGTGCTCACCTCCCCCTGACACAGACCCTCCTCTCAGCAGTCTGGGTTGAAAGAGGTGGTCTACCGACGGCTCATCAGAGGCTCTGGGATACCCGGCCAGACCACCTGTCAGCAGGGAGGGGAAAGTCCCTGTTCCAGAAGCCATGCTGCAGAGGGCAAGAGCACAGGCGTCTGATTCACTCTCTGATTACAACCGTCTCTTCCATCACTGACTGGTCCTCGTGCATGCCAGCTCCTTAAGGTGTCCGTGCCTCAGTTCCTCCATCTACAACGCAGGACCACAGCCATCGGCCTCACAAGACTTCTGGGAGGATCCAGGGAGTGAAGACGGGCCACACCCCTGGCCTTAGAGAGCCCCAGATAAAGCTGCACCATCCTGTCATCGTGAGCGCCAGAGTGCCCCTCTGCTGAGCGGAATGATGTCCTCCTCCAACTCACACTTGGAAGCCCTAACACCTCCTCCCTGCCACACCTCAGAATGTGACTGCGTCTGGAGACGTAGCCTGTAAGAAGGCTATGAAGTTCAAAGGAGTTCATGAGGCTGGGCCCTAATCCAGTATGACTGGTGTCCTTCTAGGCGGAAAACTTGGACACAGACACATACAGAGGGAAGACGATGGGAAGGCCCAGAGGGGAGCCAGCCATCCACAGGCCAGAGAGAAGCCTCGGAAGGACCCAGCGCCGCCCTCCCCTTGGTCTTGGGCTTCCAGCCTCCAGAACTGCGAGAAAGTGCATTTCCGTCGTTTAAGTCCTCAAGTCCGCAGTACTTCATAAGGGCAGCTGGAGCGGACCAACTTGGGCCTGAGAAGCAGCCACCCTTCCCTCTCCCTCCACAGCCCGAGGAAGCTTCGAGTCTGCACTGCCACGTGAGGCCCAGACTCCAGGCCCGAGTGGGCTCCCACCCCGCCAGCTTTCTGGGCTCTGGACATCCAGGCCCTCCAGCCACATCGCGTCTCCATCCTTCCCTGAGACACACAACCTGTGCCCCCCACCTCCTGCCTCCTCCACCTGGGTGCCCTGTCACCCATGTCTATTTCTCAAAATTCTTATTCCTCTTTCAAGGTCTGGCTCAAATGCCACGACCTTCGTTAAGGGCTAACCTTGTCTAGATTCAGCATTCTCTCTTCTTCACTCCCGAAGTATGCTTTTCTGCCACCATTATGACAACACGAGTTGCACAATTATTGATGTTCACACACTAGCCTCTCTGCGAGCTCCTAAGAACCACGCCTCGGGACCTCTGCAACCCCGGTATCCCATGACGAGGAATGTGGGAGAAGGAGGTGGGCAGGCCAGAGAGCATCCCGGGTAAGAATGGCCCCCCACTCACCTCCAGGGTTCGAACATGAGCCAGCATCTGCGGCAATCTCTGAATCTCATTTCCACTGATGTCGAGAGTACGCAAGCTTCGAAGCTCCCCCATGGTGTCTGGAAGCTGCTTCAGCTTGTTGTCTGCAGAGACCCCAGTGACAGAGCTCAATACCCCAAAGCCTGGCAGCAGATTCCTGCCTGACACCTGCTAGGACTCCGGGGGACCTCAGTGCCTCATCCTGACCTTCGGGGCATGCACCAGGGCCCAGACCCCGAGGCTCTGTGAGTCAGAGAACAAGCGTGGGTTCCTGGCTCAAGCTCCCTGGCTTCACATCCCCACTCCATCGCTTACTAGCTGAGTAACTTTGGAGCAGGGACTGTACCTCCCCGGGCGAGTTTTCTCATCTGTAAAATGGGGAGGATGCCGCCATCTGGCCTCATAACAGTACTGAGGGCTCGGTGAGACAACGCATATGGGGTTCTAGGCACACTGTAAGCGACTGACAATGGGGCACTGCTTTGTGACCGTTCACGTTACAACCAGATAGACTGAGGTAGTCTGTGCAGAAAGGGCTTCAGGACAGTGGGAGGGGATGAAAGAGCTGGGGGTTGGGGAGGCAGGTGCGCTTGGGTCAGGGGCCTGCAGGAGAATCTCTGTCTCCTGGGTGGCCTCGAGCCATGCTCACTCTCGTCCTCATTTTTTTCTCTTTTTTTGAGTGGGAGTCTCATTCTGTCACCCAGGCTGGAGGGCAGTGGCATGCTACCAGCCACCACAGCCACGACCTGCTGGGCTCAGGCAATCCTTCTGCCTCAGTCTTCCAAGTAGCTGGAACTACAGGCATGCGCCACCATGCCTAGCTAATTTTTTGATTTATTGTAGAAAGGAGGTCTCGCCAAGTTGTTCAGGCTGGTCTCGAACCTGCAGGCTCAGGCAATCCTCTCACCTCGGCCTCCTAAAGTGCTGGGATCATAAGTGTGAGCCACCGCGCCCGGACCTTTTTTTTTAAGCCGGAGTCTTGCTCTGTCACCCAGGCTGGAGTGCAATGGCAAGATCATGGTTCACCACAGCCTCGACTTCCTGGGCTCAGGCAATCCTCCCGCCTCAGCCCCCCAAGTAGCTGAGACTGCAGGCATGAGCCACTATATCCATTTATTTTTATTTTTATTTTTTTAGGGATGAGGTCTAGCTATGTTGCCCAGGCCGATCTCGGACTCCTGGGCTCATGCAATCCTTCCTTCCGCCTCAGCCTTCCAAAGTGCTGGGATTGCAGGCGTGAGCCGCCACACCCAGCCCACTCTCATCTGTAAGTTGGAGATGCTGCTGCCCGCTTGGCCTACCTTGGCCATCCCCGAGGCACATCTGCGTCACAGCACATGGGGGCGCTATGCACGGAGCGTGAAGGGCCGCTGGGAATCGCTCCTGTGGCCCCTGACGTGCCGCTGCCCATCAGTCCCCAGTGCTTCCCACAGATGACGGCTGAGTCTTGGGGCCCAGCGCTGGCACTGTCTGCCTTCCTCCGCACAAGGTTCTGGCTCTAAGGGGACATGGGAGCCCTCCAGACGGCCTGTCTCTGGCTATTACGAGACAGATGGATCTAGAAGGGGGACACCTGTGACTGGCTGCCCCCATGCTCAATGGCTCCTCGGTGGGAGGAGCTGTCTGGGGGTCACAGGGGCAGGGTTCCTGACCCCTACCTTTGACAGTGAGAGTCTGGAGCTGGGCCAGGTTCCCAATGGAACGTGGGAGATGCGTCAGCTGATTCCTTTCCACATTGAATACCTAGAAGAGGAAGAAATGGCATGAGAGTGCCCATACAGACCACGCTGGCCACTCCTCGCCCCTCGCCCCTGCTTCAGGCATCATCCAGCACCACACACATATGCCTTCGCCTCCTCCTGTCAGCCCGGGAGGAAGGTATGGACAGGAGAAAACAGTTTCCGGGTGGAGAAGCCATGTGCTTGAGAGACCAAAACCAGACCTCGAGCCCCCGGTTCTGACCCAGGTGCCAGCATTTCTACTGACCACAAAATGCTCAGCAGCTGCCCCACAAGCAGGTAGGGAGGAAGAAGGGGGCTCACACACCCAGCAATCAGGGTGGGGCAGCACGTGATTACGCTCTAGTGACTCCAGCACTAAGGAAAAGGAAACTCTGCTGCCTGTGGGCGCTGGGATCTGCCCCAGGGCTGGAGGCCAGCAGCAGTCCTGAAATGGAGCCCAGGTTCGTTTGATTCCAAAAGCCATGTCCCTCTGGGAGGTGGCTCCTCAAGGTGAGCAAGGCCAGCGGGATTACACACTGAGTGGCCATTAAAAATAGATACCGTGGAAAGCTAAGTAGCCGTCTAAAATAATGTGGAGATGAATATTTGATGAACCAAAGGATGTTACGAGTTATTGCCGGGTATCCACAAGTTACAAAACACTGAATGCAGCAATTCGATGAAGACATACATAGAAAATAGTTCCCAGGCCAGGTGAGGTGGCTCAGGCCTGTAATCATAGTCCAGAAGTTGAAGACCAGCCTGGGCAACACAGAGAAACCGTGTCTCTTCAAAAAATAAAAACATTAGCCAGACACGGTGGCATGCACCTGTAGTCCCAGCTACTCAGGAGTCTGACACGGAAGGATCGCCTGAGCCCAAGAGGTCAAGGCCATGAGGAGCTGTGATTGCGCCACTGCACTCCAGCCTGGGCGGCACAGTGAGACACTGACTCAAAAAAAGCCAAAGTCCCCCAAGACCCTACAAGGTATTTACTGTGGCTCAAAGTTGTGGCAACTGCTGGCGTGCCACATGTTTTCTACGTGGCTGTGGGCAAGTGACAGCATCCCTCTGGACCTCAGCTCTCTCTTCTGTGAAATGTGGTAACAACCTCCACGGTGGGGTTTTTCATTCAAACCCCTTCTTGTGCCAGGCAGTGTGTGCGCTAAGACACCACACAGAGACCACATTTTACTAGGGGAGGCAGTCAACGAGCCAGTGGACGTACAATGAGGCATCACTGATCGTAATTGGTGCTCTGGGTAGAGAGATAGGAGCAAGAGGGTCGCTCAGCACAGGGAGGGGGGACTCGCAGAGACACTGAGGCTCAGAGATGACGGACAAGCAACTCAGGCAGAAGGAAGAGCCCACAGGCAGAGGCCTGCAGGGGGGCACAGAAGAAAGAGGGTTTAGGCGCTAATGACTGCAAGCCAAGAGGAGAGGGTAGGAGAGCGAGCTTGAAAGACAGGTGGGCCCATCACGTGGGGTCTTCTGGGTCCTCGTAAACAGAGTGGATTTCAGTCTAAGGGCAGCAGGAAGCCACGTCTTCCTCTGGGAAATGGGGGCCACACTGACGGCCGTTTGACAGGCTGGTGGGAGGAATCCACAGGTAATGCATGGGGCAGGCTTGGTTCAGGGCTGGTGGGAGCAAACACTCCGTAAATGCAGGCGCTGTTACTGACAGGGGTTAGAAGTAAGATGTGAGCCAGAGAGCTGAAGACACTGTCTTTCAAAGGTAGTCTCACTGGTTGCTTTTTTAAATATAAAGTTATAAAATTTAGGATGAGATCTCAGAAAGCACATGCCAAAAATGGCTGAGACACACCAACAGCCCAGACGGCAATGGTGAGGGCATCCCAGATGTCTCAAGTGTGACGGGCAAGGTGGAGCTGGCACCAAGAGCAGCCTGCTTCTAAGGCTAGAGCAGAACCAGAACCTTCCAGGCTTGCGTGACCGCAAGCACTCAGGCAGTCAGAGGAGGGTTTGTGTCTTCTGCAGCCTTACCTGGAGGGCTGTCAGCTGCCCTATGTCATCAGGAAGGGCTGTCAGCTGATTATCGTGGAGATCCAGGACCTGCAGAAGGAAGTTATCAGTTGCTAACTGGAAAAGTCCCTCAGATGTCAAGCTCCAGGGATGTCAGAGGTGCCAGGGTCACCTTACGCCTCTGGTCTTGAAACCAAGAGCACCCAACCCTTTCTCTCCAGCTAAACGTGGATCACTCTCATCTCATTTTTGTTTTCTTTTTTCTTTTTCAGAGTGGGATCTCACTCTGTCGTCCAGGCTGGAGTGCAGTGGCACAATCATGGCTTACCACAGGCTCGACTCCTGGGCACAGGTGATCCTTCTCCCAAGTAGCTGGGCTGTTAATCAGCACACACCCTGCGATCAGCTAATTTTTTTATTTTTGTAGAGACAAGGCCTCACTATGCTGCCTAGGCCGTTCTCGAACTCTTGGGCTCAGGGATCCTCCTGCCTCCACTTCCCAAAGTGTTGGAATTGCAGGTATGAGCCACTACACCCGGACTGGCTTTATTTTTCAAATCATCGTATCATTTCCTTCTTTTATTTATCAAACATTTATTTTTACTGTTAAGCAAAAAAAGCATATGCTATAGAACAGCATACACGGATATTCATATGTTGAGAAGACAAACACCCCGTAGTGTAGACACTTGCACAGAAAATAGAATACTAAGCCAGGCGCGGTGGCTCCTATGATCCCACCACTTTGGGAGGCTGAGGCAACTTGGTGAGACTTCGTCTCCACAATAAATCACACACACAAAAACCAGCCGGGTGTGGTGGTGTGCGTCTGCAGTTCCAGCCACTCGGAAGGCGGAGGCGGAAGGATCGCCGGAGCCCAACGGGTCGAGGCTGTGGTGGCTGGGAGTGTGCCACTGCGCTCCAGCCTGGGTGACAGAGTGAGACTCCAACTCAAAAAAAAAAAAAAAAAAAAAAGGAATAAAAAATAAAAAAAATTTTTTAAATTAAAAAAATTAAAAAAGAAAAAAAAGACTACAAAATATGCAATGAAATATTGATAGTGATTCTCCAGAGTGTAGAATTTTACATTTTCTCCCCTTTCTTTGCCTAACTGTACTTGCTATTTTTTTTTTTTTTTTTTTTGAGTTGGAGCTCACTCTGTCGCCCAGACTGGAGTGCAGCGGCCACTCCCGGACACCGCAGCCTCAACCTGCTGGGCTCCGGCGATCCTTCCACCTCAGCCCCACGCCCGGCTGATTTTTTGTAGAGATGAGGTCTCGCTGCCCAGGAGGGTCTCGAACCTGCGGGCTCAGGCAATCCACTCACCTCAGCCTCCCAAAGGCGCGGGATTACAGGCTGAGCCACCGAGCCCGGCTTGTACTTGCTATTTTTAACAGTAAAAATGAGCAAAAAGTCATAGGAGAAATATATGTGCCATGTACATACGACAGTTTGCCCTCTGTCTCTGAGGGTTCCACATCCATGGATTCAACCAACCTCACATGAAAATGTTACCAAAAAAAAAAAAATTTGCTGGGTGCAGTGGCTCATGTCTGTAATCCCAGCACTCTGGGAGGCAGAGGCAAGAGAACTGCCTGAGTCCCGGGGTTCAAGACCAGCCTGGACAACTTGGCAAGACTGTGTCTCTACAATAAATCAAAAAATTAGCCGGGCGTGGTGATATGTGCCTGTGGTTTCAGCTACTTGGAAGGCTGAGGTGGAAGGATCAACTGAGCCCAGAAGGTTGAGGCTGCAGTGGCCGTGAGTGTGCTACCGCACTCCAGCCTGGGCAACAGAGTGAGACTCCTACTCAAAAAAAAAAAAAATCTGTACTGAACATATGTAGCTTTCTTGTCATTACTGCCTAAACAATACAGTATAAAAACTGAGTCGGGCTCGGTGGCTCAGCCTGTAATCCCATGCCTTTGGGAGGCTGAGGTGAGTGGACTGCCTGAGCCCACGGGTTCGAGACCCGCCTGGGCAGCGAGACCTCATCTCTACAATAAATCAAAAAAATCAGCCGGGCGTGGTAGCGCATGCCTGTAATTCTGGCTACTTGGAAGGCTGAGGCGGAAGGATCGCCGGAGCCCAGCAGGTCGAGGCTGTGGTGGCCGGGAGCGGCCACTGCACTCCAGTCTGTGAGACAGAGTGAAACTCCAACTCAAAAAAAAAAAACAAAAAAAAACTGCTTGGATAGCATTTACGCTGCATCAGCTATTATTATCATTATTTTTTGAGTTGAAGTCTCAGGCTGGAGTGCAGCGACATGATCATGATACACCACAGCCTTGCCCTCCTGGGCTCTGATAATCCTTCTGTGGCAGCTTCTCAAGCAGCTGGGACTATAGGTACACACCACCATGCTGGGCTAACTTTATTTCTTAGAGACAAGGTCTCCCTGTGTTGCCTAGGCTGGTCTCGAACTCCTGGGCTAAACTGATCCTCCTGCCTCATCCTCCCAAAGAACTAGGACAACAGGCATGAGCCATTGTGCCCCGCCTACATTAGCTATTATAGGTGCTGTAGAGATGATCTGGAGTACACAAGAGCATGGGCGTAGGTGACATGCAAATACTGCACCGTCTTATATGAGAGACTTGAGCATCTGCAGATTTTGGTATTCCTGTGGCTCCTGGAACCAATCTCTCGTGGATACTGAGGGACAGCTATATGTGCAATATATGCATATGTGGAATATAAATTATACACACATATCAAAACATTTTAAGTATTCTCTTTTTTCTGAATACAAAAATAGTACATGTCGGACTGGAATAATAAAGAACAGTAAACACTGCCAAGCAGAGTTAACCGCAGGAAGCACTTTGCTGCCTGCACTGCCAGGCTCTTCTCGGAGTGCATATACCCACTCTCACATGCTCAGGCTTTTCACTGTACACGCTGCCTCCGCAGGGCCACACCTCACATTTCCTGGGAATATGTCCAGTCCGTCCTGGAGGGGCTCACAGGCAGGAGGGAACCCTCCCAGAACACCTCGCCCTCCCCTCTGCTCCTTCTTGTGCAGGACCATCGAGTTCTTTGCCCTCTGCTAGCCTGCTTGCCATGAGTGTATCATGTGGCTCTCCACCCAGCGTGTAAACCCCTGAGGGCCAGGCCAGTGCTTGGCCACCTGTCGCTCCGCCCACGCACAGCTCACAGAAGGGCCCACTAAACCATGCTGATTGATTGAGTCCCAGATTGGCTACTACAGGGGGCCCGTCTATTACACTGGGTATACATTTTAATAGAGGAGCCTGGAAGGGAGTGGGGAGGTCAGCTGCCACCTGGAACAGCATGCAGAGCCCCCGTGCCTGGGAGAAAGAAGGGGCTCATACCTTGATGGTTGTGAGACTCAGGAGGCTGCAGGATTTGGGAAGCAGGGAAGTGAGGTGATTCGTGTGGACGACCAACACCTGTGTGGAGAGATTTGGGGACCTGCTGGGCCACGGTGGGGTGGGCAGCAGGCAGGGCAGGCAAGGCCCAGCTCAGGAGGCATCGCACCCTGGGCACCTGCTCTCCCAGGTGCTGCAGTGGGGAGGCAGGTCAGACTCATAAATTCCCCAGATGGAAACTCAGATAATCTGCCTTGAAACCTGAAATTTCTTTTTTTTTTTCTGAGTTGGGGTTTCACTCTGTCACCCAGGTTGGAGTGCAGCGGCACAATCCTGGCTCACCATAGCCTCGGCCTCCTGGCTCAGGTGATCCTCTCACTTCAGCCTGCCAAGTAGCTGGGACTACAGGTGCATGCCACCATGCCCAGCTAACTTTTTAATTTTTTTTTTTGTATAGGCAGGGTCTCGCTATGTTGCCCATGCTAGTCCCAAATTCCTGGGCTCAAGCAATCCTCCCACCTTGGCTTCCCAAAGTGCTGGGATTGCAGGCATAAGCCACTGTGCCAGGCCAAGTTTCTATTCCTGTCATCACTGGGGTTAATAAGTACGTACTATATGGCAGGCATTACACTTGGTACATTTCTAGCTCTATCTGTTTAGCAGTTTACCACTCATTTAACTCTCACAATACCTCCAAGAGAATAGAACTATGAATGTCTTCACTTCACAGATGAAGAAACCAAGACGTAAGCGTTTAAGGAAGTTACCCATGTCATGAAGCCAGTGAAGGGCAGTGCAAGGATGTGACCCAGGGCTATCCAATCCCACAGCCGACTCTCCTATCTGTGCAAACATCTGCTGTCGGCCAAAAAAGTGACACCTAGAGAGGAGGGAGGGGTCTATACAGGAAGACAGTGCCTAAAGGTCCCACGTGGTTTCAAACAGGCAAATGTGCGATAAGCAGTGATTTGAAAATGAAGCTTCATCTCACCTTCTTCTGCAGAACTTTGCATGTTGCAAAAACTCCAAATGGAATCTAAGACAAGAGAAAGAAGAGTAAGTCCTCCCCTCCTGCCAGTTTTCAATCTGTTCTCTGAGCGGCACTCACGTGAGGGAGAGACGGGCAGAAGGTGAGCAAGGGCAAAGGCTGCCGGGACAGCAGCGCTGCTGGGGGTGTGGCCAGCCCTCCCCTCAGTCGGCTGGCAGGAGACGGCCCCACTGTATCCCACCCACCTTGTCCCCATTAAGAGCCCTATTAGGGCTAGAGAATGCCAGACCCTTCCAGCACTCTAGGAATCTCTGGTTACATTTTCTTCTTCTGAGATGGGGGTCTCACTCTGTTACCCAGGCTGGATGGAGTCCAGTGGCACGATCATGACTCACCGCAGCCTTGACCTCCTGGGCTCACGTGATCCTCCCACCTCAGCCTCCCGAGTAGCTGGGACTACAGGTGCATGCCACCATGCCCAGTTAATTTTTAAAAAATGTTTGCAGAAACAAGGTCTCATTATGTTCCCCAGGCTGATCTTGAACTCCTGAGCTCAAGCAATCCTCCCACCTAAGCCTCCTCATGTGCTGGGCTGCAGAGCCACTGCACTCACTCCTGTGGGTATGTTTTCTAACTAGACTCCTTGACTCTTGGAGACTATGTTGAGGCCACAGAATCATCTTTTTTTTTTTTTGAGTTGGAGTCTCACTCTGGGAGTGCAGTGGCACGCTCATGGCCACCGCGGCCTTGACCTACTGGGCTTAGGTGATCCTTCAGCCTCAGCCTCCCAAGTCGTTGGAACTACAGACTCACGCCACCACGCCCAGCTAGTTTTTGTGATTTATTGTAGAGACAAGGTCTCACCAAGTTGCCCAGGCTGGTCTCGAACCCCTGGGCTCAGGCAATGCTCATGTCTCAGCCTCCCAAAGTGTTGGGATTATAGGCTGAGCCACCATACCCGACTAGGATCATCTTAATTATTTTGGACAAGAACAAAATCTTAGGAAAAATTGCTTGACTATTGCTTCTGGCTTTTTCAAAGCCCCAGTCCACATCTGCCTTTCCTAGGGACATGTGATCTGAGAAAACACAGCAGATCGAAAGCATAGCCCAAGCACCACCCTCAGTTTACCTCTGAGAGCTCACATTTAGAGATGTCAAGAATGTCATCTGCCCCAGCTTCTTTTGCCTAAAGGGAAAAAGAGTTTTTTTAAAAAGTGCTCAAGATATCCCTACTGAGTGCACAAACCAGGCAAAAAAACATAAAACTATAGAGTTGCAAGGGTCCACTATATGGTTCCCTTGTCTGTTCTGCAGGTGGAACAGTAATTTCTGCTTTCCTGGCATGCGAGGTCCAGGAGGGATGAACAACTGAACAAGGCATGGCAAGTGTGCTCAGTCTGTGCAGGGGACATGCCCTTGATGGGGCCTCACTAGTTGGGCCTGAGTCAGATACAGTTTAAGTCCCCTACATATGAACCCTCAAAGTGTGTTCTCTTGTTTAGTTTTGTGTTGGAGTCTCACTCCATTGCCCAGGCTGGAGTGCAGTGGCACTCTCACAGCCACCCCAGTGTCCACTCGCTGAGCTCTGGCAATCCTTCCACCTCAGCCTTCCAAGTGGCCAGAACTACAAGGCACGTGCCACCATGCCCGACTAATTTTTGGATTTACTATAGAGACGAGGTCTCGCCAAGTTGCCCAGGCTGTTCCTGTGGGTTCAGGCAATCCACTCGCCTCGACCTCCCAAAGTGCTGGGATTACAGGCTGAGTCACTGAGTCCGGCAATTGTGAACTTTCAAAGACGTGAACATGTGTTCACATGTCCAACCACTTAGGTTTTTTTTTTTGTGGTTGTTTTATTTATTATTTGTGTGAAAAGTATTATAAATCTATTACAGTACAGTACTAAATAGCCGATTGTGTTAGTTGAATACCTAGGTTCGTTGTACTTAACAAATTGGACTTATATGCTATTGAACTGGAGCTTGTTCGTATGTAGGGGACTTACTGTATTTCTTCTGGGGTTGGGGGTGGCAGATGAGAGAGAGCACCATTGTTTGGGGACACTGCAAAGCCCTGTTTCCTGGGGTGGAGGAGGCGCAGACGGGAGGGAGTCAGAGGAAACCTGTTTTCCCTCACCAGACACACTTGGTACTCCAGGCGTTTCCGGGCCTCCTCGCTGGGTTTCCGCTTCCGGAAGAAGAGTGGCATCCTTCCCTTTACCAGACTGATCTTCAGGTCTCTGAGATGTAGGAGAGAAGTTAGGGCCTGGGGGATCTATCGCAGCCCCTCAACACCCAGGGGTGACAGCACAGAAACCCAGTATGCAACTGGTCTGTGGGACTGTGAGTCTGTCTTGCCTTTCAGGCTATGCCCTGAGCCCTACACAGCAGGTGCTCAGTACTCTTTGTTCTTTTCTTTCTGGGGGGGGCGGGGTTGGAGTCTCTGTGGCTCAGGCTGCAGTACAGTGGCCGCTTCCACCCACTGCAGCCTCGACCTGCTAGGCTCCGGCGATCCTTCCTCCTCAGCCTTCCATAGCTGGAACTACAGGTGCGTGCTACCACGCCTGGCTAATTTTTGATTTATTGTGGAGATGAGGTCTCACCAAGTTGCCCGGGCGGGTCTCGAACCCGCGGGTTCAGGCAATCCACTCACCTCAGCCTCCCCAAGCGCGGGATTACAGGCTGAGCCACCGAGCCTGGCTACTCTTTATTCTTTGTTGACTAAATATTAAGCAGCAGGTGACTTGGGCTGGAACCCACAGGAACACTTTGGCATGATCCTGTCGCCATTCTGGGGCCCACTTCTACATGTGAGAGAAGTTTGCTTGGATCCTTTCCAGGAAGTTCTCTGAAGGCTCTAAAGATTCAACTGATGAATTGATTCTGGCCTCTGAAACACGGTCAAGTGGCGTGAGCAGAACCAAACTAGAGCCAGCCACGACCTTGAGGAGCTTATCTACCCACATCATTACCAAAGAGATCTGAGGCAAACAAAAACTAGAACGTAGTCTTTAGACAGCTTAGCACCCTCAGTTATTCCACTCGATGCTCACCATATTCCTGTCTGAGTGAAGAAACATGCTTATTAAGCTCAAAGGTTTGGTTACACAGTCTGGATTGCAGCAAAACCAGCCTGGAACCCTGATCCTGTGGAACTCGCTCAACTCCTCGGTGCTCACGTAACTCAGCACACACTAAAAACACCATCCTGAGCTCAGGAGCCAGGTGCTCACTCCTGCCCAGGGCCTGCACAACATCAGTGTGCAAATAAAGGACCATCACAGGCTGGGAAGCCCAGGAAGCCAGGTCAGTAGCGCACGTTGAACAGCACAGGCTTCCAGATGAAACATAACTGGGTCTGAATCTAAGATCTGCCAACCACCAAATGTGTCACCTTGGTTCAGCTCTGAGTCTCAGTTTCCTCATGTGTCAAGTGTGAGTGATCATGCCACCAGTCCTGAGTTCTGTGAGGATCCGGTGCTTTCACCTATGTAAACAGCATGATCCTGGCACATCATGAGCCCTCAACAAACGTCAGCCACAAAGCACCACACTTGTAACAAATACTGATTCGGGCTTGCTGCAGGAGCCCCGGGGAGAGGATGGCCAGGGGAGGAAATGCTGTTGAAGAAGACACACACCCCACCCTCAGAGGGCAGGGAGAGGTCTCAGGTCTGTGCCCACAGGGGCTGGGCTGTCTGGGGAGGCGGCCAGGCCTGCAGAGCCAGCTCAGGTTCCTCTTGTCACCCCACCTGCCTGCACAGATGGGAAATGGTTTAAAAACTGCTCCCCCACCAAGACCAGGACTTTCCCTTCTGATCCCCAGCGACTACCCCTTCCTCAATCTTTCCTGAGGGCAGCCCTCCCCTCCTTCTCCCCAGAGCCCAGCCCCCCCACCCCCCCACCCCGTGACCAGGACTTGCCCTCCTGATCCCCAAGGCCTACCCCTCCCTCACCCCTTCCCGGGTGCAGCTCTCCCTACCCCCTCCCCAGAGCCCAGCCTTCCCCATCCCTCCCAGACCAGCTCCTTCCAGGCCACCCCCAGATGCTTTATCCTCACCCGCTCCCTCCCCGACGTCCAGCCCAGATCGGGGAACCACACCCATCCTTCCTCGACTGGGGTGGGCAGTGGCTGACCTGGCTTTGGGGATGCAGCGGTTCCCCACGTTCCGTTCTCGGAGGGGACCCAAGGCAGGGCGATCACTCGGAGGGCTTGGTCATGGGCGCGGTCGCGGAGCCTCGCGCCGCCTGGGCGGGGCCGGAGCCTGGTTTTCAAGCGCAGGAGCTGGGGCCGAAACTCGGCATCTCGGAAAGTCGCTCAGCCCAGGATGACGGCGTCTGAGACTCTGGGCACCGCGGAACCTCGGAACTAAGAATCGGACTGGATTTAGACCTAAACAGATCGTCTCAATGACAAAACGCACCTGGCAGGAAGGAAGGAATTGGAGGGGCCCGGGGCCGCGGTGGCGATGGAGTTCGGCATAGGAGTGCGGACCCCTCGGGGAGGGGCGAGGCGCTGGGTGACCAGGGACCCTAGGGTGACCCTCGCGATAAGAGGGCATTGGGCACAGCAGGGCCCGGGATCTCAGGAGCAGCCCCCTCTTCTCTGACTCCTCCGGAGCGAAGCACCCACGACCCCTTCCGAATCCTTGACCACAGCTCACCGCGGTGCCCGGCCCTCCAGCCGCTGGCCTCAGGTGCCTGCCCACAAGAAACATGGCGGCAAGGGCATCGCGGGGAGGCTGGGTGGAGATGGCGGTTCTCGCGAGAGGCGCACTTTCCGGCCTATATCTGGCGTGATCAGCAGGACTTCCGGCCTTTCGGTTTTTTGGCTCGGCGGAGGCTCGGGTGCAACTTTCTTCGGTCGTCCCGAATCCGGGTTCATCCGACACCAGCCGCCTCCACGATGCCGCCCAAGTTCGACCCCAACGAGATCAAAGTCGGTGCGTGCTCCAGCTGTGGCCGGGGCTGCGGGATGGAGCGTCCTTCCCGCAGCGCCTGTCGCGCGTGCAGGTCTTGGCCATACGGGGCTCTAAAGCCGCCGCCGCCTCCTAGAGGCCTTTATAGTGCTGTGCCGTCTGGCCGCGTCTCTCGGCCTTTCTGGGCCTCGGTTTCCCTGCGTGTCAGTGGGGAGGGAGGACCGGACGACCCGTGGCGGCCAGGGTAAGGCTCGTCTTCGGACGGTTCTCTCTGGGCCGTCGGCGCCGCGCTGCGCGCCCGCGGGAGGCGGCGGAGGGAGGAGAGGGAGGGGGAGCGGGTGCCGGCCCCGGCAGGCGCGGTGGCTCCACGGGGGTCTGACCTCTTTTTCTCGCAGTGTACCTGAGGTGCACCGGGGGCGAGGTCGGCGCCACGTCTGCGCTGGCCCCCAAGATCGGCCCCCTGGGTCTGGTAAGTCGTCCCCGCCATGGGGCGTTTCTTGGCTTCGGGGAGAGCAGGGTGAAGCGCTAGCTTGCGGGGACGTGGCTCTGCTTTCGTCGCCGTCGTGGGTCGTGAGCCGCGACCAGGCCTCGGCCACGAGGCTAGTACGGGGCCCCTGGGGGAGGCCCTGCGTGAAGGATCGGACCCGCAGGTGCACTCCGCGTGACTCTCTGCTGCTGCTTTTGGTGGGTTTTTTTCCCTTTAGTTAAAGTCCCAGGGCAACCCTTTCGGGTCCTCTCCCACTGCAGGAGCTTTTCTGTTCTCTTGAAAAATCATGCTTTCTCACTTTGAAGGAAATAAAAGTTCTAGAGATGGAATCTCGCTGTGGGTCCCAGGCTGGTCAGGAACTCCTGGGCTCAAGGGATCCTCCCGCCTCGGCCTCCCGTGTTGGGTTTGCAGGCGCGAGCCCCTGCGCGCCTGCTTTTGGCGTTCTCCGGAGAGCCAGCGGAGGGGGTCAGGAAGTCAGGGCTCGCTGAGTGACACTGGGGGCCTGCTTAAACGACACTGTCCAGGAAAACGGACATACCACTGTTGGGAAGATTCCATGGGGTCGCGGATACGTGGCAAACGTAAGCCTGGTGGTTGTGACTGGCCTGTGGGTCAGCAGCCTGCGGCGCCCCCCCCATTTTGTAGGATGCTTTTACTGACTCTCATTAGGGTTTATTTCTAGAACACTGGTTTTCTGTTATGCAAGCTCTTCCCCCTTGGTCTTGCTTAACTTTTTTTTGGTTTTTTTTGAGTTAGAGCCACACTCCGTCATCCAGGCTGGGCTCTGGCGCAGCCTCAGCCTTCCAAGTAACCGGAACTACAGGCATGTGCTACCACACCTGGCTGATTTTTTTTTTTTTTTTTTTGAGTTGGAGTCTCACTCTGTCGCCCAGACTGGAGTACAGTGGCCGCTCCCGGCCACCGCAGCCTCGCCTGCTGGGCTCCAGCGATCCTTCGCCTCAGCCTTCGAGTAGCTGGAATTACAGGCATGCGCTACCACGCCCGGTTGATTTTTTTTTTTTTTTTTTTTTGATTTATTGTAGAGATGAGGTCTCGCTGCCCAGGCGGGTCTCGAACCCGCGGGCTCAGGCAATCCACTCACCTCAGCCTCCCAAAGGCGCGGGATTACAGGCTGAGCGACCGAGCCCGGCTTTTTTTTTTTTTTTAATTGTAGAGACAAGCTCTTGCCAAGTTGACCAGGCTGGTCTCAAACCCGCAGGCTCCCAAAGTGCTGGAATGACAGGCTGAGCCACCAAGCCTGGCCTTAACTGGGTCTTATTGTTCTTCCTGGCCTTGAGTTCAGCTAGCACTTAGTGGACAGCTCACTGTTTAGGCTAATGGTTACTGGAGAAGGATTTCCAAGCAGCAGATGCCCACAATCCTCCTTCCCACAGATGGACATGGATTGATCTGACATGGAACCTAGTATCTTTATAGTTCCCTAGGTGATTCGGTGGTAGAAAACCCCTGCTTTGCCCATAGGTCCTTATGAGAGTGTCATAAGAGATTTGGTTCCATGTTGTCCCTGATCCTGAAGTTTACTGCCCTGCACTAGATGTAAGCCCAGCCTCGTATTCCCAGTTCAGAAAGGTGCTCTCTGGTGCTTCAGACAGCTTCCGGTGGGCTGGATAGGGAGGGTTTGGAGTGTTGCCAAGTGAGAAGCATTGGGCAGGTTTAAAGCTCCTTTGCCTCTGGGCACAGTGTAATTACATGCCTTTGTTTCTGCAGTCTCCGAAAAAGGTTGGTGATGACATCGCCAAGGCAACCGGTGACTGGAAAGGTCTTAGGATTACAGTGAAACTGACCATTCAGAACAGACAGGCCCAGGTATTTACTGCTTGTGCTTGGTTGGAGGGAGGGCAGAGGTGCCAACTAGGATTCCAGAATAAAGGTTTGTGCTACCTTTGGTGAGCTGAGGCCACTTTTATTTTGGTGGGAGGGCTTTGTCAAAATCATGGTCCTAGGGCAGAGACATGGAGTCAGATACTGTCAATTGTGAAATTCGGCAAGCCACTTAATCTCTTCCAGAATAAGAATATTTTCAGGTTGTGAGAATTACTTGAGCACATATAGTAGGCCGGTATCTGGCCCATGGTCTCTGAGAACTGATGTACATGTCAGCACTGTTCATTGTTGGCTTTTTTTTTTTTTTTGAGTCAGTCTCACTTTGTCCCCTAGGCTACAGTGAGTCAACCTTGACCTGCTGGGCTCAGGCGATTCTCTCGCCGCAGTGCCTTTCCAAGTAACGAACTACGGACACTTGTCGTGGTGCCTGGCTAATTTTTCTTGATTTATTGTAAAGATGAGGTCTTGCCAAGTTGCCCGGGCAGGTCTCAAACCCCTGACCTCAGGCAGTAATTCCAGCCTCTGCCTCCCAAAATGCTGGGATTACAGGCGTAAGCCACTGTGCCCGGCTCATTGACAGCAATAATCTCTTCTGCAGATTGAGGTGGTACCTTCTGCCTCTGCCCTGATCATCAAAGCCCTCAAGGAACCACCGAGAGACAGAAAGAAACAGAAGAACAGTGAGTTAATTGTTTTTTCTCCAAAATTTGTCCGAATAGTGACTTATGATTGTTGTATAACCAATGTTCAGTATATGGCTGTATGTTTTCTCTTTAATGCAGCCTGGGGTTGGCACGGGGATTGGGTGGTTTGGCTGTTGGCGCCAGGCATTACCAGAAAGAGCCATGTAGCTTTCCCAATCCCTGTTGGGATGTCTCTCTGCCATCTCAGGTTAGCGAAGTTGTATTTTGCTCTTAGCCACCCGCCACTGCACCTGACCAGTTCCTTGTTGGCTGGTGCAATCCAGTGGTGAGCTGATAGTAAACCCCGGCTTAGGAAACAGGGTTGTTCTCCATGTGGATGACTCTGTGCCGAAAGCATGGGAACAGCCTAGAAGGACATGAAGGACATGGTGTGATCTGCTTCGTCTTCAGAGTGTGATGGAGCACTTGCTGTTTCTTTTCTGCAGTTAAACACAGTGGGAACATCACTTTTGATGAGATTGTCAACATTGCCCGACAAATGCGACACCGGTCTCTAGCTAGAGAACTCTCTGGTAAGAGCAGAACAGTGTGTGACCAACTTCAGACTGTAGCATGGGTGTTCTTGCTGCCTGGTTAGTATTCCCACTTTCAGTGGGCTCTGTAAGGCTTTGCATGGAGTACAGTGTGTTTTCGGATTGAAAGAATGTCTTGAGATTTGGATGTGTTTAACCTGGCCAAGGCTATATAGATGGCATTCAGGATTTATGTGACTAGGTGGAGCTCTAAATTTTGTGTTGGGGGAGAAGGTGTCATTCTCGTTCCTGCCGTGGAAGTCATATGCATGCCCCTTTATCTGAGCATCATGAGGCACTGAGACCCAGCCCCCGATGCCGCTCTTTCTTAATTACAGGAACCATTAAAGAGATCCTGGGGACTGCTCAGTCTGTGGGCTGCAATGTTGATGGCCGCCACCCTCATGACATCATAGATGACATCAATAGTGGCGCGGTGGAATGCCCTGCTGTAAGTTGACTGAATCCGCTTTGTTTGATTAGAATAAGGATGAAAGCTGGGGTTGGGGCGAAGTACCTAATGTATTCATGAAGATAAGCTGGGAGACTCTTGACACATTTGTTTTTGAGTTGGAGTCTAGTCTGCCTAGACAAGTGCAGTGGCGCACTGAAAGCACCGTTCTCAACCTGCTGGGCCCAGGCCATCCTTCCACTTCAGCCCGTCTCAGCCTCCCAAGTACTTGAAACTACAGGGCACGCCTGGTCAATTTTTTGATTTATTGCAGAGACGAGGTCACACTGTGGCCCAGGCTGGTCCTGAGCCCCTGGGCTCAGGCAAGCCTCTCGTTTTGGCCTCCCCAAGTGCTGGGCTTACAGGTGTGAGCCACTGCACCTGACTAGGCTGGGAAGTTGTAAGGATGGTCAATGGTGAGGTGGGGAGATAACCTTTGAAAATCCCCTTTTACTCACAGACCTTTTTTTCTTTCCCACAGAGTTAAGGAGCAAAAAGGAAATATATTTCAATAAAAGGCCATTTGACAACTAGTATGCTTTTTGATGTGGCATCTTCCTTGAGGGAGCCAGGTCTCGTGGGGTGGTGAATGGGGCCAAGGTGGCAGAACCTGTGGAGAAGTACAGTCTAGGTAACAAGTGGGCAACAAATTCTGCTTCGTGTGGGAGGAGCTTAGGAAAGACTTAACACAAACCACTTGTACTTTAAAGAAAATCTACACTTCAGAATGAATACATAGGAAAAACACCCATCTCAGACCATTGGATCCAGGGGCTCAAGACCCATATAAACCCTTGGTAGCCATTCTTGTGCAGTCAGTTCAGAACCACAGTGAAGAAACCTGACCATAATAAAAATCTCACTAATCGTTAACTCTGCTGCAGTACCTGTAGCTTGCCTCTATAGTTAGCTATACCACCTAACTTTTTCTCTGCATTTATTGCCTAACCCATTAGTGCTTTTTCTTTCGGAGATGGGTTCTCTGTTACCCAGACTGGTCTTGAACTCAAGTAACCCCTTCAACTTGGCCTCCTAAAGGCATGAGCTGCCATGCCCAGCCAATTAGCACTAGAGCATTCTCTGACATAATCTGTCCCACCTTTCCCCAGTCTCCCATCTCCCCTCAGTTCTATTCCTGAGCGATTCTCTAGGGCCTGCTTATCATTTCCTTTCACTTTGAGATAAACCTCAGGATATTGAGGCATGTAAACTGCACCCGAGCAGCTTCAAACAGGCTGGAAGGGGATTCTGGGCACCACACATTAAAGGGAGTTGCAATGATTGCTCCCAAAAACCCAGGTTTCCCCCACATCAGTCATTTCTCTGCTCACAAAGGTTTTGCTCAAGGTTCATATAAGGTCAGTGGCTTTGTTACCCAGCTTGGTTCTCGTAAGACGTGCAAAGCGTGGACCCCTACTTGACAAAGGGATTGTGCTCCTGTGAGGACCTCATGGTGGCCTGACGGAAGGCGAAGCGCTGCTCCATCGTTCACCCGCCATGTGGCCCACTTATGCCAAGAACCACTACTAGTCCCTGGCTGGTGTTGGGGGCCCTGCTCTAAAGGAAATGTTGTGCTGTTTTCCATGAGCAGTGAAGAGCCTGGGGCAGCTTTATGAGCCAACAGTGCTGTCTCCAGCGTCCCCATCCTTGGTCCTGTTCGATGTTAAGAAGAGGGATGTGCAGCACCCTTTGCCCTCATCCTAGGTGTCCTCTGGGTTTACCTTCTCTTTCTAACAAGCTCTATGGTGGCTCATAAGGACAGCGCCTAAACAGTGTTTGACTGAATTCTACTTTTCCCATTGCCCTTTCCTCCCCTATATTTGTACCTCTCACCCCAGTATTGATGCCTTGGTATTTCTCAAGTTGCCCTTTCTGGTCAGTACTCACTCATTCTGCAAGTCACCTGACAAAAAGACCTGGCCTTGAACTAGGAACCAGGTTCTTTCCTCACCCATTTGATTACTTATTTCTAATAAGCCCAGGTTTCCAAGTGCTTGCCAAATAACTTTGCCTTGGGCCATGGTCTGAAATGGAATTAAATTTGAGTTGGGCCCTTTTGATGCTTACCAAATGAAAATGTTAGAGCTTCTACTGGCAACGTAAAACAGTGGCTAAGTACTGAAAATGCTTTTGCATGTGGCTCTGGGCTGTAGCCTGGAAAAGTCACATGGACAGATGTTTTCAGGCTGTCAGTAATTAGGTGAGATCCTCACCCTGCCTCCTGAGTCGGCACATCTGGGGACCCTCCCATGTCTCCAGTCACTCTCCAGCATGGAGTCTCTGATGTCTAATGAAAGCAGAGCTACACCTGAAGGCCTTTCCACACTCACTGCATTCGTAGGGCTTCATGCCGGAGTGAATTCGCTGATGCTGACTCAGGGATGAACTCTGGTTAAATGCTTTTCCACACTCATTACATTCATAAGGCTTCTCTCCAGTGTGAATTACATGATGGCGAATGAGAGCTGAGCTCTCACTGAAGAACTTCCCACATTCATTACATTTATATGGTTTCTCCCCAGTGTGGGTCTTCTGGTGGATTATAAGATTTGTGCTTTGGCTGAAGGCCTTCCCACACTCGCTGCACTTATAGGGTTTCTCTCCAGTGTGGGTCCTCTGATGGTTTGTGAGATTTGCACTCTGGCTGAAGGCCTTCCCACAAGCGTTGCATTTGTAGGGTTTCTCCCCTGTGTGAATCCTCTGGTGCTGGATGAAGGCTGCACAGTAGCTGAAGGCCTTCCCACACTCACTGCATTTGTAGGGCTTCTCCCCCGTGTGAGTCCTCTGGTGGTTTGTAAGATTTGCACTGTGGCGAAAGGCCTTCCCGCAGTTGCTGCACTCATAGGGTTTCTCCCCAGTGTGGATTCTCTGATGCTGAACAAGGGCTGAACAGTCACTGAAGGCTTTCTCACACTCATTGCATTTGTAGGGCTTTTCTCCAGTATGAGTTCGCTGGTGTTTTGTGAGGTTTGCATTCTGGCTGAAGGCTCTCCCACATTCATTGCACTTGTAAGGTTTTTCTCCAGTGTGGATCCTCTGGTGCTGAATAAGTGATGAGCTCTGGCTGAAGGCCTTCCCACACTCACTGCACTCATAGGGCCTCTCCCCGGTGTGGCTTTTCTGATGCTGAGAAAGAGAAGAACAGTAACTGAAGGCTTTGCCACATTCGCTACATGTGTATGGCTTTGCTCTGTGAGGTTTAATGATTTCTGAGTTCTTGAAACTCTTGGCATGTGTTTCACATCTGTGAAGTCTCACTTCTGAGGGAATTCTCTGCTGGGGAGAGAGGACGGGCCTCAGATTGAAGCCATGTTCACTGTTCCTGTGTTCTGACTCCCCAGAGGGCATCTCTACATGTGTATCTTGGAATGAGTCTTCAGAAATGGCTTCCTCTGGTGGTAACTTAGATACAGTCTTCCAGTCTGGAAAAAAAGAAAAAAGGCAGAAAAGCAACTGTCTTGTATTCCTTTGGTGAAAGAAATGCAAAAGGCTAAAGAAACTCCAAGCTTTTTTTTTTTTTTCTTTAAGTCAGAGTGTCACTCTGTCACCCTGGCTGGAGTGCTGTGGCACACGCATGCCCGCTGCTGGACTCAGGCGATCTTTCTGCCTCAGCCTTCCAAGTGGCTGGAACCACAGGCACATGTCACCATGCCCAGCTAATTTTTTGGATTTATTGTAGAGATGAGGTCTTGCCGAGTTGCCTAGGCTGGTCTTGAACCCCTAGGTTCAGGCAATCCTCTAGCCTCCACCTCCCAAACTGCTGGGATTACAGGCATGAGACACCACGCCCCGGCTTGGCCAAGGTCTTACACACACAGGCTTAATGAGTTACCTCCTCTCACCCAGAACACTTCTGTTTAAACCATAAAATAATGAACAAGATGTTTACCCTAATCTTCCTTCCTCAAATGCAATACTCTTTCCTATTTCTGATGCTTCTCTCTGTTCTTATTTTCACAATTCTCAGTGTGGTTTTGAGAGACCTACTTTCTAGACTGAAATAACTCACTTCAAAAAGCTGGTGACCAATGCCAACAAAGATGAATTTGTTTTCACCTATCAAATCAGCCAGATTAATGGTTAATCTAGAGTGTTGGTAAGGGGATCTCCTACAATTCGCTGAGGCTGTATACATTGGGACCAACTTTCTGAAGAGTAGTCGGTGCTACGAATGAAAGGTCTTTAAACTGTTGACGTGGGACTGGGCATGGCAGCTCACACCTGTACTCTTAGCACTTTGGGAGGCCTGGGCAAGAGAACTGCTTAAGCCTGGAAATCCAAGAATAGCCTGGGCAATAGAGCAAGACCATGTCTCTTCAAAAAGTTAGCCTAGTGTGGTGGCGCATGACTGTATTCCCAGCTACTTGGGAGGTTAAGGTGGGAGAAATGCCTGAGTCTAGGACGTTAGGACTTCGGTGAGCTGTGATTGTGCTGCTGCACAAGGCCTTGCGAATGCGCCATGATATTTCCAGGGCAACAGAGTCATGAGGTGATGGGAGTTCTGTAGCTTCGTGAAATCTCTTGGGACCACTGTCATATATGCACATACGCACTCTAGCCTGTGTTAAGAATGAGACCCTGACTCAAAGAAAAAAGTGGACACTAGTATTCCACTTGTAAGAGTTTACCCTCAGAAACGAACCAGAGGCTACACAACACTGGACAGACAAGGGTGTCCACCACAGCATCATTTGTCAAATGAAAACCAAACCTTCAACGTTTAATAAGAGAACAGCTACAGGACAGACAATGGAGGGACAGTATGCAGCAATTTTAAGTCATGTTTGAAATCTGTACACCAAAATTCCTGTTGTAAAAGTTATTTACTGAAAAAAGTTTTCTAGTGTTCTCTGACGGTATTTTATATAATAATAGCTGTAAAAAGCTTGCTTTCAAAGAATATGCACTGATAAAAGGAATCAATGTATTGTTAAATGAAAAAAATATGTTAAATTATATGCCATGTCTGTGTGTCCATGCTTTGATTTTGGACAGGTAAGTTTGAAAACAAAAAAATCATATGCAGTTATCCCAATTTTAGAAAAACATGTTCCTACATTTTGAGATATGATGATTGGCAGTTACCACTGTCTGGTGTAATTATAAGGATCCAGATTTCTTTTTTATTCATGTTTCCAAATTTTAAATGAATTTCATTATATTTGCTAAATTATGTTAAAAATAATAACTGCTTTTATAACCAGAAAAATCGTTGTTTTGGTTTTTTGTTTTAAAGAGTTAAAGATTTTTAACCTTCTTTGGGACCTTTTTCACACTAAGAAAACTTTAATTGTGAATGTAGTCACATGCCATGTAACAAGGTTTTGCTCAACTACTGACTGCATATATGACAGTGGTCCCGTAAGTTTATAACAAAGTTACAGAATTCCCATCATTTAGTGACTCTGTTGCCATAGGAATGTCATGGAACAACACATTACTCACATGGTTGTAAACAGACCTACTGCGCTGTAAGTTATGTAAAAGTATAGCGCATAAATTATATAGAGTACATAATATTTGTACCATATTTTAGTCTTTTTTTTTTTTTTTTGAGTCAGTCTCACTCTGTCACCCAGGCTGGAGGGCAGCGGCATGCTCACGGTCACTGCAGCCTCGATCTGCTGGGCCCAGCCAATCCTTTTACCTCAGCCTTCCAAGTAGCTAGAACTACAGGCATGCGCCATGCCCAGCTAATTTTTTGGTTTATTGTAGAGACAAGGTCTCACCAAGTTGCCCATGTTGATCTTGAACCCCTGGGCTCAGGCGGTCCTCTCACCTCTACCTCCCAACATGCTGGGATTACAGGTGTGAGCTACCACACCTAGCTACTGTAATCATTATTATTATTATTATTTTGAGATGGGAGTCTCACTCTGTTGCCTACGTTGCAGTGTGGTAGTGCAATCATAGCTGCAGTTTTGAACTCCTGGATCGAGCGATCCTCCTGCCTTAGCCTCTTAAGTAGCTGGGACTACAAGCATACCACCACCATAACCGGCTACTTTTTTAAAAATAAAAATCTTTTGTAGAGATGGGATCATGCTATGTTGTCCAGGTTGGTCTTGAACACCTGGCCTCAATGATCCTCCTGCCTCAACATCCCAAAGTTCTGGGATTACAGGCATGAGCCACTGTGCCTGTAATCTGCAGTCATTATTTTAGAGTGTATTCCCACTTATTTTTTAAAAAGAAGTTAACTATAAACAACCTCAGACAAATCTTTCAGGAGGTATTCCAGAAGAAGGAATTGTCCTATCTATGTGTGTTACTGCCCCAAAGACTTTCGAGTAGGACCAGATGTGGAGGTGGAGGACAATTATATTGATGAACCCTACCCTCTGTAGACCTAGGTTGTGTGTCTGTGGGTGGGGGTGGGGGGAATGTTTAACAAGAAAGCTTGAAAACGAAAAAAAATTTTAAATAAAAGTTTATAGAATAAAGACAGAAAGGAAATATATATATATTTTTTTTTTTTGAGTTGGAGTCTCACTCTGTCACCCAGACTGGAGTGCAGTGGCCACTCCCGGCCACCGCAGCCTCGACCTGCTGGGCTCCGGCGATCCTTCCGCCTCAGCCTTCCAAGTAGCCGGAATTACAGGCATGCGCTACCACGCCCAGCTGATTTTTTGATTTATTGTAGAGATGAGGTCTCGCTGCACAGGCGGGTCTCGAACCCGCGGGCTCAGGCAGTCCACTCACCTCAGCCTCCCAAAGGCACAGGATTACAGGCTGAGCCACCGAGCCCGGCTGAAAGGAAATATTTTTATACAGTTTACAATGTTTGTGTTTTAAACTAAGCGTTATTGCAAAAGAATAAAAAGTTAAAAAACTGAAAAGTTGGCCAGATGCTGTGGTTTGCACCTGTAATCCCATCATTTAGGAAGGCAGATGCAAGAGGATTGTCTGAGCCCATGGGTTCAAGACCAGCCTAGAAAACTTGGCAAGACCTCAACTCTACAATAAATCAAAAAATTAGCCAGGCATTGTGATTCATGCCTGTAGTTCCAGCTACTTGGAAAGCTGTGGCAGAAGGATCACCTGAGCCCAGCAGGTTGAGGCTGTGGTGGCCACGAGCGTGCCACTGCACTCCAGCCTGGGCAAGAGTGAGACTCCAACTCAATCAATCAATTTAATGTCGCTAAAGTCTACAAAGTCTACAGTGGTAACAGTAATAACCTAGGCCTTCACCTTCACTCACTGACTCACGCCGAGCAACTTTCAGTCCCGTATGTAATCTTTTATACCATAATTTTACTGTGCTTTTCTATGCTTGCATGTGTGCAGATACACAAATACCACTGTGTTACAGCTGTCTACACATTCAGTACAGACACACGCTGTGCAGGTTTGAAGCCTACAAGCAACAGGCTATACCACACAGCCTGGTGAATAGGAGGCTACACCATCTAGGTTTATATAAGTGTGCTCTGCTGCCTGCACGATGACAGAACTGCCTATCCACACTTTTCTCAGAACACATCCACATATCCCTGTCATTAATTGACGCATGATGGCCGGGCTCAGTGGCTCAGCCTGTAATCCCAGCACTTTGGGAGGCCGAGGCGAGTGGATTGCCTGAGCCCACAGGTTCGAGACACACCTGGCCAACTTGGCGAGACCTCGTCTCTACAATAAATAAAAAACTAGCTAGGCATGGTAGCGCATGCCTGTAGTTCTGGCTACTTGGAAGGCTGAGGCGGAAGGATCGCCGGAGCCCAGCAGGTCGAGGCTGTGAGCCGGGAGCGTGCCATGGCACTCTAGTCTGGGCAACAGAGTGAGACTCCCGCTAAAAAAAACAACAACAAAAAAACCAAGTGATGCATGACTGCATAATATCTGAGTAAAGAACAGAAAGGAGAAGAAAGGTGACAAAAGCTGTGAGAAAGGGGCACTTCAGAAGGTCACGTGCTGCTCACAACGGCCATCCCTCAGCATACTGCTTCCGAGTCCTGACTCCTGAATACGGCCGTCTGATGACATCTCAGACCCAACACACCCCAAACAGAGCTTCTCTCTGTCCCTTTCAAGCCAGGATCTTTGTCAGTGTCCCCATTCATCAACCAGGGTCATCCTGATGCCTCTTTCCCCTACATCCCACATCCAATCCAAGAGTGAGTCCAAATATGTGCTGACTCCTCTTCTTAGCAAGCTTCCGTCAGGCACCTCCCTGGAATGTCTGCAACAGCCCCCTCCCAACGGGTCTCCCTGCTTCTATTCCTAACCCCTCAAAGTCTGTTCTCCACACAGCTGCTGAATTCTTTTTTTTTTTCTTTGAGTTGGAGTCTCACTCTGTCACCCAGACTGGAGTGCAGTGGTCACTCCCGGCCACTGCAGCCTTGACCTGCTGGGCTCTGGCGATTCTTCCGCCTCAGCTTTCCAAGTAGCTGGAACTACAGGCACGTGCTACCATGCCCGGCTCATTTTGATTTATTGTAGAGATGAGGTCTTGCCAAGTTGCCCAGGCGGATCTCGAACCCGCGGGAGGCAATCCATTCACCTCGGCCTCCCAAAGGCACGGGATTACAGGCTGAGCCACTGAGCCCGGCTTTGAATTCTTTGTAAACACAAATAAAACCTTGTCCCTGACCTGCTTCAAAACCCTCCCAACAGCTTCCTTTCATCAGTGAATAAAATCCAAATGCCTTCATGACTGAGATGCCCCACATGGGATGCCCCCAGCATCCGGCCCTCTCTTGTTGACTAAGCTCTGGCCCAGAAGGTTCCTCTCCAGATCTTCATATGGCCGGCTCAACCTCTTCTTTCAGATCTCAGCTCCAATGTTACCTCCCTGAGGATGTCTTTCCTCTTCATCAGATCTTTTTGTTTGTTTTTTGAGAAGTCTCACTCTGTTGTACAGGCTGGAGTGGAGTGGCATGGCATGACTAATGGTCACCACAGCTTCAACCTGGGCTCGGGATCCTTCCCCCTCAGCCTCCCTAGGAGCCGGGCCTAATTTTTAAATTTATTTTTTGTAGAGACGAGGTCTCGCTATGTTGCCAGGCTCTTCATCATATCTTAAACAGCTCCCTACCCCCTCTGCTCTCCATTCAGCTTCGTGCCCCAATCACTCGTCCCTTACCTGCTTTTTTTTCTTCACAGCACTCATTACCAATAAAAGCATAGTAGTTGCTGTGTTTGCTCATTTTATGTTCTTCGCTCAAATGGAAGCAGGGACGATGTCTGCTCTTTGTTTAGCTACCCTTATTAGCTAAAATGACACCAGACATGTACCAAGTGCTGAATGCACACTCGCTGAGTGATGGACAATTCAGTGAAGGAGAATGAGCAAAACTGACCAGCGGGGCCTGGGGAAACATCAGCATCTACCACAGAAGAGTCCAGGGTGAGCAGCAGGGCAAAAGGCACTTCGAAGGCCTGGATCTGTCACCTGGGAGGGGTGGGCTGGAAGAATGGAGTGCCCGAGCCCAGCCCACAGAGGCACAGTGATGCCCAGGCCCTACGGTGAGTACAGCAGAGGTGGCACTCCATGTAAGCAGTGTTTAGCTACTCTAATATCCAGAGTGGAAACTTGCCCCTCACTGCTTCTGTTCCTGTATCATAATATAGCTGAAAACTTTTTCATATATATTAATTTGTAAAACAAGGATTTTATGATCCACATTTTTCATATATGGAAAAATGACTACATAATTTAGTGGCTTCCCTGAATCCATGTAGTTAATATCTAGCAAGCCAGGACTGAATATGTCTTTCATGCATTGTGGTATTATTATTAACTTTTATTGAGATGGGGTTTCACCCTGTCTACCCAGGATGGAGTGCAGTGGCACAATCATAGCTCACCACAGCCTCAACCTCCTGGGCTCAAGTGATCCTCCTGCCTCAGCCTACTGAGTAGCTGGGACCACAGGCGCGTACCACCATGCCAGGCTAATCTCTCTAGTTTTTGTAGAGATGGAGTCTTGTTTTCTTGCCCAGGTTGGTCTCAAACTTCTGGCCTGAAGAGATCCTCCCTTCTCAGCCTTCCAAAGTGCTGGGATTACATGCATGAGCCACTGCACCTGGAACTTATTTATAAAAAACAGTGTATTTATTCTTACATGTTTAAACTTCAAGCCAGACATAGTGGTTCATGCCTATAATCCCAGCACTTTGGGAGGTGGAGGTGAGAGGATTGCCTGAGCCCAGGGGTTCGACACCAGCCTGGGCTACTTGTTGAGACCTCATCTCTACAATAAATTTTAAAAAATTAGCCAGGTGTAGTGACATGTTTATAGTTCCAGCTACTCGGGAGGCGGAAGCCCCAAGCAGGGAACAGCCAGCAAAGATTACTGGCATTACCCACCAAGGAGGAAGGATATGCATCCAGAGACCAGCAAAATCACACATGCCCCAGACAGCTCCCAACCCATGGAGACGTAAGTGTGAGAAGAGGAATAGTGAGTTTTAGGGACAAAGCTTGCTTCAAATCCCAGCCTTGCCTGTAAAATGGGGATAACAACATCTACCTCAAAGAGTTGTAACAACAATCCAGTTCACTAATGTATGTTTCAAAGGTGCTTTTGCTCCCAAGACTCACCAGCATAGTGCCTCCTCATTTACCTGGACAGGTACTTCTCAAGTCTTCACCCTCCAGCATCCATGGGCCTTCCCTTTGTTCCAACTGAGAGTTCATCCTAGGCTGGGAAACTGGAAGTCCTATTGAAAAGGGAAGAACAGGCTTTAAAGATTGTACCTAGTGCAAACAGCCACCTAGAACCCAGGGGAAGAGAAAACAGGCCGGTCAGGTCACTCATGTCATTTATCCAACAAATGTTTACGGAGCACTTGCTTGGTGCGTGCACTAGGGAATACAGCAGTACAAAAGCCATACACGGTGCCAGGATCTTAGTGAAACATTTCTGGAAGGAGCTAAAGAAACAGCCTCAAGGAGGGGTCAAGCCAGCAAGCTAAGCTAGGCCCACAAGCTTCCCTATTTAGGAAGATGGGAACTTACTGAACATGAAGGAGCTGACTTGAGGGTTACTCCCCACCCCCTGGGAAAGGAGAGAATGGGGAGGTGCAGCCTTGGGGAAGCAAAGTGAAATTGATTCCTTGTCATAAGACCTCCCACTTAGGAAATGAGGAGGAATAAACACTGTCCCTAGGGTATACCACAGTAATTAGAGATCTGCACATACTGGGAAAAAGTGCCACTTATTTTCAGTATTGAGCTAATTCTCAATCTTTATTTTATTTTATTTTATTTTATTATAGACACATGCAGTACAGGGAGGATTTGCTACACAAGCAGGCTGCATGCAGGTGAAGTTTGGGCCTCCAACTGGCCCTCACTTCTGAGTCTCAATCTTAAAGAAATGGTTTCCTTACCTAGTAGGAACAGGTTCCTAGATGTTTCTGATATTCCCTCCTTGAACCTGTCCCTTGGAGTGGGGACCAGGTATCTCCACCCGTCCTGGGCAAAAGCCACTGTCACACTGCTGAAGGAAGTGGATCCCTGAAACAACAAGCACATTTCTTCTTGCTAGCGCCCTCAGGATCTAGGATAGAGGACATGGTATGGTGACATGGACATCTCTGGGGAGCTGGGAAAACGTCTTTGAAAAGAGAAGTCCAGGCCGGGCGTGGTTGCTCATGCCTGTAATCCCAGCACTTTGGGAGGCAGAGGTGAGAGAACTGCCTGAGTCCGTGGGTTCTAGACCAACCTGGGCAACATGGTGAGACCTCATCTCTACGATTAAAAAAAAAAAAAAAAAAACTGGGCTCGGTGGCTCAGCCTATAATCCCGTGCCTTTGGGAGGCCGAGGTGAGTGGATTGCTTGAGCCCGCAGGTTCGAGACCCACCTGGGCAACTTGGCGAGACCTCATCTCTACAATAAATCAAAAAATTAGCCAGGTGTGGTAGTGCGTGCCTGTAGTTCCAGCTACTTGGAAGGCTGAGGCGGAAGGATCGCCGGAGCCCAGCAGGTCAAGGCTGCGGTGGCCAAGAGCAGCCACTGCACTCCAGTCTGGGCGACAGATTGAGACTCCAACTCAAAAAAATAAAATAAAAAAAAAAAATAAATAAAAACAATTAGCCGAGTGGTAGTGCATGCCTACCAACTACTTGAAAGTCTGAAGTAGAAGGATCGCCTGAACCCAGCAGGTCAAGGCTGGGCGACAGAAAAAAAGAACAGTGTTAGCTCAAGTTGAGAGACTACTGCTTAGATGCATGGCCAGAAATGGACATTGTGAAAGAAGATTTAGGATGAATCAAAGATATTTGCTGCTTAGCAGAATATACAGACGGTAGTGTCATCACAAAGAGAAGTGTGAGAAGAGGCTTGTCAGCAAGGTTAGCAGTTTGTTTTTGGACCCAAACTTTAAGGCAGCTCTAGGAACTCCAGGTACAGATGTCCTACAACACATGAAAACATGGATTTGGAGCTAGGAAAGTCAGGGTGGGAGCTGTAAGGCATACAGGTGGCAACTGAAGCTGTTCATATAGCAGACACCTACTGTGTACAATGTAATCTCGGGTACTGGGTGGAGGGGCAGTCAGGTAGAAAGGAGAGAAAATAATCAGAAGAGAATGCCATAGTACTAACATAAGGCAGCAGTTGTCCTCTGGTCAGGTCTCACAGAAAGCTCAATTACAACACAATGCAACAGGGAAACCCACTGTCACCTGCTGTTTCTTGTCTATTCACACCTTGGGGAATGGTGCACCATTCATTCACCTAGC
Source organism: Cephalopachus bancanus (assembly GCA_027257055.1). Lineage (NCBI taxonomy): Eukaryota > Metazoa > Chordata > Mammalia > Primates > Tarsiidae > Cephalopachus > Cephalopachus bancanus. The sequence continues at coordinate 153,750 of JAPVLO010000833.1, forward strand.
TGGGTAAGCGAGAAACCTGTGTGTTATCCTATCCTTCCCTGCAGCTCTGCCAAATCAACCCCTGTTGATTCTTTCTTCTAATATGATGAGAATCTGCCCTCTTCTTCCCACCCACTGTGACTGTATGGTTGTAAACCAGCATCATTTTCCAGATTATAAGTATTCTCCTCTCATTTTGCCTGCTCTTCCCTTCCAATACGCCTTCGCATTGAAAAATGCAGCACCGGGCGCAGTGGCTCGCACCTGTAATCCCAGCACTTTGGGAGGCCAAGGTGAGAGGATTGCCTGAGCCCATGGTTTCGAGACCAGCCTGGGCAACTTGGTGACACCTCATCTACACAATTAAGAAAAAAATTAGCAGCCGGGCTCGGTGACTCAGCCTGTAATCCCGTGCCTTTGGGAGGCTGAGGTGAGTGGATTGCCTGAGCCCGTGGGTTAGAGACCAGCCTGGGCAACTTGGCGAGACCTCATCTCTACAATAAATCAAAATCAGCCGGGCGTGGTAGTGTGCGCCGGTAGTTCCAGCTACTTGGAAGGCTGAGGCGGAAGGATCGCTGGAGCCCAGCAGGTGGAGGCTGCGGTGGCTGGGAGCGGCCACTGCACTCCAGTCTGGGTGCCAGAGTGAGACTCCAACTCAAAAAAAAAAAAAATTAGCTGGGAATGATGGCACGTGCCTGTAGTTCCAGCTACTTGGAAGAGTGAGGCGGAAGGATCACCTGAGCCCAGCAGCTGGGAGTGTGCCACTGCCCTCCAGAATGAGACTCTAACTCAAAAAAAAAAAATTAGCTGGGTACAGTAGCACACGCCTGTAGTTCCGGCTAGTTGGAAGACTGAGGCGGAAGGATCACCAAAGCCCAGCAGGTCAACACTGGGGTGGCTGTGAACATGCCACTGCATTCCAGCCTGGGAAACAGAGTGAGACTCCAACTCAAAAAAAAAAAAAATAAATAATATAAAAGAAAATATTTAGATAACTTTAAGGTAATCAAAAAAGTAATAGCCGGGCTCAGTGGCTCAGCCTGTAATCCCACGCCTTTGGGAGGCTGAGGTGAGTGGATTGCCTGAGACCGCGGGTTCGAGACCCGCCTGGGCAACTTGGTGAGACCTCATCTCTACAATAATTCAAAAAATTAGCCGGGCGTGGTAGCGCACGCCTGTAGTTCTAGCTACTTGGAAAGCTGAGGCGGAAGGATCGCTGGAGCACAGCAGGTCGAGGCTGCGGTGGCCGGGAGCGGCCACTGCACTCCAGTCTGGGTGACACAGTGAGACTCTAACTCAAAAAAAAAAAAAAGAAAAAAAAAAGTAATATATTTTCCTTTTGTAAAATCCATTATAAAAATATGAATGTCATGAACTAAATAACATAGAAATATATAATATATAAGGAAAAATGCTAGAAAATTCAAGGAGAAATTTAAAATATTATAGTTTTGAGAGATGTTAAAATAACTTGGTCATTGGCAAAGTTAACTCAGAATGAACAAATTAACAAGAAAACATAAAGATACAGAACCGAGCACTTTAATAAGGTTAAGCTGACAGAGTTAGCCGCATGATCTACAACCAGACCTCTTGAGTTGAATCCTTAACCCATCTTCCTTTCTTGCTTACAATGAAAGTTTTTGGTTGTGGTTTTTTTTTTTTTTTTTTAATAATATTCCAAAATTGATTTTGATTTCTTTGTTTGCCCATTTGGCTGGTCTGTGCTTTAGTTTTATTCATTTATTTATTTATTTGAGTTGGAGTCTCACTCGTCACCCAGGCTGGAGTGCAGTGACACAATCACGGCCACCCCAGCGTTGACCTGCTGGGCTCCGGCAATCCTTCCGTCTCAGCCTTCCAAGGAGCTGCAACTACAGGCAAGCACTACCATGCCCGGCTAATTTTTTTTACTTATTGTAGAGATGAGGCCTCATCAAGTTGCCAGGGCTGGCCTCAAACCTGCGGGCTCAGGCAATCCACTCACCTCGGCCTCCCAAAGTGCTAGGATTACAGGCTGAACTACCAAGCCTGACCTAAACTATTAAAAAACGAAACAGGCCATTACCTAGTCTAGTGAAAAGGGAAGAAGTTCCAGCACACAGGGTTACATAATAGAATGTGTTAGAAATGATTTGGTAGGATACGTGAAATGGGGAAATGTTGGCCAAATTGTGGAAAGAAAAACGTTACAATGAGGAACAAACTCAGTTTGAGGAAACAGAGAAAATGGAGACTGGCCAGGTGTGGTGACTCACACCTGTAATCCCAGCACCTTGGGAGGCAGAGGCAAGAGGACTGCCTGAGTCCAGGAGTTTGAAACCAGCCTGGGTAACTTGGGGAGACCTCATCTCTACAAAAAATCAAAAAAATTAGCTAGGTGTGGTAGTATGCCTGTGGTTCCAGCTATTTGGAAAGCTGAGGAGGAAGGATCACCTGAGCCTAACAGGTAGAGGCTTCGGTGGCTGTGAGTATGCCAATGCACTCTAGCATGGACAACAGAGTGAGACCCCAACTCAAAAAAAAACAAAAAAAGCAAAAAAACACCCAAACAAATAAAAAACAGACTATGACTGAAAGGACACAAATCAAAATGTTAAGTGCTATCTCTGTGGGATTAAGGTGGCTTTAAATTATTTTGTGTGTTTTCTTCTTTTTGTGAGTCAGGGTCTCATGCTGTCACCCAGGCTATAGGGCAGTGGCACAATCACAGCTCACTACAGCCTCAACCTCCTTGACTCAGACAATCCTTCCACCTCAGCCTCTTGAGTAGCTGGGACCACAGGTGTCAAATGTTTTTGCTTTTGTAGAGATAAGGTCTTGCTATGTTGCCTAGAACTAGTCTTGAACTCCTGGGTTCAAGCAATCCTCCTGCCTCGGCCTCCCAAAGTGCTGAGATTATAGGTGTGAACCACTACTGCTCTGCCTTTTTTTGTGCATGTTTCTGATATTTCCTGGGTTTTCTCTACAATAAACACGAATTACTTGTATGTTGCAAGCATGTAATTCATGTTCACTGAAGAAACTTGTTTAAAAAAATACCCAAAAAGACAAAAAACCCAAACCAATACTATTATTAATATTAGTGGAAAAAAAGGTTGCCTCTCAGAATCAATTTCTTCCTTACCTGGGGCCTAGCTGTGAGGAGACCAGCAGCCATTCCTTCTTCTCCTGTGCTTTCCTCTTGGGGAAGGGCAGGATCCAGAGAAGGCGGTACTGGACCAAGAGAAAGAAACCAGTAAGGCATGAAAGTGTGCAGTTCATGGAGTTACCAAATCTCACTATGAAGAGGGGGTTCAAAGGACAAAGATACCAGGGCACTGGGCTGAATTTGCAGACCTGCAATACAATGTAAATTTCCCCATTATTCCTACCTCAGAAATTCCATCAACTCATTCAGAGATAGCAAGGCATTAGAGCGTTAACAGATTCTCAGGTATCCAAGATCCATTACTCAAGATCACAGTAGTGTGAAAATCACATAACCTCTCTAAGTTTCATTTTTCTCATCTGTAAAATGAGGATTGTAATCCCTTGCAAAGTTCCTGTGAAGATGAAAGGCATATACAGCTAAGCATTTGGCACAATGCCTAGCACGTAAGTATACATTTATAAACAACTGGTATTACTTAGTTCTTTGGAGAAACTGGCTCTGCAAATTTAAACCACTGGCTTTAATCAAAGGAAGAGGTAATGACCAAGTGGGATTCATCACAGAAATGGAAGGTTGGTTCAACATACAAAAAGTAAATCAACATACCATGTAAATAAAACAAAAAAACTCAAAATGATTATCTCAATAGACAGAAAATGATATTTTACAAAATCTTTAAAAAAAAACCCTTTCATGATTAAATAGGTGCTCAACTAGAAATAAAAGAAAGCTTCCTCAACTTGACGAAATGCACCATTATTCTCGTGGTGAAGGACTAAAAGCTTTTTCACGGTAAGATCAGGGTCAAGACAAGGTTGTCTGCTCCACTTCAACTCAGTGTTATTCTGGAGTTCTAGTCAGTGCAACTGAGGCAAGAAAAATAAACGAGAGGCATTAAGACTGGAAAGGAAGTAAAATTATGTCTGTTTACAGATGACATGATTTTGTATAAAGAAAATCCTAAGGAATCCATGAAAAACTATCACAGCTAATAAGCAAGTTTAACAAGATTGCAGGATACAAGATGCATACACAAAAATTAATTACATTTCTATTACAGAAATACAACAATTGGCCGGGCGCGGTGGCTCACGCCTATATTCCCGGCACTTTGGGAGACCCAGGTGAGCGGACTGCCTGAGCCCACAAGTTCGAGAGCAGCCTGGGCAACTTGCCAAGACCTCATCTCTACAATAAACCAAAAAATTAGCCGGGCGTGGTAGTGCGCGCCTGTAGTTCCGGCTAGATGGAAGGCTGCGGTGGAAGGATCACCTGAGCCCAGAAGGTCGAGGCGGTGGTGGGCGTGAGCATGCCACTGCACTCCAGCCTGGGTGAGAGTGAGACTCCGACTCAAAAAAGAGGAGGAAGGAGAGACCTGGTCGATAACCCACGGCTTAACAAAATCTGGGCCCTGATAGCAAATTTCCTCCACAACCTCACATTCCTACTGGGCTGACCCTGCCTCCAAACTCTCCTGGGCTTCCGAGCATCCCTGGAGGCTTCAAGGGGGGCTGGAAGGAAAGAAGGGATAGGAATCTCTGAGCACGTCCCAGTTTCCTCCCGAGAAACTCCACTTTCTGATGTCATCTGTCTATCAGGCAGACCGCAGCAAAAGGTGATGAACACTGAGAGATCATCCAGGCCTGAGTTCCTCAAACTCCGACCTCAGACTCAAGTCAAAAAAGGACTGCCTCCAACCACCTATGAGAAAGAAGGCTGGGTGCGGTAATTCATCCTGTCATCCCGGCACTTTGGGAGGCCAAGGGGAAAGGATTGCCTGAGTCCAGGGGTTCGAGACCTGCCTGGGCGACTTGGCGAGACCTTGTCTCTACAGTAAATCAAAAAATTAGCCAGGCATGGCAGCGCGCGCCTGTAGTTCCAGCTCCTTGGAAGGCTGGAGCGGAAGAATCACTTGAGCCCAGCAGGTCGAGGCTGCGGTGGCCGTGAGCGTGCCACTGCACTCCAGCCTGGGCGACGGAGTGAGACTCCGACTCAAAAAATTAAAAACACACACACACACACACACACACACACACACATAAATAAACGAAAGCCGGAGCTCTGGTCCGAGTCACGCAGCAGCACTGGCAGGCAAACTGGACAAAGCAGCTGGATCGCCCGCCAACCGCTCCCTCCACCACCCCTCCTCACCTCCTTCCTCCAGCATTTGAGGCCCACCTGACGCCACCGCCTCCCGGCCGCTCCCCGGGCGTCACCGTCGCTCCGCGGCAGCTCCAGCCCCGGCCCCGGCCCCGGCCCCGGCCCCGGCTCCGGCTCCAATCCCGTTTTGCAGAGCGGCGCCCACAGCTCCCAGGCCCAACTCTTCCCAGGCTGGCCGCCCCACTCCGTCTCCCTCGCCACAGCCACACCTCCGCTCGGCCTCCAGCAGAACCCTGGTGAAAGAGCCGGGGCTGGCTTCCGGAGGAAAACCACCGGCAACCAGCAGGAGCCCGATACCCGGGTACAGGCACTGCCTGACGCCTGGCCCCGCGCTCGCGCCTCAGGGACGCGTCACTTCCGGTTTTGCGCACAAGCCCCACCGCGGCCCCGCCGGAAGTCTCCGATGGGCTCGCTTCCTGGTCAGAGTTTGTTTCTGTCCAGCCACTAGGTTTGTGATCCGTACACCCTCCGGACTGTACCTCCCACAGAGGCTTCCGCCTGTCTCTGCGCCCGAATTTCTTTCTTTTTTTTTTTTTTTTTTTTGAGTTGGAGTCTCACTCTGCAATGTGCTCCCGGCCACCGCAACCTCGACCTGCTGGGCTCCAGCGATCCTTCCGCCTCAGCCTTCCAAGTAGCTGGAACTACAGGCGCAGGCTACCACGCCCGGCTAATTTTTTTATTTGTTTTAGAGATGAGGTCTCGTCAAGTTGCCCAGGCGGGTCTCGAACCTGCGGGCTCCCAAAGTGCTGGGATTATAGGCTGAGCCACCGAGCCCGGCCTGCGCCCGAATTTCTTATCCATAATGCTCTTTTGTTGCACAAAGTATTTTTTCGCCGGAAGCCGGCGGCAGGGTTAGCCCTCTGACCCAGGAAGCAGTTTGTCCGCGGAGGGTGCTGGGAACCGATGAATTTGGCGCAGGCGCAGACCTGCTGGCACCGGTGTGATCTCTGTGCTTCGGCGTGCCCGGGTGCAGGGACCCTTTAATACAGAGACCTGCCAATGTCCGTCCATATTGTCACAGCCCCTAGAGAAGGGCATGACCAGGGTGCAAGCGCTCCTGCACATTCCTAAACAATATTCTGAGAGGTAATAAAAGGTGCGCTACCCCTTATCTCCTCTGCACTCCCAGTAATTAGCTTCTGGGGATCCTTGACTTCCCTGTAGTCTCCACCCAGTCAGCTGAAAGATGCAGATCCCCATTTACTGCCTTTTTCTGAGTGGTTGGACGTTTAAATAATATAGTTTCAATGTAATCGTAAGCCTTGTGATTTGTATAACTTTTGCATAATGCATGATGTCTTAGGCCTTGTAAATTCCCTTTACTCTGGCAAACGTGATAAACGCTTCTGCCAGGGCCTACTGATAAAAGTTAGCTCCAAGAAGTTTGGACCGAAAAATGTCATAGAAACTCAAGTTCTATACAATGCTCTGCTGGTCACGTGGCTCTCGTATAGGTACTAACAACTCCGGACTTTTAAAAGTGAACTTGTAAAAGCCTGGGAGGGGTGAGCAGAACCATTTTAGAAAGACCTCGAGTCTGGCTCTGCTCCCTGGATTCCAACTCAGAAATGAACTTCTTTCTACTAGTTCCCTGCCCCTTTGTTTTATTGGTATCAAGGGGAGCAGCCGAGTGTCACTCAGAGTATAACACGCTGTCCTTCCCGGGCTCCTACTCAGGTCCTCCTCAGCGACCTTCACAGCCCTCTGGAGGCATACACAGTTTGAAAAGACGGAAGGAAATGAGGGCCCGCCAATCTGAACAGGACAACCGTGAGTTGGTGGCCCAGAACCGAGGCAGGGCAGCTGGGGTAGCTCCGACACAGGTGAGGTTTTGTTGCAGACAGGCATAGCTTAGGTCGTTGGACTACACCACAGATAGACACCAGAGGCTGACCTAGGAATGTAACTTCTGAAACAGTGACCCAGCCCAGAATGCAGGGGCTGTGGAAACCATAAACAAGGCCAAAGGGGGATTACTGGACACACTGGAGCAGGGTGATCCCATAGGCAACTGAAACTGTAGAACAATAACTTTTACCATTATTTCAACAATTTCACACAATGCACATAAGCTTAAAAGTCAGCTTAGCCGGGTATGGTGGCTCACACCTGTAATCCTGGCACTTTGGGAGGTGGAGGTGAGAGGATTGCCTGAGCCCACGGGTTCAAGACCAGTCTGGGCAGCTTGGTGAGACTTTATCTCTACAATAAATCAAAAAATAAGCCAGGCACAGGGGTACACACCTGTAGCTCCAGCTACTTGGAAGGCTGTGGTGGAAGGATCACACGTCAAGACTGTGGTGGCAAAAAAAAAAAGAGATGCTCTTTCTTTGTCCTGCTTCTCAGCCAGCATAAGCAATCACTGTTCTATCCTATTAATGGTTCTTTTTTTTTTTTTTTTTTAAGTAGGCGTCTCACTCTGTCTGTCATCCAAGCTGGAATGCAGTGGCACTCTTGTGACCATCACAGCCTTGACCTGCTGGGCTCAGGCAATCCTTCCACCTCAGCCTTCCAAGTAGCTGGAGCTACAGGCGCATGCCACCACACCCAGCTAATTTTTTGATTCATTGTAGAGGTGAGCTCTCACCAAGTTGCCCAGGCTGGTCTCGAACCCATGGGCTCAGGCAATCCTCTCACCTCAGCCTCCCAAAGTGCTGGGATTATAGGCGTGAGCCACCACGCCTAGCCTATTTTGGTTCTTGATGAGGGTTACAAATGCCTGTTTCAATAATTACTCCTTTCTCGTGTCACCACCCTCGGAACCCAAGCTTTCCATTGTCTCTTCTGAGTGAGGAGGAAGGCACAGCCTCAGCCCTTGACCTCATGTGTGAGCAGGGCGTGCCTCACTGCCGATTTGCAGAAGCCAGGATTCTGGTCGAGGTTATTCTGGGGCGGGAGTGGCTTAGGCTGAGGGGTTAGTGGGTGTCAGTGCGCAGTGTGCATTGCTGCCCTGGGCTGGGTGAAGCACAGCTTCTGCTGCTCCTGCCCTCTGGGGATGTTCTGTCCTGCCCCTCTTCTCCATGGTCCATTCCACATAGCGCTGGGCTGGCTCCTGGGGCAATTCAAGACTGTCAGTCTGGACTGGCTCCTGGTCCTTGAAGCATTTTGTGTTCTGATGGAAAGGCTCCCGGAGAGATTAAAGGGACCTCGGACAGGTGTGGATCCGAGTCATTGACACCTGGAAGTGGGTGCTGGTAGCAATCAAAAGGTGGTATGGATAGGAGTTGCTGAGGGAGCAGGGTAGGAAATAGATTATCAGGAGAAAAGGTTTCTTTTTTTTTGAGTTGGAGTCTCACTCTGCCACCCAGGCTAGAGGGCAGTGGCATGCTGCACACAGCCACCATAGCTTCGACCTGCTGGGCTCAGGCGATCCTTCCACCTCAGGCTTCCAGGTAGCTGGAAACACAGGCATGCACCACAATGTCCAGCTGGTTTTTTGATTTATTGTGGAGACAAAGTCTCGCCATGTTGCTCAGGCTGGTCTCGAACCCCTGAGCTCAGGCAGTCCACTCACCTGGGCCTCCCAAGGTGCTAGGATTACAGGCATGAGCCATCGCACCCAGTGAGAGAAAGATTTCAAATGTCCCTTTATGAGGCACCCCTGTAGCCTCACATCAGCCTTGTGTAGTTGATTCACCCTCCTACCCTTGCCTGCACTTTCTCCCAGGTAACAACAGCTCATATTCTGTGCCGTTCTCAGTTTTTTTTCCTTTTTTTTTTTTTTTTAAGTCGGGTCTCACTCCATTCTGAGGGGAGAGAAAGCGTCACTGATGATGACAGACCGGGACAACCAGTAATAAGCAGACCTGATGAAAACATTGCAAAAAGTCATCGAATTGTGCATCAAAATCGTCAGCTGACGCAATAAACATTGATAGAGAAACAGGAAAATCTTAGCATGAGAAAGATGTGTGCAAAAATGGTCCCGCAGGAGCTCTTGCATCATGACAATGCACTGACACACAGCATTGTCTGTGAGGGAGATTTTAGCCAGTAAACAAATAACTGGGCGAGAACACCCTCCCTCTGCACCTGATCTGGCCCCCCAATGACTTTTCTCTTTACCCGAAGACAAAGGAAATATTGAAAGGAAGACATTTTGATGACATTCGGAACATTAAGGGTAATACAACGATGACTCTGATGACCATTCCAGAAAAAGAGTTTCAAAATTGCTTTGACGGGTGGACTAGGCACTGGCGTTGGTGCAGAGCTTCCTAAGGGGAGTACTTCGAAGGTAACCATAGTGATATTCAACAGTGAGGTATGCGGTACTTCTTCTAGGATGCAGTCACGAACCTAATTGTCAGAACTTGTAAGGTCCTGCTCCCTAGTCCTTGGTGCTGACTCCCTGAAAACACATTTGCAGACGATGAGGATTAGGCCTCTCATAGACACAGCCCGTGTGTAACCTTCTGGGGTGGAGCCTAACAGGATGTAGAAATTGTTTTGGCAACAAGCACCCTCTTGACCAGCAATTACACCTCAGAGGTTTTATCCTATGAAAATTTATGCTCAGTTAGGCACAGGGCTATGTCTAGGTCCACAGAACTCTATCTCCAACTCTACCATTTCCTTTTCCCCACCACCACCATCACCATCAGCATCACCTCTACCTTTATCTCCATCATCTGTTACTATCTCTTTCTCCTTTCCAGTCTCTCCATTTCGTCTCTGTCATTGCTCTCTCTCCTTATCATTCTATTCCCCTCCTCTGATTTCTCTTTCTGTAAATCTGTATCTCTGTTCTAGCAGAATTATCAATAAGCAGAAAACTGGAAACAACCTAAATATAAAGCAATATGGAGCTGATTTAAGTTCTGATGTGTTTAATATGGGGTTGACTTAAGTTCTGATCTATGTATACAATAAAATAACCCTACGTTCAACAAATATTTGAGCACCTGTCTCTGCCAGGCACCATGATTCCAAAGGCAAACAAATACTACATAATGATTAAAATGACGCCAAAACTTCTAAGGTGGTGAACAGAAGTTAAACATTTACCTTCTTTTCTCCCCTGCCAAATCCTGCTGAAATAACATTGGCAAGGTATGAAAGGAAATAAATCCATAACACAACTTAGAATGGATAGAGAGGTGAGAGGGGCTACTGTAATTATGCTCCTTTTTTTTTTTTTTTTTAAGTTGGAGTCTCACTCCTCCTCCAGGCTGGAGGGCAGTGGCATGCTCATGGACACCGCAGCCTCGACCTGCTGGGCTCAAGAGATCCTTCTGCCTCAGCCTTCCAAGTAGCTGGAACTACAGGCAAGCGCCACCATTCCTGGCTAATTTTTTTGACTTATTGTAGAGATGAGGGCTCGCCAAGTTGCCCAGGCGGGTCTCGAACCCCTGGGCTCAGACAACCCTCTCGCCTCGGCCTCCCAAAGTGCCAGGATTACAGCCTTGAGCCACTGTACCCGGCTCAGTTGTATTCCTAATAGCAAGTATGTGGAGCAGCTGAGACTCTCGTACTCTGCTGGTGGAAACACGAAATGGTAAATCATTTTGTTTGGCAACTTCTCAAAATAGTGAAACATAAACTTACCATATAACCCGGAAATTCCGCTCCACACAAAGACTTATAGGTAAATTTTATAATCACTTTATTTATAATAGCCCCAAATTGGAAATAGCCCAAATGTTCAATGGAATCTACTCAACAAGAAAAAGAAATAGGCCAGACTCAGTGGCTCAGCCTGTAATCTCGCACTTTAGGAGGCCAAGGTGAGAGGATTGCCTGAGCCCGCGGGTTCGAGACCAACCCAGGCAATTTGGCAAGACCTTGTCTGTACAATAAATAAAAAAAATTGGCCAGGTGTGGTAGCATGCGCCTGTAGTTCCAGCTATTTGCAAGGCTGAGACAGAAGGATCTCCAGAGCCCAGCAGATCGACACAGGGGTGGCCATGAGCATGCCACTGCACTCCAGCCTGAGTAATGAAGTGATGCCCCAACTCAAAAAAACAAAAAGAAAAAAGAAAAAGAAATAAACCACTGATGCGTGACATTGCATGGATGAATCTAAAAAGTACTAAAGTAAGTTAAAGAAGCCAGACACAAAAGACTACAAACTATATGAGTGTTTTTTTTAGAAAATTTCATAAGAGGGAAATCTACAGGGATGGAACATAGTCCACTGGTTTTCAGGGCCATCATTGTAGAGAGAAGGATGACTGCAGCAGGACATGAAGGAACTTTTCAGCGGGATTAAAATGTCTAGTATCTGCCTGGTGTGGGGGCTCATGCCTGTAATCCCAGTACTTTGGAAGATGCAGGCGAGAGGATTGCCTGAGTCCATGGGTTTGAGACCAGCTTGGGCAACTTGGCGAGACCTCATCTCTATAATAAATCAAAAAATTAGCCAGGCATGCTATCGCATGCCTGTAGTCCCAGCTACTTGGGAAGCTGAGGCACAAGGATTGCCTGAGCCCAGCCAGTCAAGACTGTAATGGCCATGAGCATGCCACTGCACTCCAGTCTGGGTGACAGAGTGAGACCCTGACTCAAAATAATAATCATAATAAAAAAAAAGGGCTTATATCTCTTTCCGCCATCTCTTTGTGCACTTAAGAGCATCAACAATGCTGAAAACAGAGGCAAACGCAGGGTTCTTTTTTTTTTTTTGAGTTGGAGTCTCACTCTGTCACCCAGGTTGGAGTGCAGTGGCAGACTCACGGTCACCGCAGCCTCGACCTACTGGGTTTAGGCGACTCTTTTACCTCAGCCTTCCAAGTACCTGGAACTACAGGTGTGCACCACCACACCTGCTTATTTTTTAATTATTGTAGAGATGGCTCTCACCATGTTGCCCAGTCTGGTCTTGAATCCGTGGGTTCAGGCAATCCTCTTACCTCACCTCTCAAATTGCTGGGATTATAGGCGTGAGCCACCACCCCTGGCCAAATGTAAGGTCCTCATCAGGCTGTGTTAACTGTGCTGATGAAACATGGTTACATTGGTGAATTTGAAATGATTGATGGTCACAGAGCTGGAAGAATTGTTGTGAATCTCACAGGCAGGTTAAACAAGTGTGGTGTGATCAGCCCCGGATTTAATGTGCAACTCAGAGAGCTAGAAAAATGAAAGAATAATCTACTTCCGTCCCGCCAGTTTGGTTTTATTATACTGACAACTTCAACTGGCATCACGGGCCACAAAGAAGCAAGAAGGAAACACAGAGGAGGGTAAATTCCGGGATTCTTTTTCTAGGGATATAATGCATATGTACAAATAAAAAGCCTCAGTGGACAAAAAAAATGTCTTACATCTTTTTTTTTTACCCACCCATGCAGTAAAACAAACTTCACATGGATGAAATGCAGAATTATCTAAAATCTGAAATACTCAAAAACATGAATGTTTATCTCCTCACTATGTAATATGGAGATGACAAGGACAAAACAAACACCCAAATACTTTCATTTTTCCTATATGAAAATTAAGTAGGACCGTACACGGTGGCTCAAGCTGGTAATCCTAGTCCTTTGGGAGGCCAAGGTGAGAGGAGTGCCTGAGTCCAGGGGTTCGAGAGCAGCCTGGGCAACTTGGTGAGACCTCATCTCTACGATAAATCAAAAAATTAGCTGGACGTGGTGGCGCGTGTTTGTAGTTCCAGCTACTTGGAAGGCTGAGGCAGAAGGATCCCCTGAGCCCAGCAGGTCAAGGCTGCAGTGGCCATGAGCGTGCCACTGCACTTCAGCTTTGGCAACAGAGTGAGACTCCGACTAAAAAAAAAAAAAAAAAAAAAATATATATATATATATATATACACACACACTTTTGAAAGCTGCCTGTAATGATGCTGACTCACTGACCCCCCCCTTATTTTTCTTGTTTATTTTTTGAGTTGAAGTCTCACTCTGTTGCCCAGGCTGGAGTGCAGTGGGCAATCTCAGAGCTACCGCAGCCTCAACCTATTGGGCTCAGGCAATCCTTCTGCCTCAGCCTGCCAAGGAGCTGGAACCACAGGTGTGTGCTTCCACACCCAGTTAATTTTTTGATTTATTGTAGAGATGAGGTCTCACTATGTTGCTCAGGCTAACCTCAAACCGCTGAGCTCAGGCAATTCTCTCACCTCTGCCTCCCAAAGTACTGGGATTACAGACATGAGCCACAGTACCCAGTCCTCCTTTTTTTTCAACCTGCAGGGAACGTACAAGTACTGTCGGGTCATTAGACACATGATCAGGACCAGGAGGGTCCCAGTGAGTGCTGGGGTGGGATCCTGTCCTACAACCATTGGGCCAAATAAGGAGAAGCAGAATCTGAAATGGAGGAAGCCCTGACAACTCCAGACTCCAGAGCCCTTTGCCAAGATAGACAGAAGGAGCAGAGGCAGAGGTGAGACTACTGGAGGGTGGAAAACAGCCTTGGACATTGGAATCCTTGGAAACTGGGATCCCAGAGTTTCCTTCTGTACTCAGTGTCCATAGCCCTCTCCAAGTGTGGATAAAGAAGTTTGACAGAAATACACTAGCAGGCCATTGCCCGACCATCGGTGCCATTGCCTTGCTAGACTCTGGTGTGACCACGTGCTCTTTGAGCTATGGCTGTCACCATGCTTTCTGGCTTTGGCCCCCTTCCCTACCTTGGGGAGGTGAATCTCCTCTTTTGTTCATCCTCTCTCTCTCTCTCTCTTATTTACTTTCTAAATAAATTATATTTTCTAATCTGAAAAAAAAGAAAAAGAAATATACAAGGAGCTCCATATACACCAAAGTTTCTCACTCAGGAGCTCATTCTATTCTTGGAGGATCATCATGGTCAGGTGCATGGGGCTATCTTTAAACTGCCTATGGCAGGCCAAATCACGGTAGAATTCAAATGAACATCCATCTTGATTGCACATCAAGAAAGCACAGGGGACTTTCTGAGGCTGGATCTGTCACGGAACCCGGAGAATCCTTGGCGAAATTCACAGAACCTTTAATGCTTCCCTGACTCCAAAGCATGAGCAAGGACTGCTGTGCTTGCTTCCTGTCACCCAGTGGGGACAGGAAGTTGAAATACGTACAGACATTGAACATAGTTCGCTCTGCAGAAAGAAGAGCTGCAGAGGAAAATTCTACTGCACAAATTTCCCAGGAGACTTCAACTGAAGCATCAGCAAAACTGAAGGGTAATGAAAGAATCTGGTGACTCCGAAGGTGCTTTGCCTTGGTTTCCTGCTCAGTTGCTCTTCATGGGTCTCTGGTTTGCTTTCCTTCTATGGGAATTATCCTAAAAACCCAGGATGACCAAAAGGATCCTAATATATATGAACATTTCCTTCTTTTTTTCTTTTATCATTATTTGCAGGTCCACCACCAACATGCTAATATGGGCATTTCTGTGGACATGTTCAAGTAGTATCATGAGATGTGCTCTGGGAGGTAGGCGCGTGTATGTAAGAACATGATCTTTCAACTCTTTTTTCGGCCAGAGTCTCACTCTGTCACCCAAGATGGAGTGTAGTGGCATGACCATGACTCACTGCAGCCTCAGCCTCCTAGACTCAGGTGATCCTTCCACGTCAGCCTTCTGAGTGGCTGAGACCTCAGGCGTATGCCACCATGGCTGGCTAGTTTTTTGTAGAGACCAGGTCTTGTTAAGTTGCCCAGGCTTGTCTCAAACTCCTGTGCTCAAGCCTCCTGCCTCAGACTTCCAAATTGCTGGGATTATAGACATGAGCCATTGTGCCCAGCTTCAACTCTTTTTTTTTTTTTTTTTTGAATTGGAGTCTCACTCTGTCACCCAGACTGGAGTGCAGTGGCTGCTCCTGGCCACCGCAACCTCGACCTGCTGGGCTCCAGCGATCCTTTTGCCTCAGCCTTCCAAGTAGCTGGAACTATAGGCGCGGGTTACCACGCCCGGGTAATTTTTTTTTAATTTATTGTACAGATGCGGTCTCGCCAAGTTGCCCAGGCGGGTTGCGAACTTGCGGGCTCAGGCAATCCACTCACCTCAGCCTCCCAAGTCACGGGATTACAGGCTGAGCCACCGAGCCCGGCTCAGCTTCAACTCTTAAAACATATTCTTAATCGTTCTTTAAAAGGTCATTGGGCATTTATCCTCCCTACACACAAGTATAAAACAGTGTGTTTTAAAAATTCATTTCTATTTTTAAATTTCTTTTTTCTTTTCTTTTTTTTTAAGTATGGAATGCAGCCAGGTTCGGTGGCTCAGCCTGTAATCCCATGCCTTGGGAGGCTGAGGTGAGTGGATGGCCTGAGCCTGTGGGTTTGAGACCCACCTGGGCAACTTGGTGAGACCTCATCTCTACAATAAATCAAAAAAGTTAGCTGGGCGTGGTAGCGCATGCCTGTAGTTCCAGCTACTTGGAAGGCTGAGGTGGAGGGGTCGCTGGAGCCCAGCAGGTTGAGGCTGCAGTGGCTGGGAGCGGCCACTGCACTCTAGTCTGGGCGACAGAGTGAGACTCCAACTCAAAAAAAAAAAGTATGGAACGCTTCACGAATTTTGTGTCATTCTTGCACAAGGGCCATGCTAATCTTCTCTGTATTGTTCCAATTTTAGCATATGTGCTGCCGAAGCAAGCACTATTTCTATTTTTTTTTTTAGATACTGGGTCTCATTTTGTTGTCCAGGCTAGAGTGCAATGGTGTGATCATAGCTCACTGAACTCTCCTGGGCTCAAAGGGTCCTCCTACCGCCTCCCAAGTAGCTAACGTTACAGGCTGTGCCACCATGCCTGGTTAAAAAAATTGTAGAGATGAGGTATATTGGGTAGATGGGTCTTGAACTGGCCATAAGCAGTCCTCCTACCTTGGACTCTCAAAGTTCCAGGACTATAGATTTGAGCTACCATGCTCACTAGTGTGTTTTTAATAATGACAAAAAGAGGTAGAATTAGGAAGCATTTAATTTTCCAAACTGATAGTCACACAACACACACATATATTATCATTCATTGTTCTCTTACCACCATTGAGGCTAGATACCTCTTTATGTGGGAAATGACCATTTGTATTTCTTTTACTATAAAATGTTTTCATACATCCTGTGTCCTTTTTTTTTTAACATTGAGATTGTGTTTTTGCACTTTCTTTTCTTTTCTTTGTTTTTTTTTTTTTTTTGAGTCGGAGTCTCACTCTGTCACCCAGGCTGGAGTGCAGTGGCATGCTCACGGCCACTGCAGCCTCGACCCGCTGGGCTCAGGCGATCCTTCCACCTCAACCTTTCAAACAGCTGGAACTACAAGTGTGGGCCATGACGTTTGGCTAATTTTTTTTTTTTTTTTTTGAGTTGGAGTCTCACTCTGTCGCCCGTACTGGAGTGCAGTGGCCGCTCCCAGCCACCGCAGCCTCGGCCTGCTGGGCTCCGGCGATTCTTCCACCTCAGCCTTCCAAGTAGCTGGAACTACAGGCACATGCTACCACGCCCGGCTAATTTTTTTATTTTATTGTAGAGATGAGGTCTCGCCAAGTTGCCCAGGTGGGTCTCGAACCCACGGGCTCAGGCAATCCACTCACCTCAGCCTCCCAAAAGTGCAGGATTACAGGCTGAGCCACCGAGCCTGACTTTCGGCTAATTTTTAAATTTATTGTAGAGACGAGGTCTCACTAAGTTGCCCTGGCTGGTCTCGAACCCCTGGACTCAGGCAATTCTCTCGCCTTGATGTCCCAAAGTACTGGGATTACAGCTGTGAGCCACCATGCTGGCGTGTTTTTACACATTCTTGTCAGGAGTTTCTAACACGTTGTATTTGAATGCCATCTCACCCACTTCATCCTTGCAGGCTGATGCCCATCTACACACCCAAAAATCGATCTTCCCTGGATCTGTTCTCACAAGTCAGCCAGCTGTCAAGAAACCTGATATGTGATTCTTTCACCTGGCAGAGCCTCGCTTCGAGACAGGACCTGGTCTCCCTGTCACCTTATGGACAGTTAAAGGATGGGAGGTGGGTTTATTGATGGGCTCCATGTGGCACCCAGACCCTTTGGCCAGGATTCAGCACTCACTGCCAAAGTGACAGCCAGCAAGCCTGAAGTTTGCTCTTATGATTTTCCCCAGCTTTCCACCAAGTCTCTTGTCCTGACCACTTCAACCTCTGGTTCAAGGTCGTGCTCAGATGAATGCAAACCCAGATCTCTAGCTGCCAAGCATGTATGTGGCCAAAGTAAGCATTCAGGGACCAGGCAAAAGTCTTCCCAGGGTCCCAAGTAGACTTTCCAGAATTTCTCACCTCTCAGACCTCACCCTCATAGAGAGTCAGAGATGGAATGTGGGTCTCATCCAGACGCTCTAGCCTCCTCCCTATTGCAAATGGACTTGGACTCAGACAGGCAGCCCAAGTGACCACAAGGAGACCAGCCCAGATGCTGAGCATTACCCACCTGCTTCTTCAAATCAGACCTCACTCGAGTTGCGTCGAAGCCGACGTTGCTTCACGACCTCCATCTTCCGGACGTGCTTCAGAACAGCTCCCAGAATTGTCTGGAGATGGGACAAGAGGCGACGGAGCTCCAGGTTCAGAAGGCTGCCTCACCCCACACCCCCAATAAATCTGTTCCTATTCCTATTGGTCAGAGCCCTCACACCTGAGGGGCTTATCCCAGTGAGTATCCCCAGGAGGACCTTCTGGTCTCCTCTTCTGAGGAGAGCGCTCAGAAACGAGACCCTTTACGGTAGAGAATACTGTCTCTACTCTCACATAACTTGGCTGACTGATGAACTAACATGCTGAGGAAGAAAAAGACGCAGGAACGGCCAGGCTGTGTCTGGTGAATTTATGTTCGCCCAGCGGTGGTGCCTTTTCAAATGGTGGAACCCCAGATGATTTTGGGTGGTAAACACACATGCACTACCCAATGAGGATATGTAAATTTAAGTTGACTTTATATGGATCTTAGCATAATATCATATAAAATTTTAGTTAGTTTTATAAGAAACTGAGGTACATTTTGTAAGGACATTAAAATATGAATTTAGGCCTGGTGCAGTGGCTCAGGCCTGTAATCCCAGCACTTTAGGAGGTCAAGGCAAGAGCTCAGGGGTTTGAGACCAGCCTGGGCAACTTGGCCAGACCTTGTCTCTACAATAAATAAAAAAATTAGCCAGGCATGGTAGCACGTACCTGTAGTTCCAGTTACTTGAAAGGCTGAGGTGGAGCCGGGCTCGGTGGCTCAGCCTGTAATCCCGCGCTTTGGGAGGTTGAGGTGAGCGGATTGCCTGAGCCCACAGGTTCGAGACCCGCCTGGGCAACTTGGCGAGACCTTATCTCTACAATAAATCAAAAATTAGCTGGGCATGGTAGCACACGCCTGTAGTTCTAGCTACTTGGAAGGCTGAGGCGGAAGGATCGCTGGAGCCCAATAGGCCGGGAGAGGCCATCGCACTCCAGTCTGGGTGACAGAGTGAGACTCCAACTCAAAAAAGAAAGAAAGAAGCCGGGCTTGGTGGCTCAGCCTGTAATCCTGCACCTTTGGGAAGGCTGAGGTGAGTGGATTGCCTGAGCCTGCGGGTTCGAGACCTGCCTGGGCAGTGAGACCTCATCTCTACAATAAATCAAAAAATCAGCCGGGCATGGTAGCGCGTGCCTGTAGTTCCGGCTACTTGGAAGGCTGAGGCGGAAGGATTGCCGGAGCCCAGCAGGTCGAGGCTGCGGTGGCCGGGAGCGGCCGCTGCACTCCAGTCTGGGCGACAGAGTGAGACTCCAACTCAAAAAAAAAGAAAGAAAGAAAGAAAGAAAGGCTGAGGGTGGAAGGATCACCTGAGCCAAGCAGGTCAAGCCTGTGCCACCGCAGCCTCGACCTGCTGGGCTCCGGCGATCCTTCTGCCTCGGCCTTCCAAGTAGCTGGAACTACAGGCGCGCACTACCACACCCGGCTAATTTTTTGATTTATTGTAGAGATGAGGTCTTGCCAAGTTCCCAGGCGGGTCTTCAACCCGCGGGCTCAGGCAATCCACTCACCGCAGCCTCCCAAGGCGCGGGATTACAGGCTGAGCCACCAAGCCCAGATAATTTTTTTTTTACTCTGAGGGTGAATGTCTATGGAAACCACAATAGAGATTTTGCTAATTTGGGTTATTACAAGTATTATGAAATTTTTGGTTAGTGTATGTCATTGTTAACCAGGTGTGATAGCATATTGACCAGGTGACTTGATTTGCTCTCTCATTTTAGGACCATTTTAATTCTTTTTTTGAGTTGGAGTCTCACTCTGTCACCCAGGCTGGAGCGCAGTGGCACACTCATGACCACCACTGCCTCGAACTGCTGGGCTCAGGCGATCCTTCTGCCTCAGCCTTCCAAGTAGCTGGAACTACAGGCACGCACCATCATGCCTGGGTAATTTTTTTGATTTACTGTAGAGACGAGGTCTCGCCAAATTGCCCAGGCTGGTCTCAGACCTCTGGGTTCAGGCAATCCTGCCACTTCTGCCTCCCAAAGTGCTGAGATTACAGGCATAAGCCACTGCACACGGCTAGGTCCATTTTAATTTTATTCATCAAATATTCTTTACTTTAGATAAAATAGACTTTGTCTTGCCATGTGCTGTACGAATAGGTAATTTGCTAGAAATGCAACTTCTCAGGCAAAACCAAGGCCCATGTTAGCAAAATCTGGATAGTTAATATTTCCAGATGATTCACATGCACATTAATGATTAAGTGGATAATTTTGTTCTTTTTTTTTTTTGAGTCTGAGTCTCACTCCATCACTCAGGCTGGAGGGCATGCTCACGGTCACCCCAGCATTGACCTGCTGGGTTCAGGCAATCCTTCTGCTTCGACCTTCCAAGTAGCTGGAACTACAGGCGTGCGCCACCACACCCACCGTATTTTTTAAAAAAATTTACTGTAGAGATGAGTCTCGCCAAGTTGCGCAGGCTGGTCTTGAACCCCTGGTCTCAGGCAATCCTTTTGCCGCAGTCTCCCAAAGTGCTGGGATTATAGGCTCGAGTCACCTTGCCCAGCAAGGTTGAATGCTTTTTAAGGCTTTCCTTTGGTGTGGGTAGGTCATTAAGGTGACTGGATGGTGGTCTGTTCAACATCATCATGAAGGGAACTGTTGCACAGGAACTGTTGCCATGGTGATGGAATCTGTTTGTGTCTCTTTCTGTATCTATGCCAGTGACAATATGCTTTTACAGCTGTTCCCACAGAAAGGCAGAATCTGTTTCTCAGACCTTGGATCTGGCTGGCCTTGTTTTCTCTGGCCAATAGAAAGGTGGGAATATGAGCATGTGCCAGTTTTGGGCTTAGGTTAAAGGTCCTAAATGCTTCTGCTTTTTCTTTCAGAACCCTGCCATCTCCATAAAAACATGCCCATGTTAGCCTAGTGAAGGCTAAAATGCCATGGAGAGTGTAATCCTGGCACTTTGGGAGTGAGGTGAGAGGATTGCCCACGTCCAGGGATTTGAGACCAGCCTGGGCAACTTGGTGAGATCTTATAAATAAAAGAAAATAAAAAATTTAAAAATTAGCCAGGCATGGGGGCACACACCTGTAGTTCCAGCTACTTGGAAGGCTGAGGTGTAAGGATCACCTGAGCCCAGCAGGTTGAGGAGGCAGTAGCCATGAGTGTGCCACTGCACTCCAGTATGAGTAACAGAGTGAGACTCCCACTTGCCATGGATGGCCCGACTCATGGAGGTGACAGTATTCATGAAGACAGTTATAAATTAAGAAAAGTAGACTTATTAAAGGAAAGATACATTGTGAACGGCACAAGGGGCAGTGAGAGTGATTGCTGCCTGTAAAGAGGTGGCCTGAGGTTCTTCCTAGTGGAGTTTGTCCTGCTCTTCTGTAAGGGTGTGAATTTCAGGAGTCTCCTCAGGCATTTGGGTTCCTGCCATGCAAACAGGCAGTTCTGATTAGTTGATGTTTGACCTTGATTGTAAACTGCTCTTGAGTCAGATGGAGGTTTGTAAAGCAGCTGGTTGATTGAAGGGTTTTGTCTTTCAAACTTTTTTTTTTTTTTTTTTGAGTAGGAGTCTCTGTCCACCCAGGCTGGAGGGCAGTGACCTGCTCCCGGCCACTGTAGCCTCGACCTGCTGGGCTCAGGAGATCTTTCTGCCTCAGCCTTCCAAGTAGCTGGAACTACAGGCACATGCCACCATGTCCGGCTAATTTTTTGATTTATTGTAGAGATGAGGTCTGGTTGAGTTGCTCAGGCTGGTCTCGAAACCATAGGCTCAGGCAATCCTCTCACCTTGGCCTCCCAAAGTGCTGGGATTATAGGCGTGAGCCGCTGGACCCCGGCCTTTAAGCATTTTTAAACAGTAATAGTTTGTTTGTCAGGAATCAGGAACCTGCTGTTAACTACTTTCTTTGTTGGCTGCAGAGCAAACAGGAAATGTTTTTTAGCTGGCTAGTTGCTTTCTGCAATTTTTGTAATATCATTCTGAGATTTTCTTCCTCAAAATAGTTTACCCAGTGTATCCAATTTTTGCTGGCCTAATCGGCCTCATTTTCCTTCACAGCACTCAAAAAAGAAAAAAAAATATGCACACACAGACACAACATGGGGAGGAGGAACAAACTGTCCTAGTTGACAGCCAGCTCGCCTCAAAAGCAGAGCCACCAGTCAACAACCAGTTGACCATACACCTCCGGGAGCCCAGCTGACCCCAGAATAGCCCACATTTCCTGAGGTCGGCCTAAATTTCTAACCAGCTCAATCATGCGTTAGTAACTTTTGGGGTAGTTCGTTATGCAGTGACAGCTAACTAATTTTATTATTGTCATTTGTGAATAACGCATGTATCATTCTTAAATGAACATAGCCTTATATGTTACAAGGTAAGGCGGCAGACGAGTAGTCTTTCTCCTCTTTCAGGTCCAGTCCGATCTCATCGCCTGTCACTCAGGGAACGAGGGGCGGGGCTCTGAAGCCTTATCCAATCAAAAGCGCTGACGTGCGGGCTGTAAGTCAAGCGACCAGCGGAAGAGGAAGAGGCGGTTTCCGGATCTAGCGGGGCCTGTGTCTCCAGCTGCAGCCGCTACGCGCGTGGGTTTCTGCTGCTCTGTGTTCTCGGCTGTAGAAGGCTCAGGTGGCTCTGCCACAGCCTCTGTCACCCTATGACCTGTGCAGGAACCGGGGTATCCGTGGGGAGGACGCCGGGACACCCCGGAAGTCGAGAGATGGTGAGTGTACAAGGCCGGGTGTCACAAGGAGGGGAGGGGCTGGTGGGAACCAGCCGTAGACGGAACCCTGCTCCCCGGTCAGCTCTGGAGTCTGGGCCCACGTCCCCGCCGGACATCGCGGCCCTCGGTCCCTTCCGGCCGCCGAGTGGGGCTGGGCCAGGATGCCGGAGATGTGTCCGGTCCCCTCAGCGACTTGGCCTGGCCCAGCGCCCTCTGGGCAGCTCTGCGCCCGCAGCCCC
This sequence comes from Cephalopachus bancanus, assembly GCA_027257055.1. NCBI lineage: Eukaryota > Metazoa > Chordata > Mammalia > Primates > Tarsiidae > Cephalopachus > Cephalopachus bancanus. Next base: position 176,373 of record JAPVLO010000833.1, read on the forward strand.
GCGTCTCCCCCAGAGCGTGCGGGGACGACGGGAGGGTCGTCGTGGGAGTATCCCGTCTCGGTGCGGGGCTGTACAAGGGTGGAGCCGTGGTCGGTGAGTCCCTGCTTCCTCTTTTCTCCTGTTAAAAATTAAAGGGCGTCGTCCTGAGCACGTTGAAGACGATTCGCGCAGAAGCCGTGTGTGAATTGCAGCACCCGGCCAGGGCTTGTGGTTCGGGGTCCGTGGGAAGGGTTTGAAGTCAAGGCTTTCATGAAGTGCAGGCCAAAGTGAACCAAATTTGGTAACTGGTTGGTGACATGTCTTTTCTTTTTTTTGAGTTGGAGGCTCACTCTGTCGCCCAGGCTGGAGTGCAGTGGCATGCTCATGGCCACCGTAACCTCGACCCGCTGGGCTCAGGCGATCGTTCCGCCTCAGCTTTCCAAATAGCTGGGACCACAGGCAAGAGCCACCACACCTGGGAAGTTTTTGGATTTATTGTAGAGATGCGGTCTCGTCAAGCCACCCAGGCTGGTCTCGGACCCGTAGGCTCAGGCAGTCCTCTCACCTCGGCCTCCCAAAGTGCTGGGATTATAGGCGTGCGCCACTGCGCCCTGCCTGGTGACATTTCTGTAGTCGCTTTATTTGGACGGTCCAGGTGAAATTTTTCTGGTTACGTAATCAGAAGTTAACTGAAAGCTTGTGGTTTGTTAATCCAGAATTTCGTTTCCCTCTCAGGTAGTAATTTACAAAAAAATAAATTGAGTTCGATTTTGGTATTTTTACCTACAAACTCAGGACACTAGAGCCACCTCAGTGTGATTGCCTGCTGTATAATTATTTTTATTTTATTTTATTTTATTTTTTAGTTGGAGTCTCACTCTGTCGCCCAGACTGGAGTGCAGTGGCCACTCCCGGCCACCGCAGCCTCGACCTGCTGGGCTCCGGCGATCCTTCCGCCTCCGCCTTCCGAGTAGCCGGAATTACAGGTGCGCGCTACCACGCCCGGCTGATTTTTTGATTTATTGTAGAGATGAGGTTTTGCTGCCCAGGCGGGTCTCGAGCCCGCGGGCTCAGGCAATCCACTCACCTCAGCCTCCCAAGGCGCGGGATTACAGGCTGAGCCACCAAGCCCGGCTTGCAGTAGTGTCTTAAATATCCAATTCCAGCAGGGCACAGTGGCTCATGCCTGTAATCCCAGGGAGGTGGAGGTGAGAGGATTGCCTGAGTCCAGGAGTTCGAGACCAGCCTGGGTAACCTGGTGAGACCTTGTCTTTACAATAAATCAAAAAATTAGCTGGGCGTGATGGTGCCGGCCTGTCGTTTCAGCTACTTGGAAGTCTGAGGCAAAGGGTCTCCTTAGTCCAGCAGGTCGAGGCTGTGGTGACCATGGGAGTGCCACTGCACTCCAGCCTGGGCAACAGTGAGACTCCTACTCAAAAAAAAAAATAAGGCCGGGCGTAGTGACTCACTCTGTAATCCCAGCACTTTGGGAGGCCAAGGCCAGAGGACTGCCTGAGCCCGGGGGTTTGAGACCAGCCTGGGCAACATGGTGAGACCTTGTCTCTACAATAAATCACAAAAACTAGCTGGGTATGGTGGCGTGCATCTGTAGTTCCAGGTACATGGAAGGCTGAGGCGGAAGGATCATCTGAGCCCAGCAGGTTGAGGCTTCAGTGGCTGTGAGTGTGCCACTGTACTCCAGTTTGGGTAGCAGAGTGTGACTCCAACTCAAATAAATAAATAAATACACTGTTAGCGGTTACAGGACATGAGAGATATAGCCGCACCCGGCTATAGCTTACTTTGAAAAATGAAGTCAGGCTGGTGGTGGCTCACGCCTATAATCCCAGCACTTTGGGAGACTGAGGTGAGAGGATTGCCTGAGCCCATGGGATCGAGACCAGCCTGGGCAACTTGGCGAGACCTTGTCTCTACAATAAATCAAGAAAAATTAGCCAGGCGTGGTGGTGCGTGCCTGTGGTTCCAGCTACCTGGAAGGCTGAGGAAGAAGGATCACCAGAGTCTAGCAGGTCAAGGCTGTGGTGGCTGTGAGTGTGCCACTGCCCTCCAGCCTGGGCAACAGAGTGAGACTCTGACTCAAAAAAAAAAAAAAGAATAAAAGAAAAATGAAGTCTATTATCTTTGTTTATTGGTCAGATAAACTGAAATAAAATTCAGGCTGTACAATTTACTGGATGTGTGACAAAATACTCTCATTGGTCTAGAAGCATTGGCATCACTGGCAAGCATGTTAGGAATTCAGAAACTCAGGCTTTTACTCTGATCTCCAGAATCACCATCTACATTTTAATGAGATCTCCTGTTTGTTGTTGAACACAATAAAATTGTGGAAGGATGTATCCAACTAACCCTAAGTTCTTCATATAATGAATATACATAATTTATCCTGTGTGATGTAAATATAGCACTTAAACATGTGCATGACTGTGTCACTGCCCTTAATTTTATACTGTGTTATTTGCAAAATATATAACTTACTTCGGTTTGTGGCTCTTATGCCATCCCTTTTGCCCAGAGTTAGAGAATGCATTAGGAAATATTTCTGTGTTAAAAATTATCTTATTGAATAATTCTAGTTACTCATGTAAGACCTGTTCTCTTAATGCTCTCATTTCACCTAAAGTCAAATGAAGAACTCTGCCTGTGGTCATTTGGTAAATACTTTTTTTTTTTCAGAGACTGTTGACCTTCAGGGATGTGGCCATAGACTTCTCTCTGGAGGAGTGGAAATGCCTGGACCCTGCTCAGAGGAATTTGTATAGGGACGTGATGTTAGAGAACTACAGAAACCTGGTCTCCCTGGGTGAGGATAACTTTAATAATGATTCCTATTCAACACTAACGGTTTAATTTCCCTCCATTTTCTGGGTGTGTCTGCTTTGCATGTGTAAGCTTCAGATCCCTATCTCCAAGGAAAACTTGGAGATCTGTTGATGCAGAAAAGAAAATGTTCAAGATATTTTATTTTGACACTCATCTTTCTCATTCTTGATCTGATATGTATACTTCAGAGTAGATGAGTGATAATTTCATGAATTTAGTGGCATAAAATTTTATTGCCCACACTGTAAAATTAAGTTGCACCATTAATTTCTGATTCGGTAGTACGAGGTAGTAGAACGAAGAACCCACAAATTTAAAATACTTCCTGAATATTCTAGTTTTGATAGGAAACAGTATTTTAGGGTTAGTTTTCTAGAATTTTCTACAGTTTCATTTTCTCTATTTAGCACAGTACTAGGTGGTATTGGCAATCCCAGCAAAAGTTACATTATTTTTTCTAATAAAACAACAGGTCTTGTTATTTTTAAGCCGGATGTGATCACCTCTCTGGAGCAAAGGAAAGAGCCTTGGAATGTGAACAGATGCGACATAGTAGCCAAACACCCAGGTAGGTGGAGCGTAAATAAAGCAGTGATGCAAGCTAGAGGTCTCAAGGTCAAGGATGAAGCTAGGCCTTAAAATGTGATTGGCAAACTTTACTCCAGTGGAAGTGGTTTCAGAGAAACCTAGGTGTCTTTCTCTTGCTTTTACATAGGGCATTGTCTGTCCCATGCTCTTAAATTCTGTAAGAACTCTATTTTGCCTTTAGTGATGCTTTTGAGTTCACAGTGAAAATCAAGGACTTCTTCATGCTTATAAGAGACTGTGATCTGACTACTTGTTTTTTGGGGGTATGGGAATATTTGCATATTTTTGAGGGACCTTGTGTTAAATACTTCTTTAAGCTCTCTGCATCATGTTTGAAATGTGTAAGAGTAGTGGTGACAGAGTGGCAGAGTATATGCTTTCTGCTTTATGGTTTCCTGGCTTACGGAGGTTTCAAGTGTGATTCTTCAAAAAAAAATTTTTTTTAAGGGTTTATTTGAGCAGACAGCAATTTGTGAATCAGGTAACTCAAAACGAGGAGTAGTTCAGGGCTCCAACAAAGGGGCTTGAGAGGAAGGTTTCTTTATTTTTTTTTTTGAGTTGGAGTCTCACTCCGTCACTCAGACTGGAGTGCAGTGGCCGCTCCCGGCCACTGCAGCCTCGACCTGCTGGGCTCCGGCAATCCTTCCACCTCAGCCTTCCAAGTAGCTGGAACTACAGGCGCGCGCTACCATGCCCGGCTAATTTTTGATTTATTGTAGAGATGAGGTCTCGTCAAGTTGCCCAGGCGGGTCACGAACGAGAGGAGGGTTTCTGTAGGGTGAAGAAAATAAAGTTCTTGATTGATTTAAATCTGAATTATAGTCCATTTGCCTTATTCCCAGTGGGGACTTTTTTTTCTCCATTTAAAATGTTATTTTAGATTCACAGGGTATACATGCGTGTTTGTTACATGGGCGTACTGTGTAGTCATGGGAATTGGGTCTCGGGTGGCCCATTCCCCAGGTGGTGAACATTGTGCCCGTAGGTAGTTTCTGAACCCTGACTCCTCCCCGTGTCCCCTACCTTATTAGTGTCTCCAGGGTCTATTATTTCCATCATTGTGACCATTTAACTCCCACATATGAGTGAGAATATGTGGTGTCTGGTTTTCTGTTTCTGCATCAGTTAACACAGGATGATGATCTAAAGCTCCATCCATGTTGCTGCAGAGGACATGGCTTCAGTCTTTTTTATGGCTGCCAGAAATTTATATTCAGAACTTTTGTCAGAAAATGAAGCATCTCCCTAAATATAAGAAAATCGAATGGTATTTTAATTCAAAAATTTAGTATTTTAATATGAACTGAGCTTGGTAATTTATTTTGTTTTGTTTTTTTGAGTTGGAGTCTCACTCTGTCACCCAGACTGGAGTGCAGTGGCCACTCCCGGCCACCGCAGCCTCGACCTGCTGGGCTCCGGCGATCCTTCCGCCTCAGCCTTCCAAGGAGCTGGAACTACAGGCGTATGCTACCATGCCCGGCTAATTTTTTGAAATATTATAGCCTGAGTCCGCAGGTTCGAGACCTGCCTGGGCAGCGAGACCTCATCTCTACAGTAAATCAAAAAATCAGCCGGGCGTGGTAGCGCATGCCTGTAGTTCCAGCTACTTGGAAGGCTGAGGTAGCAGGATCGCCGGAGCCTAGCAGGTCAAGGCTGCGGTGGCCGGGAGTGGCCACCGCACTCCAATCTGTGCGACAGTGAGACTCCAACTCAAAAAAAAAAATTACTGAAAATGGTATAGTGAAGTAAGTATTCTACCAGGATCATGTTGCTGTATATTTCCTGTTTCAAGTCTGTCAATGTTTGCTTCATCTATGTGACCTGTTATGAGATATATTTATAAATTCCCAGTGAGTGAGCACTTTTATGATATTTTAATTTCCTTTGTCTCTTGTAAGTTTTGACTTAAAGTATAATTTATGAAATGACAGATTTTTGCTTAAAATGTATTTTTCCTAATATAATTGTTACCTCACCTCTCATTTGGTTAACGTTTGCTTGAAATATCTTTTTCTATCCCAACACTTTCAGTCTAATTTATGTCATGAGATCTATAGTGAGTCTCTTGTAGATAGGATATAGTTGAATCTTGAATTTTGGGGGTTTTTTAAGTCCCTTTATTTAACATAGGTCATTTGGAAAGTTTAGTTCACTAATAAATAAATAATTTTCTGAGAAAGAAGTACTTACTATTGCCATTTTGTTGTTCTATCTGATTCTTGTTGCTGTTTTGTTTTTCTTTATATTTCTATTTTTCTCGATGTCTTGTTGATTTTTGTAGTGACGTGCTTTGACTCCGTTGTTACATTCTTTTGTGTATCTCCATAGGTCTTTGTTTTGTGGGCACAATGGGAATTACATAAAACCTATTAAAGTTACAATAGTATATTTTATTTTATTTTTTGAGTTGGAGTCTTACTCTGTCCCCCAGGCTGGAGTGCAGAGGCACACTTATGGCCACCACAGCGTCAACCTGCTGGGTTCCAGCAATCCTTCCGCCTCAACCTTCCAAGTAGCTAGAACCACAGGCGCAGACCACACCCAGCTTAGTTTTTCATTTATTGTAGAGATGAAGTCTCACCAAGTTGCCCAGGCTGCTTTTGAACCCCTGAACTCAGCCAATCTGCTTGCCTCGGGCTCCCAAAGCGCTGGGATTACAGGCTGAGCCACCACGCCCCGCCACAACAGTACGTTTTAAACTAGTAACAACTTTTTGTTTTTTTAGAAAGCAGAATTTATTGAGAGGACAGAAAAGCTCCCACAGTGGAAGGGGACCTGAAGAGGTTGCCCCACTTGTAACAACTTAAGTTCAGTTGCATACAAAAATTCTGATTACATTTGCCTTCAACTTTGTTATTAATAACACTAATTATTTATTTTTACATTGCATATATGTTAACTAGTGTTTATTTTTTATGCTCTTTTGAAATTTAGATTATAATGAAAAGTTTTTTGTTTTATCATTATAATACTATAGAATTTATTTTTGAGTATGTTCATACCTTTTACAGTAAGTTGTGTATTTCTCCTTTATTTTCTTTTGTTTTTAGCATTTTAAAATTTTCAGTGGTACTGACACCTGTTTGTATTTCTTTTCTTTTCTTTTTTTCTTTTCTTTTCGAGTTGGAGTCTCACTCTCCCCCGGCTAGGGTGCAGTGGCATGCTCACAGCCACCACAGCCTCGACCTGCTGGGCTCGAGATCCTTCCGCCTCAGCCTTCCAAGTAGTTGGAACCACAGTCATGTGCCAGCATGCCCAGCTAACTTTTTTATTTATTGTAGAGATGCGGTCCTGCCAAGTTGCTCAGGTTGGTCTCAAACCCCTGAGCTCAGGTAACCCTTATAGGCATGAACCACTGTGCCTGGGTGTTTGTATTTCTTGTAGGGCAGTTCTGCCATTGATATATTTTTCAGTGTTTGGTTAGTTTGAAAAATATTTTTTCTTAATTATAAAGAGCAGTTTTGCTGGTTATTGTACTCTTACTTGGAAGTTTTTGTTTTGCAGCACTTTCACTATATCACCAAACCCCTTTCTGTCAACAGATCCGCTGGTAATCTTGTAGGATCATGCATGATACATCATTTTCCTCTTGCCATTTTCAAGAGTCTCTTGTCTGTGACTTTCAGAATTTGCTCATATTGTGCCTTATTATGGGTCCCTCTGTTTTTATTTTAGTATACATTTGGTTGAATTTACTAATTTTTTCTAATTTTTTCACATTTGAGAATTTCCAAGTTTTTTTAGTTGTAATCTTGTTCTGTTGCCCAGCTGTGGTGCGGTGGCATGACCATGGCTACAGCAGCCTCGACCTGAGGGGTTCAGGTGACCCTTATGCCTCAGCCTTCCAAATAGCTGGAACTGCAGGCGTGCACCACCACACCTGGCATATTTTTTTGATTTATGGTAGAGATGAGGTTTCAACAAGTTGACCAAGCTGGTCTCAAACTCCTGGGCTTGGCAGTTGTCTCTCCTCCACCTCCCAAAGTGTTAGGATTACAAATGTGAGCAACCATACCCAGCCTGAGTCATTTTTTGGTATACTTCAGTGTGTGTTTTGTTTCTTTTTATACTTTTCATTGATTTGTAAAATTTTTATGTAGTTGTCTGTGTTGCCATTTCTTATTGAACATGATTGAGGTGATTATTTTATTTGTTCTGATAATTTACACTGCTTTTTTTTTTGAGTTGGAATCTCACTGTCACTCAAGCTGGAGTGCAGTGGCACACTCACGGCCACCGCAGCCTTGACCTGCTGGGCACAGGTACGTACTACCACACCCAGATACTTTTTTGATTTATTGTAGAGATGAGGTCTCACCAAGTTCCTCAGGCTGGTCCCTAACGCCTGGGCTCAGGCCATACTCTCATCTTGGCCTCCCTAAGTGCTGGGATTACAGTCTTGAGCCACTGTACCTGGCCATAATACTTTTTAAGTTGATTTATGAATATTTATTTTGTTCCTCTAATTGGATCATGTTACTCTGACACTTTGAACATATTGTAATTTTCAGTTGAGATTTGGGCGGTATAAAAAGCCACCTAGAGCAGTTTTGATAGATCGGCCCCATAGCAATATACCATACTAGAAATTTTGTGACTCTCTCAAACTTGTTCTCACAGTATGTCTTACCTGAATATGTTATTTTTGTGTATTTTTGAGTTGGAGTCTCATTCTCTTACCCAGGCTGGCGTACAGTGACATGCTCATGGCCACCCCAGTGTTGCTGGCCTCAGGCGATTCTTGCAAGTAACCAGAACTACAAGTGTGCGCTACCATGCTTGACTAATTTTTTTTAAAAATTTATTGTAGAGATGAGGTCCCACCAAGTTGCCCAGGCTGTTCTCGAACCTGTGGGCTCAGGCAGTCTGCTCACCTCAGCCTCCCAGAGTGCTGGGATTATAGGCTCGAGCCACCATGCCCTGCCAGTATGTGTGTTTTTTAGTTAAAGAGGTTTGCTCATGTTTCTTTCCTTTTCTTCTTTTTTTTTTGCTCATGTTTCTTAAGAATCTATAGCTGTGTGCTATGCCTGTTTCAACCATTTACCCGTTACCTTTGTAACAAGCATTTATCCTTGATCTCAGGAGACACAACCTGTCATTCAAAGTGTATCACCACTTTTTCAGCACTCTGTGTCATGGAAGACAGAAACCAGTCTTTGGAAAGGCCCTCAAGAGCCAGAAGATTGGACACATGTATCATGATTTTCTTTCTCTTTTGAGCTGGAACCCAGGAGGTTGACATTTGCATTTCACATTTACACTGGTTGCACTGGAGAGGAGAAGTGGCTGTTGTGGGTAGATATAACTAATTTTTCTAGTTATATCTGCTATTCACGTAGCAGTTTTGGTAACTGACCAAAATTTAACAATTTTTTGGTTAAATTTGTTGTCTATAAAGGAATTAGGTCCCTTGGTATCCTATTATGCCATTTAGATGATATTCTTGGTATTTTATATTTTAGACATGTAAAGTATATGTAGCTGAATCTAATTTCATGTTTTAAAATTTCTTTCAGCTGTGTCTTCGTATTTCACTCAAGGTCTTTTGCAAGGGCAAAGCATAACAGATTCATTTCAGAAAATGGTCCTGAGAAAATATGGGAGCCGTGTTCTTGATCATTTGCATTTAAGGAAAGACTGGAGGAGTGTGATCAAGAATAAGGAGCAGAAAGAAAATTTTAATGGGCTTAACCAATGTTCATCATCCATCCATAGCAAACTCTCACGATTTAATGAGTTTGGCAAAGCTTTTGACCAGTGCTCAGTCCTTCCTGCACATAAGAAGATTCATACTGGAGAGAAGCCCTACAGTTGTGAAGAATGTGGAAAATCTTTTAACCATTTTTTGACCCTTAATAAACATAAGAAAACTCATACTGGAGATGAACCCTACAAATTTGAAGAATATGGAACATCATTTAAGCAGTGCGCACATCTTACTCAGCCTAACAGACTTCATACTGGAGAGCACCCTTACAAATGTAAAGAATGTGGCAGAGCCTTTAAGCGGCGCTCGCACCTTAGCAGACACAAGGTAATTCATGCTGAGGAGAAACCCTACCACTGTGAAGAATGTGGAAAGTCTTTTAACAGGTGCTCTAGCCTCATCCAACATAACAGAATTCATACAGGAGAGAAACCCTACAATTGTGAAGAGTGTGGAAAATCTTTTAACAGGTATTCAAGCCTTACTCACCATAAGAGAATTCATACTGGAAAGAAACCCTACAGTTGTGAAGAGTGTGGAAAATCTTTTAACAGGTGGTCAAGCCTTACTCAGCATAACAGAATTCACACTGGAGAGAAACCCTACAGTTGTGAAGAGTGTGGAAAATCCTTCAACCAGTGCTCACACCTTACACAACATAAAAGAATTCACACTACAGAGAAGCCCTACCAATGTGAAGAATGTGGCAAAGCCTTTAAACAGTCCTCAACCTTATTTAAACATAAGAGAATTCATACTGGAGAGAAGCCCTACCAATGTGAAGAGTGTGGAAAATCTTTCAAACAATACGCAGGCCTTACTCAACATATGAAAATTCATACCGGAGAGAGACCCTATCAATGTGAGGAATGTGGCAAGTCTTTTAACAAGTGCTCGACCCTTATTCAGCATAACAGAATTCATACTGGAGAGAAACCCTATAGTTGTAAAGAATGTGGAAAATCTTTTAACCAGTGCTCAAACTTTACTCAACATAAAAAAATTCATTCTAAAGAGAAACCCTACAAATGTGAAGAGTGTGGAAAAGCCTTTAAACAGATCTCAACCTTAATTAAACATAAGATAATCCATACTGGAGAGAAACCTCACAATTGTGAAGAATGTGGAAAATCTTTTAACCAGGGCTCAAGCCTTACTCAACATATGAAAACTCACACTGGAGAGAAACCGTATCAGTGTAAAGAATGTGGGAAATCTTTTAGTACATCTTCAAGCCGTATTCAGCATAGCAGAATTCATACTGGAGAGAAACCCTACAGTTGTAAAGAATGTGGAAAATCCTTTAACCAGTGCTCACAACTTACTATACATGAAAGAATTCATACTGGAGAGAAACCCTACAGTTGTAAAGAATGTGGAAAATCTTTTAAAATGTGCTCAAACCTTACTCAACATAAAAGAATTCACACTAAAGAGAAGCCCTACAAATGTGAAGAATGTGGCAAAGCCTTTAAACAGCCCTCAGCCTTATATAAACACAAGAAAATTCATACTGGAGAGAAACCCTACCGATGTGAAGAATGTGGGAAATACTTTATCTGGTGCTCAATCCTTACTGAACATAAAAGAATTCACGCTGGAGAGAAACCCTACAAATGCAAGGAGTGTGGCAAAGCCTTTAAGCGGAGCTCACACCTTACTAAACATAAACTAATTCATACTAGAGAGAAGTCCTACAAATGCAAAGAACGTGGCAAAGCTTTTAACCAGAGCAGAAGTCTCTCTCAGCATAAGAGAATTCATACTGGAAAAAAGTTCTAGGAATGTAAAACATTTGGCAAAACATGTCATAAATACTCACATCTTACCAACATCAGATAGCTCATGCTGGATTAAAGCCATATAAATGTAATGACTGTGGCAAACCCATCACAGAATATAAACCTTAGAGTACGCAAGAGTATTTCTATTGAGGGGTAACTTTACAAATGCTAACACCGGTACATTCATTTATTATATGACATCTAATTATCCACAGGAGAATTTACACTGAAAGTGACCCTCCATCAGTTGCTCAAACTTTATTTATCATAAGATAATTTGTATCGGAGATGAATGTGAAAAAAATTTATCCAAAATATGTATTTTAGAAAACACCAGAGTTTATACTGAATGGTACTTTACAGATGCTGTAAATGTGAAAAAAAAAAAAACTTATGTAAAATCTTGTCTAAATATATATCACAGAATTAACAGAAAGTGATAAAGTGCTAATACCTTCAGATATTAAGTCAGAGTGTTTATTATAGATAATAGTCCCAAATCAATACAGTTAGATAATTTACTTGTATGATGGGGACCCCAAACACCCCAGAATTCCTTTCGGAGGGTGGGCCCCTTGTAGCATAGATGTCCCCCGCGAGGTAAGGCTTCTAGGAACCTGTTGGCATCGTTGTACCAGCTAACGTTGTTGTGAGAGGCTGCATTCAGCCTTAGTGAACTTTTTTAGAGATTCTTTCAACACATATGCCCATTTCATGATGAGTGACCCACATGAACAGTCTGCCCACACCATGCTGCGTGGTCAGCAGTTTTTACCAAAAAGAGCATGACCCTCCTGTGTTCCACCCTTCCTATTCGCCCCCATCTCGTCCCGAGTGACCTTTTTTGTTTCCCAGATGACAAAAGTCCTCAAAGGGAAACATTTTGGTGATATGGAAGAGGTGAAACAAAAAATGGCAGAAGCACTGAAAGACGTCAAAACTGATGCATTCAGAATCTGTTTTGAGCAGTGGATTAAGCATCTCAAATAGATATATTGTAGTACTCTGAAGGTGACTGAAGTTTAAACATGTACAAATAAATATGCAATTTATTAAAAATAAGCTTCTGGGTTTTTTGGGTCCCCCTCATATATTATTAGACTCATGAAGAGCTGTAATTACATTCAAGGTAAACTTTTTGCATTAAAGTAATCATAGACTTTTGTAAACCAAATATTTACGTAATTCAACTTTCAAATCATGTGAACATCTACCTTTATTCCCGGTATTTGTGTGAAAGCATGTGGGCAATGCTTGCTGCTTCAGAACTAGGAAAGGTCCTCCTTTTTAGGTGGGCATTATTTATACACTTTAATGAAAAAAATTAAGGACACTAGATTGTAAGGCACATGGAGAAAATCTAAGTGGAGAGACTGTGCTTGTCTTATAACACTCTTCTAAGTGGTGTATGAGGTATGTGTTCAAGGTAATATTCTGCATAATAGATATATTTTTAGGAATTATTTTACCATTTCTACATTAAGGTATTACTGTGGATTTTGAAGTACTTTTTTCCAACTAAGGGTAACTATGTTTTAATAACTTAGTGTTTTAAGATGTTTATCCATTTATTGAACTATAACCTGTCACCAACATTAACCTGTACCACCTTACTCAAGGTTATAAGGAATTGATAATAATAATATACTATTGGGTAGCATAGGGAAATGACATTGCCAGTTATCTTTTTTCCCAGTGCCTTTAAACATCAAATAATTTTGAGACTATTGATCCTGTTGGTTATGTTTCTTTTTCTTTTTATCACTACAGAATTGTTATGACAGTTATGCTTATATAAAAATATAGTCAAAAGTCTAAATTCTAAACTATTTACAAAATTGTAGTCTACATTTTTTAAACATACACCTTCTAGCCTGCAGAACACAGACTTTTAGTTTTTATTTACGAGTAGTTACATGTACAGGTATAACATAAAGATAGCATTTAGAGGTAAGAATTATGGAGCAAGTAATTGTTTTCATCTGTGGGTGTTTACTTATTTTTCAATGGAAAAATACTGTAACAAAACAATTTAAAGTGTGATAATTTACTAGCAAACTACACACAGGAAAAGTTTATCCTACGCATCATATGCACACAAGTCTTCTTTGCCTGTGTTTCGGCCCCAACTTTCTTTTCCCACTGCGCTCCCCATCCCATACCGCTTCATGCAGTACTTTGTCCGTTCTAATGAAAGGCTGGAATTTCTAATGTGGCAACAAGTTTTTAGCTGGAGAGTTTCAGTCATTTGCAGGTTACAAATACACTGTTTAGGTCACTTAGTTTTAAATAAAGAAGATACACCGTCCACAGGCCAGAGGATTAAGTTTGTTGGTATTGTGTGTAAAAGAAAAATGTAATTAGATTCTAAAACAGGGGTAAGTACGAAATTAGTTTGAATAGGCAAAGCATTAATAATGAGCTATATATTGTGAATGGTATATATAGAAACATCTGAATTTTTAAATCTCACAAAATATATCTTAAATAAAATTTTAAGAGATTTATTGCTAAGAATTTTGAATTTAATTTTTTGTAATACACAATATAACATTTTTATGTAGACTCTATGTGTTTATATGTGAATTATTGACCAAAAATAGAAGAACTTCTATAAATTTAAAATCTGGAATAATTTTTTTTCCAGATTGATATTGGAATTTTAGGAAATTTCTTGCTCTTCTGATTATTGTGGTGTAGACAGTGTCTGTAAGGGCAGGGTGTCTTACCACTCTTGTATGTGTAGTGTTCATGAAGATAGGGTGTTTATTCACTGTGGTCTGAACAATGTCTATGAGAATGGGGGTATCTTGTCCCTGCGGTCTACACAGTTCATGGGAATGGGGTTTTTGGTCCCTGGGGCCTGAACAGTGTCTATGAAGACAAGATTTCTGGTCCCTGAGGTCTAGACTGCATCCATGAAGATGGTGTGTCTGGCCCCTTTGGCCTGAACAGTATTAGGACGAGAGTGTCTGGTTCCTGTGGTCTGGACAGTGTCTATGAGTATGTAATGTCTGCTCCCTGCGGTCTGGATAGCATCTATAAGGTCATAGTGCCTGGTCATTGTGATCTGCACAGTGTTCATGATGACGTGGTTGTTTGGTCCCTGTGTTGAAGACAGTGTTTATAAGAATGAAGTATCTGGTCTCTCTGAACTGGTCAGTGTTCATGAGGACGGGTGTGTTTCCTGTTGCCTGGACAGAGTCTACAAGGACAAGTGGTTGGTGATGTGATCTAGACAGTATCCATGAGGACAAGGTGTCTGGTCCCTGTGGTCTGGAAGGTGTCCATGAGCACGTGGTGCCCAATTCCTATGGTCTAGACAGTGTTCTAAAAAAGTGTTGGGAGGCCAAGGTGAGAGGATTGCCTGAGTTTGAGACCAGCCTGGGCAGCTTGGCGAGACCTCATCTCTACCACAAATAAAAAAATTAGCCGGGCGTGGTAGTGCATGCCTGTGGTTCCAGATACTTGGAAGGCTGAGGTGGAAGTATTGCCTGAGCCCAGTAGGTCGAGGCTGCAGTGTCTGTGAGCGTGCCATTGCACTCCAGGCTGGGCAACAGAGTGAGACTCTGATTCAGAGAGAAAACACAGAGTGTCTGGTCCCTGTGGTCAGACAGTTTCCATGAGGCTGAGGTATCTGGTGACCTGGGAATTGTTCATAAGGATGGGATGTCTGGTTTCTGTGGTCTGGATGGTGTCTTTGAGGATGGGGTGTCTGTTTTCTATTGTCTGGACACTGTTTGTGAGGAAACGGTGTGTCGGTTCCCTGTGGTCTAGTCAGTGTCTATGAGGACAAGGTCTCTGATTCCTGTGGTCTAGACAGTGCCCATTAGGACAGGGTGTCTGGTGCCTGTGACCTGGACAGTGTCTATGAGGTGGGAGTTTTGGTCCCTGTGTCTGGACAGCGCCAATGAAGACAGCATGTCTTGTCCCAGTGGTCTAGTCATGGTCATAGATACTCTCCAACCCGTAAGGCTAGAATCCTCTCCTCATAGACACTGTCCAGACCAGAGGGGCTAGACACCCTGTTTTCACAGACACTTCCCAGAGCATGGGGACAAGACTCCCCATCCTCATAAACATTGTCCAGACCACAGAATCCAGAAACTTAGTCCTAAAAAAACTCTCCAGACACAGGGACAGTCATCTACAGGTGTTAGACAATCTATCCTTATGAACACCATCTAGACTGCAGATGCCAGACATCCTCATTTTCACGGACACTATCCAGACCATACGGATCAGAAACCCTGTACTCAGGTACACTGTTCAAACCACAGAAACCAGACACTGTTTTCATGGATACTCTCCAGACCACTGGGACCAGACACCATCCACATGGACCTCAAGTAGACCACAGATACCAGATACTCTAAACTCATAGACACTGTTCAGGTTATGGGGACCAGATACCCCACCTTTATGGACACTATCCTGACCCCAGTGACCAGAGACCCTGTCCTCATGGGCCTGTGCAGGCCACGGGTCAGTCACCTTGTCCTACTGTGAAGACCTCAGGGATCAGCCTGTCCTTATAAACACTGTCCAACCCATTAGCCATACGTTTGTCCTCATGGACACTGTCTAGACCACAGAGCTAAGACACCCTTGTCTTCATGAACACTTTCCAAACCACAGGGAAAAGACACTGTCTTCATGGACACTGTCCAGACCAAAGAAGTTAGACACTTCCATTCTCATACTGTCCAGACCACAGGGACGAGACATCCCCATCCTCATGGACACCGTTTGGACCAAGGAACCAGACACTTGTTCTCATAGAAACTGTCCAGATCACAGGACACAAACACCATGTTCTCGTGGAACTGTTCAGAATACAGGGATTGGATACTCCGTCCTCATGGAAACTGTCTAGACCATAGGGAAAAGATACCCCACACTAATGAACACCGTCTAGGCTAAAGGACAAGAAACCTTGTCCTCGTGCTCGCTGGCCAAATCACAGGGAGCAGACACTCTCATCATCATGGATGCTGTCTAGACCACAGGGACCAGAGACTCAGTCCTCATGGAAGCTGCATACCTCAGAAAACAGCCAAACCATCCCGATAGGTACTCTCCAGACCACAGAGATCAGACACCTGGTCCAGATAACAGGAACCAGACGTTCCATCTTCATAGACACTGGACTGTGGGAACCAAGCCTTTTGCCCTCATAGAGACTGACCAGATTAAAGGAAACCGACACCTTGTCCTCATGGACACAGTACTCACAGTCCTACAGAGTACACTCCATCCTCCTCAACAGCGTCTGGACCACAGGGCAAGACTCCTCATCCTCACGATCACTACCCCAACAGCAGAAACAGAAACGACACCCTCACCTTCATGGACGCTATCCAAACCACAGGGACCAAACACCTTTTCCTCATAGGAACTGTTCAGACCACAAGAAATGGACATCTTGTCCTCACGAACACTGTCCAGATAACAGGGACCAGACGACCTGTACTCACGAACTCTGTCTAGACCACAGAAACCAGACACATCATCCTCATGATCACTGGCCACCAAAAGGCCCAGATGCCCTCGTCCTTACGGACGCTGCCCAAACCACAGGGACCAGACATCTCATCCTCATTGACACTGCCAAGCCACAGGCATGAGGCATTTCCTTTCTCATGAACACTGTTCAGGCCACAGGGACCAGATACCACGACCTCATAGATAATGTTCCAACTACAGGAACAAGGTGCCCCATCCTCACGGACATCTAGATAACAGAGACCAAACACCCCATCTTCAGATACTCTCCAAACCACAGGGCCCAGACACCTTGTCCACATGGACACTTCAGCCTGCAAAGACCGGACACCTTGTCTTTATGGACACTGTCTGCACAACAGGGACCAGACGCTTTGTCCACGTGGACACTGTCCAGCCCACAGGGACTAGACACCCTAACCTTAGGGACACTGTCTAGACCACAGGGGTCAGAACTGCCTCTTTATGTACACTGGTTAGACCACAGAGGGCCAGGCAGCTCAGGCCTGTATTAACTAGCACTTTGGGAAGCAGAAGCAAGAGGATTGCCTGAGCTCAGGGGTTTGAGACCAGCCTGAGCTAGCAAGACCTCATGTCTACCATAAATTAAAAAAAAAATAAGTTGGGTGTGGTGCCTCATGCCTGCGGTTCCAGCAACTTGGAAGACAGGTGAAAGGCTCAACTGAGCCCAGCAGGTCAAGGCTGAGGTGGCCGTGAGTGTGCCACTGCATTCCAGTCTGGGTGACAAAGTGACTCTGGCTCAAAAAAAAAAAAAAAAAAAGAGACCTCAGGGGCCAGACAACCCAACCTCATGAACATTGGCTAGACCAGTGGTCCTCAATATTTTTGGCATCAGGGACCAGTTTCATGGAAGACAATGTTTTCATGGATGGGGCAGGAGTGAATGGTTTCAGGATGATTCAAGCACATTACATTTATTGTGCACTTTATTGTTATTACATTGTGCTTTATAGTGAAATTTTTTTTGAATCAGAGGCTCATTCTGTCATCCAGACTGCAGAGCAGTGGCACCTTCATGGCCACTGCATTCTCTACCTGCTGGGCGCTCTGGTGATCCTTCCACTCAGCCTTCCAAGTAGCTAGAACTACAGGTGCATGCCACCACGCCCAGCTAATTTTTGATTTACTGTAGAGATGAGGTCTCACCAAGTTGCCCAGGCTGGTCTCGAACCTATAGGCTCAGGCAATCCTCTCACCCCGGCCTCCCAAAGTGCTGGAATTATAGGTGTGGGCCACGGCGTCTGGCCTATAATGAAATATTTATGCAACTCACCATTATGCAAATCAGTGGTGGCCCAGAGCTTGTTTTCCTGAAGCTAGACAATCCCATCTGGGAGACAATAACACCTGAAGTGTGTTGCTTATGTCCCGTCAACTCCAAAATCTCATTTTGGTCGCTGTCAGTGCAGAAAACCCTGTTTGACAAAGGTAGGATGCTGGAAATGGAAGCAAGCTTTCCAGGGCTGATCTGACAGGAGGCGGAGCTAAGGTGGTCATGTGTGTGATGGGGCGTGGCTGTAAGTACAGGTGAAGGTTGGTTGCTTGCCTGCTGCTCACCTGCTGCGTGACCTGGTTCCTAACAGGACATGGACCTGTATTGGTTTTTGGGCCCGGGGGTTGGGAACACCTGATCTAGACCACAGGGGCATTGACACCCCATCTTCATAGACACTGTCAAGACCACAGAATCCAGAGAGTGTGACAGTCACAAGGCCAACCATATGTCTGCAAGGATTCTGTTGCCGGGTCAACCAGATGTCCGTGGGGATCTGTCACTGGTGCAACAGTCACGGGGTTGACCTGATGTCTGGGGGACTCTGTCACCAACATGACAATCTCCGGGTCAACCAGATCACCACAGGGATTCTGTCACTGGTGTAATACTCGTAGGTCAATTAAATGTCTGCAGGGTCCCTGGGTCAATGAGTTGTTTTTAGGGACTATGTCACCAGCAAGACAGTCAGGGAGCCCAACCAGATGATTTTGGGAACTCTATTACCAGGTAGACCAGATATTTGCAGAAACATTTTCACTGGCACAAAAGTCGCGGGGCCAAGTCTGTGGGGACTCTGGCACCAACATGACAGTCACTAGCTTGACCAGCTATCCACGGGGATTCTCTTGCCAGGCCAAGCAGATGTCTATGGGGACCTGTCATCTGCACAACAGTCACAGGGTTGACCAAATGTTTGTGGGGATTCTGTCACTAGCGTGACGTCACCAGGCCAACCAGCTGTCAGTGGGGACTTTGTCACCCATACTGCAGTCACCAGGTTGACCAGCTTTTTCTGGGGATTTTGTTGCCAGGCTGGCTAGATGTCTGCAAGGACACTGTCACTGGCATGATTGTCACAGGGTAAGCCAGATGTCCCCAGAGACTTGTCACTGGGCTGACCAGGTGTCTGCCAGCACTTTGTCATTGGTGCTACAGTTGCTGAGTCTACCAGCTGTTGCCGGGGACTTTGCCACTGGCACTGCAGTCATCAGTTAGACTAGATGTTCCCAGGGAATTTGTCACAGGCACAGCAGTCACAGGACCAACCAGCTGTTTCCAGGGAATTTGACATCAGTGTGACAGTCGTGGGGCCAACCAGATGTCTTCAGGGTCTTAGTGGCCGGGCAAACCAGTCACAGGGTTGACAAACTATCCCTGAGGACTTAGTCACCAAGCCAACCAGATGTCCCTAGGGAGTTTGACATCAGTGCACAGTTGCGGGTCTGAGCAGTTGTTCCCAGGAACTTTGTTGCTGGGCTGAGCAGATGTCCGTGGGGTCATTGTTAATAGCTCAGTTGTTGCAGGGTCCACCAGATGTCCACAAGGACTTTGTCACCAGTGCAACAGTTGTACGATCAATCAGATGTCCATGGATACATTGCCACCAACACTACAGTTGCTGGGTTGACTAGATATACACAAGGAATCTGTTGTTGGGCCAGCCAGATGTCTGTGGGATTCTGTCTCCAGGTTAACCAGATGTCTGCAGGGACATAGTCACTGGTGTGACAGTCACAAGGTTGACCAGCCATCACCAGGGTCTTTGACACTGGCACAACAGCCACCAGGTTGACTAGCTGACCCCAGGCTGACTAGCTGTCTTCGTCTCTGGGGCAACAGTCACTGGGTTAACAAACTGTCCCTGGGTACTTTGGTGCCATGTTGACCAGATGTCCGCAGGGAGTCAGGCACAACAGCCATAGGTTGACCAGCTGGCCATAGATAATTTGTCACCAGCACAACAGTCATCAGGTGCCCAGATATTCACTTTTACCTTGTCACCAGTGTAACAATCATGGTGTCAACCAGATGTCTGTGGAAACATTGTCATCAGCATGACATTCGCAGAGTCATCCAGATTTCTGTGAGGACTCTCTCCATCGTAACAGTTACCAGGTCAACCAGCTGTCCCTGGAAACTTTGTCACTGGGCTGACCAAATGTCCATGGAAATATTGTAGTCAGCATGACAGTTATGGGGTCAACGAACTGTCCATGGGGATTTTGTCGCCTATACAACAGTAACCAAGTCAACCAGTAGAGACTAAATCCCCACAGACATCTGGTCGACCAAGTGACAGTCACACTAGTGAAAAAGGCCTCAGGGACAGTCTGTCACCCTGGCAATTGTATAGCCAGTCACAAAGTCCCTGCAGAGATCTACTCAATCCTGTGACTGTTATGCCAGTAACAATGCCTCTGTGGACATCTGGTTGACCCAGTAACTGTCACACTGGTGTGTCCTGGTGGACATCTGGTCAACCCTGCAAGTGTCATTCTGGTGACAAAGTCCCCATCAACGTCTGGTTGACTCCACAACTGTTGTACTAATGAAAAACCCTCACAAACATCTAGTTGGCTTGGGGACAAAGTTCCTGGGACAGCTGGTCGACCCAAGAACTGTCATGCTGGTGACAATGTTCCCACAGTCATCTGATTAACCCCATGACTGTTGTGATGGTGACAATGTCCCCACAAATATTTGATTGACCCAGCGACAATGTCCCGGGGACATCTGGTCAACATGGTGACTACTGCACCAGTGACAATGTTCTTATTGACATCTGGTCAACCTGGTGACTGTCATACGGGTGTCAAAATCCCTAGGGATAGCTGCTTGACCCAGTGACTTGCACTGGAGACTGTCTCCACAGTCATCTGGTGTTGGGAGCCAGCCTTGGAGGCCCGCCTGATTGACAAATTCCAGGTGCGCTGAGGACCCCCCCGGCCGCAAAGTGAGTCCGGGCAGCTGAGGCCCTTCTGTCTTCCGTCTTTGCTGTTGATACAGCTGAAGAAATTCTGTGCAGTCATGGAAGAAGAAGATGGCATGTTTATGCGAAGAATCACAGCTAACCTGGAGATGTCATGGTTCATTTTTCCATTTTCCCACTATGCCGCTTGGCCTTTTCTAACATATGCAAGGGTTAAACTCTGAAGCACATCAAGAATGCTTTCTTTCACTTGGTTATAAGTTAGATATTGCTTAAGTAATAAATGATATAAGTATATTCACTCCTTATTTGATTTAGGATTATGCAGTTTAGTGTTTAGACATAAGGTTCTTTAGAAGCACAAGTTTATAGTAAGTTTATTATGAGCTCATTATAAGTTCTAACACTTATCTAGGAGTTATGTAGGTGATTTATAACACTGTTTTCACTGACTTAGGATAAAGATTACCTTTAAGGTTTTTACTTAATTCAATAGTTAAAACTCTAAGTTAACATTTATAAAGTGGGTTTTCACTGAACTCATAATATACTAATCAGACACTTTTATGACAACTTAGCTAAAGACAGAAAGCAACCTTGGGGGCCTGGGAAACATTACTAGAAGCTTCTTTTGAGTTTTCTTTAGAAACAAGCACTGCAGGATAAGAGAAAAGTAACGAAGACACCTGGGCAACAAAGGCGATTACAGAACTCTGAAGGCCATAAAGCCCCAGAAGGAAGACTACTGCTAAACTTTCTGAGACAGTTCAAGGACTGTAATTCGGGACTTTGGACTAAAACTATCATCTTTGGCCTTATGAACAAGACTCATTGTCTGAATGTTTACAGGGTTCTTGGCTGGTTTGTTGCTGAGACCACTAGACGGTGGTAACTTGTAGAGCATATGGACGTGAAGGAATTTCTTTGTCTTGCCCCTTTACGAGTGGTATAAGAGCTCTGTGTTAACTAGCAGTGAATCGTCATCTGTTCAAGAAGCAGGTGTCCGGTATATGATCTTCGTCTTTCGCCTGTCCGTCTCTCCTTCAGGAGATCCACGGCCTGGCAAGGGGCTGGTCCCCTTCAATCTGGTTTACTCTGTGACGGTCATCTGGCAACAATGTTTTTGCAAACATTTGGTCTGCTTGGTGACAAAGTCCCTGGGGACAGCTGGTTGGTCCAGTGACTTTCATACTAATGACAAAGTCTTCATGGACATCTGGTTGGCCTGGCAATAAAGTCCTTGGGGACAGCTGGTTGACCTTGCAATTCCTGGCCAGTAGCAAAGTTCCCAAGGACAGCTGGTTGAACCCACAATGGTCACACTGGTGACAAAGTCCTTGCAGACATCTGATTGGCCCAGTGACAAACTTCTTGGAGACAACTGGTTGACCTGGAGACTGTCACCTTTGTCACTGACAAAGGCCTCACAGATAGCTTGTTGACCTGGCAACTGTTGCATCTTTGACAAGGTCCTGAGAACATCTGGTCAGCCTGGTGACAAAGTCCCCAGGGACAACTGGTTGACCCAATGATTTTTGCACCAGAGACTAAGTCCTTGGGGACATCTGGCTGACCCAATGATAGTCACACATGACAAAGTCCCCACAGACATCTGGTCAACCCAATAATATCCCCAGGACAGATGGTGGACCCTGAAACTGTCATGTGGGTGACAAAGTCCCTGGAAAAAACTGCTCCACCCAACAACTGTCATGTTGGTGACAATGTCCCCACAGATGTCTGGCTGACCTGTTGACAAATTTCCCAGGGACATCTTGTTGACTCAGTGACTGTCATGCCAGAGGCAAAGTTTCTGTGGACATCTGGTTGACCCAACAACAAAGTCCTTGGAAACAGCTGGTGTCATGCCAGTGACAAAGTCCCTATGGACATCTGATTGGCCCATTTACAATGTCCCTGGGGACAGCTGGTTTACTCGGTGACAGTTGCACCAGAGACTAAGTCCTTGGGGATAGCTATTTGACATAGCAATTGTTACACTGGTAAAAAAAAATTTTTAGGCACAGGGTCTAGCCATGTTGCCCAGGCTGGTCTCAAACCCATGGGCTCAGGCAGTCCTCTTGCCTTGGGGTAAAAAATATTATAAAGCTACAATGAAGGGCCGGTCTCCATGGCTCAGCACCAAGGGTACCTGCATAATGAACATTTGTATACCTAACCCTGCATTGTATCCCACATCTTCAAAATTTAAAAACGAAAATAAAATAAATTACATGCATACCCTACTGTGTAAAAAGCTACGCATATTAGAAGACACACACAATGAATAACCACAAAAGATTAAACCATTCAGATCCCAGTGGATTGTCTTCCAGTGAATTATCCCTTCAGAATGCATGCACTGTGCTATGGAGACCGTTATTTTGACCAGGACTCAGCAGACTCTTCTGCAAAGGACCAGACAGTAAGCAGTGAAGGTTTTGCAGACCACACAAGGTCTCTGCTGCACATTCTGAGTGCACATTCCTTTAAAAACGAAAAGCAGCCAGGCACGGTGGCTCAAGCCTACAATCCCCCAGCACTTTGGGAGACTGAGGCAAGAGGACTGCCTGAGCCCAGGAGCTCGAGACCAGCCTGGGCAACGTGGTGAGACCTCATCTCTACAATAAATTAAAAAATGAGCCGGGTGTGATAGTGCAGGCCCGTAGTTCCAGCTCCTTGGAAGGCTGAGGCGGAAGGATCGCCGGAGCCCAGCAGGTCGAGGCTGCGGTGGCCATGAGCATGCCACTGCACTCCAGCCTCGGCGAGAGTGAGACTCCAACTCAAAACAAAATATTTAAAACGAAAAACACTGCCTAACTCAAGGGCTATCCTAAAACAAGGCCTGGGTTATAGTTTTCCCATCTTGTTTGGGTCATAGACTGTTCTAGAATTAATAAATAAATAACCGACCCCAGATGACGACCTCGTAAGTCCACCATGACCAGAGCAAGCTCTGAGTGGAATGGCGTGTTTAGTGCTATGGAGCGGGAGCCCATGTCAGCTAAGAGGGTCCTAGAAAACCACATCTCAGCTGAGGCCTGAGGGACCAAGAAGCCACCCGTGGGAGCAGAAGAAGGCCTTCTGGGCGTGGGGAGGACAGTGAAGAGGACAACTTGAGGGACGGAAGGCGCAGCAGAAGGCCTTCTGGGCCGATGGATGACAGCGGCAAGGTTCTCAGGTGGAAGGAACCTGTTGAACAAGACGCCTAGAGCGGGTGAGGGGACAGGGGGTGAAGTGAAGCCTGGGGGTCCAGCCAAGTTGCCTGGGAGGGTTTCAAGAGGATTCCACAGAGGAGAGCTTCTGCAGTAGAGGGGGACAGGGAGAGATCCCGTTAACAGCGCTGGAACAGGACACAGTGGAATAATCCAGAAGGAGGTGGGCCCAGACAGCTGGGGCAAAAGTGCACCTTGGAGAAGCAGGCTGTCTGACCGTGTCCTCAAGCCATTTAAAACAACTATTAAACTTGTAAGTCATTTGTTGTTATTCAACCTTGAAATAAGGTCGTCACTGAGGCACACGCTGCTCTGACATCCATGAACCAGGTCGACCAAGTTTAGAATGAAGACCTTATATTCCCACATATTCATTTTTTTAAAAAAAGTTGCTGGCCGGGTTCTGTGGCTCAGCCTGTAATCCCAGCACTTTGGGAGGCCAAGTCAAGTGGATTTCCTGAGCCCACGGGTTCAAGACCAGACCGAGCAACTTGGTGAGACCTCATCGCTACAATAAATCAAAAATTCACCAGGCATGGTAGCGGACACCTGTAGTTCCAGCTACTTGGAAGGCTGAGGTAGAAGCATTGCTTGAGCCCAGCAGGTCGAGGCTGTGGTGGCCATAAGCATGCCACTGCACTCCAGCCTGGATGACAGAATGAGACTCTGACTCAAAAAAAATATTTAAATTTAAAATGTTAAGCTCCATTACTTTTGTGCTACCTCAGAAAAATGAAACATGAAGACCAGACCACTCAAGGTAGAAACAGAACAAATCCTCATGAAAGGAAGAGAATTCTCTACACACTTCTGCATCTTCCTGCAAGAACCACAGCCTACTTCCTATCAGATGGACCACATGGGGGACAGTCTTCAACAGCATGACAGGCATGAGAGGGAAGGATGACAAGGAACGCTCCTGTTTCACAGGGCCTAGAGAGACTCAGAACCATGTGCGGCATGCCGGCCTGGACTGAGATGGGATCAGATATAAAAGTCTTTTTTTTTTTCTTTTTTTTTTTTTTTTTGAGTTGGAGTCTGACTCTGTCACCCAGACTGGAGTGCAGTGGCCACTCGCGGCCACCGCAGCCTCGACCTGCTGGGTTCCGGCGATCCTTCCGCCTCAGCCTTCCAAGTAGCTGGAACGACAGGCGCGCGCTACCACGCCTGGCTCATTTTTTGATTTGTTGTAGAGATGAGGGCTCACCAAGTTGCCCAGGCAGGTCTCGAACCCGCGGGCTCAGGCAATCCACTCACCTCGGCCTTCCAAAGCGCTGGGATTACAGGCTGAGCCACCGAGCTCGGCTTAAGGCCTTTTTCTCTAAAGGACATTAGTGAGATAATTGACAGAGTTAGAGTAAAATCTATAGATAAAAAAAATATAGGACATTGTTCATTTTCCAGGTTTTGACCATTGTATTGGAATTATGGGAGAGAATGTTCTTTTCTTATTCAAAGGAAATACACTTGAAAGTACTCACGGTCAAGGACAGGGTGTCTCCAACATCTGCTCAAATGGTTTTTAAAAAGGTGTGTGTCTGTGTGTGTCTACGCGTGTATGTCTGTATCTGTGTGCAGCTGTGTGTGTCTATGTGTGCATATGTGTGTATGCATGTATGTCTGTGTCCGTGTGTGTGCATTTGTGTGTGCCTGTGTGTCCATGTATAGAGAGAAAATGAGAAAGCAGAAAGAAGACGTGAACCACATGGTAGATTTAGATGGGAGAAAGATGCCCATTTCTCTTCTCTCGACTGTTCTGAAAGCATGGTGTTATGTTGTTGTTTTTTCAGTTTGAGCCTCACTCTGTGCCCAGGCTAGAGTGCGGTGACACGGTCACAGCCACCACAGCCTCAACCTGCTGGGCTCAGGCGATCCTTCGCCCCAACCTTCTAATTAGCCGGAACTACAGGCGTGCACCACCACACCAGCTTATTTTTTGATTTATCGTAGAGACAAAGTCTCGCCATGTTGCCCAGGCTGGCCTCGAACCCACAGGCTCATGCAGCCCTTTCACTTGGCCGCCCAAAGGGCTGGGACTATAGGTGTGAGCCTGGCCTGGAGTTACGTTTTCAGGGAGGGGGTGGCCAGCAACCAGCTACTCGATGAGCGTGTGCCGATGGGAGCCAGTCCCTCGCACCCAGGGAGTGGCTGTCCCTGTGGCCTCACCAGCCTCGTTGGGCATGTGCTGTTCAGCTTCTCGGGGCACCCCAGCTTCTTCCCTCACTACAGGATCCTGCGGGGGTTCTAGTTCTTTCATTAGGATTTGTTTTGTTTCTACCTTTAATGGTCTGGTGTCAATGTTCCCACATGGGAAGCTACCTCTGATTCCTTTTTAGCAGGATAAATGATCCCTTTAAACTAGGAAGAAACCAGGTAAAGCAAACAGCCATGCTGGGTGTTTGCTGGGGGATTTGGCATGGGATCATGGAATTTTCTGCCCCTGTGGAAGGAAGAAAGTGTGTGTTGAGCATAATGCTCGTGCTAGCCTTGAAATGGATGATTTTCTTCCTGAAAAACAGACCTGCGAGCACAACATGAACTTCCTGTGCTTGTGAGCAACGTGCTTCTTTCCCCGCCTGGTCCCACACCCTAGCAGCTGTTAGAAGTCTGTGACCACGTACGTGGTGCACATAAACGGCGCACACATCCGGACATCTTCGAGAAAAGCAATACCTGCGATGGCTTTAAGTGTGCGAAAGCACAACTAAACTCATTGCAGCCCCAAGGACAGTTAGAAATGGATTCCAGTTTGTAAATTCCAATATCAGTCGGGGTGTTGGTTTTTGGCGGTGATTGTGTTTTGTTTGTGGAGTCTCGACGATAAAACACGTCCGTGTTTTTCAGGGTGGTACCAATGTTTTGCTAGCGTTACTGCAGGACTCCAAGAAAAATGAAAAAATGCTACACTGTCACAGCACAAGACTGAAAAAGAAAACTCTGCTGCCAAATATCACTCTGATTGCTTTTAAGATTTAGACATCTGGCAAGTGTCATTAGTTTAAGTATCGTTGTTATGACACCAGAATTTCACTCTTATTCAGCAAACAGGTATTAGGCGCCTACTGTGTGTTAGGCACCATGAGAAGCAAAGTCAAACAAGACCTAACTCTGCTCTCATGTTGCTGTCATTGGCCAGGATTTCCTTCTTCCAGCAAACTTGAGGGCTGTGTCAATGCAACATTGCACTCAGCAGGTGTGAGTTTCTATCAGTAGAGTACTTCTCCCAAGGACTAGACTCAGGGAGAGAACGTTCCAGGATAGTTGCCAGGTCAGTGGCTGGAGACAGAGCATCTTCGGAGACCAAGGAGCTGGTATCTCCAAATCAGCGGTGTTCACCCACAGTGAGTTCACTCACGGGATACTTCATTTTGCTGAGAAGTGCCATTTTGTTAAGATGTAGTTGGATATCAAAAATCCATTTTCATTTCATTTATTTATTTTTTGATTCTTTTTATTTTTTACGTTGGAGTTCTCACCCTGTCACCCAGGCTGGAGTGCAGTGGCACACTTACAGCCACCGCATTCTCGACCTGCTGGGCTTAGGTGATCCCTCAGCCTCAGCCTTCCAAGTAGCTGGAACGACAGGCAAGCGCCATCATGCCCAGCTAATTTTTTGATTTATTGTAGAGATGAGGTCTCACCAAGTTGCCCAGACTGGTCTCAAACCTATAGGCTCAGGAAACTCTCTTACCTTGGCCTCCCAAAGTGCTGGGATGATAGGTGTGAGCCACCGCACCTGACCTATTTTATTTTTTAAAAATGGAGACAGGGTCTCGCTATTTTGTCAAATTCCTGGGCTCAAGTGATCCTCCCGCCTCATCCACTCAAAGTGCTGGGATAACAGGTGCGAGTGACCATGCTAGCCTCAAAAACACATTTTAATATCATACATCTCGTTTAGTGTTGCTAACTGAGTAGCAGAAGAACAAGAATAAATGCAATGTAAGTTCTTGTCCTAGTCCTTTAGGGATGAAATAGCAAAATGCCCAAGACTGGGTCATTTATAAATAATAGAAGTTTATTTCTCACAGTTCTAAAGGCCGGGAAGCCCAAGATGAAGGCATTGGCAGGGTGGGTGTCTGGGGAGGGCCTGTTTCCGACTTCCAAGATGGCGCCTTGTGGCTGTGTCCTCCCAGAGTGGAAGGCAGGATGGCAAAGGGTCTCCCCTGGTGTCCTCACACGGCAGAAGAGAGGGCGGAGGAAGACTCATTCCCTCAAACTCTGCTAGATCCCCAGTCCCACCCATCGAGGCGCCATCCTCATGGCTTAGTCGCCTTTAGAAGTCCCACCTCATAACACCACCATACTGGCGATTACGTTTTAGCATATGAACTTGGGGGACATGTTCAGACCACAGCAGTTCCTACCTGCTGGCATAGCTACTTCATATCACTTTTGAGTTTATTAAAAATACCACGTGCCGGGTGTGGTGGCTCACGCCTATAATCCCAGCCCTTTGGGAAGCGGAGGTGAGAGGATTGCCTGAGCTCGGGGATTCAAGACCAGCCTGGGCAACATGGAGAGACCTCATCTCTGCCATGAATTACAAAAATCAGCCAGGCGTGGTAGTTCCAGCTACCTGGAAGGATGAGGCAGAAGAACTGCCCAAGCCCAGCAGGTCAAGGCTGCAGTGACCGTGAGCATGTCACTATACTCCAGCCTGGGTGACAGAGTCAGACACCAAATCAAAAAAAAAAATAAATAACATAACATGCCACAGGATTCCATTCATTCAAAAGAAGAATCACATGCATGTTTGTGACAACAGACCAACATTGTGGGAATACATTCATAAGTTCCAAGATCAGCACCTAGAGAGACAGCGCTGACTTGGGTTAATGGATTAAATTAATTAATGGTGTATTTGTTGAAAAAGAGCCTCGTAACTTTACAATACTCTTTTGTGTGTAAGTTTGAAGGCCTATAACAATATAAGGCGATCATTAAAATAATATAGGAGTGGCCAGGTGCGGTGACTCATGCCTATAATCCCAGCACTTTGGGAGGCTGAGGTGAGAGGACTGCCTGAGCCCACAGGTTCGAGACCAGCCTGGGCAACTTGGTGAAACCTCATCTCTACAATAAATAAAAAAATCAGCCAGGTGTGGGGGCTCATGCCTGTAGTTCCAGCTACTTGGAAGGCTGAGGCGGAAGGATCACCTGAGCCCAGCAGGCCGAGGCTGCGGTGATCACGAGCATGACACTGCACTCCAGCCTGGGTGACAAAGTGAAACTCCAACTAAAAACATAATATCGGAAACTTTTTACAATGTGGCAAAATACGTACAGTGGAATTTTATAGATTAGCCAAACCCCAAGATGGTCCCCAATGTTCCCCGCTTCCTGGAAGTCACAACCTTGTGTCATGGTCTCCTAAACTCTACCAGGTGTAGTCCGTACAACCAAAGGAATGTAGTAGAAATGATGACGTGTCACTTTTGAGATGAGGCAGAATCTGTCTTCTCTGTCTGTCTCTCTCTCTTTCTCATCACTCCCTCTGGGGCAGACCAGTCTTCATATTAGGTGAGTTCTTGGAGAGGTTTACTTGCTGAGGACCGGCCGCCTCTTGCCAGTAGCCATGTGAATGAAGTTGGATGCCAGTTCTGCAGCCCTCAGCTGGCCGTAGCTGCAGCCCTCAGATGACTGTACCCACAGCCACAGCTTGACCACAACTTCATAGGAAAGTCTGATTCGGATCCACTCAGCGATGTCACTTCCAGATTCTTGACCCTCAGAAACTGTGTGAGATAATAAGTGTTTACTGCTTTAGACAGCTGAAGTTTCAGGGTGATTGTTACATGCAATAGATAACTCATACTGCTAAGTGAAAAACAATAATGTGTGAAAGAAGTTTGCCAAAGTGTTGACAGTGATTGTCACCAACTGATGAGTTATGAGAGATTTTTGCTTCGTATTAGACTTCTTGTATTCTTTCCTACTTTTCCATATTAATTACGTATCCAGTGACTTTTTTCTTTACTCGAAGATGAAATATTGAAGACATTTTGATGACATTCTGGACATCAAGGGTAATATGACAGCTGTGATGACGACAGCTGTGATGACCGTCATTGCTTTGACGAGTGGCCTGGCGTTGGTGCATAGCTTCCCCGTACTTTGAAGGTGAGCATAGTGAGACTCAGCAGTGAGGTACACAGTACTTATTCTAGGGTGAGTTTGTGAACTTAATTGTCAGACCGTGTGCTGGAAAGAAAACCAGGCAAATGTGATTGTGGAAGCACCTTTAAGCAAGGTGTGTCCTCAGGATTCTCCAAAGAATTCATCTTGGAAAGAAACCTTCCATATGTTGTGAGATAGTGAACTTGTTGTTGTTGGAGTCTCACTCTGTCGCCCAGGCTGGAGTGCAGTGTCACGCCCACAGCCAACATAGCCTTGACCTGCTGGGCTCAGGTGACCCTTCTGCCTCAGCACACTGGGCTAATTTTTTTATTTATTGTAGAGATGAGGTCTCGCCGAGTTGCCCAGGCTGGTCTTGAACCCGTGGGCTCAGGCAATCCTCTCACCTCAGCCATCCAAACTGCTGGGATTATAGGTGTGAGCCACTGCACCCGGCCTGAGATGGTAGACTGAATTCTCACCACATGCTCCATATCAGAGACTATCTGTAGGAAATAACTGTGTGTCTCGTCCTTCAAGCTCAACTGTATGTACTTCAAGCTGTGGAATTACAAGTCAAAACCCATGATATCTATATCAGAGCTAAAAAGATTCTTGGAGATGGTCAATTATCTTCAGGTTGTAAAATACTGAATTCAGTTATTTGAAGTTTCTTTTTTTTTTTGAGTTGGAATCTCACTCTGTCACTCAGACTGGAGTGCAGTGGCCGTTCCCGGCCACCGCAGCCTCGACCTGCTGGGCAGCCTCGACCCGCTGGGCTCCGGCGATCCTTCCACCTCAGCCTTCCAAGTAGCTGGAACTACAGGCGCGCGCTAATTTTTTTGGTTTAGTGTAGAGATGAGGTCTCACCAAGTTGCCCAGGCAGGTCTCGAACCCGTGGGCTCAGGCAGTCCACTCACCTCGGCCTCCCAAAGTGCTGGGATGACAGGCTGAGCCACCGAGTCCGGCCTTTTTTCTTTCTTTTCTTTCTTTCTTTTTTTTTTTTTTTTTGTTGAAGTTTCTTGGAAAGGGTACTTGACTATGACTTTCAACCTGAGCTCAATGGAAAGCTGCGCATATGTAAACCATCCGCCTTTCTTGGTGGTCTCTGGGTCAGGATCAATAGAATGAAAGGGCTACTTTTTAGGTAACTTTCTTATTCTTGCCCGGAAGAACAAAGACACTTGAAAATTAAACCGTATCTTAATTAGAAAGCATTTGGGAGGCTCAGAATAAACTCTAAAACGAACAGAAAATAAAATTGGAAGCAACATATATCCAGCAGTAGGAAAGATTAGACAAATAAAATGTACACGCACTATAATGCCTCCGTGTGGATTTGTTGACTTTGTTGTGAAGAGGACAAATAACAGAATGGTGTAGGCTGATTCCATTTCATACTGTCTAATGTATTTGGAAAAAACGTTCTAAACATACTCAAAATTCTGTACTATTTTTGGACAGCACATTTAGGAGTGGTTTGTCTTTTCCTCTGCCCTATTTTTTTCCCCTAAAATAAACGTGGCAATAGTGTGACCTCACGTACCCACAGGTTCTAACTCAAGGTCAGGACTATTAGTGATAAAGTATTGTTTTTGCACCGTTGGCACAAAGGTCATGGCAGTGTTGTCACCTGTCAGAATCGAGGCAGGACCGCCAGAGTCGCGGTAAGCCTTGTGTCATCCTCAGAGCAGTGTCGTGCGAGTGTCCGTCAGGCATGTCAGTGCTGAGCCGGGCGTGGGGGCCGGCACCTGCAGCCCCAGCTGCTCCAGAGACTGAGCTGGGAGGATCGCTGGAGGCCAGCTTGAGCACCATAGTAAACCCTCTCTCTTAAAGAAACGTTAAAAACAAAGAATGTTAGTGATGGAGTATAAGTGTATTAGAGCTCTACATTGATTCCATCTTTTTAAGATTCTGTGTGATGAAATGGGAAATACGTAGACATCACTTCTGCGTACTGAAGTACTGTGGCTTGCCTCAGGAAAAGCACTTGTGTGAGTGAGTTGTGAGTTGAACTTTTTCTTACTTTTACTGGAGAGTGACTGACACACTGGTTGTCTGGCCATAGATACTGGCATACGTTTTCTCAAATGAACTGAAGAAAACGGACAGACGGCACTTTTTTGCCAGTGATACGATTCAAGGTTTCAAACAGAGATTAGATTGGGAATAATCTTGTGACACCACGGTGAGCCTGACTGCTTCTCACTACCTAAAGAAATTTTTTGTTTGAGTTGGAGTCTCACTCTGTCCCCCAGGCTGGAGTGCAGTGGCACGCTCAACGGCCATGGTGGCCTCAACCTGCTGGGCTCAGGTGATCCTTCTGTTTAGCCTTCCAGGTAGTTGGAGCTACAAGTGTGTGCCACCACACCTGGCTAATTTTTTATTTATGGTAGAGTCGAGGTCTCACCAAGTTGCCCAGGCTGGTCTCGAACCCCTGGACTCAGGCAGTCCTCTCGTTTCTGCCTCCTAAAGTGCTAGGATTACAGGTGTGGGCCAACACGCCTGGCCCTAAATAAAAATTTTTTTTTTTGAATTGAAGTCTCATTCTGTCCCCCAGACTGGAGCGCGGAGTCATGCTCCCGGCCACCACAGCCTCGACCTGCTGGGCTCCTGCAATCCTTTCGCTTCAGCCTTCCAGGTAGCCAGAACTATAGGCGTGTGCTACCACGCCTGGCTTCCTAAATAAATTGTAATCAGATTTGTGGTACTATTAAGGCATGTGATTCTTTTTGTAACATTATATAAAAGGATGAATTTGATATAATGAAAAGTTTCAGCATTTGGAAGGTCTGTGTAACTCATCCAGTATTTTCCTGGTGACCATTGCATGAGGCTGTGACACTTGCGGGGGTAGAAATTCAGAGTTCAGGAGTGCTAGTGGATTTAGTGTGACAGCAGAGTGTTCACAGTTAGCTTTCGGGTGTATGTGGTACCTTTTCTTTTTTTTTTTTTTGAGTCGGAGTCTCACTCTGTCGCCCAGACTGGAGTGCAGTGGCTGCTCCCGGCCACCGCAGCCTCGACCTGCTGGGCTCCGGCGATCCTTCTGCCTCAGTCTTCCAAGTAGCTGGAACTCCAGGTGCGTGCTACCATACCCGGCTGAGTTTTTGATTTATTGTAGAGATGAGGTCTCGCTGCCCAGGCGGGTCTCGAACCCGCGGGCTCAGGCAGTCCACTCACCTCAGCCTCCCAAAGGCGTGGGATTACAGGCTGAGCCACCGAGCCCGGCTGGCACCTTGTCTTTTAAGCGCCACATGGCGAAGTATTTGAGTATAGGCAGGAAGCAGAGACAGAAGCTTAGTAAATAGAGTCATCATGAGTGGCAGGTGGGTGGGCAGCTAAGTGCTTGAATCGTGGTGGGAGTAAGGGGGAACGTTTTATCTGGGTCTTGGCAGATGCACAAGAACACACTAGAGAGAATGAGACGCGGGGAGTGCTGGGTAAGGGAGCAGCATCTGACGGGCGTGTGAGCGAGGCGTGTGGTCCAGGGCACGCGAAGGCCTAAGGCCCCCGTGCCTGCCAGAGACGTGAGGAAGACTGAAGGCTGACTCCCGGGGCCTGACACAGTCGGCTTTGCTTTCTGTGGCTGCTGTAGATACGTCCTCTGGATATACAGCGGGTGGTGACTGTTGGCTCAGAAGACTCTGATCTGGGTGGTTTGGGGTCGGCGGCACTTGAATCTGCCCGTATGAGCGCTCTGAACCTAGGTAAGTTGGTTAGTCTCTGTGCCTGTTTCCCGATATGTAAAATGGAGCTGCAGGGAGCACCCATGTAAATGTAGGCCTTGGCAGTGTCCGTCCGCGTCGTTGTTACAGTGCATACTGCATGCACAGGAGTTCACAGTGAGCCAAAGTGTGTTTCTTCCTGGAGACGGTACCTGCCATGGAGGGGAGGCTCTGATGCGTACAGCCTGCTGAACGCCACCAGCTCTTGTTCCTCTCCTGACCTTTACGCTGGGGGCCGGTGTCTTGACCCGTGTGCGGTAAAAACGAGTGTTTCTGTAACTGGCATTAACATACTGTATGTTCACATACGTGTAAAAACTACTTTGATTATGCTTTTGTATAAGCTTATAGAGTAGCTTTGCTTTCCTTTCACACTTTCTAGATTTTTCTTAGCACAAATTTTGACATACTTAGAAAAATCGGTTGAGCTTAAGTGTTGTAACAGTGTCCTCTGGCTTTCTTTTTTATTTTAAGTGGAGTCTCACTCCATTGTCCAGGCTGGAGTGCGGTGGCACCCTCGCCGTCACTCCAGCGTCGACCTGCTGGGCTCTGGCAATCCTTTCGCCTCAGCCTTTCAGGTAGCTGGAACTACAGGCACACGCTACCATGCCTGGATAGTTTTTGATTTATTGTAGAGACGAGGTCTCGCCAAGATGCCTGCGCCGGTCTCGAACCCACGGGCTCAGGCAGTCCTCTCGCCTCAGCCTCCCAAAGTGCTGGGATGACAGGCTGAGCCAACGAGCCCGGCCGTCTGGTTCTTCGGAAACAAGAAATCCTTTGTGTTGTCTCACAGGACTTGTCTCTTATGGCAGACTTTCCCAGAGCAGTAGGCCGTCTTCGTGTCACTTGATGCAGCTGAAACTGTGATTAACTTCAGCTTCTTAGTCCTTTGTGCTTGGATACCCTCTGAGGGAACGGAGTGCTGAGGATTGTGCAGGACAACTTATGCCAGTGCAGATGTCTCAAAAATGTGTTTCCTTGATGCTTTTCTTTTCTTTTTTTTTGAATCAGTTTTACTCTGTCACCCAGGCTGGAGTGCAGTGGCATGCTCACGGCCACCACAGTCTCAACCTGCTGGACTCAGGCGATCCTTCTGCCTCAGCCTTCCAAGTAGCTGGAACTACGGACACATGTACCACCATATCCGGCTAATTTTTTGAAATTTTTATTTATTGTAGAGATGAGGTCTCGCCAAGTTGCCCAGGCTGGTCTCAAACCCGTGGGCTCAAGCAATCCTCTCAGCTTGGCCTCCCAAAGTGCTGGGATAATAGGTGTGAGCCACCGCACCTGGCCTCCTTGATGCTTTTCATTCAAATTGTATGAAAAAGCAAATACAGAGATGAAATACACTGAGATATGATCGATTAGTTGAGAAGTGGTTTTCAGGAATCACGAGTGCGTCCTTCCACATCTTTGAACAACAGAGCGGACAATAAATTGCGTTTTATTAATGTGAGAGGAAGAAAACGACACTGCATTGTCTGCTCAAGTAGAAGAACTCCAGGCAGAAGACGTCCAACAAATTACTGTTGCACAACCTGTATCAATGAACCTGCAATGCATGTCGGTGACCTGTTTCACACGTTAGAAAAATATATAAAGTTTTGATATTTTTGTCATAACTAAGTTCCTCAGTGTCTAAAATTTCATTGTAAGTCAAACATCACTGCAGAAAAGTAATGGGTTCCTGCGCTCTACTGTTTAATACGAAGCGATCTGTTTTTCACTATTTCGTTGAAAAGTGCGATTGAGTGGCTGGCAGGTGATCCCGAGACGTCTCCGAGCGCGAGGGGCTGAGTCTCTTGGGCGTTTGCTGTGGGCATTAGAGAGTGAGTGCAAGCTGGAGCCGCTTTGCTGTTTCTGGGACGGGCGGCTTTCTCTTCATACCACCTTCCCCTCGTTTGAGGAACAGGTCCCAGGGATTGCGAGGACTCTGGCGATCTCTCTGCAGACCTCGCTTCGCGTGGAACTGGCCGTTTTTACTGTGCTTCCTCATTTCCAGAGGGGTGTGTCCTTGGCCCCGCGGCCAGCAACGTCACGCGGCTCTCTGGTCTCTCCCAGGTTGTTTCTGACGAAAACACTGAAAGAAGCGACAGGTAAAAAGAGAGCCGAGCTCTTGGGAAGCATCGCCGAGAAGCTCGCAGGAGCAGCACAGACACTGGGGTACTCCCTGGAGCGGAGAACCCCGCGCATGCGGCAGAGGGACAGGAAGGTAAGACCGCCCTGCAGTCTGCCCAGCTGGCCCCGGGGGTTCCCCCTCGGTCCTCCCCGCGCTCGCCTCTCCCCTGTCGCCCTCCACGCAGCGCGGGGGGTCCCTGTGTCAAGTCCCTTGCAGCCAGGGACTGGGCGAGCCTCAGAGGCAGTCCCTGCGGGCGGCAGGCCCTCCCTGTGAGGAGCCGTCCCTGCGGGAGGCGGCGAGGATGAGCCTTGGGACGCGGCTCCCCTTCCCTGTCTTCGGGGTCTGGGGGGGCGGGGGGGAGCTGGCGCCTCTGGGCCTGGGTCCGGGGCTGTTCACGGAGGCTCTCGGAGCCCGGCAGAAGAGCTGGGAGGCGTCCGCAGGTTTGTTGCTGGACGAGGGCTTGCATCTCCCCAGCGCCCACGTCGGTGCAGCCTGTCCATCAGCGTGGTCTCGCCTGGTCCTCGGGAGGACCGGGAGCGTCGGGAAGGCACTTCCGTCCTTGTCACGCCTGCGTTTGGATTCAGCTTCAGGGTGGCGGGAGAGTCGTTTCTCTGGCTTGTTTTTAACCTGGCGGGTTGTTTCCCAGTCCTTTTAGTCTTTTTTGTGCTGATGGGTATAAAATAACTCCTGTTTCAACGAGCATTTCTTTGATTATAAAGGATGTTAAATTGCTTTCTGTTGGTTGCCGTTTCTTTCGTGAGCTGCCTGAACTTTGCCCGGTTTTTTGTCAGAGTTAGGGTTAGTCTTTTTCTTACCTGGGTGTTCGTCTTTCCCTTTGTTTATAGTACTCCCTTTTCATTTAAAGACATTAATATACACTAATTTTATTGTATATTTTACAGACTTTTTCATCAGTTATTAAGTCCTAATTTTGTTCTTGATTTAACTTGATAGTTATTTTTATATAGTCAACTCTGTCCTTTCCTTCTCCAATACAAAATTGCAAAGACTTTACTTGCCTTTCTTTTCTTCTAGTAGTCTTATGGTTTTATTTGTAGCTAATCTTGAACTCCAGCTGCAGATTATTTTGGTGCGAACAGTAAGACATAAAGCAATGACTTCATTTGGTTTTTCCCAAATGGCGAGCAGCTGTCTGGAAACGTCCTTGGCATGATCTGTCCTTTCCGGCAGCCTCATGGAGGACGAAAGGAGGAGGAAAGCGGGCACGTCAGAGGGGAGTGCTTCGTGAGACGCAGAGACTGCAGGGGGAGGACTGGAAACCAGAGTTGATTTTCGGGTTGTGTCCTTCTGACTTGGACATTTTCGCTAGACGCACAAAGACGTGGATTATTTGAAGATGTTTTGTTAAGGAGCAATCTAGACATGATGCCTCCAGTGTGAACCAGGAAGAATGGAGCTGTGGTGGGCTGGAGTTGGGCCTGTTTTGTCTTCAAGATGACCGTCTGAGGAGCGCTTGCTGGTCATGTGACTTGCGTCCCAAAGGGCACCACAGAGCTAGAAACCGCCCTGCTTCGGGGATGTTGGCAAACAAGCTTGAGTTTTTCAGGTGAAAATAGGGCTGTCTGGTCTTGGCAGGGTGGGTGAGGGGAGTTCTGTCCTACCGTGTCTTCTGCTAACAAAAACTAACAGGTATTACATGGGGTTGATATTTAGCAATGGATATTATTTTTTTGAGTTGGAGTCTCACTCTGTCACCCAGGCTGGAGTGCAGTGGCATGCTCATGGCCACCGCAGCCTTGACGTGCTGGACTCAGGTGATCCAAGATTTCCCATAACCACCCAGGCGCCAACTCAGAGCTGATAACAGTCTGGGAGTGGGGTATGGTGGGGGAAGTGGGCTCAGAGACCACCGGTGTCGGAGTTGGGAGTGAGACCGAGGCTCTGCCTCTCAAAGGGGAGTTTGTTAAGAATATATGACAGCCGGGCTCGGTGGCTCAGCCTGTCATCCCGTGCCTTTGGGAGGCTGAGGTGAGTGGATTGCCTGAGCCCGCGGGTTCGAGACCCGCCTGGGTGACTTGGTGACACCTCATCTCTACAATAAATCAAAATGAGCCGGGCGTGGCAGCGCGCGCCTGTAGTTCCAGCTGCTTGGAAGGCGGAGGCGGAAGGATCGCCGGAGCCCGGCAGGTCGAGGCTGCGGTGCCGGGAGCGGCCGCTGCACTCCGGTCTGGGCGACGGAGTGAGACTCCGACTCAAAAAAAAAGAATGGCAGCTGAAGCTTGTCTGAGCTTACCCAAGGCCCGGCGCTTTTCTTTTCTTCTTCTTTCTTCTTCTTTTTTTCGAGTCAGAGTCTCACCCCCTCGACCTGCTGGGCTCCGGCCGGCCGCCCTTCCGCCGAGCCTGCCAGGCAGCCGGAAGCCAGGCGCGCGCCCCCACGCCGGGCAGGCTGGCTTGGGTGCGCGGCGGAGACGAGGCCTCGCCCAGGCGCCCGGCTGGTCTCGAGCCCGCGCGCTCGGCCACGCGCTCGCCTCGCCTCCCGGAGCGCGGGGATGACGGGCTGAGCCGCCCAGCGCGCCCACCTCGACGCCCCCGCGCCCCCGCGACGGGGCTCCCTCGCGTCGCCACCTTCCGGGCCGGGAAGCCGAGGCTCGTGGCCCAGCGCGGCCGCTCGCTGTGCCCGCCCTGGCGTGGCCCGCCGGCCTGGCCGCGGCTCCGGGCTGAGGCCCGCGTGCCGCCCCGGCCCGCCCCGCCCCCAACCCCGGCCCCGCCCCCGCGCCCCGCCCGGCCCCGCCCCCAACCCCGGCCCCGCCCCCGCGCCCCGCCCGGCCCCGCCCCGCGCGCGCGCGCAGGCCCCCGGGGGGTGCCCGGCGGCCGTCCGCGGAGAGACCCGCCGCGGCCCAAGCTGGCCCTGGGCGCGCGGGGTCCCGGGGTTTCGTGGAGCCGGGGGGCGTCGGGAGACCCCGCCGCGCCTGCCGCCCCGCGGCCCGGGGGTCTCCGCCGCTGCTTTCGGGCGCCCCCGGGGGCGTGGCCCGGGTGGCCCCCGACTCCGTGGGCGCCCTCGTGGGAGGCGCCTCCCCGGCAGGTTCCGGGACTGCCCGCGCCAGCCGCGGGAGACGCGCGGGAGCCCGGGCCGCCCGTCGAGGCCCCAGGGCGCGGGCCGGTGGCTCCCGGCGGGCGAGCCCCTGGGCGCTGCCCACCCCGTGCTGGAAGGCCGCCAGGAGAGCGGCGCCTCGCAGAGTCCTCCGCTGGCCCGCCCTGCCCGACGCCGCGTGGCCGGGGAGAGTCGAGAAGGACTGTCCCCCAGCGCACGACGGTGTCCCCCGGCTCCAGCATCCGTTGGGCCGGACGCCTAAGGGCGCGTCGGAGCGCCCCGGTGTCCCCACTGCCCATCCTCCTGGACCTGCGGTGAGAGTCAGGCCCCCTGAGGGTGGGGACAGTTGTCACCAGTGTTTCCAGGGCGGGCACCCTGGCCGGTCCTGCCGGGCGCGCCTCGCTTGTCTTCAAGGGGCCAGTCATCGTCCCCCGGGAGAGTCCTAAGAAGAGTTTGCTCCGCCCGGTACCTGCTCGGGGCCCCGAAGGGTGACCCCTCGCAATTCGCCGCCGTCAGGAAGGCCAACCAGGGGGTGGGGGGAGGACTGCGGGCGGAGAGTGGGCGGAAGGGGCGTTTCTGTCCTTCCTCTCTTCGTCTCTCACCCGTGAGTTTACCCACGAACCCACCCGTTCGTGTGTCCTTCCGTGAAGCGGGTCTCCGGCTGCAGCAATCAGACCCATCTGTGAATCCACTTACCCGTCCTGACACAGGTCTGTCAGTGAGTCGGGTGCTCTCCCACCCCACTCAGGATTCCTTCGTCACCCGCGAATCCGTCCATCCGTTCATCCGGTCTTCTACCAACACATTCGTAATCCAGCCATTAATCCACTCATCTGTAGTCATCCTCTCGTTCACCCCCCATCCTTGCTCACATCTTTGTGTGAACCGGGTCTTCCGCAGCCTGCACAGAATCCGTCCGTCCATCCGCTGGCCTGTCTGTCGCGAACCCCCGACTCCAC
The DNA here is from genome assembly GCA_027257055.1 of Cephalopachus bancanus. Lineage (NCBI taxonomy): Eukaryota > Metazoa > Chordata > Mammalia > Primates > Tarsiidae > Cephalopachus > Cephalopachus bancanus. The sequence continues at coordinate 216,193 of JAPVLO010000833.1, forward strand.
CCATCCACCCGTCTCTCACGATGCCGTGACTCTCTGCCGCCTCTCCATTCTGTGTCTCATGACCCCACAACTCTACCCTTCCCTTCCTCGACCTGTCGTGCACCCACGGTTCCGCCCCCATCCCCCGCCTGTTGATCCAGTAATCCATGCATCCATCCAGCCAGCCAGTCATCCATCCACTCACAGACCCCCCTTCATCCGTCCAGCCGTGAAGCCAGTGACCAGCCATCTACAAATCCTTCCATTCGTTTGCAAACCCAGGACCCCATCCATTTCTACTCTAGTCATCAAACCGTCCACGCATCTCCACACCCATCGACGTAGTCGCCCAACCGTTCATCCGTCCGTCTACCCGCCCACCCATCCACCCACGATCCAGCCCTGTTAGGCCCTTCCCACCCTATCAGACCCCTTCATTAACTCACACATCAGTCCATCCATCCACCAGCCCAGCCACCCAGTTTTCCGTCCTTTTACCCATCCCACCTTCATTTGTCCGTTTCCTCCTTTAACTTGATGGGTTTTTACTATATGTCAAACATTGGGGGAACTAAGGGTGGAAGAAAGAAGCACCTGGGCATCAGAGCTTACCCTGGGCCTACACGGCGTAGCTCCAACCAAGTGGAGAAAACGAAGCAGAAAATATTCCTCCAGGTTAAACAGGCTTACGCTGGGCTGAAGGCACTGTCCATGAGTTTAAAGACCACGGAGAGTAAACACATGGCTTACATAGCATTCCTCCACATCCTGTACTCATGGCGGGCATGACTAATGGATCACAACACCATCAGACCCTTTCGCTAGGCCTCAGAACCCTTCCTCACACAATACTCCGGGCAGACACCTCTGACCTCTCACGAGACATGATCAGTGAAAGTATGGAATCCTTGTCTCAAATGCAAGCAAAAGCAAGGACAGGCGATTCACAGACTCGCGTATTCAAGGGCGAATTCTTGAACCGTGTGTGAGATTCCCTGGCGGGCCCTGCCGGGGACACTGGGGTGCGACGGAACAGGCTCTGACGGCCCTTCAGCGGAGAGGCCGAGACCTCAGGCGGGTGGGCGGAGCTGGTGTACACCTGCCTGGCCTCTGCCTCTGCCTGGGGTCCCTAGGCAAACAGCAGGTGGATCCTCAGGTCCCAAGGCCATAGCCAGGCGCCATCCCAGACCCCTCCCAGCCATCTGGCTCTTTGGGGGGCTGATGACAAACACCCCCTCTGCGTCCCCACGGACATGCAGATGTGGTCAGATAAACAGTTGCAGAGATACGAGTGTGTGTATACTTACGGTCAAACAAGGCCTTTCTGAACAACAGAGCCAGAGGTGGTTCAAGGTCAAACAAGCCCTCCTGCAGCCTTGCTCTTGAGGCTGAAATTAACAGCAATAAGCAGAACAATAGCCTTTATTAGGCACAAACCCTATGCCAGGCCTTGGATTAGATGCCTTGTGTAAATTATCTGGGGCCGAGCCCCTGTGCTCACTCTTGGAATCCCAGCACCTTGGGAGGCTGAAGCAGGGGAATCACTTGAGCCCGGGAGTTCGAGACCAGCCTGGGCAACATAGTGAGACTTTATCTCTACAAAAAATTAAAAAATTAACTGGGCTTGGTGGTACACGCCTGTAGTCCCAGCTACTCGGGAGGCTAAGGCCAGAGGATCGCTTACACCCGGGAGTTGGAGGCCGCAGTGAACCACGAGTGTGCCACTGCATACCTAAGTGACAGAGTAAGACCCTGACTCTGCGCTGGGCATGGTGTCTCAAGCCTGTAATCCCAGCACTTTGGGAGGCCGAGCGAGTGGATTGCCTGAGTCCACGGATTCGAGACCAGCCTGGGCAACTTAGTGAGACCTCGTCTCTACAATAAATCAAAAATATTGGCCAGGCATGGCAGTGTGTGCCTGTAGTTCTGGCTACTTGGAAGGCTGAGGTGGAAGGATCGCCGAAGCCCAGCAGGTTGACGCTGGGATGGCCCTGAATGTGCCACTGCCTTCCAGCCTGGGCGACGGAATGCAAAAAAAAAAAAAATCCTGAGTCAAAAAAGTTGTTCGATATTCACCAAACTCATGAGGATGGTTTCATTGTGCTTATAATACACAATTGAAAGGAAAACAGTCCTACCAAATGGAGTCTTGGAAACAATCTGCCAAATGTCACACAGCTGGCATGGGCACGATTGCTACTGACAGATACAAGGAGAACAGCCCGCAGTCAGAGAGGCTTCCTCTGAGCCCGGCAGACGCTGGGTGGGACGCTTCTGCAGTCTGCTTCATCTCTTCTCAGTCCTGCACGGTGGCACCATAACCCCCATTCTGCAGTCAGGGAAACTGAGGCTCGCAAGGGTCAGGCCTGCCTGGCTCCTGAGTCGGCGTAATTCTCTCTGCGGAATTGCTTAACGGATAAATCGCCAGGTCGGACCAGCATGCAGATCGCGGCTCCACGCCTTACAGCTGTGTAGCTCTGCGCCAGTCGCAGAAGCCTCGCGCCTCTGTTGACTCAACTGTTCTTCTTTTTGAGCCAGGGTCTCGCTCTGTCGCCCAGGCTGGAGTGCAGGGCAGGATCACGGCTCAGCGCAGCCCCAACCTCCCGGGCTCAGGTGGTCCTCCCGCCTCGGCCTCCCAAGTAGCTGGGACTGCAGGTGTGCTTTTTGCCGAGACGAGGTCTCGCTGTGTTGCCGGGGGATGGTCTCACATGCTTGGGGTGCAGCGATCCTCCCGCCTCGGCCTCCCAGAGTGCTGGGCCTGCAAGGCGTGAGCCGCTGCACCCAGCCGGTTTGCTCAGCTACAGCATGGGAATTACAACAGTGCTTCGTGAGGGTCGTGTGGGTTTTTGGGGGGATGGCACGTGTTTCCGAGTGGCCCTGCCTGGCAGGAAGGGAGGGCTCCGTCAAGGCCCGCCACGGGGATTGGCACCGCCCCACGACCCAGCCCTTACCGACCACACCAGACCACTTGTCCGGGGTCGTACGGCAAGTCCAGGTGGTCGGGGGGTCGCCCCTGCCGGCCCCTCTCTCGGGCCCCACCAGGCACAGGCCCGAAGTTCAAGGCCATGCTCTCTCAGAGCCCCCCAGGGGAAGGCCGTGGGCCCCGCAGGCCACGTCGCCCCTCCCGGGTGCGATTCGCTGATGAGACCCTACGGGACACCACGTTCCGCTACTGGGAATGCAGCCGTGCAGGTGGGCAGTCAGGACGGGCGGCCACGGGGCTCCAGAATGTTCCAGCCTGGAGCCAGTGGGCGGAGAGGCCGTGGCCCTGGCCCCCAGAGCAGGGGGGTCTGGCCGCCGGCCCCGCCGAGAAGTGCCTGCACTGGCCTCCCTGGATGATGTCAGGGTGACCTCAAGGCCCGAGTGGGGGCCCATGGCCCAGCAGAGGTGTCCCGAGGGGGCGGCACCAGGGGACGGCCAACTGCTCGCTGCCAAGGGGTCTCCACACGCTGGGCCCGCCCCCCTTGAGACTGGCGCCCACAGCCTCCAAGCCCCACAACCACTGGAAGCGTCCTTCATGTTCACGAAGGCAGACGTCATAAGCCTGGCAGAGGAGGTGCCACAAAGGCCAAGAGGAGGAAACTGGCTGGGCTCGGTGGCTCAGCCTGTCATCCCGGCACTTTGGGAGGCCGAGGCGAGTGGCTTCCTGGAGCCCGCAGGTTTGAGACCAGCCCGGGCAACTGGGCGAGACCTCGTCTCTACCATAAATCAAAAATTATCGGGGTGTGGTAGTGCGCGCCTGTAGCTCCAGCAACTTGGAAGGCGGAGGCGGAGGGATCGCCAGAGCCCGGCTGGTCAATGCTAGGGGTGGCCGTGAGTGTGCCACTGCATTCCAGCCTGGGTAACGGAATGAGACTCCAGCTCAAAAACAAAAAAAAGAAGAGGAAATTCTCTCTCTCCTGGGGACAGCTGGCACTGCCTGGTCCAGCAAAGCTAAGAACCACCAGGTTCTTGGCAAGGCGCGGTGGCTCACACCTGAAATCCCAGCACTTTGGGGAGGCGGAGGCAGGAGGATCACTTGAGCCCAGGAGTTGGAGACCAGCCCGGGCAACCCAGGAAGACTTCGTCTCTACAAAATATCAAAAAAAGTAACTGGGCGGAGTGGTGAGTGCCTGCAGTCCCAGCTATCCAGGAGGCCCAGGCGGGCGGATCCCCTGAGCCCAGGAGATGCAGGCTGCAGTGGGCTGTGATTGTGCCACTGCACTCCAGCCTGCGTGACACAGTGAGACCTCGACTCAGGAAAAAACCACCAGTGCCAGCTCCGGATGTGATGGTGTCTGCTGTGCGCAGTTTCCAGCGAGCGCTCCGGAGTGGACGTTGAGAGGAAGACCGGAAGGTCATGGCCGAGCTGTGGCATAACCCTGACCATCCACCTCTCTGTGTGTGCAGCCTCTCCTTCTCAACGTCCAGCAGCCCCCAGCTACTTAGTGAGCACCTACTGTGTGCAGTTCCGGGCGACGGCTGTCCCAAACCTAGCCCTACAGACCCAGGGCCTTTGCGGATCAGAAGGGATCCCGCCCGGCCCCCTTGGAGTCACAGGAAGCTGGAGACAGCATGCACGACTTTCGCCGAGCTCTGCTTGCCTGACGGGGAAGCCGAGGCCCCACGAGCGGTGGGGCTTGTGTGCGTGGCCCAGAAGCCAGAGCGTCCCCAGCCCTCTCGAGACTCCGAGGGCCGGACAGGAGAAGCAGTGACCCGCGAACGGCAGTTGGTGTGCAGAGGCAACTCCTGGGCCGCCGCTGGCCACGGAGAGCCGGGGCCACACCCCGGGCAGCAGGACCCGAGAATGGGCCCGGCCTGCCGCCTCCCAGCTCTTCCCTTCCCAAGGGGGGCCTTGGAGTCGGGGGCCCTGGACCTCCCCCGGGCAGCTGTTGGGCAGGAAGCGCTCCCAGCCCGCGACAGCCCTCGGGACTCGCAGACCGTCTCTCGGGTCCACGGGGCGACCGGCCTTCGCGCTGTGGACACGGGGCCTCCTCGGCGGAGTGGGGAGTGTGGGGCGCAGCCTGGGGAACGGCCCCAGGAGCAGCCACACGAGGTCGTTTCGCTTTCATTTCCGTATCTTTTGAGTCGGGGTCTCGCCCCGTCGCCCAGGCGGGGGGCAGTGACACGCCCCCGGCCCCCGCAGCCCGGACCTGCTGGGCTCAGGGATCCTTCGCCTCCGCCTTCCGAGTCGCCGGAATCACAGCCCCGCGCCCCCGTGCCCATGTTTGAAATCCCAAGCCTGGCAGGGCGCCCGACTCGCGCCTAATCGCAGCGTCGCGGGAGGCCGAGGCGCGAAGAGCGCTCGAGCCCACGAGTTCGAGACCAGCCTGGGCCACGCCACGAGGCCCTGCCGCGACCCCAGCAATAAAAAAGCGGGCCACGCCCGGCGGCGGGGAGCCGGGTCCTGCCGCGCGCTCCAGCCCGGGCAGCCGCGAGCGTCGAGGCCGAAGCCCGCCGCAGCCAGAAGCCCCAGCCTCCCGGGAGCAGCCGGAGGGCGGCCGTGGAGGCAGCAGCCTGCCGAGCCGGCCTGCGGGGTCGGGCCGTGGCGCAGAGGCCGCCTGGAGGACCCCGGGCCGGCGCCGCGTGCGGGGTGGCGGCCGCGAGCCGGCGGGGCGGGGCCCCCTCCCGTGCCCCGCAGACCCCCGGCCCGCAGGGGCGCGTCGAGGGCCCTGTCCGCCCGGGGCCTGGGACCCGGCTCCGCGCGCCCACGGGCTCCGCCTCCCCAGCCCCGGCGCGCGGCCGCCTTCCGAGGCCGCCTCCGCCCGGCGCGCCCGGCCCCTCCTCGCCCGGCGCCAGCCAGAGCGGCGGGCCTCGGGCCTCCCTGCCGCGCCGGGGCCCGGGAGCCGGAGCCGTCGCCCTCGCCGGCGGGGGCGGCCCGGCCCGCGGGAACAGCCCTGCTGGGGGGAGGCCTCCAGGACCCTCCGCGCTCGCCCCGGGGGCCTGCCGGGCAGGCCTGAGCCCGCGTCTCCCTCGGGCGTGGAAGCGCGGAGGGCAGCTCCAAGTCCCCGGGTTCGAATCCCACCGCTGCAGAGACTGGCTGGGGCGGGGGTGTCTGCACTGCGCTCTCATCTGTCAAGCGGGGCCGGCCGGGCGTGGCTCACGCCTGTAATCCCAGCAGACTGAGGCGGGAGGAGCGCTAGAGCCCAGGGGTTCGAGACCAGCCTAGGCGACACTGACCCCGTCTCCCCCCCCCCCCAAAAATTAGCTGGACGCGGTGGCTCGTGCCTGTAGCCCCAGCCACTCGGGAGGCTGCGGCGGGAGGCTCGCCTGAGCCCAGGAGGTCGAGGCTGCAGCGCGTCCTGACCGAGCCGCTGCACTCCAGCCTGGGGGACAGAGGGAGACCCCGACTCGAACACCAAGAATCCGACGGGGCCGGCAGCAGCGCCGTTGCCCTGCGAGGCTCAGCTGAAGTCTCACTGGGCCGGGGCCCCGCCCTGAGGCCCGGGCAGCCGCCAGCCGGCCGTCTCCCCCGCCGGGACCCCTTCCCGCCCCGCCTGGCGCTGCGGTCCGTCCCGCAGCGAGGCCGCCTCCCGGGACGTGGCGGCGGCCGGTGGTGACAGCGCCTGAGCCCGGGCCGGGGCGCTCGCCGGGCAGCGAGGCGCGTCCGCCCTCATCGCACGAAGAAACCCGCCCGGGTGGCTGGAGCCCGCCGCTGGGGCTCCGGGCCTCGGCCTCTCGGCGGCCTGATTGCTGGCCTCGGGGGCGGGGGCGGTCCCCGGGGCTGTGCCCCCCACGAGGAAGGGGGGAGTCGCCGCCGGGGAGCTGGGGGCGGGCCGGGCTTGCGCCCAGGGAGCCCTCGCCGCCCTGAGGCCAGGCCTCGCCGAGCTGGGTCCGCCCACGCCTGAAGCAGCGCCGGCCGTAGCCTGGCCGTGGAGCGCCCCGCCCTGCCCGTCTCCCTCCCCCGAGAGCGCCCGTCTTGGGTGCCCGAGGCAGCCTCGGCCTCCCGGCATGGGGCGGGTGTCCAGACTCGGGGAGCCCTGTGGGCGGACAGCCGTGAGTGTCCTGCGGTTCCTGGGCCGGCCGCTCCGCCCGTCTGGGCCCCCGGCGGGCTGGGCCGGACGCTCCGCTTCGGCGTGGGGGCGGGTTCCACCCCGCGTCGGGAGATGCGGACGGACACGGCGGCGGGCCCGCCCAGCAGCCCCTCCCGCCGCCCGACGCGGGCCCGCCGTCGGGGCTGCACCCCGGGCGGTCGGAGCCCCCGTCGAGGCGCGCGTCCGGCGCCCCGGCGGCCTCCCGGGTCCCCGCGGGCGGCTCCCTCCGCGGGCCGCGGCCGAAGGGCTGCCAGGCGGGGCCTCATGCCCGTGGCCGCCGGCGCTCGCGTGCGACGCGGGACACACACGCGGGACGCACACGGGGAGACACTCGTCCCACACTCGAGACTCTCATGGGACACACGACACGCGCAGACACACAGACGCGGGACGTGGCGACACCACACCCGAGAGACACGGACACACGCAGACACGGCACACAGGGCCACGTGTGCCACACACACGGAGACTCACCTGGGACACACGCCGCACGCGCAGACACACAGACGTGGGACACGGGACACCACACACAGGGACCCACATGCCACACACACAGTGTGCACAGATGCACACAGAGACATGCGTGGACACGGGACGCAGAGAAACACGCAGCCGTGGCACCGGGGCACACACACCACACACGCGGAGACGCCCAGGGACATACACGCGGACATGCGCCAAGACGGCACGTGGGGACACGCACACGGCACACACTGAGATTCACGCGGAGACGCGCAGACACGGACGCAGCGGGACGCGCACGAGGAGACGCAGCGCCACGCGGGGACACACGCCGCACGGCCAGGCCCAGCACCCCACAGACACCGGGCGCAGCACAGGGGGATGGCGCCCGCCGCACGCCGGACACCGGACCCGCACGGAGACAGGCGGCACCCAGGGACACGCCCCGCGGCGAGGCGCAGCACGCGCGGACACGGCGCCGGGACGCGCACACGCAGCGCACGGGGACACGCGCAGACACACGGACGCGCCGCCCCGCACACACTTCGGAACACACGCGGCACGCACACACGCCCACGCGTGCACACGGCCGGGCACTCAGGCGGCCCCGCCACACGGCCCGACGCGCGTGCGCGGACCCCCGCCTGGGGCTCCGGGGACCAGACCTGGGGCCGCCGACGCCGCCCGCCCCCGCCGGCCCCCGCCGCCCCGCCCCCCCCCGCCCGCCCGCTCCCCGCCGCCCGCGAGGGCGAGGAGGCGCGAGGCGGCCCCGCGTCGGGGCCGGACCCTTCCCCGCGGCGCCCGGGCCGCTCGCTCCCACCCGCCCCCGCCCGGGTCCCCACGGCCGCCGCCACGGGGGAGGCCGCCCAGGCGGGCGCGCGGCGGGCGCAGGCGGCCTCCCGGGCCCTGGGGAGCCGCCCGGCTGGAGGCCTCTGCCCCGGCCTCAGACCCGCCGAGCGCGGGGGCGAGGCCGGCGTGCCCCGGCCCTCCGCGCGGGGAGGCCCTGCCCGCCCCCCGCCGGCGGCCGCGGGCGGACTCTCGCCCCGCCGGGCTGGGGCCGCGGCGCCTCGCGCGCCTCCGCTCGCCGCCCGGCCCTGAGCGCGCTGGCGCCCCGCCCGGAGGGGTCCCCGCAGGCCGCCCCGCGACGGCGAGGAGGGCTCGAGCTCTGCGGGCCGCCGAGTCCGGCTCCCGCCGGCGGCCTGAGAACCCGCGGGGCCGCTCCGGCAGGGGGCGCCCTTCGCGCTCCCGCGGGCTGCGGGCGGGCGCGGCTCCCCCTGCCGGCCGGCCCGGCCTCCGCCGCGGGCGTGGGCGACGCGGGGCCCCGCCCGGTCTCCGGCTCCTGGTGGGGCGGGGCTGTTCGGCGGCCGCGGGCGGCGGGCTCGGCCCGGGACGGGCGCCGGTGGGGCGGGGGGCGGCGGGGCGGCGGGGGGGCCGGGGCGCCCGGCCGTGCGGGCGGACTCCCTCCCGCCGGGCGGGTCGGCGCGGCTCGGGGTCTCCGCGGGCCGGGCGGGCCGTCCCCCGCCCCCTGGGCTGGGCCGTCGGGCCGGAGCCAACCCCCGCTCAGCGCCCGGAGCCTCCCTCCGGAAGGGCCGTGGGGGCCGGGGGGCCCGGGGCCCGGGCCGGGCGGAGCCGGAGGCCATCGGGGGGTGCGGCGGCCCGGCCTCGGCTTCTCGTGTCCGTGGGGGCGCTCGGTCCCCTCGGGGCGGGGCGAGGCGGCGACGGGCGTGCGCACACCTGCGGCCGACGTGGCGTGTGTGGGCCGGACGGCGTCCACCCGGCGCACGGGGAGCTGGCCCCAGCCTCGGGCGCGTGGGGTCGTCGGGCGCGTGGCCCCTGAGCATCAAGCCGCAGCTGCGTCCCCGCGGCGCCCTGGCCTCAGAGAGGCCGCTGAGCCTGCAGCTCCCACTGGTCACGGCCCGAACTGGCGGACGCCACGGGGAAGCCTGGCAGGACGAGCCCGAAGTGCCAGGAAGGTGGGGCCGGCACGTGGCCGGAGGGTGCGGAGGCAAACCGGAGGGAGGGCGGGGCGGCCCGCCTCCGAGGCGGCGGCCCCCCCCCCCGCCCCGGGAGCCCGTGCCAGGCCGGCGGCGCCTCGCCCGGCGACCGCCCGCCCGCCGGGAAGTTCCCCCGTGGGCCGTGTGCGAGGCCGGCCGCGAAGGCGGGACGGACGCAGCGAGGGCGCCGGGCGAGCACACACCGGATGCACCCAGGTGGGTCGCTCGGAGCTGGTGCGGAGCAAGCGGGCTCCGCGAGCTGCAGGGGGCCGGGCGCGGCGCCCGCAGGGCTTCCGCGCTCCGGGGAAGAGGCGGCAGCCCAGAGCGGTCCGTCCGCTGGCCTCGGCGTGGGGGCCACCCGCGTCCGATTAGATGCCTTCGTCGCACCACGCGCGCAAACACGGTCCAGATGTGCTCTCAAGCTTTTATGCACCCGTATCTTGTGTTTGTGCACTCACACGTGTGCATATAGTACATACATAAGTATGCACGTACCGGCTGTGTGTGTGCATGATAACACGAGCAGAAGAAAGTACAGGGCCGTGTTTCCGTAGACCCGAGGCTGGGGCTGTCCTTCCTGGCCATGCACACAGCTTCGAAGCCATGCAGAAAAAGACGGATTTGATCATCCTTCCAAGGTCATCTGTTAAACAAAAGACACTTAAGTGGCTGAACGCGGGCTCGTGCCTGTGGTCCCGGCTCTTTGGGAGGCTGAGGTGGGAGGATCACTTGAGCCCCGGAGTTGAAGGCTACAGTGAGCGATGAGGGCACCGCTGCCCTCCAGCCTGGGTGGCAGAGTGAGACCATGTTTCTAAAAATAGTAGTAGTCATTTTCAAAGCACAGTTGAAGACAAATGGCCGGGAGAAAGCAGAACAGCTGGGGGAGGCTGGGAAGGGTGTTTGGGGAGGAGGTGGGTGTCTGTGAGTTCAGTGTATCAAACCTCAGGATGATTTGGCCTCTCAACAGTAAGAACGGCTCCCCGGAGAGCCACTGCAAGGACGCCAGGGTGGCCAAGTGCGGGTTCAGCTTCCCCGGCTGCTGGGAGGGGTGAGCGGCCTGCGAGCTCATCCCGCTGGAGCCCAGGGGAGAGCAGGCCTTGGCCAGGAGCAGCAGGGCCTGGGGCGGCTGAGGCCTGGCAGACGGCCCGAGGGCAGCTGTGCCGCAGGGGCTGTCCTGGCTGCGTGCCCTGCAGACCGTGCACTCCCAGCGGCCCACCCTCTGACGCCCAGCCAGGCCTTCGCTGGGGCCTCCATGTCCCTGTGCCCGGTCTAGGAAGTCCGGCCCCTGCAGGCCTCATCCCTGTGGCCGCTCCAGCTCTGCCAGCCTGCCCCCTTCGGAGTCCTGCTCAGGCAGCTCGCCCCTCCCGAGCGTGGCAGCGAGCTTGGGGTCGTTTTACCTCATGCCTGCCCCGTGCTCTGTCCTGAGAGCTTCGTGGGCACAGCAGGTGTTTGGAACTTCCGTAAGCTTCGAGTGAGCGGTGGAACGGCCGAGACTCAGCTCTGGCCAAGGTCGCAAAGCCAAAGATGAGTGGCTGAAGTTTGGGACACAGAGACTGTTGTGCCTGGAAACTCCGAGGCCCGGAGAGGAGGTCCGTCCTCCCCAGTGTTACACAGGAAATCATTCGTGTGACCCTGAAGCGCTTCCCAGCGGGCGGGGTTGGGACCTCTCCTCTCCTCTCTGGCACAACAGTCGCGATCCTGGCCCTGATGCACAGGCCTGGGGAGGGGCTTCTTGCCTGAGATTCCTCATGGCTCAGGGGCAGAGTTTGGCTGGAAGCCAGAGAGAGGTCTCAGGTACGGGAGTCAAATTGCCTGGTGGGAGTCCTGGGTGCCATTTGCTGGCTGTGGTCTCCGGCACGCCACTTTGCTGCCTGGAGGCTTCTCTGTCCCCGCGGGGCCTTCCGGGGCTGTTGCGAAGGTGCGTGGGTGCTCGGCATGTGCTCGGTAATTGGTACCCGTCAAATGCTCGGACAGCATTTGTCTAGCCCGCTCAGACGGCACAGGCTAGCCACTCTCCCTCCCTGGGGCCAACACTCCGACTCGGGCTGCAGAAAGAACATGCTTTACTCTGGGGTGGGGTCCCAGCTAGGCTGCTTTCCAGGCAGGGTCACAGAGCCACGCGCACACACACACGGTACAGGCAGGTGAAGCGTGGGTTCCCCAGTTAGTGGAGATCTTCACCTTGACTGCACCGATAGCCCGGCTCAGCTGGTTCTGGAGAATCAGACAGGGGCAGCTCACCTGTGGCCCCCCTCCCTGTCTGGGGGGGGCGTTAGGACTGGAAGGGAGTGTTCCTTCTTACAGGTGAGGAAACGGGGGCCCAGAGGGGAATGGCCCGTCCCGGGGCCACACAGCAAACTGATCGTCAGGGCTCACAGGGAGGGGCTGAGACCAGAAGTGTGTGTTGGAGAACCATCCTGGCCTGGTGCTGTGGGACTCCGGGCAGCCACCACTCCTCTCGGGGCCTCAGGTTCCTCCCTGTAAGGTGGGAGTGATGACACCCGCCTCCCTGGATTGCCACGGGCCGGGAACGTGGCTTCCCGCAGCAGCACAGACGAGGCTCTGAGGTCACACCGCCCCCCCGCACTCCCGCCCCGTGAGAGGGGATGGAGCCCGTGTTTATGACGCTCCTGCTCGGGCAAGAGTGGGCAGCTCAGCCTTCAAGGTGGCACCGACGTGTCCGTCTCTCAGGGAGTCACAGAAGGGGAAACGGGGGCTCCCGGGAGGCCGCGCGTGGCCCGAGTGCGCACGGTTTGTGGTTGGGCTGAAACTCGGGCCAGAATCGGTCCAATTCCCAAGCCGGGACTGGCCCTGTCAAGCCCCGTGGCCGCTCCAAGGGCCCCTCCTCGCCCCGGCTCTGGTCTCCGGGCCCTCGGACCCGGTTTCCCCAGGGTCGCTGGGCCTGGCGCTGCCTGTGGGGCCTCCCAGGATGGAGGCTCCTGGTGGGAACACGGAGGCTGGCCAGAGGCTTAAGTTTTCCTGGATCCCACGCTTGGTCCTGGGCAGTGGCTCCGTCCTTTGGAACCTCAGCTTCCTCATCTGTCCGGGGGTTAGTAGCAACCCAGCCCCCCGTCATTCCTGTCATCGCCCTGCGATGTAGACACGTTTCCACTCGCATTTTACAAATGAGGAATCTGAGCCACAGAGCAGGGAAGTGACTGGCCCCGGGCCATGCAGAGCTGGGGATGCAACTCAGGCAGTTTGACCCTGGAGCCTGTCGTTAACCAACATAAAGGGGAAACGGGCCCAGAGAGGGAAAGAGGTCTGACTGAAGTCACCCAGCAGAGTCGCTAATTGAGTAGGTTGTAAGCTTCTCGGAGATGCAGGGTGGACTGTTCTAACATGGAACAGAAGATTCTAGAATGGGGGCGCAGGGACTTGTGGGGGCCAGGGAAGGCCTCCTGGAGGAGCTGGGGCCAACGGTCAAGTGCGTGGCCTGTGCCTTGGGGTCCCTCTGCCTTGGCCACCTCCACCAGGTCGTCTCCCCACGCCAGCTGGGCAAGGACGTTGCCCCAGCTGGACTCCAAGAGCTGATATCTTGGAGCTCCTTGAGGGTGGAGTCCATGGCGTGTCACCTGCGGCCTTGGCCTTGCCCAGGGCTGGCTGCTAGGACGAGATGCCCACTGGTGTTTGCTGGATGAGGGCACTTGCCCTGGGAACTAGACAAACCCCTTCCCCCTCTGGGCCTCAGTTTCCCCATCGGAGGCAGGGTTCCGGAGGAGTGAAGAGCTCAAGCCTGACTGCCCCTCCTATCCTCCAGGGCTGTGACTGTGGCAGAAGTGACATCGTGCGGCTGGTGGGGCTCAGTCCCCAAAGGTGACACGGTGCTGCCCGGTTCCCAGGCCACTCAGAGAGGCCACACGCCGGTGTCTGAGCGTGTGCAAGCCGGCATCCGCCTCCAGACCCTGGCTGACCCCAGAGGCAGAGTCACTCTGGCCTTCACGTCTTCCCAGCGAGGCCCCAGATGCCCGAGGATGGAGACAGGCCAGCCCCGCCGGGTCCTTTCTGAGTCTCCGTCCGACCCACAGAATCTCTGAGTGTGAAATGCCTGCCTGACCCCGCTGACCTCGGAACGGGCTATTACGCAGCGATGGCAGTGACAGCAGCCAGGGCCTTACGAGCTGAATGGAAGCGAAGGCCCAGGGAGGTTGAAGACTGAGCCGAGGCCGCCCTGCTCCCAAAGGGAAAACACCCCAACTCTTCCCTTAAGCCTCCTCACGACTGGATGGTCACCAACTCCAAGAAATACCGTGTGACATAGTATTCTACGGTTCATGTGAGTTGCCACGTTCAGTCCTTACAACGGCCCACTTTCTAGAGGAGGACACTGAGGCACAGAGAGGCAAGTGAATTGACCAGAGCCACACAGCTTATAGGAGTGGGGATGGGATTCGAGCCCAAGCAGCCCAACTGGAGCGCCAGTGCTGTAACCGCGCCTACCGCCGCTGCCGTTGGTGGCACCCTGCTGCGCTCACGTGGCCTGTCTGAACCGAGGCCGACAGAGGCTTAGAGGGGACGGGAAGGGGCCTGGAAACCTGGGACTTGGGACACTGCAGGGTGAGGACGAGTTTGCAAAAGTTGTGCTGAGGCCCGCACAGTGGAATCCCCTTGTGAACACTCACTTCCAGGTGAAGATGTCGGGTTCAACACGTCACCTCATTGTTCCCTCTCCTAATACTCCACGACAGCTTCAGGAGAGGGGTTTCAAAAGCCAAACCCATTTGGGCAGCGAGAACAGGAGCGGAGATAGCCGGGCCGCCGGGTAGAGTGGCGCAAGTTGTGCAGCGCAGGAAGGGACTGAGACGCGGCTCTCCAGGCTCTCCACGTGTTCTTTGAGTTGGAGGCAGGTGCCTTTGTGGATCCATCGGCCCAGGGGGTGGCTTCTCTTACTTTGCACGGAGGCACAGCATGCTACGCCCTAGCACTCTGGAATTGTCCTGTGCGCGGCAAGGCGTTTGACGCATCCCTGGCCTGGCGCACCCCTCCCCCCACCCCTTTTAACAACCAAAAATGTCTCCAGACGGTGCTCAGCATCCCCGGGGCGCAAGGCCGTCCCATGCTGAGAACCACTGACCCTGCAGACCTGAGGAAGCTGAATCCTGAGGGCAGGAAAGTGACTCTAGGTGCCTCTGGGCATGGGCGGAGGAGAAGCCAGCTGAAAAACAGATTCCCAGGTCCTCCCCAGCTCTGAGAAGCCTGTGAGTTCTCCTCCACTCCCCGGCAGAAGACTGGAAGTTATTCTGTGGGGAGGGTGAGACAAGGGGCTCTGTCGGGACAGGCGACGGGTTCCTAAATGAAATGCCAAGAGCACTGCCCATGAGAGAAAAGATGGACACGTTGGACTTAATTAAAATCAAATACTCTGGAACACAGGTTTCCGATATGTAAAATCATACCACTGACCCGAGTACATTTCCCAGAACTGTAGCAAAAAAGCTGATGGGTTCATAATACCATTAACCCCAAACAAGCAGGACAAGAGTTATATAGGACTGCGTGAGCTGATAAAGATGGTTATAATTTGTATGGTCTTCTTGTTTGAAAAAAAACAGAAACAAACTCAGAAACATTTTTGGTGCCATTGTCATCTAATGTAAAGCTACACCAGACGGATGAGATGCGTGCAGCACGTCCACCGATAAAAGACATGTGTCCAGAACATATAGGAATGATAAGAAAAAGACACCCTGCCTCAAGGCAGCAGACAAAAGCCCAGTGGCCAGCGGGTGCACCAAAAGACACTTGACACTGTAAACCAGCAGCAGTGCCCATAGTAAGCACAGTGGACACCCCTCTCATCCCCCCAGAACAGAATCAAGGGGACCTGCAATCCCAGCGGTGGTTCGGATGTGGGACCACTGGAATGTGTGTGCACTCCTGCTGGGAGTCTCAACTGGAAAACCTTCTGGCAGCATCTAATAAAATGAATATACTCATTCCTTACAATCCAGCAATTCCGCTCCTGAGTGTATCTACTCCCAAGATAAAGAAGCATATATGTCCACCAAATGGTATGTGCAAGAATGCTTAGAGCAGTTTTAGTCATAAAGTCTCAAATTAGGAACCACTGAAATGTTCAGCATTAGTTGAACAGATAAACCAACCGTGGTATGTCTACACATGGAATGAAACAAACCTCCTGATGTATGCAACGGCATGAATGAATCTCATAAACATTATTCTGAGAGAAGTCTGACACTAAAAAGAACAGGCCAGGCAAGATGGCTCTCATCTACAATCCTGGCACTTTGGGAGGCCAGGGCAGGAGGATCGCTTGAGCCCAGGAGTTCAAGACCAGTCTAGGCAACATAGTGAAACCCTGTCTCTATTTTTTTAAAAATGGAAAAATAGGTTGCATGTGGTGGCACGCGGCCGTAGTCCCAGCCACTTGGGAGGCTGAGGCGGGAGAATCACCTGAGCCCAGGAGGTGATTGTGCCACTGCACGCCAGCCTGGGTGACAAAGTGAGATCTCCAACTCAAAAAACAAAAACAAACCAAAAAGAGCATATTGTGGGATTCCACTTATATAAAGAGCCAGAAATTAACATCTAATGTTAGAAGTCAGAGTAGTGGTTGCCTCTGGGACAGTATTGCCTGGGAAGAGGCTCCAGGAAACCTGCCAGGGCTGAGATGTCTGTTGATTTGTGTAGGGTCACATGGTTGTGTATGAATTTAAATATTCATTGCACCGTCTACCCATGATGGTACACTTTACTACAGATACATCTTAGTGAAAACAAAAACTAGAGGGTCTCTGGATTGGGGGCACCAGGCATAGCTGAAAGTGAGGGTGAGACTAGGTGCGTGTGCCCGTGCACTGAACGCTGAGATGCCCCTTCCCCTGCCCCGTCTCCTCTGGAGAATCAACCAGGTCAAGGTGTCTGCATCAGTTGTTCACCAAGGAGACACGCCGAGGGGAGCCCAGGCTGTCAACCTCCATAGCACGTATCAGAGCTGGCAACCAGCTCTTCAGTCCCACTCTGTTAATACAATCAGTCAAATTAAGGGTGGCCAGACAACCAGGAAAGCCATTAACAGGGATCAAAATGAAAACAAGAGCCGGGCTCGGTGGCTCAGCCTGTAATCCCGCGCCTTTGGGAGGCTGAGGTGAGTGGATTGCCTGAGCCCGCGGGTTCGAGACCCGCCTGGGCAGCGAGACCTCATCTCTACAATAACAAAAAATCAGCCGCGCGTGGTAGTGCATGCCTGTAATTCCAGCTACTCGGAAGGCTGAGGCGGAAGGATTGCCGGAGCCCAGCAGGTCGAGGCTGCGGTGGCCGGGAGCGGCCACTGCACTCCGGTCTGGGCGACAGAGTGAGACTCCAACTCAAAAAAAAAAAAAGAAAAAAAGAAAACAAGAGTCACCTGAAGAAAACAGAGCCCATGCAAGAAAAAGACAACCTCAAAAGCAAATGATCGTTGATAAGAGGCAAGAAAACACATTGCATCCATGAGACAGCAATAGAATTTTATGAAAAGGAAAACCCAGAGAACAAAAAGAAAGTTCTTGGGAACTCAGAATATGTTCATGGAAATAAAACTCTCACTAGAAGTTTTCATAGATAAAGCTGAGAATATTGTCTTCACTGTTGAGCAAAAAAGACAAGAAGAGGAAAACAGAGAGAAATAGAGATCAGTTCAGGAGTTGACATCCAAATAATAGGAGCTTCAAAAATGAAAAGAAAGCAAGCAGGGCTTGGGGGCTCCATTTAATCATGTGAAGAATGTTTCTTAGGATGGAAGGACAGGCGTTTCTGGAGTGGCAGTTTTTGAGGGTGTCCACATGTCAAGTAGATGTAGTAGGTGACAGAGGGCTCACACGTCAATAGCTAGAAAACTCAGATGGCTTAAAGCCATGACTGAGCTATGGACACAACAAGGAGCAGATGAACTGCAATTCTGGAGAGTGAAGAACCATTCCCAGGTGTGCTGATGATGTATTTGTTAATAGCCGGGGTATTTAATGATTCTAGGCATGGGCCAAGGATCTGGACTTAGCCAAACAATGGGCTGGTGAAAGAGAAAGAAGCAAAGTTGTTTTGCTTTTTTTTTTGAGTTGGAGTCTCACTTGGTCACCCAGAGTGGAATGCAGTGGCTGCTCCCAGCCACCACAGCCTCGCTTGCTGGGCTCCGGCGATCCTTCCACCTCAACCTTCTGAGTAGCTGGAATTACAGGCAGGCGCTACCACGCCCTGCTGATTTTCTATTGTAGAGATGAGGTCTTGCTGCCCAGGTGGGTCTCGAACCCACGGGCTCAGGCAATCCACTCACCTCAGCCTCCCAAAGGTGCGGAATTATAGGCTGAGCCACCGAGCCCAGCGAAGCCGTTTTTAACGGTCACAAAGAGCTAAAGTAACAAAAGCTGTGACTCGAGGAGCCTCAAACATGGCCAGTTTTCCCCACAGGATGTTAATCAAATTCCAAGACTACGGGAGACTGAAGTTCTGCTTCGAAAGTTTCTGAAAGGCAGAATAAAGCCTCACATCCTTACAGTGCTTAGGAATCAAAGTCCCTCTGAGGGAAGGAGACCCAAAGCAAAACAAGAGACTAAAAAGCCTTTGGACAGTGGTTCTTTCTGTTATAACGTGTCAGAATCACCTGGAGGACTTGTTGAAACATAGATGCATCTGATTCAGGAGATGTGGGTGGGGTCCATTTGTATGAATTTCTAACACTTCCCCCATGCTGCTGATGCTGCAGGATGTGGGCCATACTTTGAGATTCATTGCCCTGGAAGAAATGGTAAGTCAATACTGCACTTCAGTTGCATGCCCCTGTGGGCACTATGCTGATTCCGGGCACAATTAGAAGCTGAGAATCCAAGTTTGCCCCAGCAGAGAAGGCTGCCACCGGGCTAGAGAGTTTTGCTCTCATCTAAGGTTGGGACACAAAATTGGAGACCTGAGAGGCTTCCAACATATGGTCTTTCCCATTAGGTCATCTGACAAAATTTTGAAGCTGCTTGGGCAGGAGTCTAAAGAGTTAAGCTGAACATTTCTTAATAAATAAAAATTGCAAGCCAGGTCTGTCTGAACTAGTTCAATGCATGCCTAGACAGAAGTGAACAGTCTACTTCATCTTCCTCACAAAAAAAGGAGAACTCAGAATATGCTGGCAGAAATGAAGTTATAATTATTTGGAACATTTACAGTTCTTTTGTTTGCGATTTTCCAACAATACTAAAAATTGCTAGGCATGAAGAGACAAGGTTATATGACTGATACCCAAGAGAGAAAAAAGAACACGGAAGAAGACCACTGATGGTGCAGATATTGAAGTTAGCAGACAAGGATTTTAAAAATAATGGTCATAAATGTGTTAAATAAAATAAGGAAAAAGATGGGCAACAGAGATAAAATATTGGAGAATTTCATCATAGAATTGAAATCTATGAGAAAGAATCAAATTTATATTCTAGAAAAAAACAATGCAATATCTGAAGTTAAGAACTAGATAAATGGTTTTAATAGTAGGTTGGGCAGACAGTATACAAGATTGTCAGTGAACCTGAAGAAAGGCTAATAGAAATATCAAAACTTAAGCACATAGATAAAAAAGAATGAAATAACAAGCAAACCAGGTGACAGCATAGGAATCACATGAAGCACACGCTAAGGTCTAGCACAGATGGAATTGGAATCTGGGGAGAGAAGAGAGACAACAGGGAAGAAGCAATATCTTAAGCGATAAGAAGCTAAGGATTTTCCAAAGCTGTTGAAAAACATCAACCCACAGATTCAATAAGTTCAGCGAGCCCACACAAGTTATATATAGAACATTAGAGGCAAAAAATATTCTACCAGCTACAAGGGATAAAAAACAGATTCTATTCAAAGGATGAATAATAAGAGTGGCAATAGACTTTGCAGTAACATAAGTATAAATGAGAATACAGTGGCAAACTTCTTCCAAAATTCTCGGGAGAAATTATTTCCGGTCTAGAATTCTATAGCCAGCCAAACTATCAATCAAGTGCAAGTGTGGAATAAAGGTGTTTTTAAACATGCGAGCTCTAAAAAGCAAAATATACTTATTCTTTCACTATTTTCCAAGAAGTCTTTGGGGGGGAGGGTGTGCTCTGACAAAACGAGAGCTAAAGCAGGGAAAGGAGACTTGGGATATAAGTAACAGGGCATCAAACAAAGAGTAGTTGGGTGTTTGGGGCTGAATGGCCGAAATCTCACCTCAGCCAAGCTGGCTTCCACCTACTGGAGCCTGGTAAAGAACTGGTCCAAGATATGCTGGAGGTCCTGGAGTTCCTTCCCCAGTTGTTGGAATCTCTCCTGGCACAACCTTGTCAGGAAGGAGCGAGAACAGGAACTCACTGATTCGTCATGCTGCTATTGTTGCCCTCAGATTCCCTCTTTGCTAGTCAGCCTTCAGAGAACTAGATTCAGATTGCTCCCCTCTCTTGGGCCCATTCCAGCATGCACCCAGCATGTTCTTATCTCAAAAACATTCTCTTCCTTCTGTTTGGAATACTCTTTTTGTTTTTTGAATTGGAGTCTCACTCTGTTGCCCAGACCAGAGTGCAGTGGCTGCTCCCGGCCACTGCAGCCTCGACCTGCTGGGCTCCAGCGATCCTTCTGCCTCAGCCTTCCAAGTAGTTGGAACTACAGGCACGCGCTACCACGCCCGGCTAATTTTTTTGATTTATTGTAGAGATAAGGTATTGCCTGCCCAGGCGGGTCTCGAACCCATGGGCTCAGGCAGTCCTCTCACCTCCACCTCCCAAAGTGCTGGGATTACAGGCATGAACCACCGTGCCCGACTTCTTTTTAGTCCTTTACGTAGAATTTTACAACTTTTAAAGCAATAGGAAATACTTCAAAATATATGTACTAATTATTGGGCCTCTTGTCTCTCCATTGCTCTAAGAAAACAAGTAGTGAGTCACCAGAAAATTTCCAAATAGGCCAGGCACGGTGGCTCACACCTATAATCCCAGTACTTTGGGAGCCCTCGGGTTCAAGACCAGCCTGGGCAACTTGGCAAGACGGCATCTCTACAATTAAAAAAAAATTAGCTGGGTGTGGTGGTACACGCCTATAGTCCCAGCTACTTGGAAGGCTGAGGTGGAAGGATCGCTTGAGCCCAGCAGATCAAGGCTGTGGTGGGCAGTGGTGATGACAAAGTGAGACTACAACTAAAAAAAAAAAAAAAGAAAAAAATTTCCAAATGAAGGGAGGTGCTTCTCCCCTAGAGCCTCTTATCCTGGGCAATCCAAGATTGCTAAGATATTTCTTAGATTATGGCACCAGCCGCACAAACTACAAAGTAAAAAAATAGGTAGATCACACTTCATCAAAATGTAAAATGCTGGTCCTTCAAAGAACACCATCCTGAAGGTGAAAAGTCATCCTACAGAATGAGAGAAAATCTCCACTGGGGTGTGGTCGGTTACTATAAATGGGCTCAGGTCGGGAACTGCCGACATCTTCTTGCTTTTGTCTGGCACCTTCTGAAAAGAGGCAGAAAAGACCAGAAATTTTAAACGGATAGATTTTTTTAAAATAGGGAACTTGTCTATTCAGAATTTTTTTTTTTTTTTTTTGAGTTGGAGTCTCACTTGGTCGCCCAGACTGGAGTGCAGTGGCCGCTCCTAGCCACCACAGCCTCGCCTGCTGGGCTCCGGCAATCCTTCTGTGGCAGGATGCGGCAAACGGTCAAATGTATTTCTTGTATGATTGAGTGAATAAACACAGAAACATGTAGCTGGTTCAGGATCAGCAGTTGGCCTCATGGCAATCACTAGCCCAGGGCAGGAAAGGAGTTGATAGCATTAAAGGTATTTCCTTTTGAAAGGCAAATTGCAACTTTAAAGACCCGCCCAGTGCCAGGCAGGTTTTGTTTGGGAAAGGCCAAATGGCCCAAAGACTAGCCATTTAATGGATATGCAAAAAGAGTGGCTAATTCACAGACTTATCCAAAAACCCCCCTTCTGAAGTTGACAGTTTACAAGCCTGCAGTTCCTGGAAACCATTTGTTCTTTGAAAAATCTGATTTTGCTGAGTACAACCTTGTAAGATTCCAAAGGAAATATGTAATCACTCAACACGACCCCCCTCCCTTACCTAAACAAGGGTATAAGACCCCATGTCTCCTGTTCTGGGGTGCTTGAGCTTGATTTGGATGCATGAAATTCTCGGGCCCACTGTGCTAGCCAGTGTAATAAAGTGCCACTTCCTATAATAGTCTTGGTGTCATGATCTCTCTATTTTTCCTGCTACATTTCTGGTGCGTTGGCCGGGAAATGGAGATTGGAGATGGTGTGTTCCACCTCCTTTGTCATCGAGGTATGACCTTCAGGGCAATGGGAAGGGCAATCTCACCTGGCCTGCAATGGACCTTTGGATCCATGGGAGGGAAGCCCCTCCCGGCACACTGAAGCTTGGACCACGAAAGCACAACAGGAACCCAAGAGGCGAGGAACTGGCACAAGGACTACCACCTGCCGGAAAGGACAGAAGGACCACCTGATGGAAAGGGTAGGAATAAAGGCCTTTGCATAGACCTGCCAAGGGATGGCAGAAGGGGAGCTTGATCACCTCCCGGAGCCCACTAGTAATCTTTCAGCCTGAAGGAAATGGCTGAAAGGCAGTGGGAGGAAACACTGTCTGAAGATGAACCCTTAGACTCCTAGGATTAGGACAGAGAGTTGACGAATGTGCTGTGTGCTTGTGTGTGAATGAGATGGACGGCGGGAGGGCTCCGCATAGTTAGTCTGCATTGGGGGCGTACCAACCTACCAATTGCTAAGAGGAGTCTTAAGATATCTTCGCGAGGAGTATGACTGGAGGGGGACAAAGTGGATGTTTCCCATACACCTCATTCTCTTATTTGTGTGTGTCTGTCGCTTTAAATCTGCTAAAAAGCTGCTTGAATTATTATGTTTTGTTTGATGGGACATGTGGTCTTTTAAAAACTTGATTGGCGCATATTTCTTGATATCGTCTTATGTCTCCCTTTGTTTGTGTGGTGTTTTCTCCAAACCCGCTGGCACTGTTAAAATTTCTGCCTTTTGTTGTTAAGGTTATGGGAAAATTGCCTGTTATGTATGAAAAGTGTTACCAGTTACCTTAAATTCTTTTCCAGGGACCACATCCCCTCCCTTCCTAAGCCTGTGTTGTCCTTCATAAATTCTGAAGGAGCTCATTCTAATTCACCTGTAAAGAAATGGAGAAATGTCTCTTATATGCTACTTAGCCTTTTGCTAACTCAGTGTAAGTTAATGCTAGCCTTGGAGAAAAATAATTTTGTAATCTTTCTCTGGCAACTAAGGGAATAAATAGGCTGTTCTCATTTTCAAATGTTAAATGCCAGGTTAATTGAAAGTAAGTCTGTTTCTAAAGGCTTAGGCCTTGCCTAAGATTGTAATCAACTGTTTGCCCCTGTAAAACTGTTGGGAAGTCTCTTAGAGTCTTGTAATATATGCTGAGTCCCTACTTTATATTGTAATGCTAAGTAACACTAATGCTTGTGTTTTTTGGCTATGCTCATTTAATTGTCCACGTCTTACAACTAAGGCTGCTGTTTAGTAATTCATGAGGATTTTTGACAATTTTGCCTGTTCATAATTAGGAATAAGTAGGAACAGATCATCTTACATCTATGTGGTCTGTTCACTCTAAAAAGTTTTTGTACCAGGCCATTTTTGTAGACATCATTGAAAAGTCATGGAGCCAAAAAAAAAAAAAACAAAAAAAAACGGACTTCAAGAAAGGCTAAGAACACTCAGTCTGGGAGAAGCATCAGGGTTCCAGGAATTCCTGGCGTTGCTCTTTATGACTTTATTTAGTTATTTGTTTGTTTTAGAATTCTCCTTTGAGGAATAAATTGCAAGTGTTCAGAGCAAATTCTGGGTTTTCAAGAAATGTGACCAAGAGAGTATGTAGTGGTCTGTGTCCTGGGATACTCCAATAGGACAGATTTTGAATAATTGGAGCAAATTAAAATTACGTGGTTTAATAATAATAATAAGTGCCTTAAAAAAATCAAATTTGAACTCACTACAAGTTATCAGATAATAAGATTTGGAAAAGAACAGAACTATCTGGCAATTAAATTCACTTTGTAGACCTAAGGAAAAATAAAATGGTCAAAAGTTTTGTATGCAAAGCCATTTAAAAAATTTATTTCACTACTTTGCAAACAAAATTATATCCTATAGAATATTAAATGCCAAACTCCAGAGGCTTAACTCAGGACTAGGAATACCAAACTCTCAATTATAGAAAGCCTCTGAAGTTCTTAGAAACTGAAAAATTAAGAAAAAAAAAAAAAGAAGAACTCCAAAATGAGCACCAGCCAGAGGAAAGGTAAACAAATTGGCAGTTGCCACTAAAGGCAAAAGCTCCAGCCACCCAAAAGAGGCCTGATAAGGATAAACCTGCTAAGGGGATGGTATCAGCTGCAATGAATGTGGTCAATCTGGGCACCTAAAGCACAACTGTTCTTAATAGCCTAAGCCTCCAGAACTTTGCCCAATATCCAGACTAAAAAGCCACTGAAAGAGATGGTGCGGCCTCTCCTGAAGGGGTGGGAAACATCTAGCTCAGTGATAGTGGCTATTGACTGAGGGGGGAGGGCATGGCCCAGTGCAGCACTCTGTATGCCAGCCACCCAGAGAATCCTTGGGTCTGTATAAATGTGGCTGGGGTCCAAATTAATTTCTTAATTAATACTAAGGCTAAGTTTTTAGCTCTTGTGCTCATACTGAACTTCTTCCTCCTAAAACCTGCTCTCCAGTGGAATTAAAGGTGTTCCAAAAACTAAATGTTTCACCCAACAATTACTAAAAGGTATATTCAAATTATGACTGTAAAAGGTTATCTATAAATAAATAAAAAGGAAAGCAAAAAGCAAAGGAAAAATGTAAAAAGGTTGTTGGTATAAAAATAAGGTTTTAGTACGAAAACAAAAGAAAAGAATATAAAAAATATATATATTTTTATCTAAGAGGAAATCTTATATGGTACATTTCTGTCCTATAATAAAGTAAATAGTTATGAAAAATTTTTTTAAAAAGAGGGGTAGAGAACAAAAATAAAATGGTATAAGCATGCCAAAAATGGTATAAGAAAAGTTTAAGAAAAATATACATACAAAAGAAATTCTATAAACAATCTAGGCATAATAAAGTCTTTTCTGGATGCAAGTCTCCAAACATTTTCGGATTTCTCTTCAAATTTTATATAGAATTTACTTAAGTGCCTAGTTCAAATTACAGTCTAAAACAATCTGTCAGGCTACCATTATAGTCCAGAAATACAAAAGCTGGTACTTGTAATAAAGCTACAGAAATTAAAGTTTATCATTTAAGTTATGCTAATAACTTCAGACCTTGTAGCTTTTGTATAAAAAGGTAATCAGCCAGTGCCTACAATTGTCAAAATGCAGGCCTGACTTTATTCCTTTTATTGAGCTAGAATCCAGCAATTTCGTACCCACATAATGGTCATGCAAAAATTCCTGCAAATAATACCACTGCTGAAACAAATCTGGATGCCTCAAGTCAGACAGGGAGAGATTTTCGATCTCTGGCTAGGCAGAACTGCGCCCATTATCAGCTCTGAAGAAATTACAGAAGACAGACCTTCACCCCTCAACACCCCAAATGATTATGGTATCGAAAATCTCTAAAGAATAAATAATTGAGGCAGGGTAGCTAGCACAGGCTAGACAAATACATTTCCTACAGGTAGGTTTTAAAAGGCATTCAAACGTTTCTACTGCAGGCCAAGTGGCAACCTGTCCCACCCCTTGGCAAATCCAGGGGAAACTCCATCAGATGTAAAACTAGGACAGTACAAGCTTTCAATTTGCGGGTTAGCATAATAATCACTAGAAATCCTTTGGAGACGAGTAAACTAAACATAGGTACTTGGTATTGCATCACTCAGGATCCAAGTCCCTGAAATGGAATTTGTTAAACCTTTGAAATTATTTAACTGTAGGCCTCTGAAGGAAAGGGAGGCCACAAATGTAAATGCTCATAAGAAAATGTGTTGTCTATTTGGAACAAATTTTAATCACAGTTTATGAGCTTATTTCCCTTGATGCTTCTTGGACCAGAAGAAACTCAAACACCCAAGGGGAGTAAGTGCTGCTAAAAATTGAAGAAAGGAAGGACTGAATCAACAACTGTAAGAAAAGAAAGAAGGACCCTAAGGGTGGTCCTGTTCCTATACTAGTCTACAGAATTTAAATACCTAACTTCTCTATCCTGATAAAACTCCTCTATAAAGTCTCAAAGCAGGGTGAACAAAAACCCCTGCTATGGCGAAAGGGCCAGAAACAGGCCTTTGAATAAAGTGAACTGGCTTCTCGCCTTTTGAAATTCTTTATGGGCGGCCACCCCCTCTTGATAAGGGCATACAGGGAGACTTAAAGGAATTAGGAAGTCTTACCCTAAAGCAGCAAATGTAGGCCTTAGGTTCAGTCCTAAACGCCATCCATTGTCAAGTCAGAGAACGATTGCCAATTAGTTTAACTACCGATGCTCATTCTTTTAAGCCAGGTGATACGGTATGGGTGAAAGAGTGGAATGTACAACCACTAAAGCCCCTCTGGAGGGGGCCATTCACTGTTCTTTTATCTACCCCAACTACCTTGACGCTTCTTGGACCAGAAGAAACTCAAACACCCAAGGGGAGTAAGTGCTGCTAAAAATTGAAGAAAGGAAGGAAGTCAAAGTAGCCGAAGTAGTTCCTTGGATCCATTATAGCAGAATTTAGCTGGCTTCCCAGGACTGGGAGTGCACTGCAGATCCAGCAGCGCCCCTTAAGCTGACCGTTCGGAAAGCCGCGGAGCCCAACAAAGGACGTGGAACTAATTTATCCAGCCCTGCTCCGGAAGCGTGAGGATACTTCAGGCCCTGCTTCACACACTGGAAGCTCGGCAGAAGCACGGCAGAAGATTGAGAATTCGGCTTAAGGACCCAGCGAACATTACTGATACGCCTTTATTTTGCTTTGTCAACCTTCATACTTGCTAAACCATTTGTAACTTTATTTGTTGTAGAATTAACAGTTGTTGAAGGGCGCAGAGAACAGTCAGAAGGGCGTCCCCAAGATGGCGCTGCCACCCAAGACAACAAAGGCCCTAAGCTCCGGCTTCTCCCCATATAGTTTCGCGCGCGCACAAAGTTTAAACCTGTGCACAAATAATTTCTACCTATAGGAATACTACCTCATAGTCTCCTCCAATAAAACCCAAACATGGCACTGGCCAGCCCCTACCAGGCCCATAAATACACCCCTCTCCCTGCATAGCTAGCTCTCTCTGTCTCTCTCTCTGTCTCTCCCTCTCCCCATCTCTCACTCTCTCTCCCCCAGTCTCTCTCTCTCTCTCGCTCTTTCTCCCCCATCTCTCTCTCTCTCCCTCTCCCCCCTCTCGCTCTCTTTCCCCCGTCTCTCTCTCTCTCCCCCTCTCACTCTCCCTCTCCCCATCTCTCACTCTCTTTCCCCCAGTCTCTCTCTCTCTCTCCCTCTCCCCCCTCTCGCTCTCTTTCCCCCATCTCTCTCTCCCCCTCTTGCTCTCCCCATCTCTCACTCTCTCCCCCAGTCTCTCTCTCTCTCGCTCTTTCTCCCCCATCTCTCTCTCTCTCTCCCTCTCCCCCATCTCGCTCTCTTTCCCCCGTCTCTCTCTCCCCCTCTCACTCTCCCTCTCCCCATCTCTCACTCTCTCTCCCCCAGTCTCTCTCTCTCTCTCC
This sequence comes from Cephalopachus bancanus, assembly GCA_027257055.1. Taxonomy (NCBI): domain Eukaryota; kingdom Metazoa; phylum Chordata; class Mammalia; order Primates; family Tarsiidae; genus Cephalopachus; species Cephalopachus bancanus. The sequence goes on from JAPVLO010000833.1 coordinate 243,355, forward strand.
CTCTCCCCCCCTCTCGCTCTCTTTCCCCCATCTCTCTCTCTCCCCCTCTCGCTCTCCCCATCTCTCACTCTCTCCCCCAGTCTCTCTCTCTCTCTTGCTCTTTCTCCCCCATCTCTCTCTCTCTCTCCCTCTCCCCATCTCGCTCTCTTTCCCCGTCTCTCTCTCCCCCTCTCACTCTCCCTCTCCCCATCTCTCACTCTCTCTCCCCCAGTCTCTCTCTCTCTCTCCCTCTCCCCCCTCTCGCTCTCTTTCCCCCATCTCTCTCTCTCCCCCTCTCGCTCTCCCCATCTCTCACTCTCTCCCCCAGTCTCTCTCTCTCTCTCACTCTTTCTCCCCCATCTCTCTCTCTCTCCCTCTCCCCCCTCTCGCTCTCTTTCCCCCATCTCTCTCTCTCTCCCCTCTCGCTCTCCCTCCCTCCCTCTCTCTCTCTCCCTCCCTAACCCCCGCAGCTACAGACCCTTTTCCTTTTCCCTGTAGCCACCGCTTTAATAAATCTCTTGGTCCTTGACGGGCGTGGAGTTGTTACTGGCGCCTAAGTACTTTCAGTTGTCCCCATTGATCATGTTAGAAAAGGGTTTCACTAGCATTTCCATCCTTTCTTATGATAGGAAGTTTACTTGTGCTTTTATGTATTTCTACGTCATCTGGGTATCTACTGCTTCCCCCCATACCCAGCATGTAAATGTATAGAAACTATCTGGCCAGACTTAAGGGTTTTCCATCGTTATTCATCCCAGCCAGAAGTTTGTTATATCTGCACCCATAATGGCCAGCTATACTTTGCTGGATTATCAAAACAAAGCTACCAGTACACTAAAGTTGGTGTCATAGCCTGTAACACCGCCAGAAGCACAAATGGGGTTTGTTGGGATTTTGCTCCTGCACCCAAAGCTGAAAAGCTGATTAAAGAAACTGTGCAACTTAGTAGCTCCTCTGACTGCCCAATAGTCCAAAACAAACCCCCCTCCCCTCAATCGTGGGAAGTAGGACAGAATCTGTTTATAAATTTGGCTGAAAATATAGCTCGAACATTTGATGTCACCAATTGTTGGAGATGTGGAGGGGCACTAAAGGGTGGCCTTGTAAGGAACTAATCTGAATGCTTACCAACTCCTCCAAGGGAAACCCATTCTTTGACTGTTAGAACAGGTAATGTCCCCCAGAAGTGGATCCTTCCTCAAAAGTAATTGGAAAAGACTGTTTAAGCAGAGCAGGTTCTGCTTAAACTCAATGGGTAGGAGAGACTCCTTGCAAAAGAATATTATACTGGAATTCAACCCACCAGACCTGGTGGCCAACAAGGCCTGTTTTGGTATGGGCATCTGCTTATGCAACTAAATCTTCTCAATGTACAAAAGGGCTATTTTGGATAGTGGAAAGGTTGCATATGCCCACCCCCCAGCGTTATGAAAAGGTAATGTAACATAGGAATAATCCAGCCAGGATTTTTCCTTCTGCCAAACCCCAAGGGGGGGATGAACTAGGCATCCCCCTTTATGAAAGCCTAAAAACCCCGAGGTGCTCGATCCCTCGATCAAGTTCCTAATATAGGAGGGACCCAGGTTTGGCAAAATGAAAAGGCCCCCCAGAGAATTATAAATACTTATGACCCAGTCACATGGGCACAAGATGGGAGTCGGAAATGCTGCACGCCTATATATATATATATATATATGCTAAATCGCATCATCAGGTTACAAACTGTCTTAGAAATTATAACTAATCAAACAGGCACGGCTTTTGAGCTTGTTGCTCAGCAGCAGCCCAAATGCATGCAGCTATTTATCAAAATCACTTAACTTTGGACTACCAGCTGGCGGAAGAAGAAGGTGTATGTGGAAAATTTAGTAGCTCTGACTGTTGTTTGCAAATAGATAATAATGGTAAAGTTATAACTAAAATAGCCACCAATGTTAAAAAACTTGCCCATGTCCCAGTGAAAAAATGGCAAGGCATAAAAATCGGCAATTGGTTTGAAAATATGTTCTCGGGTCTGGGAGGATTTAAGTATATTACTGGATCTATAGTCCTAATGGTGGGATCCTGCCTTATCCTCCTTTGCATAGCCCCAATAATTATGAACGCCATTTCTGAGTTTGTGGAAACAGTTGTTAAACGAAAAACTGCGGCCCATTAATGTTGATGCACCAAATTAAGGGTAATGTGCTTTAGATCCATAAAAGATCTAGTATCAAAGAGGGGAATGTGGCAGGATGCGGCAAATGGTCAAATATATTTCTTATATGATTGAGTGAATAAACACAGAAACATGTAGCTGGTTCAGGAAACAGTTGGCCTCATGGCAATCACTAGCCCAGGGCAGGAAAGGAATTGATAGCAGTTAAAGGTATTTCCTTTTGAAAAGGGAAGTTGTAACTTTAAAGACCCGTCTGGGTGCCAGCCCGGTTTTGTTTCGGAAAGGCCAAATGGCCCAAAGACTAGCCATTTAATGGATATGCAAAAAGAGTGGCTAATTCACAGACTTATCCAAAAACCCCCCTTCTGAAGTTGACAGTTTACAAGCCTGCAGTTCCTGGAAAACCCTTTGTTCTTTGAAAAATCTGATTTTGCTGAGTACAACCTTGTAAGATTCCAAAGGAAATATGTAATCACTCAACACGACCCCCCTCCCTTGCCTAAACGAGGATATAAGACCCCACGGCTCCTGTTCTGGGGTGCTCGAGCTTGATTTGGATGCATGAAATTCTCGGGCCCCCTGTGCTGTGCTAGCCAGCGTAATAAAGTGCCACTTCCTGTAACAGTCTCGGTGTCATGATCTATTTTTCCTGCTACACTTCCGCCTCAGCCTTCCGAGTAGCGAATTGCAGGCATGTGCTACCACGCTGGCTGATTTTTTGATTTATTGCAGAGATGAGGTCTCGCTGCCCAGGCGGTTCTCAAACCCGCGGGCTCAGGTAATCCACTCACCTCAGCCTCCCAAAGGCACGGGATTGCAGGCTGAGCCACCGAGCCTGGCTTTATCCACAAATTACAAAAATAAAATAAATTTTTTTGAGTTGAAATCTCTCTGTTGCCCATGTTGGAGTGCAGTAGCATGCTCACAGCCACTGCAGCCTGGATCTGCGGGGCTCAGGCCATCCTTCCACCTCAGCCTTCCAAGTAGCTGGAACTACAGGCATGCACTACCACGCCCAGGTAATTTTTTGAATTACTGTACAGACAAGGTGTGGCCAAGTTCCCCCCTGCACTCTTCCAAGCGCTCCCTCCTGCTGCAGGCGTCTCTGAAACGCCAGACGAGAACGGCCGAGGGGGAGCCAAGTCCATAGACAGGGGAAGGAGGAAGCCCACAGAACGGAGAGAATTTGGAAATAAAATCATCCTTCAGCTTATGTTTTCATTTGAGTAGCATTCTTCAAAACTGAGTGTGCACAAATACAGTATTTGTAATAGGGAAAGGATTTTGAATTTTGCTGTAAAAACACTGAAGCCAAAATACTAAGCGTGGGTCCCAAGGTGAGAAGCGGTACGATTGCGAACGCCGCCCCGCGCCGGTAAGGCCTTCCGGATGGCGTTCCAGCACATTCGAGGAAGAAGGCGCGGGGCGAGGGAACCACCAGGCCACCCTACAGCTGACCGTGGCCGGAAGAGAAGGCCCGCCAGCAACTGACATCCGCAACTTCTGAAAAATGCAGCGCGCGCCCCCGCGGGAGGGAGGCAAGTTCCGGAGCGGCCGGCCCACACGGAAGGGGAAGGCCGGCGGCAGGAGTCCGGGTCCGACCGGGACGTCCCCGGCGTCGGCGCGTGACGCCAACGCGCTGACGTGACGCCCGCTTAGCTTCGCCGCCCGGCGCCTCCGGCCTTCGCTGGCGGAGCAGCTCGAAGCCCGGGGGGTGGTGTCGGAGCAGTGGGCGGGCAGCGGGGGGTCACGAGGACGGGGGCCGGGGTCGCTGTAGAGTGGGGCGGGGCAGCGAGGGGGAGGGGCGGGGGCGCGAATTTGTGTGGAGGGCCCAGTCATGTGCTGGGGGCGGGGCCGTGAGGGAGCCGAGCTTCGAGTAGGCAGGCGGGGTCACGAGGAGGGTGAGAGACCAAGAGGAGGGAGCGGAGTCACGTGCGGATGCAGAGGAACCACTAGGGGAGGGGTTGCGCATTGGTGTGGAGGGCGGGGCTACAAGGAGGGCGGGGGCGCGCTGGGGGCGGGGTCTTGAGGGAGCCGAGCCACGCGGAGGGAGCGGAATCACGTGCAGGTGGTGCGGGACGGTGAGGGAGGGGCTGGGTCGCCAATTTGCGTAAAGGGCGGGGCTACAAGGAGGCGGGCGGGGCCGCGAGGAGGAGGAGAGACCCGGAGGAGGGAGCGGAGTGACATGCGGGTGAGGCGGGGCTGCTAGAAGGAGGGGTGGGGTGGCGAGGAGGAGGGCGGGGTCATGTGCCGGGGCGGGGCCATGCGGGAGCCGAGCGGCGCCCTGGGGAGCGACCAGGAGGGAGCGGAGCCACGTGCGCGTGGGGCGGGACCGCTAGGAGGGGCGGATCACGAGGAGGAGGAGGGGCGTGGGGGGCGGGCGGGGCCAGGAGGAGGAGAGACCAGAAGGAGGGAGCGGAGTCGTGTGCCGGTAGCTCAGGGTTGCTAGGAGGAGGGCGGGGTCGCGAGTTTGCATGAAGGGCGGAACTACGAGGGCGGGGTCGTGTGCTGGGGCCGGGGCGTGAGGGAGGGAGGGAGGGAAAGAGGGCGGTCGGCGGGAGGGGGGGGGGCCGGGGGGCGAGCTGGCTGTGAAGCACCTGCTTCGCGCCTTCCTGCCGCCTCGCCGATCGCCTCGTGGCGGGAGCTGAGCGGCCGCCGACGCTCGCAGTCCCGGCGTCTGTGGAGTCCCTTCGCCGGGTGGGAGAGCGCGCCGCCGCCGCCGCCTGTGGAGCTCCGGGCTTCGGCTTCGCAGTGAGGCGCACGCGGGCCCGCTGCGGAGCGGCGCTGCACGCCTCGCCGGCGTCGCGGGTTCGGGCCCCACACGGAGGGGAACACGGATGTCGCCGTCACGCACCTGCAGACATCGGGCCTCCAGTCAAGCATCTGGACACAGGCTGAGCCCGAGTTTCCCACGGGCGGCGGGTATCTCCGTGTCGCGGACGCTGACCTCCCGGCCGGATGGGGTGCGGGCGTCGGGGGGCGTCGGGGTCAGGGGGCAGCGGCGTTAGGTCACGACCCCTCGCGTCTGCGGCGCGGTGGCCGAGGCGGGAACGGGACGCGTCGGTGAGGCCTCGTGCGCGTGCGCGGGGCGCCCGGCCTCCGCGCGCACTTGCGCGTCCTCCGGGACTTGCGGGCGGCCCGCCTGGCTTCCCTGCCGGGCCCTCCGCCCCCTCTTTCTCGTCCTTTCTTCCAGGGCAGGATCGAAAGGGCCCCGGGGGAGGGATGTGTGGAGTCGCAGCGTGGGGTGTGTGGAGTCGCGGCGTGGGGCGGGGTCGCGGCGTGGGGCGGAGTCGCGGCGTGGGGCGCCGTCGGGCGCGCTTCTGGGCCCTCGGGCCCGCGGAAGACCCGCCAGGGCTTTCCTGAACTACGCGGACTCGCTCGCCGAAGACTCGCAGACGGGGATTCCTGCTCCCGCTGGCGGGGCCGCAGCCTCGCTTTGCAAGAGGGGGCGGGTGTAGACGTCGTGGGCAGGAGTCTCCGTCCAGCAGCCAGCTGCCCGCTTTCGGGGGATGAAAACTCCTTCTGTGGCCGCGGCTTCGTCTCTTCCCCGAGGGGTGTCCCAAGCTTCTGTCTCCCAGGCGTCGGGAACGGGTCCCTTGTCCGCTGGGCCTGGTGTCGTTCAAAGATTCGCGGCTTCGGGCACGCGTGGCCGCGGCCCCCACTCCCGAGTCTTCACTCCGCCGCAGAACCGCCCAGGGAGCCGCAGCGAGAGGGCACGCCTGGGCCCCCTCCTGGAAGTGCCGCCCTCGGGTCTCCGGGTTGGGCCCGCGCGTCCCGGTGGTCCTCGCGGTCGGCCCCAGAGCTCAGCCGGAAACTGCGGCGGACCCGGGGCGGGAAAGCGAGCGCTGCGGTGCGGGGGTCGGGGATAGAGCAGCAGGCCGCACCCGGGAAGAACTTTGCTGTGATGCCTCCGGTGTTTCCGCCAGAGTCTGCGGGCGTGGAACCTCCTCTTCAGAAGACTTGGGCGGAAGGAGACGCGGGGTGAGCGCCACAGCCAGATCGTGGAGTGTTTTACCTGCCCCAGCGTGGACACTGAACTCTCTCCTGTGGTTACAGTAGCTCGCTCGACACAGGTAGTTCCGTTTTGTTGAAGTCCTCCGTCTTAACTGCTTGCCTGACCTAGGAATAACCCCCCAGTGTGTGCGCGTGATGGTTGTAACGTTCCCGTGACCACAGACCCACATCCTTGTTCCCCAGCTGTTCCGCGTAATTGTATGCTTTGTTCACTGAAATCAGATGTCGCGCCGAGAAATTGTCCCTTGCAAAAGTCCCCAAGCCACATCCCCATGTTTTGTCCCTCTATTTTGTCCCCTTTGTTTTTAGTTCCTTGTTCCCTCACCCCGGTGCTATGCAGCCGTTTGTGGTTTTTGCCCTTATAAAACTGTCTTGCTGCATTCGGGGTTCGAGAGCATTTGGAGACATGAGTCCCCTCTCGACCGCGGGCTATTAACGGACTCAAAAATCCAACTCTCAGTGTGTGGCGACGCCTTTCTTGCACTCCGGTTACAGCAGTACTTTCAGTTTAGCTTTGTTCCTTTCCAGCCGGTGTTACGGAAAGGATCCTGATTGGCTGGGGCTAGATTGGCTAGGTCCCTTACTTTAGTGGCGGGATAAAGACGGAGCTTCCTAGAGCTGAGTTAATTCCCAATAAGAAGCTTTACGACCCAACCGTGAGCTTTTCCCAAGCAAAAATAATTAATTGCCCACCTGACCCCTACACTCTAAACAGCTGCGCCTGGAACCTTAGGATAAGTCTGTAGTAGTATTTCATTGCTGTTGTAACAAATTCCCACAAATTTAGTGACTTGTAACAATATAAATTTATTGTGTTAGAGTTCTGAAGGGCAAACCGTCTCACCGGTTAATAATCAGGGTGTTGGCAGGGGTCTTTTCCTCTTAGCGACTGGAGGAGAGAACCCACTTTTGTGGCTTTTAGAGGTCATGAATTCCTTGGCTTGTTTCCTCTCCCTCCACAGTTGGTTCCTTCTAATATTATGCGATTCACCTTGCCATGTAACCTAATATGTTTACTGGTTTTAGGGATTGAGAGTGCTTGGACACCTTCAGGGGGCTGTTATCCTGCCTATCATAGGAACTTAATTCGTCTCTCGACCACTGGTATGCATTTTTTTTTTTTTTTGAGCTGGAGTCTTACTCTGTCACCCAGACTGGAGTGCAGTGGCCGCTCCCGGCCACCGCAGCCTCGATCTGCTGGGTTCCGGCGATCCTTCTGACTCAGCTTTCCAAGTAGTTGGAACTACAGGCATGCGCTACCACGCCTGGCTAATTATTGATCTGTTGTAGAGATGAGGTCTCCCCAAAGTTGCCCAGGTGGGTCTCCAACCCACGGGCTCAGGCAATTCACTCACCTCAGCCTCCCAAAGCGCGGGATTACAGGCTGAGCCACCGAGCCTGGCTGGCATGCATTTTTATTTATTTATTTATTTATTTTTTGCCTTTGGGTTTCATTTATTTGTTTGTATCTTTATCTTGATACATAAATTATTATCATTTTGCCACGTTTCTTCCATGTAGATATAAGCTTTTAAAAAATGAAACATTTAAGTGTTAAATTCCAGACACCAGATTGTACCCCTAAATATTCAACATGTATCTCCAAAGAACAAGGTTCTCCTACATAGCCATATTACAGTGACGATGATCAGAAGTTTAGCACGATATAATATTATCAAATATACACTCTGTATCCAAATTTTTCTTATTTCAATATATTTTATATCTACTTCCCCCCTTTAGACTTAAGTATTCAATCAAGGATTATTCATAGCATATCAGTAATTGGTATGCATTTTTAAAAGCCCTCAGTATACCAGAAATATTTAGAGATATAGCTAAGTAAGTTATGTGAATTGGGTCAGTTTCTTACAATTTTTTTTTCTTTGATTTGGAGTCTCACACTGCTGCCCAGGCTGGAGTGTAGTGGCATACTCACGGCTACTGCAGCCTTGAACCGCCGGGCTTAGGCGATCCTTCCACCTCAGCCTTTCAAGTAGCTGAGCTACAGGCACATGCCACCTCACCATGCTAATTTTTGTGATTTATTGCAGAGATCAGGTCTCGCCAAGTTGCCCAGGCTGGTCTTGAACACCTGGGCTAAGGCAATCCTCTTGCCTCGGCCTCCCAAAGTACTGGGATTACAGGCTGAGCCACCATGCCCTGCCAGTTTCTTATAACTTAATAAATTTTGGGGGGAGGGTAGAATTAATCTTAAGTAATAGCAAAAACACTACCAGTATTCAAATTAACTTTACATTCCCCCACCAACCAAATGCAAAGTTCCTAGGCCCTCAAGGAAAAGGTAAAATGAGAAAAAGATTGGCTCATGGAGTTAAAAGTTTCCCAATTCCAACCAGGTCTAGGATAGCCTGTGCACTAGTATTGTCGGTACCTTGACAGATGCAAACAAGAGAGGCAAATGGCAAACATTACCAGTGACTGGAGGTGGTGTAAACCTTTCTCTCTGCCAGAGAGTCCGCCACTGGGGAGGTGACTGGTTGCATAAAGCGACTTTATAGAACCGATAGAGTCATTAAGAACACTGGGACTCATATCTCAATTCTCTGGATTCTTGCTGCTGGGACCCAGTCAAGGTGCTAGCTGCTCTAAGATTTCCTAGAAGTAAAAAACCTGGAGATGGGAGTCGTTCCTTAACAACTTAAAAAATACATTATTAAAAGTTCCAGAGAAACAAACAAGCCTGTATAGATCTACTTCATGTATTCGAATGTTGTTCTTAGTGCTTATGTTTCATACACATTGGAAAGAGGTGGGGAAGAGATTAAGATATTATAGTAGGGCCAGGCATGGTGGCTCACACCTATAATCCCAGCACTTTGGGAGGCTGAGGTGAGAGGATTGCCTAAGATCATGCGTTTGAGACCAGCCTGGGCAACTTGGTGAGACCTTGTTTCTACAGTAAATAAACAAAAAATTAGCCGGGTGTGGTGAGCATGCAACTGCACTCCAGCCTGGGTGAGATTCCAACTAAAAAAAAAAAATGTTATAGTAGGAAAATAGTAGCATGGTTGTAGTCTAGAATTTCCTCCTGATCCACTAGCATCGAGAAAGTAATTGATCATGACCTGTTTTTTCCCAAAGCTGGCATGAAGTTGTCTAAGATAGCTTTGTACTTCTGACTCCATCTTGAGACCTTTGACATGGCAGTCCTCCAGTTTCATGTGATTCTTTGCCTAGGCCTCAGTGATGCATTCTGAGCTATTTCAACCTATCATGTCCTCAAAAAATTTTCAGGCAGTGACTCCTTTCTCAAGCTCTGCACAACTAAAGGCTCAGTGTTTTCTTTTATTCTTCCTAGAAGTAGATCATGATCACTGTCTTCAGATAGCTGACTCTTCTATGAGCCCTTGCAGGTGACCCATTTCAGACAGCGAGAAACTCAAGAACTGAAAAGATAATGTTTTGTTTTTGTATAGTGAGCTAGGCCTACAGATTGAGATCCAGAAGTTCACCAGGTGGCTACAGTTCCAGTCCTAGCTACAAATATGAGCTCCAACAATTAAGTTAGGGAACTCATCCTTGAAAAAATGGTACATACCTCATTGTTGAATATCACTATAGTCAGCTTTGAAGTACTTCCCTTGGGAAGCTATGCACTGATGCCAGTGCCTCGTCCACCAATCAGAGCAATTTTGGAACTCTTTCTGGAATGGCTATCAGAGCTGTCGTATTACCCTTAATGTCCTGAATGTCATCAAATATCTTCATTTCAGTATTTCTTTTATCTTTGGGTAAAGAAAAAGTCATTGGGGGCTAGATCAGGAAAGTAGGGAGGGTGTTCCAATACAGTTATTTGTACAGTGCTGCCAACGTAAGCACACAGTGGCAAGTTCATGAGCTTAATTGTCAGACCCCAACAAATGACGACAACTCTGATGGCCATTCCAGAAAAAAAGTTCCACGATTGCTTTGATGGGCAGACTCAGTGCTGGTGTCAGTGCCTGGCTTTGAAGGGAAGTACTTTAAAGATGACTATGGTGATATACAGCAATGAGTATGTAGCAATTTTTTCTAGGATGGTTTGTGAACCCAATTGTCAGACCTCGTAGTTGATGGCTAGCTAAAAGCACATCAGGCTAGACAGACTAGATGTTCGGGACCATGGCTTAAAACTAAAAATTCCTCTGCTAGAATGTAGAAAGATAGAGCACTAAATGCCAAGATGCTGACACTTTTTTCCCTCTCTTAGATTTGAATATTGTATGTCTACTAGAGATTTAAATTTTAGAGAATGCTTTTCTTCCCATTTAACATTTTAGGCGCTTCTTTACTCCAGTCACAAAAGATTGTCTGGATAGTTTAACCAAATACATATACCTACACAAACACATGGTCTTTCCATAAAATTATGATTTACATAGTAACTTCACAAAGGGGAAATATTTGGTGTAGTTCTACCACCAGTCATTTGCTCTAATTTATTTCCGCTTGCTGCCTGTTTTCTGGAGAGAATGAATAACAATACCCATGCCTTAAATATGTCTGTCTGCATCATCTAGCATAGTGCCCAACTAGTTGTGAATGCATGAGAGACTATATTTCTGACAAGTCTTTAGTAGAATACCTTAGGTACACTGCTCAGCCCTTTCCACTTGCCATATTATACTACCGCTATTGGTAAAAGTTTAAGAAATTTCATTTTCTTTTCTCTCTCTCTCCCTTTTTTTTTAATTGGAGTCTTACTCTATTTTCCAGGCTGGAGTGCAGTGGCACGCTCATGGCCACCACAGCCTTCCAAGTAGCTGGAAGTACAGGCATGCGCCATCATGCCTGACTAATTTTTTGATTTATTGTAGAGATGAGGTTTTGCCAAGTTGTCCAGGCTGATTTCAAACCCATGGGCAGTCCTCTCACCTTGGCCTCCCAAAGTGCTGGGATTATAGATATGAGCCACTACGCCCGGCCAGAAATTTCATTTTATTCTACCAGAAAAAAGACACATAACTATTACTTTATAAATCTAGTATCCAAGATCTACTATAATTATAACGTAAAAGCAATGTTGGCATTTCTTCTTTTGAAAATGGAAACATTGTTACCTTGATTATTAAAACAAATTTTTCAAATGACAAAAAATGAATAAGAGACCAGGCACAGTGGTTCATGCCTGTAATCCCGAGGCAAGAGAATTGCTTGAGCCCAGGAGTTTGAGACCAGTTTAGGCCACATAGCAGGACCTCGTCTCAATTGGAAAAAAAAAGAGTAAGAGGTCAATAGGTGGGAAAAAAAATCTAGAAATGGAGACAAATACAGTAAATTCAATATGTGATAAAAACTTACCTTTCGAATCATTGGAAAAAGAAGCCACATTTAATAAATGATTGTGGCATAAGTTGCATTCTTCCAAAAAAACACAAAGACAGTTTCTCTGTGTTCATTGTAAGTAAAAATAAATTTTAAATGCATTAAAGATATTAAACAATTAAGACATAAGAACAGATTATTCAGATAGCTTTGGGGATGATGGAGTGTCTGCTTGGCAAGATGAGAAACCTAAATGGCAAAGAAAAAGACTGTCAAGATTGACTATGTACAAATTTGCAGATTTCTATGAATCTAAACATAGCATTAAACAAAACATTAGAGGCTAGCAGAAAGCATTTATTCCACAATATGGCAAACAACTTATTTCTGTATTTTACAAATGACTCCTATAAATTGATTTTTAAGCACTTAATTGAAAAGCAGCAAACGATTTGAAAGGCAGACAAAAGAAATTTAAATTTTTTCAAAATTAAGAAATATCTAGTGCCTGTGGAAATAGGTTTCTTTTATTTTTTATTCTTTGTATAAAGCTATTGGGGAGTGTGAATTTCTTAAGCTTCTGAAAAATAATCCAGGATGTGGTAGATAGTTTCCAAATATGGCCATCATTTTTCCCTCCCCTCCTTGTAAATGTTGTCTGGCTGTAAACCTTATTTTGATCAAGAGTGTGGCAGAAGTGATGCCGTCCTTGTCTCCTAACCTTTAAAAGGACTGGTGACTTCTGCTTCTTCCTTGTTTGAAGAAGAAATCTTTTGTATAAGGGGTAAGACTAACCTGAGACCACAATGTTGTCAGTCACCCAAGCTAGCCACGTGGAGAGAAGCACCACGGCCAGACCTGTGAGTGAAGCTTCTCAAACTATCCAGTACAGTGTAGTTGTGGGCTGAACAGAACTACATGAGTGACCCCACCGAAGCCATGCAGAGCACAACAGCCACCCAGAACCCTGCCTGGTTTCCTGAGCAGAATGCTGTGAGAAATAATAAGTTGTTGTTTTAGGCTGCTAAGTTTTAGGGTGGTTTGTTATACAACAAACATATAAACAAAGAATGGGAGTATTAAAGTGAAAAAAAAAAAAGCTTACTTTTTGGGCCAGCAAACCTACTTTACAAATCTGATCCTAAGAAATAATTATGCTATTGGAAACAATCCATATGTCTACAAAGTGGAGTATGGTTGACTAGTTTTTGGTGCATGCATATCATGGAATATTCATGTCGTTGATAAGAATTAGTTGGTCTCCAGAGAAATGTCCATGATATACTGTTAAATTTTAAGATACAAGCTGCAAAATATATATACTATAATCACATTTTAAAAGATTAAGACTAATATGTGAAATACATGCTTATGTTTTTATGAACTTAGAGAAAACATAGATGATATTCATGAAACTTAATACTGTTTTCATGAAGCAGAGCACAGAAATGAGCTCTGGTGTTGGAGACTGCAGACTTTATACTTGTATACTTGTGTTATTAGGTGGGTACAAGAAGGAAACACTGTTTTGTTTGAAAGAAAAATTCAACAAAATATTTAAAGAAAAAGAATCAAAGAAACCTAAAAACCATCTTGTTTAAAAATAATAACTGGCTGGGCATGGTGGCCCAAACATGTAATCCCGGCACTTTCGGAGGCTGAGGCAAGAGGATTGCCTGAGCTCAGGGGTTTGAGACCAGCCTGAGTAACATGGTGAGATCTTGTCTCTACAGTAAATAAAAAAATTAGCTGGGCGTGGTGGCACCTGTCTGTGGTTCCAGCTACTTGGAAGACTGAGGTGGAAGGATCGCTTGAGCCCAGCAGGTCAAGGCTGCGGTGGCCGTGAGTGTGCCAGTGCAGTCCAGCCTGGGCAACAGAGTGAGACTCAACTAAAAATAATAGTAATAACAAAAATTAAACTGTATGGCAGCATATAAACCAGAAAGGGAAATCATCAGGTAAGCCCCTTGGTCCAGGTAGAGTAACTTACTTTATTTAATAATATATTAAGGGCATCTTTCTATGTCAGTAAATATTGATCTTTCTCACCCTTTTCGATGACTTTAGAGCATTCCATTGTTTGGATATAATTCATTTAATCAATTCCTTATAGTTAGGCATTTACATTGTTTCTAGTTTTTCTGGTTACAAACAATAATGACTCTCCTTGTATATTTTTCCCCCACATGTGAAATTGCTGAGTCAAAGGATATGCATATTGCTAGCATGCCTTCTAGAAACACTGTAGTAGTTTATATTCCCACCAACGGTTTGACAGGTGCCTCGAGAATTATCTAAGGAGATATCTGATAGCCATTCTTCTAGTAAGCAGCAAAAAAGAATTTACTTAGATTAGCAATTGACAATGCTTCCGTGTCTCTCTATACAAAGAGATGTAGATAGAGCTAGAATTATTGTGCATTCGGGCACCAGAATTCCTTCTGACTAACTGGAGGTGGGAGGAGTCACAAGAGGGTAGTCTAGAAGTGGAAAGAAGTCTTCTGAAGAGGCAGTAAACCAAGACTGGTTTTTCTCCAGCTTGCCAGGTTGCGTGTCTTGCAGTGACATCTTCTGGCAGATAAGCCAACAATGTTTAATTTCCCTGCTAGGGATTAAGTATTCCAAGCACTGCCAAGCCAATGATGGACTTGAGAACCCAGGGAAGTTGTCTTGGGTGAGTGGTGTGTTGGGGAGGCTTGCAGAAGGGGGGCATAGACTTCTTTGAAGTAAAGATCTTTTTTTTTTTTTTTTTTTAGGTGGAGTCTCACTCTGTCACCCAGACTGTAGTGCAGTGGCCGCTCCTGGCCACCGCAGCCTCGACCTGCTGGGCTCCGGCGATCCTTCCGCCTCAGCCTTCCAAGTAGCTGGAAGTACAGGCACGCACTACCACACCCGGCTGATTTTTTGATTTATTGTAGAGGTGAGGTCTCGCTGCCCAGGCAGGTCTTGAACCCGTGGGCTCAGGCAATCCACTCACCTCAGCCTCCCAAAGGCACGGGATTACAGGCTGAGCCACCAAGCCCGGCTGGTGAAGTAAAGATCTTTATAATTTGACCTCTGAGGTCTCTGGTAAAGTCTGTGGTCTCCGACATGGCTATACACAATGGGTGTGCAAAAGGAGGCAAAAAAGATAGCCTATGAGCCACCACCCTCCTTCAGTTTCAAGTTTAGATTCTCCAGTATCTCAGTTTCAAGTTTAGATTCTCCAGTATCTCAAGTTTACCCCAGATAAGGTGACCTAGTAGGTTAGTAGGTCACTGAGTAGGGCTTCTCTGGATGACACCAGATTATATCCCTTGCTATAGTATCAGAGACAGTGCTCCTGGCCATTTTTCCAGTCCTTCAGTGAGGCAAGGTACTTAGACTAGGATACACGGCCAAGCCTTCCATATACAGACAAGTAAGTTATACACACATTAGATGTTGAAGTGTAGAAAACCACATCATAGGATTGTTTTATGGACTTTCAAGACTTAAAAATACTTCCTTGCTTTAATCATCCAAAATATAATAGAAAAATCTTACTTTTTGAAGCAAAGTTACAAAGGATCCAAGATGGCCACCCATGGAGCAGCAGAGCAGTGCCGCTCTCACCAAGCAAGACAGAGAGTAGGGACCCAACTGCCAATAAATGGGAACACCTTGAACATTTTTGGAAGGGTGACACACCCTTCACCCAGCAAAGTTCTCTTCAAACAGAGACCAGAAAGCCATGGCAGACATGGGAACCCAGGCACCCCATCCCCCACCATGCCCTAGGCTAGAACTGAAGCCCTGCCCAGTGAACAAAAGTGGGTGAGTGGCCAAAGATACTTTGGGATGTTTCACCCCATCCCAGATGGGCACAGGTCATCAGTCCCACATGCAGGAGTCCTAAACAGGGCACAGGACTTTGAGTGATTGCAGCCTAAGCAGAACAGGAAAAAGGCCCATGCTGGGGCAGCCACTGTGAGTGTGGCTTTCTGCCTAACTGGTGACTCTGAGGCAAGTAGGGCCCATCTGCAGAGTGAACCCAGCAGATGTGCACCACCAGCAGCTGGTGGCCATATCCCCAGCCCGATTTGGAAAAACCTCCTCAAGCCTTGTGTCCAGGGAGAGTGGTGCCCATCACCTCCTTAGCAGTAGAAAATTCTATTTCAGGAGCAGAATGTGTACCTGAATAGGGAGGGAGAGACATGAAAGACACCCAAGGGCTTTCTCAGTGTGAGGGCATCTGGGCTGTAGACTGCAGTCAGGAGACAGACCCATTCCCTCCCCCCTCCTCCTGCTCATGCTAGCAGCAGGGGGTGAAAACTGGTCAGACAAGTTTAGCAGCAGGTAAGAAGCTCTGTAATGACAAAATCCTGCCACAAGGTAGAGGAAGAAGCAGATGTCCATGCTCCTCACACTCTTACCAAGTGACAAATACTGAATTACAGAAAGGATTCTAGAACAAAAAGTAATTGAATAGCTTCAGAGCTTCAAATAAAAAATACAGAGAATGAAGAGAGGCCTCTCACAAATGAGGGAAAAAAAATCAATGGAAAAATACAGGCAACCATTAGAGTCCTAAAGAGACAGTGCTCGAAAAAGCAGCTATCAGAGCGCAAACAATGGAACCCTCCCCCCCGAACAAGCTGCTCCAGATCACAGCTACAGAAATTAGAGAATGGCAAAAGTGTACAGGAACCAAGAGAAACTAGAAGTAAAACCCACTGAAGTCATACAGGAAGTAAAAGCAGAGGTGACCAATTTCAAAGAAGCCCATTCTGAAATAAAAAACACACTAACAAGCATAGATAATAGGGTCAACCAGGCAAAGGAAAGAATTTAGAGCTTGAAGGCCAAAATATGTAATTAACTGTCAAAAAAAAATGAACAAAAGCTTTAAATGAAGGATCAAAGCCTCTTAAAGATGCAGGACTATGTCAAGAAACCAAATCTACACATGATTGGTATCTCTGAAACAGAAAAAGAAACAGGAAACATCATGGAACAAACATTCCATGAGGTCATTCAAGAAAACTTTCCAGATCTGACCAGAGAGAATTTCCTACCCAGCCAAGCTAACTTCACCGGTGATAAGGAAATAAAATCATTCCCAGACACCCAATCCTTAAAACAATATGCCACTTTCAGATGAGCCCTTCAGGAGATGCTTAAGGTATTGAACTCAGGGAAAAAAAAAAAAGAATGGTCATACCTATCACAAAAGTACAGGAAAACAGAGTTGACAGTGCAAACAGAGCTCTCACAGAAATGAAGACATGTAAATATATAAATACAAAAGTTAAAGCAAACCCTTAAGAGTCCTTTGACAGGGACAAACTCACCTTTCAATAATCAATCTGAATGTGAATGGACTAAATGCACCTCTGAAAAGGCATAGAGGCAAACTGGATAAAGAAACATGATCCAACCATTTGCTGCCTTCAGGAAACTCATCTCACTGTAACGGACACCCACAGGCTCAAATTTGGAGGCTGGAAAATTATCTTTAGGTGAATGGAAAACAGAGGATAGGTGTAGCCATTCTAACATCAGACAAGGCAGTCTTCAAACCATCAAAAGTTAAAAACACGGAAGGACACCACATCACGGTAAAAGACTCAATCCTCCAGCAAGAAATATCCATCCTAAACATATATGCACCCAACACAGGAGCACCAGGTTTTCTAAAACAACTCCTAGGAAAACTAAGAGAGGACATTGACTCTCGCACAATCATAGTTGGAGACCTAAATACCCCACTAATAGCTTTAGATATATTATTGAAGCAAAAAATCAGTAAGGAGATGTGGAACTTCAAATCAATGCTCAATCAAATGGATTTAATAGACATCTTCAGAACACTTCACCCAACATCTATGAAGTATACATTCTATTCATCAGGACATGACACATGCTCCAAAATTGATCACATTCTCAGACACAAATCAAGTGTAAACAATTTTCAAAAGATTGAAGTAATAGCATGCATCTTCTCAGATTGCAGTGCAATAAAAATAAATAGCTTCACCAACAAGATCCTCCTGAGACATTCAAAGATGTGGCCACTAAACAACATGCTGAACAACTGGGTCAACATGAAAATCAATACAGAAATTAAAGCTTCCTGGAAACAGACAAAAACAAAGACACATCAGAATCTTTGGGATGCCATGAAATCAGTGTAAAGAGGAAAATTCATACCATTGCACACACACAATAAGAACAGAAAGATCACAAGTAGGCAGACTAATGTAGCACCTAAAGGAAATGGAAAAGCATGATCACTTAAATCCTAACTTCGGCAGAAGTAGTCAGATCATCAAGATAAAATCACAATGGTAGGACATAAAAGACAAAAATATCATTGTAAGGATCAACATGACCAAAAGCTGGTTCTTTGAAAGGATAAGTAAGATTGACAGTCCCTTGGTCAGACTGACTTTTTAAAAAAAAGAGATGAAACCCAGATAAACACAATTACAAATGCAAAAGGCGAAGTCACAACTGACCCTGAAGAAAGTCAAAAGACTATCAGATTACTATAAAAACCTGTACATAAATACACTGGAAACCTAAAGGAAATGGAGTACATCACACAACCTCCCAAGGTTAAAACAAGAAGAAATTGAGGCCGGGCATGGTGGCTCACACCTATAATCCCAGCATTTTGAGAGGCCAAGGTGAGAGGCTTGCCTGCCTGAGCCCACGGGTTCAAGACCAGCCTGGGCAACTTGGTGAGACCTCATCTCTACAATAAATCAAAAAATTAGCCAGGTGTGTTGGCACATACCTGTAGTTCCAGCTATTT
The DNA here is from genome assembly GCA_027257055.1 of Cephalopachus bancanus. NCBI lineage: Eukaryota > Metazoa > Chordata > Mammalia > Primates > Tarsiidae > Cephalopachus > Cephalopachus bancanus. The sequence continues at coordinate 261,552 of JAPVLO010000833.1, forward strand.
GGAAGGCTGAGGAAGAAGGATCACCTGAGCCCAGCAGGTCGAGGCTGCAGTGACTGTGAGTGTGCCGCTGCACTCCAGCCTGGGTGACAGAGGGAGACTCCGACTCAAAAAAACAAAAACAAAAAACGAGAAATCAAAACTCTAACATTCCAATAACAAGCCAGGAAATTGACTCAGTCATAAGAAATCCCTCCACCAAAATAAGGCCCAGACCATATGACTTCCCAGTCGAATTCTACAAGACATACAAGGAGGAGCTGATACCAATCTTATCAAAAGTATTCCAGGCAATCAAGAAAGATGGAATACTCCTCAACTCATTTTATGAAGCCAACATCATACTTACACTTAAATCTGGCAAAGACCCAATAAGGATAAATAATTACGGTCCCATCTCCTTGATGAACATAGGCGCAAAAAATCTAAATACGATTCTAATAAATTGGATCAAACACCACATATCAACAATCATCCACCATGACCTGGTGGGCTTCATTTCTGGGATGCAGGACTGGTTCAACATTTACAAGACTATAAATGTAATTCAGCACATCAACAGACGTAAAACCAAGAACCAAATGATACGTCATCAGACACAGAAAAAGCTTTTGACAAAATCCAGCATACCCTCTTGATAAAAACTCTCAAGCACCTAGGCTTTGAAGGAATACTCCTCAGAACAGTAGGAGCCATCTATGATAAGCCCACAGGCAACATTTTGCTCAATGGGCAGAAGTTGGAAGCATTCACCCCAAGAACAACACAAGGATGCCTACTCTCACGCCTCCTGTTCAACAGTGTTGGAAGTCCTAGCCAAAGCAGTCAGGCAAGAGAAGGAAATTGGGGATATCTAACTAGGAAAAGAGGACGTTAAGCTATCCCTCTTTATGGGTGATACAATTCTGTATCTGAAAACCCTAGGGAGTCTGCCAAAAGCCTCCTTACACTGATAATTGGCTTTGGCAAAGCCTTGGGGTACAAAATCATTGTGCAAAAGACAGATGCATTTCTATACACCAGCAACAAGCAGACACAGAACCAAATAAAAAGCACAATCCCATTCACAATAGCCACAAAAAAGTGAAATAATTTGGCATCCACCTAATCAGAGAAGTGAACCAATGAGAACTACAAAATGCTGCTCAAAGAAATCAAGGACGACAGAAAAAAATGGAAAAACATTTCATGGTCATGGGTCAGAGGAATTAATATTGTCAAGTTGTCCATCCTACCCAAGGTAATCTACAGATTCAATGCAGCACCCATCCAATTAACATCATTTTTCTCAGACTTGGAAGTGACAATACATAGATTCCTCTGGAAACAAAAAAGAGCACGGATAGCCAGAACAATCCTTAGTAAAAGGAAAAAGTGGGAGGTATCAACTTCCAGACTTACAGCTTTACTACAAAGCTATAGTAACCAGAACAGCCTGGTTGGTACAAGAATGGGCACATAAACCAATGGAATAGGACAGAAATTCCAGAAGCAAAAACTTGGTCTCTCAACCAGATCATTTTTGAAAAGTCACCAGTAACAACCACTGGAGAAAGGAGACCATATTTAGCAAATGCTGCTGGGAACACTGGCTTGCCACATGCAGAAGAATGAAACCAGACCCCTACCTATCCCCATATATAGAAATCGACTCTAAATGGATCAAAGATCTAAACATAAAACCTCAAACTATAAGAATCCTAAAAGAAAACATGGGAAACGCCCTAATGCACATTGGAGTAGGCAACAAATTCTTGACCAAGTCCCCAATAGCGAATGCAGTAAAACCTAAGATAGACAAGTGGGACCTCATGAAACTGAAAAGCTTTTGCACAGTAAAAGAAACCATCAAGAGAGTGGGGAGACAACCCACAGAATGGGAAAGAAGTATTTGCTAATTATGTATCTAACAAGGCCTAATATTTAGGATCTACAAGGAACTCAAATGAAGTGAAAGGAAAAAACAACCCCATTAAAAAGTGGACAAAAGCTATGAACAGAAAACTTTCAAAAGAAGATATATAAACAGCCAACAGATACATGAAAAAATGCTCAGCCTCACTAGTCACCAGATAAATGCAAATCAAAACTGTGATGAGTTACCACCTATCTCCAGTAAGGATGGCTATCATTAATATATCAAAAACAACAGATATTGGCATGGTTGCGGAGAAAAGGGAATTCTACACTGTTGGTGGGAGTGCAAACTAGTTCAACAGTGTGGCAGTTCCTCCTAACAATTGACCTTCCATATAATCCAGCAATGCTTCTCTTGGGACTATACCTGAAGGAACATAAGTTTTTGTACAAAAAGACACCTGCACACACACATTTATTGCTGCACTATTCACAATAGCAAAAACATGGAACCAATCCTACTGCCCATTGAAAGTGGACTGGATAAAGAAAATGTGGTACATACACACGGTGGAATATTATTCCGCCATGAGGAACAAAATCGTGGACTTCGCAGCAAATTGGATGGACTTGTATACCATCATACTTAGTGACCTATCAGAAACAAAGAACTGAATGCTGTATGTTCTCTCTCAAAAATGGAACCTGAACATTAATCATATTAGCACGTGGGCGGGATCAGCAGTCACATGGCACTGTCATTGGAGGAAGGAAGGGAGAGGGACCATAACAACACAAAGGGCACCGGGCCCTACATCAGGGGGAGTGAGGGCCCGTTAGGCCCAGACTACCTGCATGCAGCCTACATGTGTCCTTAGTCCTTACTTCTACCTCCACATCTCATAAAATTTACTGAAAACTCAAAGTAAAGCAAAGTCACTCTTTAAAATGTGGCATCCCTCGCGGCTTACGCCTGTAATCCCAGCACTTTGGGAGGCGGAGGCGAAGGATTGCCTGAGACCAGCCTGGACAACTTGGTGGGCCCTCCTCTCTCCTCTCTACAATAAATACAAAAGTGGTCGGTCGTGGTAGCGCACGCCTGTAGGTCCAGCTACTTGGAAGGCTGGGGCGAAAGGATCGCCGGAGCCCAGCAGGTCGAGGCTGCGGTGGCCGTGAGCATGCCACCGCACTCCCGCCCGGGCGACGAGACTCCGACTCAAAGAAAGAAAAAAATAGTGGCATCGCCAAGTCGTAAGCCTTCACGTTAAAAAAAAAAATCTTCTCCCCTGTAGTATTTGTGGGAAATTTTTGTCATATGCTTTGTGCTGCAAACTGGCTTCGATTAGGAGTTTTCACCCTCCTCTCGGCCGCGCTCTTTCCAGCTTTGCACTCCTCCCTTTCCCTTTTTCCCCCTCTCAAGTTTCTGGCCTTTCTCCTGGCTCTCTCTCAGCGGCCTCGCCCCGCCCTCGTCTTGTCGCATCCGCCCCTGCTCGGCTAGCCTGGATCGCCCCGCCCAGCCTGGTCACGCCCAGCCTGGCCCCGCCCTGCCCGTTCTAGCCCTGCTTCTGTCTAGCCGTATGCCTCGGTCTGGCCACGTCCCTCTCCGTCTGGCCACGCCCACTCCCTTCTGCCCCGCCCCTCCCTCTCCGCCTGGCCCCGCCCGCCCGCCCCCATCGGGCCCCGCCTTCCTCGCGGCTCTTTCCCAGCCGCCTCCGCCGGGCCCCGCCTTCCCCGCGTGACGTCACACGCCAGCGCCGAGGACGGGCCGGCCGCTCCCCCTGCTCCCACGCCCGCGACGGGTTGTGGGGCTCCGGGTGCGGGTGTCCCCGTGTCCCGGTGTCCAGGGCGGCGTTGCGAGGCGGGAGGACGTGGCGGTCAGACGGCCGCCCCGCCCGCGTTCCCGGCCCGGCACGCCCCGTGAGGCGAAGAGATTGACAAGAGTACAGTTTTTCATTCATATACTCTGACATTTTTCCTAGGTGGTGCACAAAATTTCATTGTGTCAGACATTGCTTGTTTGTAGCTTGAAAGAAGTTCTTAGTAAAATGTGAGGAAAGATGTCTAATTTGGGTAGAGGCTGAGATTTTTTTTCTGGAGCATAGTTCACATATTTGAAAAGAAGCATGATTCTATAGAAAAACTTCGAATGTCAAGATGAGGCGTTTGGAAATGACGAATTGTCCGAGGATTTAAATGGAAGAAATTGATTTAGATAGTGTTGTTAATATTAGCGTATATTATTATTTTTTGAGTTGGAGTCTCACTCTATCACCCAGGCTGGAGAGTAGTGGCATGCTCATGACCACCGCAGCCTCGACCTGCTGGACTCAGGCGATCCTTTGCCTCCTCAGCCTTCCAAGAGCTGGAACTACAGATGCATGCCACCACGCCCGACTTATTTTTTTATTTATTGGAGTGACGAGGGCTTGCCAAGTAGCTCAGGCAATCCTCTCACCTCCACCTCCAAAGGTGACAGTAGTGACATTCAGCAATGAGGTATGTAGCACTTTTTTTAGGATGATTCACGAACCTGTCAGACGTCAAAAATATGACATGCTATCATTTATGTAGTCAAATATATATGTATATATTTACATGTACATTTACTTATATATGTGTATATTAGTATACATGTATACACGCATACCCCTGCTTGTATAAGTAATACTTCTGGAGGGATATACAATAAACTAATAATATTGATTGCCTCCAGAGAAGGGAACTGAGTAGTTGGAGAGGAAGATTTTTCAATCTTTTGCACTTTCTGAATTTTGAACAATGTGAATATATCTATTTGAAACAATAAAATTAAATATTAAAAACAATAATAGGCTGGGTGCGGTGGCTCATGCCTATAATCTCAGCACTTTAGGAGGTGTAGGTACTCCCCTTGAGAAGCTTTGCACTGATGTCATTGTCTAGTCCTCTTGTCAAAGCAATTTTCTGACAATTAAGTTCATGAACTCACCACCGTCCGCTTACATTGGCAGCACTGTACAAATAACTATTGGAACCCCCTCCCTACTCACCTGATCTGGCCCCCAAGACTTTATTCTTTACCTGAAGCAAAGGAAACAGTGAAAGGAAGACATTTGATGACATTCAGGACATCAAGGGTAATACGATGACAGCTCTGATGGCTACTCCAGAAAAAGAGTTCTGCTTTGATAGGTGGACTAGGCAGTGGTGCCGGTGCACAGTTTCCCAAGGGGAGTACTTTGAGGTGACCATAGTGATATTCAGCACTGAGATCTGTAGCACTTTTTCTAGGATGAGTTTGTTAACTTGGTCGTCGGACCTGGTATTATTCTGATCGTGAAAGAAAGGTGCCCCCATGCCTGGCTAATTTAAAAAATTTTTTTTGAGGTCTTGCTGTGTTGCCCAGCCTGATTTCAAACTCTGGGGCTAAACAGTCCTCCATCTCAGCCTCCCAAAGTGCTGGTATTACAAACAGGAACCACTGTGCCCAACCGTGAATGAGTTCTTAATTTCAGACATTTAGTTATTTTATGTCTTAGTTCTAGATTGCCCACCTAATTTTTTTTTTTTTTGAGTTTGAGTCTTACTCTGTCACCCAGGCTGGAGTGCAGTGGCTCGCTCACGACCGCCCCAGCGTCGACCCACTGGGCTCCGGTGATCCTTCCACTTCAGCTTTCCAAGTAGCTGAAACTACAGGCCCGCGCTACCACGCCCAGCTAATGTTTTGATTTATTTTAGAGATAAAGTTGTCAAGTTGTCGGGGCTGGTCTCGAACCCATGGGCTTAGGCAGTCCCAAAGAGCTGGGATTATAGGCTGAGCCACCAAGCCTGGCCTTCCCATCTAATTTTTAAACACTACATTTTAATTCTTCGTTAAAATTCTCCATGGTTTTTTTTTTGTTGTTGCTGTTGTTGTTTTTTGTTTTTTTTGAGTTGGTGTCTCACTCTGTCACCCAGCCTGGAGTGCAGTGCCATGGTCACAGCGACTGTAGCCTCGAACTGCTAGACTTAGGTGATCCTTTTGCCTCAGCCACCCAAGTAGCTGGAAGTACAAGGTTTGTGCCGCCATGCCTGGCTAATTTTTGATTTCTTGTAGAGACAAGGTCTCACCAAGTTGCTCAGGCTGGTCTCAAAACCCTGGGCTCAGGCAGTTCTCTCACCTCTGCCTCCCAAAGTGCTGGGATTATAGTGAGCCACTGTGCCTGGCTGAAATTCTTCATCTTTAAAAAAAAACTCTTTTGTCTTTCTTTTTCCCTTATTTTCTTAGACATATTAATCATGGTTATTTTAAAGTCCCCTACTGGTAACTTCATATTTGAATCATTTGTGAGCCTGCTTCTGTTGTTTATTTTTAAATTTTTGATCAGATACCGGTCATTGTGAACAGTCGCAGAGGCCCCAGAACATGCATCTTACAAACATTGTTAGTTTTTTTTTTTGAGTTGGAGTCTCACTCTGTTGCCCAGACTGGAATGCACTGGCACGCTCATGGTCACTGCAACCTCAATCTGCTGGGCTCAGGTGATCCTTCTGCCTCAGCCTTATAAGTAGCTGGAACTACGGGTGCATGCCACCATGCCCAGCTAACATTGTTAGTTTTTTTTTTTTTTTTTTGAGTTGGAGTCTCACTCTGTCACCCAGACTGGAGTGCAGTGGCCGCTCCCGGCCACCGCAGCCTTGACCTGCTGGGCTCCCATGATCCTTCTGCCTCAGCCTTCCCAGTAGCTGGAACTACAGGCGCGTACTACCACGCCCGGCTAATTTTTGATGTATTGTAGACATGAGATCTCGTCAAGTTGCCCAGGCGGGTCTTGAACCCACAGGCTCAGGCAATCCACTCACCTCAGCCTCCCAAAGTGCTGGGATTACAGGCTGAGCCACCGAGCCCGGCTACATTGTTAGTTTTGATGCAGCAGTCTGTAGCGTCAGTGAGTCATCTTGACCTTGTTAGTGGTTGCCTTTAGGCTTTGATAGGACTAGTCTCTTGGAGTCTTGGCCTGTGTAGGCACGGCTAGGCAACCACTAAGTTACTGAATTGGTGTTCACTTGCAGATTTGAACTCCTCTCTTGCCCCTCTTCTCCAGGAATTTGGGCCCTGACTCTGACCTCTCTCCCCGCAACATGACCACTGCTTGTACTTGAACTCCATGGTGCTGTGGCAGTTTGGAAAATGTCTTTGGGGAAGAGGCTGGGGTGAATGTGGACCCCACTACAAGTTCCTACTTTTCCATGATGATAGCCCTCAGTGCCTTTCTGCTGTTTCATATATTTTATCCAGGTTTTAAATTGGTTTTGAAGCCGGGCACAGTGGCCCATGCCTCTAATCCCAGCACTTTGGGAGGTGGAGGCGAGAGGATTACCTGAGTTCGGGGGTTTGAGATCAGCCCGAGCAACATGGTGAGACCTCGTCTCTACAATAAATAAAAAAATTAGCTGGATGTGGTGCCACATGCCTGTGATTCCAGCTACTTGGAAGGCTGAGGTGGAAAGATTGCCTGAGGTCAGCAGGTCGAGGCTGTGGTGATCATGAGTATGCCTCTGCACTCCAGCCTGGGCGGCAGAGTGAGACTAACTCAAAACCCCCCCCCAAAAACTCTATAACATGGTTTGGAACTGTCTATTAGCCACAAAGAATAAGAATGATGGAGAAATACAGTCAAAGTCTTTCCATCCAAAAATCAAAAGAAGTCAGGGCAATTTGATGGTGTTTCCATGTTCAGCTGTGCCTGTTAGGCCCAATCTAGAGACGTCTCTAGTCTTCTGCAAGATGGGAGAGGTGGATGAGGCCGACAGAGTAGCTGACTGCTTCTTCCACAGGCTTTTAACCCAATATTATCCTCACTGTCTGGTACTTTGATTATTGAGCTGGTTTGTGGTGGAAATTGACTTGCTTCTGAATTATTTCCACTGTTGGCTTAGGGGTACATACAACTTTCTCTAGCCTCCCGAGTGTGCTGGTGCTTGTTGTGTTTGCCAGCTTTGTAGTGCTCTTGCCTTCTCCTCTTTTCTGTCTTTTTGCTCCCTTGAAGTCATGTTAGTTAGGTTTGGGGAAAAAGTAGAAATAAACCTTTATGCTCAGTCTGGTTTGTTTAACTGTAAGTTGCAGTTTATTTTTCATGCTTTTTAATTTTTTTTTTTGATTTATTGTAGAGACAGGTCTCACAAAGTTACCGAGGCTGGTCTCGAACTCCTGGACTCAGGCAATCCTCTCGCTTCAGCCTCCCAAATGCTGGGATTACAGGCTTGAGCCACCGCACCCAGCCGCATGTTAGAGTATTTTATGACCTACTTTTATTTTATTTTATTTATTTATTTATTTTTTTTGAGTTGGAGTCTCACTCTGTCACCCAGACTGGAGTGCAGTGGCCGCTCCCGGCCACCGCAGCCTCGCCTGCTGGGCTCTGGCGATCCTTCCGCCTCAGCCTTCCAAGTAGCCGGAATTACAGGTGTCGGGGTTCCAGCCTCGACCAAAGGGGCAAGGGTTAGGACCTGCTCCAGAGAATCCGGACGGAGAGAAGAAACGACTCAGGCCATTCTTCTGGGAACAGTCTGATCAGGACTGAAGCCAAATTTTATTCGGACTCCTTCCAACTTATATACCATTTTTCATACCCTCCAGCAGTGTGATAATCACTTGCTGGGGGCATACAAACTCCATGATGTATATTGCGATTTACAAACTATGCATCACAAGACCATCACGAGACTTGCAAGCTCCAAGCAGGCGTGCCTTACAAATCTCACATCAAGGTCACAGGTGCACAAATACAGTTCGTTTAAAAGTGTCTTCCATAGTGTTCAACAAATCATTCATATTTTACTCTTTGTTCTAAACCCTGATTAATACAAAAACTTTCTTAGTTAACTCTAGGTTCAATCCAAGTTCACTGACTCCTAATATTTTTTAACGATTGATATTATCAACTTAACACTATACTATAATTTATAAGTTTACTTAAATGACTTAATTTTTATTTATTCCATTAACCTATGACGATTCAACATAGTGGCCTGTAATTCTACAACAATTAATTCAAAACTTATTTCTTACCATGACTTATATGAGTTTCATGATCTAGTGTTTGGGCTTTAATATTTTGCTATATCTTATTAAGCTAATACCTTATCATCAAATCTTATAATTATCATTGACGTATGATTTTAGAATCATAACACTATAATTCTCATTCTATTTTAATAAAACTACGACTTTAACCCAAAACTTAAATCTTTTTTCCTAGTATATTAATACATGGCTACGTGTAAAATTTCCTATTGTCATATTAGAAGCAAAAACTACAGCGTTGGGAAAGTTTCAGTATACTAATCAAAGGATCTTAAAATTGGCCTACAGGAACAGGAACTAAAGTCATAATCTGAGAAAAGGAAACTTAAAAAGCTTAAACAAAACCTAAAAGTTTTCTACGAATGCTTATTACTGTTTAAATCTTTCCGATGGAAATTATATCGTCTTAAATGAATGTTTTATCTGAACAAGTCTATTCTAAAAATCAAATAGTGTCTGCCACACTCTTGGATAATGGACTGCGCAGTTATTATGGGAATGGCCACGGGCTGAAGCAAACAGTTTCGGCATGTAACGAAACTAGAAAAAACGTCCTGAAGAAAAACGCCCTGCCCGGCTAAAAGGCGGGGCAATAAAACTATTATGATAATTTAGTTTCTAATCTTAATCCTAGGAGAAACTGCCTTTGGGAACAAGAGCTGACTCACCAGTCTACCAGGAATAGAAGTTAAAAAATATCTAGAAAGAAGTAAGACTTAGAAAGGACAAGGTCATTCTGCTGTATAACCTTTCATCAGGTGTACAGAGATTTTACTTAAAAGTTTTACTGCCATGTATGCACACTGGTCACTAATCACACGCCAATATTATAGGTATAACTGATATCCTATGTCAGAGGCGATCTTCCAGATGGGTCTTTACAGGCCTTAGCCATGTAGCTATAGATGTTGGCTCCCAACATACAGGCATGTGCTACCACGTCCGACTGATTTTTTTGTTTATTGTAGAGATGAGGTCTCGCCGCCCAGGCAGGTCTCGAACCCGCGGTCTCAGGCAATCCACTCACCTCAGCCTCCCAAAGGCGCGGGATTACAGGCTGAGCCACTGAGCCCGGCTCATGATCTACTTTTAAATTTTCTTCACCTTGAGTCGGAGACTGATAGAGTTGGTAAGGTCTTTAAGATGGCGTTATGCTTAGATCTTCAGTGTTTATTGGTGAAGAAACTGAAGCCCACAGAATGCAGATGGTTGGCTCTTGGTTCTGAATTCATTGCTTTATTTATTATATCAGATAACTCTTTGGAAAACTCAAATATTAAAAGTCTCTGATTTTTATCATTTTTTACTATCTTCAGCATCAGATACGTATTATAGAGATGAAGTTGACATAATGGTTAGAGACCTTCAGCATACTTCAGAGTGAGTATTGTGATTTTCATTTGATGTTAATTTGAGTTTGTTACAATAATTAAATCAGGACAGGATTCTTACATTCCTTCAGTTATATGTTATGATTTTATTATTTTTTAATTTAATTTGGTTTGAAAAATTTTACAGGATTGTGATTCAGTTGAGAAGTCTCATAACTAAGAAATAGGTTGCTCAGTTAAATATGGTGTAAGACACTGAAGGTCATGTATTATTTCATGTCTTACCTTTTACTTCCTCTGATGCTCACTGACTTTACAGAAAAGAGCTTGGCAGTTCTCAAACTCCTCTACCTCTAGTCCTTTGTTGTTTGGAAAGCTGTCTGCACCTGGCATGGTTTGATAGTGGTCAGAGTCATCTTCACTTGCAAGGTCAGGAGATTCTCTTCTGTCTCTCTGAGTTAGTGGAGCCACAGTGCTTGTCGTGTGGTTGGCTATGGAATACAGCACTGGTCACTCTCGGGGTATCCATGCTGTGGTTCCTGGAAAGGAACTGGTGATTTTGAGGGAGGGCCAAATTGACTAATTTTGTTTTTCCTCTCTTGGCAAAATGTCACAGAATAATGATGGTTGTAAAATAATCTCATTATGTGGCTTATTATTATTTAATGTAATTTAATTCATGAAATGTAGTTTTCTAAGATAAGTGTATTTTGATTTTTTTTCTAAGTAGCATAGTAATGTAATAAACTTTCATGTCCTAGAGAAATGATTAAATTTTGGCTGGTGCCCAGATAGCCATCATATTATGCCAGTTGATACAACTTGGACTTGAAAATATGTTTGGAATAACTTTTCTTTTTTAACTCACTAATTATGCTATAATGCCAAGATAATCGTTTCTTTTTTGTTTCTCTTCAAGTTGCTAAATGCATTCTTGCTTCCTACAGAAATTTTGAAATGGAAAATGGTTTTCTAAAGTAAAGAAAGGATCTTTCCCACAAAATTTCACTAGGCATAATTGTTGCATCAGTTTTGCCACAAGCTGGTCTCTGGCCTTTAGTCTGGCATGCCTAGATTCTAAAGTTTGTCATTTAAGGAGATTGGTGACGCAGTGGCTCACACCTGTAATCCCAGCACTTTGGGATTCAGAGGCGAGAGGATTGCCTGAGTTCATGGGTTCAAGACCAGCCTGAGCAACATGGCGAGACCTCACCTCTAAAACAAACAAACAAATAAACAAGAAAACAAACAGACAAACAGGCTGGGTGTGGTGGTGTGCACCTGTGGTTCCAGTTACTTGAAAGGCTGAGGAGGAAGGATTACCTGATCCCAGCAGGTCGAGGCTGCGGTGGCCATGAGCAGTGCCATTGTACTCCAGCCTGGGCAATAGAGTGAGACTCTGACTCAAAAAAAAGAAAAAGAAAAAGAGATTGGATCATTTTTAGAGGCAAAGTAAACTTGAACAAATTTGGTATTGACAGATGAAATGAGAACGAGAGTTTCATGACAAGATTTTCTCCCGTGACAGAATCACACATTTGGAAGCCTGTTTGCTCTGAATGGAAATAGAAAAGAGCAGGTTGGGTCAGTTAAATGTGTATTAGCTTCAGATTACCAGAGTGAATTCACGAGTATCTACAGTAAGGGTGATCTTGCCAGTTGGTGGGACAGATGATGCTTTTGTGATTCATCCTTTTTTTCTCTCTCTCATCTAAAAAAATCTTCTCTGTGCAGCATGTGATATTCGGGCTCCTCCTGAAACTTCCACTCTCCTGAAGTCGCTATTGCTACAACTGCTAAAGACCTTAATTAGTTGTCTTGGTTGGTGAGGGTGTAAGTATGGTGCCAAAAGCAGAGATGTGAGGTTGTTCGGTCATCTCAAACATTTTAAGCAATTTGTCTAATAAGAGGGGATTAGTTAAATAACTTTGGGAAATAGTGTCTTGCTAAGCTTGCATTCTTATTGGAGATAATAAAATAATTCATGTAAGAAGTTTCAGCAGGCACGGTAGCTCAAGCCTGTAATCCCAGCACTTTGGGAGGTGGAGGCGAGAGGATTGCCTGAGCCCATGGTTTGGGATCATCCTGGGCAACTTGGCAGGACCTTGTTTCTACAATTAAAAAAAAAAAAAATTAGCTGGCATGGTGGTGCACTCTTGTAGTTCCAACTACTTGAAAGGCTGAGGTGGAAGGATGGCTTGTGCCCGGCAGGTTGAGGCTGTGGTGGCTGTGAGCATGCCACTGCACTCCAGCCTGGGCAACAGTGAGACTCCTACACACACACACACACAAAGAAGATTGCTTTTCTCTCCATACATGTTGAATATATCTAGCCCCTTGGATTTGGAGACATCTCGCGGATCACCTACCAGCAACTTGACTGGACTTTTTTTTGAAACAGTGAAAAATGAATCACTTCATATTAAATACTGTAGCTTTGGAACCAATTATTTTATTGTGATGATACTTGGCTTATAATGGAATTTTGGACATCGAGGACCTTATTTATGACAAAACAATCAAAATTTTATCTTATGTTTTTCTAATGTATTGGTAACACCCGAAACAGTCAACGACATGCAGGTTCATTGATACTGTGTTAGGCAATCGTAATTTGTTGGATGTCTTCCACCTGGTGTTTTTCTATTGAAGCAGACGATCAGTCACTTTTTCTTCCTCCCACATTAATAATATGTAATTTTTTGTCCATTCTGTTGTTCGAAGAAGATCTGGAGGGACACACTTGTGATTCCTGAAAACCGCTTCTCAACTGATTGATCAGAAGCTTGACAAATTTCAAATGGGACATAGATTTTTCATTGTTTTTGAATGGAAAACTTCAAGGAAGCATACATTTTTGAAAAATTTGCGCTGGCATAAGTTTTTGCTGTTTAATCACCAGTAATGTCTTTATGTCCTGTCAGAGGAGACATCTGTGTGCAAAGGGGTAATATTTGACTTTCCAAAGCATTTTTATAGAATTGAATTGTCACTGTTTGGTTTTTTTCTTTTTAGGTACTACTAGGTTGCTTGAGTTAAATTGAGATAAAGTTTATTTAACTTTCAGTAAAGGTGTTAAATATCCTTTAAAAAAAGTTAGCAAATTGCGAAGGAATTAGAATTTGAATTAAACTGTAATTGTTATAGAAGATATGCTTTATCTCTTTTAACTGTTAACTCTTTTTTATGTCTAGCATACCTGTAAAGATGACTTAGAAAAAAAACCATGGAGAAGTATGTTAGACTACAGAAGATCGGAGAAGGTTCATTTGGAAAAGCTGTTCTTGTTAAGTCTACAGAAGGTGGCAGACAATACGCTATCAAGGAGATTAACATCTCAAGAGTAAGCACATGTTTAGTTTGATTACACAAGTAATAGTTTAGTTACAATAGGGCTCATTGTTGAGAATTTTTTAAAAAATATTATTATTATTTAAAAATTTTTACTATAAAGATGTGGGGTACATTTCAGGGTTAGGTATATAAACATTGATCATGCAGGTACCCTTGTTGATGAGGTATGCCCCTTCTTCTCCTAGCAATTTCCCTCAACTGCCAATCCCACCCCACTCCCCTGACAGTTTCCCACTACTGCCAATCACTTTCTTTTTTTTTTTTTTTTTTTTTGAGTTGGAGTCTCACTCTGTCGCCCAGGCTGGAGGACAGTGGCACGCTCCCGGCCACCACAGCCTCGACCTGCTGGACTCTGGCGATCCTTCCGCCTCAGCCTTCCAAGTAGCTGGAACTACAGACATGCGCTACCACGTCCAGCTAATTTTTAAAAATTTATTGTAGAGATGAGGTCTCGCCAAGTTTTCCAGGCGGGTCTCGAATCCGCGGGCTCAGGCAATCCACTCACCTCAGCCTCCCAAAGGCGTGGGATTACAGGCTGAGCCACCGAGTCCAATCACTTTCTTTTTTTTTTTTTTTTTTGAGTTGGAGTCTCCCTCTGTCGCCCAGACTGGAGTGCAGTGGCCGCTCCCGGCCACCGCAGCCTCGACCTGCTGGGCTCCGGCGATCCTTCCGCCTCAGCCTTCCAAGTAGCTGGAACTACAGACATGCGCTACCACATCCGGCTAATTTTTAAAAATTTATTGTAGAGATGAGGTCTCGCTAAGTTGCCCAGGCGGGTCTTGAACCCGCGGGCTCAGGCAATCCACTCACCTCAACCTCCCAAAAGCGCGGGATTACAGGCTGAACCACCGAGCCCAATCACTTTCTTATAGCATTATGATTGTTTAAGATTTGTTTATGAGTGAGAACATATAGAACGCTGTACTTTGTTTCTGTGATAAATCAGTAAGTATGATTGACTCCAAATCCATCTGAGTTGCTGCAGAGTCCATATATTTGTCCTTTATGGCTGCATAATATTCCATGTACATAATGTGTATATTATGTCCACATTTTTTTTTATCCAGTCCAGCTTCGATGGGTAACATGGTTGGTTCCATGAGAATTTTTTTTAAAGTAATGTATAACCGAGGGTGAAAGACTGCCATGATCCCAGAGAAAACCACTAATTTCAGAATAGTCTGTATTTACTTTCTGATTTTTGCTGTGATATGTGCTTGCGATTATTTGTTCAGAAAAATACACCTACTCTTCTGTAACTTATCTAGTTTGGACACCTTAAAATGTTTTCACTTACAGATTCAACTCATCCTTTTTAACTTCTTGCTTTATTTTGTAGCTCGGACCATATTGGTATCATTATCATTATTATTATTTTTTTAAATATTATTAGAAAAATATGGAATGCTTCACGAATTTGCATTTTAGCAGCTCTCTTACTGATGGATTTTCTTTTCTTGTCCCATTCAAGATGTCCAGTAAAGAAAGAGAAGAATCAAGAAGAGAAGTTGCAGTGTTGGGCAACATGAAGCATCCAAATATTGTCCAGTATAGAGAATCATTCGAAGGTCAGATTACTTTTGCAAGAGAGTTCAAAAGAAGCCCTAAGACACTGATAACTTTTGGATATTTTCCCTATGAGGAATCTTTTTGTGATTGCGTTCTTAGGAAAATGGGAATATCATTTTTGCTTAAACACATATGTATATGAGTATCAACTTGATTCAAGGGTAATACACCATACTGTCCTTGTGTAGTTTAAAACTGGCTCAATGTAATTTAGTAATTGCTTAAAAAGAAGCAATGTAGTAAATGCAAGAATTTGGACAAAACAAGAAGGGTAACTTACATATTTTAAAATTAAACTCCCTGTAACTGCTGTCACCACTGTCACTGAGAAAATCTTCTGATCTTTACAAAGTATCCTACTCATTGATGTTTTCTTCTATACCTTAGTATTACAATACTGAGATATACTGGGAGTTTTCTCAGGTTCTTAAAATGTAGCTTTGATTGTTGTTTTGGAACTATATACGTTATAGTTTTAATAATTTAATAATTTAATAATATAGGAACTGAGATGAGGGAAAGCTTCTCTAAAGCCAGGTCAAGGTGGTTTATTGACATCTTACCCAAACTTTATTATTGTCATAAATCCCTACAAATGGCAAAATAGAAAATGTAGGAAGTAGTTGAAAGGACTCTTTCAGGTTCAGGAACATATCACATACCAGTTTTAAAGTCTGAATTATAGCCAAAGTAACTGTGTTCCCAGGTGAATTCAGTATCTTCTAAAGTAGAACATTTTTTAAAATGTGGCTCAGTAGCCGGACTCAGTGGCTCAGCCTGTAATCCCGTGCCTTTGGGAGGCTGAGGTGAGTGGATTGCCTGAGCCTGCGGGTTTGAGACCCGCCTGGGCAGCGAGACCTCATCTCTACAATAAATCAAAAAATCAGCCGGGCGTGGTAGCGCATGCCTGTAATTCTGGCTACTTGGAAGACTGAGGTGGAAGGATCGCCGGAGCCCAGCAGGTCGAGGCTGCGGTGGCCGGGAGCGGCCACTGCACTCCAGTCTTGGCGACAGAGTGAGACTCCAACTCGAAAAAAAAAAAAAAAAAAGTGGCTCAGTGATCACACTATATCATGGGTATTCTATTTCTTTTAAATGTTGGCAGGTCCTTCTCAGGACCTTGAATTTTCTTTATTCACCTTTCTCCTAATATCTTTTATTTAGCTTTTTTTCAAAATACCAAGATTTTAATATGTTAAGTTAAAAGGTTTTGAATGTATGTCAGTAAGTACTCATCAGGCATTTTGTATTTATGTTCACTGCTTCACATAAAAACATCTGAATGACTCAAAAGGAGTGTCATATTTTTATTTTATTTTATTTTTTTTGAGTCAGGGTCTCACTCTGTTGCCCAGGCTAGATGTATGGCACGATCATGGCTCACTGCAACCTCGACCTCCTGGGTTCAGGCTGTCCTTCTGCCTCAGCCTCCTAACTGGGACTGCATGTATGTGCCACCACACCTGGCTTATTTCTAAAAAAATTTTTGTAGAGACAAGGTCTCTCTCTATTGCCTAGGCTGGTCTCAAACTCCTAGGCTTAAGCAGTCCTCCCGCCTTGGCTCCCCCACAAGCGCTGGGATTATAGGGGTAAGCCACCACACCCAGCCTTTTAAAATAAAGTTTTATTATTGCAGTTGTATTGTTTAGTTTTAAACAATGTTCATTTTTGTTTTATTTTATTTTATTTTTTGAGTTGGAGTCTCACTCTCTTGCCCAGGCTAGAGTGCAGTGGCATGCTCACGGCCACCACTTCCTCAGCCTGCTGGGCCCAGGCAATCCCTTCAACCTTCCAAGTAGCTGGAACTTTAGTTTGGCGCTACCACACCTGGCTAGTTTTTTGATTTACTGTAGAGATGAGATCCTGCCATGTTGCCTAGGCTGGTCTCGGACTGGGCTCAGGCAATCTTCTCAGCTCCACTCCCAAAGTGCTGGGATTACAGGTGTGAGCCTCAGTTGTTTAATTTTACAGGAGTACATGCTCATGATAAACATATTCAGAAAGTACAGATGTGCATAACTAAAAAATTAAATCCTCTATTCCTTCTCTCCACTCTCATTCTGACTCCCTAGGGATCAGCATTATTGACATTTTCATGTTTCTTTACTATTTTCTTTGCCTATGTGGAACATATACATTCAGCTCTATAAGTTTAAAAATGAATGGGGTCATCAATATGTATTTCTGCTTCTTGTTCTTTTCACTTCTATCTTATGGATATCTCTCCACATCGGTATGTATTTATCACCTCCTTCTTTACAGCTGTCCTTAATGTCTGCAGTGTATTTCACTGTGTACATTGGTGGCACTATCACTGTGGCCCATTTTCTATTAAAGACACTCACTATTACAGACCATGTTGCCCTGAACATGCTTGTGCAGGCATCTTTGTGAGCTACAGCAATATCTAGAGGAGTGGAGTTTTTAGGCTAAGCGGAATGGGAGTTCTTGTGTCTTAGGCTCATCCACCCTGACTTATATTTCATTCTGAGATATATATGGTGTAAGTTCATCTGGTGATCCTCTAGATTTGATCATGGTCCCTATTCCTGCTTCACGCAAATCATCGTCTCATTTTATTCCTTGTCTTCTCTGTAGTTTCTCATAGAGCTTTTGGGAACTCTAAAGCATACATTTAATTATTTTCTAGAATAATTAAAATAGCCAGGCCAGGCTTGGTGGCTCAACCTGTAATCCCATGCTTTGGGAGGCCAAGGTGAGTGAATTGCCTGAGCCGAGGGTTCCAGACCCGCCTGGGCAACTTGGTGAGACCTCATCTCTACAATAAATCAAAAAAATTATCTGGGCATGGTAGCGCACACCTGTAATGCCAGCTTCTTGGAAGGCTGAGGTGGAAGGATTGCCTGAGCCCAGCAGGTCAAGGCCACTCCCGGCCACCACACTCCAGTCTGGGCGACTGAGTGAGACTCCAACTCAAAAAAAAAAAAAAGCCTACATATATAAAAATGCTTTAAAAAATAAGCAAATTGGTTTAAAAAGATTCATTTGGACATATTTTGAATGTCATAAAGGATTAGGAGGTTAGTGTCTTTACAGTGCATCCTCACTGATTTTTCTTCATCTTGACATGGCAGAAATAATTTCTTTTGTCTGGAAGTTATAATTCTTACAGTTGGTTCTGTATTTAGACAGATGTAGTTCCTATTGTTAATTATTTTATTTTATTTATTTATTTTTTCGAGTTGGAGTCTCACTCTGTCGCCCAGGCTGGAGGGCAGTGGCATGATCACAGCTCACTGCAGCCTCCATCTCCTGGACTCAAGCTGTCCTCCCCGCCTCAGCCTTCCAAGTAGCCGGAAGTATAAGCGTGCGCTACCATGCTTGGCTAATTTTGATTTATTGTAGAGACGAGGTCTCACCAAGTTGCCTGGACTGGTCTTGAACCCGTGGGCTCAGGCAATCCACTCGCCTAGGCCTCCCAAAGTGTTGGGATTACAGGCTGAGCCACCGAACCCAACCTGTTAATTCTTTTATAGCTTAGTATTTCTACACCTGAGTTATCTGAATTCATCTCTTGGGTGGCTGGATTTCATCAATCTTTTTTTCATGAAGAGCCTGTGAATACTATATTCCCTCCTTGGTGCAGTGAACATTTTCATTTCTGAGAGTATCTAACTGATAACCTATATGTGTAAATAAGTATCTTTGGTAACTCTTTTTCCCTTTTAAGTATATTTTGCCTTCTGGCATTGAATGTTTCTGTAGAAAAGTTTTAGTCCAGCACAATGCTTTTCTTCTTATTTTTTGTTTGTTTGTTTAGTTGGTTTGGGGGGCAGTTTTTGGGGACAAAGTCCTGCTCTATCTCCCAGGCTGGAGTGCCGTCACTGCTCATTGAAACCTCAAATTCCTGGACTCAAGCAGTCCTCCTGTCTCAGCTTCCTGAGTAGCTGGGACTACAGGCACACACCATGCTTGGTTGACTTTTTGTTAATTTTTTAATTTTTAGAGTCGGAGTCTCACTCTGTAGCAGGCAGGAATGCAGTGACACGCTCATGGCCGCCACAGCCTTGACCTGCTGGGCTCAGGGGATCTTTTTGCCTCAGCCTTCCGAGTAGCTGGAACCACAAGTGTGCACCACCATGCCTGGCTAGTTTTGTAATTTATTGTAGAGTTGGAGTCTCACTCTGTCGCCCAGGCTGGAGGGCAGTGGCATGATCACAGCTCACCATAGCCTCCATCTCCTGGACTCAAGTTGTCCTCCCTACCTCAGCCTCCCGAATAGCTGGGACTGCAGGCATGTGCCACCATACCTGGCTAATTTTTTGATTTACTGTGGTGATGAGGTCTCGCCAAGTTGCCCAGACTGGTCTTGAACCCTTAGCCTCAGGAAATCCTTTTGCCTCCACCTCCCACTGTAATAGGATTACAGGTATAAGCCACCACATTCGGCTGATTTTGTTTTCTAACTCCCAGTATTATACATATGAGAATTAGCACATGAGAAAAATTTCCAGTGACAACATAAACATATTAAAAAGTGCACTCAGCCGGGCTCGGTGGCTCTGCCTGTAATCCTCACCTTGGGAGGCTGAAGTGAGTGGATTGCCTGAGCCCGCGGGTTCGAGACCCACCTGGGCAACTTGGAGAGACCTCATCTCTACAATAAATCAAAAACTAGCCGGGCGTGGTAGTGCCCCCTGTAGTTCCAGCTACTTGGAAGGCTGAGGCAGAAGGATCGCTGGAGCCCAGCAGGTCGAGGCTGCGGTGGCTGGGAGTGGCCACTGCACTCTAGTCTGGACGACAGAGTGAGACTCCAACTCAGAAAAAAAAAAAATTGCTCTCTTGTCAGTTAAAAGGAAATGATGGTCATATGTACAGTACTAGAAAGTCTGATTGATACATCAGTAAAAGACATTGATTTGAAGATACAGGTGAAGAGTTTGCATAAAGGTGTTTCATAAAACAGGATAGTGGAGAGAAAACAATATTTCCCAATATACCAAGGGTGCCAAAAATATATATACATAATTTAAGGGATATCTATGAATTACGTTTTGAAGCTGGATTGAATTACAGTATCAATGTGTAGTATGATGTTTGCTCAAAAGATGGCAATAATCGAATGAATCATCACCATGCAACAGGCAGGACAGCATTACAATTTTTTTTTTTTGAGTCGGAGTCTCACTCTGCCACCCATGCTGGAGTGCAGTGGCATGCTCACGGCCACCGCATCCTCAACCTGTTGGGCTCACGCAATCCTTCTGCCTTAGCATTCCAAGTAGCTGGAACTGCAGGTGTGTGCCACCACGCCCAGCTAATTTTTTTATTTATTGTAGAGTTGAGGTCTCACCTAGTTATTCAGGCTAGTTTTGAACCTGTGGGCTCAGGCAATTCTCCCACCTCAGCCTCCCAAAGTGCTAGGATATAATTTTAATACAATTTTTTCTTTCTTAAAATATGTATGCATTTTTTTGGCACCCTCTGTATATAATTTTAAATGTAAATGCACAATTAGTATAATATTAAACATTATAATTAGACATTTGACTCTTTCATCTGCATTCCTAGCATTTCTAAATGCATAGAGGTAAAAATTTTGATTTTATCATTGGGAGAATGGGGGATTGCCTTGTATCACTGCATGTTTGGGTATATGTTTTTATATACATTTTTATTTTCTCTGCTTATTTTTATTTATTTATTTATTTTGAGTCAGAGTCTCACTCTCTTGCCCAGGCTGGAGTACAGTGGCATGATCATGGCTCACTGCAGCTTCCATCTCCAGGACTCAGGTGATGTTCCCTGCCTCAACCTCCTGAGTAGCTGGGACTACAGGTGCATGCAGCACACCCAGCTAATTTTTTTTATTTTTTATGGAGACAAGGTCTCACTTTGTTGCTTAGGCTGGACTCAAACTCCTGGGCTCAAGTAATCCTCCCACCTTGGCCTCCCAAAGTGCTAGGATTACAGGCATGAGCCACTGTGCCTGGCCTATTTTCTCTACTTGTAGTACTCATATTTCAATCTCTATTTTTGCTTGTCTATAGCTATCATCTTCTAATTGTTCTCATTTTTTGTCTTTCTTTTTTTCTCCTAGGTTTGTTTTATTATTGTTTCTAAAGTAGTTTTTATATCTTTAGTGGAAACTTTTCAATCTCATATTGCAATAGGGGTAGTATTCTACTTGCTTCCCATTGTTGCTTCCAAAATCTACCTTTTTAAAGAAAGCTTTTCTTGGAGGCTAGATTTGGGTTGCATCTGGCTTCAGGTAACAGAAAATCTGCCCACTACTGGTGTAAGAAAGAAAGAAATTGAATGATCTTTCTAACAAGAAGTCGTAAGAAAAGCAGAGCTATCATAAGCATATGTGACAGTTCAGCAGTGGTACTGAGATCCAGGCTCTTTCTGTTGTTCCACTCTGCCATCCTTAGCGTAAGTTTTTCAGCCTGTGCTTTTCATCTTGTTCCACCTGGCTCTGCAACTCCAGGCACATATCTGCATCCAAGGAGGGAGGAAAGTGGCAGCGATGCTCTTGTCTTGAGTCTGTCTCTTTAATCAGACAAGCAAATGCTCAGAAGCCACTCTTCAGAGTTCCTCTTAACTCATTTGCTACCGCCAGTGTGAATTTACGTCACTCCAAATTCTGTTCCTGGTTGCCGCTTGTGTGAATTTACCTCATTGTGGAAGACTGTCTTTTGGGGTTTATAAACCACGTAAAAATGCAAAGAATGGAATGCTAGACAGAGTGGTGTCTGAGGCAAATGCTGGATATGCCTGCAACTTTCAGCTGTATTGTGAAAAAGGTGACAATTTAGAAAAGACTATTTCACCTGTGTTAGCGAAAAAACTTTGTAGCAACCAGCTTCAGATTTTTTTATTTTCTCTGCTCTCAGTATTAGGAAAGTGGAAAATTTGCCTGCCGTGAATTAATATAGTTGCTCAAACTGGGTCAGTTGACGACCTCTAATGGTAGGGAAAATGGCAACTAGAGCACATGGCTTTTTTTTTCAGCTTCTAAAGTGAGTGGTGGTAAAGGTGGAGGAGGATTCACTGGCCATTCAGTTAGCCAGCCAGCAGCACATGCTGTGCTGATCAGGTGTGACTCACATTCTCATTACCATTTTTCTGTGAAACTCTTGGGTATTTTCTAGCATGCAGTGAAGCTTTGTTACTTGCTTATGATCTTTTTGCTCCACTAGTGTGTGGGCCTCTTAGTGGCAAGGGTAGTGTATCTAGAATCTTGTGCAAGAACCTGGTATGCAGTTGATGCTCAGATATTCGAATGATCGAAGGACTACAAAGCCTTACATTTTTTTCCTTCTTTCTTTTTTCCTTCCTTCCTTCCTCCTTTCGAAAGCAGAATTTATTAAGAGGACAGAAAAGCTCCTACAGTGGGAGGGGACCCGAGGGGGTTGCCCACCTTACATTTTAAATAAGTATTTATCCCTAAAATAAATAATAAATGGCTAAGCAGCCGAAAACATCACAAAGCTGAAGCTCAGGTGTTTTATTTCAAGGACTGCTTCTCCATTCCTTTCTCAGGCCCTATTTAGCATTCTCCCCCACCCCCTCTCACTCACTTTTTGTTTTTATCTTTTGATGGTTTTATTTATTTTTTAACATGCGTATGGTACAACATTAAAATGTTGTAAAATACCCGGGCTCAGTGGCTCAGCCTGTAATCCTGCGCCTTTGGGAAGCTGAGGTGAGTGGATTGCCTGAGGCTGCGGGTTCAAGACCCGCCTGGGCAACTTGGCGAGACCTCTCTCTACAATAAATTAAAAATTAGCTGGGCATGGTAGCACACGCCTATAGTTCCAGCTCCTTGGAAGGCTGAGGTGAAAGGATCGCCAGAGCCCAGCAGGTTGAGGCTGCGGTGGCCGGGAGTGGCCACTGCACTCCAGTCTGGGCGACAGAGTAAGACTCCAACTCAAAAAAAAAAAATGTTGTAAAATGCAAAAACTTTGACTTTTTCTTTGAGCCATCTACGTTCCTTTCTTGGAGTTAACCACTGTTACCAACCACTGTCTTGTGTTTCTTTTCAGAAATACCTAGGCTTTAACAAAATACATAAATGATAGCATACTCTGTATGATTTTTTACTTTTTGTCTCTTATGCTATATAAATTGTAACATAATATATCTTTCACAGTGAGTTTTAGTTTTTTTCACATTGTAAGTTCTCACATGTATATTGGAATGGCCTTTTCATGTCAACCATAGAGAGTCATAATGATTCTCAATTACCTTAAACATGTATGTCCCTAATCCCAGTGGCATATTACCAACAGTCGATCAAAGGAGGATATGCACACCCCGGGTAACAAGAACACTGCCACACGTTGTGGGAAATAAGACCATAGAGCAGATAGTAAAAGTGAGAACTGGGAACGCTGTTCTTTGAATTGTGGTAGTCTCATAGTTAAGTAGCGGTTCAGTAAATGTTAGAAGTGATGTTGGCCACTCTTCCTTACTTGAGAAGTAGGGGTGGAGAGAATGTTTAGAAGTGTTCTTGCCAAGGCTGGGCGCTTTGGCTCATGCCTATAATCCCAGCAACTTTCGGAGGCTGAGGTAAGGGGATTGCCTGAACACACAGGTTCAAGACCAGCCTGGGCAACATGGCAAGACCTCATCTCTACAATAAACCAAAAAATTGGCTGGGTGTGGTGGTGTGTGCCTATAGTTCCAGCTATTTGGAAGGCTGAGGTGGAAGGATCACCTGATCCCAGCCGGTCAAGGCTGCGGTGGATGTGAGTGTGCCACTGTACTCCAACCTGGGCAACGGAGTGAGTTTCCAACTCAAAAAAAAAAAAGGCTGGGTATGGTGGCTCAGCCTGTAATCCCAGCACTTTGGGAGGCTGAGGCAGAGGATTGCCTGACTTTGGGGCTTGAGACCAGCCCGGCCAACTTGATGAGAGCTCACCTCTACAACAAATTGCAAAAAACTAGCCAGGTATGGTGGCGTGTGTCTCTAGTTCCAGCTACTTTTAAAGCTGGGGTGGAAGGATTGCCCGAGCCCGGCAGGTCATGGCTGTGGTAGCTGTGAGCGTGCCACTGCACTCCAGCCTGGGCCACAAGAGTGAGACTCTAACTTTAAAAAAAAAAAAGTGAGCTGGGCTCGGTTGCTCAGCCTGTAATCCCGCACCTTTAGGGAGGCTGAGGTGAGTGGATTGCCTGAGCCCGCGGGTTCGAGACCCGCCTGGGCAGCAAGACCTCATCTCTACAATAAATCAAAAAATCAGCCGGGCGTGGTAGTGCGTGCCTGTAATTCTGGCTACTTGGAAGGCTAAGGCAGAAGATTCGCCAGAGCCCGGCAGGTGAGGCTGCGGTGGCCGGGAGCGGCCACTGCACTCCAGTCTGGGCAAAGAGTGAGACTCCAACTCAAAAAAAAAAAAAAAGTGTTCTTTATTATTATTATTATTCTTTTTTTTTTGGTAGAGAAAAGATCTCGCTACGTTGCCTGCCCAGGCTGACCGTGAGCTCAAGTGATCAAAGTGTTGGGATTATAGGCGTGAGCCACTGCACCTGGCACTAAGAAATGTTCTTCTAAGCTTGGTGCAGCGGCTGATGCCTGTAGTCCCACCTACTAGGGAGGCTGAGGCGAGAGGATCGCTTGAGCCCAGGAAGTTGAGTCCAGCCTGGACAATGTGAGACCCTGTCTCTTAAAAAGAAAAATAAATTATTAAAAAAACCCTGTTCTTTAGTTCTTTATATCCATGGAACGGGTCATAGATGTCCCTTTCTCTGGACTGAGACATAAAGGTGAATGGGCCAGTGCCCCATCTTCATGTTAGTTTGCAAGTTATATCCTATTTTTAAAAAAGAGAATAAAATCAAAGAAAGCTCCAAGAGGTTAGAAACTGTTTCCTGTTGTGTCATATTCACTATTGAATTCTCAGAATTCATCACAATATTTGTTATATTTGATTAATAAGTAACTCATTCAAGTGGGTAAAACAAAGTGAAGAATTAATGGTCCATTGGAAATTAGGATAACTCCTTTCTGACATACTGGTGGAAAAACATGATCTTATATATGACATTTAAGGAAATGTATTTATTGCATGAAATCAAGTATATCTATCTGCATTTTCTTTGTATTCCAGAGATGTTTAGGTAAATGTGAACATTACTCTGCAGTAGGTTGCTGTTCCTGATGGAAAAATCATTCATGATGGATCTGCCATTCATCTGAGCCATTGTACAGTCTGTTTGACTAGGATATCTGGTTTTGTACCCTAATGCTTTTGCATGTGATCCTCTTTTTTTGTTAGCAACTGCTTTTAGTAAACCTTTACATCGTTTAATTTAGTTATGCCTTTGATAAGCCCTTTAAGACATGGACTGTATGTTCACGTTTTGCAGAAAACGACTCTCTCTACATCGTCATGGACTACTGTGAAGGAGGGGATCTGTTTCAGTGAATCAATGCTCAGAAAGTTTTACGAGGAGCAGGTGAGTCAACCTGGGGGAGACTGACTCTTCCATTATCGAGAAGTGGTTCAAAATTTGTTTTTTATGTGTGTATGTATCTATTTATGTAAAAAATTTCCTTTGAGTCGGGGTCTCACTCTGTCGCCCAGGCTGGAGTGCAGTGGCATGCTCAGGGCTCTCTGCAGCCTCGACCTCCTGAGCTCAGGTGACACTCCTGCTTCAGCCCCTCGAGTAACTGGGACTGTAGGCACACGTCACCACACCTGGCTAATTTGTGCATTTTTTGTAGAGATGAGGTCTCACTATGTTGCCCAGGGTGGTCTCAAACCTGGGCTCAAGCAATCCTCTCTGCTTGGCCTCCTAAAATGCTTGGATTGCAGGTGTGAGCGTCCGCATGTATCCCTTCATGTTTATTTTTAACTACCAATGCTAATTATAATTACTAGGGTAGTTTGGATCATTTCCATTGTCTTAGTCACATTTCCCTCTAATTATTTCCCACCCATGTCCAATTCCCTATCTCATTTCTGGCCTATAATAATGTAATATGAATTATATCCAATATATTTATACACACACACACACACACACACACACACACACATATCTTTGTGTATTAGTCATTGTAACTGGTTAGTAACTGGTTAATTCTCTATCCTGTCAACCTTACTTACTCCTGCCAGCCAGACTATTCTTCCTAAAATGATCCAAACTACCCTAATAATTCTAATTTGCCAGGTGACTCCAGCAGCTCTAGAAGCCTTACTTTGGTAGCTGCATTAAATCCAATCTCT
This sequence comes from Cephalopachus bancanus, assembly GCA_027257055.1. Classification (NCBI taxonomy): domain Eukaryota; kingdom Metazoa; phylum Chordata; class Mammalia; order Primates; family Tarsiidae; genus Cephalopachus; species Cephalopachus bancanus. The sequence continues at coordinate 287,897 of JAPVLO010000833.1, forward strand.
GGGCCGGAGTTGGTGGCTCAGCCTGTAATCCTAGCACTTTGAGAGGCCGAGGTGAGTGGATTGCCTGAGCCCATGGGTTCAAGACAAGCTCGTGCAACTTGGCAAGAACTTATCTCTACAAAAAAATTTTTAAAACTTAGCTGGGCATGATAGTGAATGCTTGTAGTTCCAGCTACTTGGAAGACTGAAGTAGAAGGATCGCTGGAACTCAGCATGCTGACACTGGGGTGGCCATGAGTGTGCCACTGCACTCCAGCCCGGGCGACAAAAAAAAAAAAAAAAAAAAAAAAAATCCAATCTCTGTTTTGATTTCAATCTTTGTTTTGAGTGCAGTGGCATGCTCCCGGCCACCACATCTCCGAAATAGGGTCCTGCCCTATCTAAGCAGCCTTATTTTTTCTGTTCCCTAGTCTGCACCCCTTCGGTTTGTTTTAACAGATACTTACGAAGCACGTGCTTTGTGTTGGGCACTGGCTGTGTGTGTGTGCATCCTGTTCTCCTTCCTGTGTGTTTACTTTGATTACTTTCTTTATTTTGGTAAGGCTTTCCCTCCAACTCTATTTTTTTTTTTTTTTTTTTTTTTTTTTTTTTTTGAGTTGGAGTCTCACTCTGTCGCCCAGACTGGAGTGCAGTGGCTGCTCCCGGCCACCGCAGCCTCGCCTGCTGGACTCCGGCAATCCTTCCACCTCAGCCTTCCAAGTAGCTGGATTTACAGGCATGTGCTACCATGCCCGGCTGATTTTTTGATTTGTTGTAGAGATGAGGTCTCGCTGCCCAGGCGGGTCTCGAACCCGCGGGCTCAGGCAATCCACTCACCTCAGCCTCCCAAAGGCGTGGGATTACAGGCTGAGCCACCAAGCCCGGCTCTCTATTCTTAATATTCTGCCTTTTTAAAAAAATTCAGCCGGGCTCGGTAGCTCAGCCTGTAATCCTGCACCTTTGGGAGGCTGAGGTGAGTGGATTGCCTGAGTCCGCAGGTTCGAGACCCGCCTGGGCAGCGAGACCTCATCTCTACAATAAATCAAAAAATCAGCCGGGCATGGTAGTGCGCGCCTGTAGTTCCAGCTACTCGGAAGGCTGAGGTGGAAGGATCACGGAGCCCAGCAGGTCGAGGCTGTGGTGGCTGGCAGGCCACTGCACTCCAGTCTGGGTGACAGAGTGAGACTCCGACTCAAAAAAAAAAAAAAATTCAGCTCAAATCCCAGCTTCTTTACATTTTTATAACTATTCTAATCTTCTCCTTTTCTTAAATTCCTATCACATTTTTCATTATCACCCATTGTTAATTTTAATGCTTTTACATAGGGGAATAGAGGGAATAGAATGTGCTAGGAGTATTATATTTGTTATCTCTTTAAATTATAATAACGCCATGAATTAGTGTATTTTTTAAAATTTAGTTGATAAGGAAACTAAGAGGGATTAAGTAACTTGCCCAAAATCATTGTCAGTGAATGAACCTACTTCTGTCTCACTGCAAAGTTTGTAAAATTGTCTTTTCACAAACTTAAATTGTGAAAGTATTAAAATATTCAGAACTAAAAAGTCTTCTTTCTCCACCCTTTTATCCCTGAGATTACACTGTTTTTAGTTTGGGGTGTTCTTCCAGACTTCCTGTTCCATACTGATGGCTTTGTGTACACACACACACACACACACACACACACACACACACACACACACACACGGACACTTTCAAAAATGGGGTATCCTACATGCCATGTTCATCTTCCTTTTGTTACTTAAAAATGTATCTTGATTATCTTTACATGTCAGTCCATGTAAATCAATAATATTAGTTTTTGAGCTGGAGTCTCACTCCATCGCCCCGACTGGAGTGCAGTGGCATGCTCCCGGCCACCACAGCCTCGACCTGCTGGGCTCCGGCGATCCTCCGCCTCACCCTTCCAAGTAGCCAGAACTACAGGTGTGTGCTACCATGCCCGGCTAATTTTTTTATTTATTGTAGAAATGAGATCTCGCCAAGTTGCCCAAGCGGGTCTCGAACCCGCGGGCTAAGGCAGTCCACTCACCTTGGCTTCCCAAAGCACTGGGATTACAGGCTGAGCCACCGAGCCCGGCCTGTATTAGTTTTTTAAATTTTATTTTGTTTTTTAAGTTGAAGTCTCACTCTTGTTGCCCAGGCTGGAGTGCAGTGACACGCTTACAGCCACTGACCTGCTGGGATCAGGCAATCCTACTGCCTTAGCCTTCCAAGTAGCTGGAACTACAGGCACGTGCTACCATGCCTATCTAGTTTTTATGAATTATTGTAGAGACAAGGTCTCACCTAGTTGCCCAGGCTGATCTCGAAATCCTGGGCTCAGGCCGTCCTCCCAATGTCTCGTCCTCCCAAAGTGCTGGGACTACAGGCTGAGCCACCTCGCTTGGCCAGTTATATTAGTTTTAATAGCTGTATTATTTTCCATTCCAGCAAGGCCTTTTATGCTTTTCTTTTTAACTCTTATACCTTATTTTGATTTCTTTCCCTTCTACAGCAGTTATTGTAGTGTCTTCTTTTTTTTTTGAGTTGGAGTCTCACTCTGTCACCCAGACTGGAGTGCAGTGGCCACTCCCGGCCACCGCAGCCTCGACCTGCTTGGATCCGGCGATCCTTCCGCCTCAACCTTCCAAGTAGGTGGAACTACAGGCGCGTGCTACCATGCCTGGCTAACTTTTTGATTTATTGTAGAGATGAGGTATCGCCAAGTTGCCCAGGCGGGTCTCAAACCTGCGGGCTCAGGCAGTCCACTCACCTCAGCCTCCCAAAGTGTGGGATTACAGGCTGAGCCACCGGAGCTCGGCTTGTAGTGTCTTCATGTGTATCTTTTTATAATTGTGCAAAATGGCTGTCATTGTTTTGCCTACATGCATTTTTGGATGCATGCATGCTGCTGTGTCATACTCGTTCAGCTTTACTTTCTCCTCAAGTCTTATGTTTGAATTCATCAGTTTTGCTGTGTATACGTCGTGATCTCCACTGTGATCTCCACTGTATCGTTCTCCTTTCTTAAGGTATTCTGGACAGTTTCACACTCGAGCTAGTTCCTCCTCTAGGTTATGATTTACTGTAACAGAGATTAAAGCTTTTGCTTATGTCATCTCAGGATACTTGGGAAGGTGCGTTCATGGTGGCACCAAGTTACTACAGCGTAACAGTTGGTTGACAACACTATGCAGATGGGGACTTTTGGGTTCTTGATGATCGCTTGAAAATATGGTAAGGCAGCCAGGCCTGGTGGCTCAGCCTGTAATCCCACACCATTGGGAGGCTGAGGTGAGTGGATTGCCTGAGCCTGCGGGTTTGAGACCCACCTGGGCAGGCGAGACCTCATCTCTACAATAAAATCAAAAAATTAGCCAGGCGTGGTAATGTGCGCCTGTAATTCCGGCTACTTGGAAGGCTGAGGCGGAAGGATCGCCGCCCAGCAGGTCAAGGCTGCAGTGGCTGGGAGCAGCCACTACACTCCAGTCTGGGCGACAGTGTGAGACTCCAACTCAAAAAAAAAAAGAAAAGAAAATATGGTAAGGCAAGATCTGCTTTCTGGGTGTTGAAACAGGAAAGTTTAGAGGCCAGCTCTTCTTGCCTGTTGGTTAGCATTGGTCTGAGATGGTTTTTCCATTTCCAGAATGGGAGAGGGGAGCAGGAAGCGATGAAACAAGGTGCCTCTCTTCAGGGACACTTCCTTGTTTGCGCTTTTACTAGGCAGAACCCTCGTCACGTTGAGAAGCATCCTGAAGCCAACGCAGAGAAGGAACAACAAGCAACCTGACGGGACAGATGCCTTTTAATCAGTAGTAAATATCTGAATAGTAAATACCTGAAATGAACTAAGTACATTTTCTTGGACAAGCTCCACATAGATATTAACCAGATGTGCCACTGTTTTTGCCTTACTTCCAAGTTTTGGATGAAGATTTTTGAGACTCTTCATATTTGCATTCATAAATAAAATTTTCCAAATATATTCTAGATCAAAATAAAATCTGGCTTCATTAGGGTTGACCTTAATATTTAGGTATAGCAAGAGTGTTAGTTAATCATATAGAACTTGAGTTTGCTCTGAAACTCTAGAGCCTTACAGTATCAAACAACTACTGAGGTGACAGAATTGATTCAGTCTAGAAGTTTTCATAAGGGAATCCTGGATTGGAATTAAAAAACTCTGTTATTTGTTCTTCTATTCCAGTACCAGGAAACTGAGCCCAATACATTCTCTATTAGAGTTCCCTGGAGTACCTATACATTTGGTTGAATTTTTTTCTTTTTGAGGATCTCAAATTTTGCCAAGGTCCTTGGTTGCTAGAAAGTGATTTACCATTTTGACACAGGGACCCTGTGAGTCAATACCACATCAGTTTCCTGGCAGTCCTGTGTAGGGAGTCATTCTACATATACTTCTTGTAGTTGGCTGATCATAACTGGTTAAATGAAAATCATCTCAAAGATGACACTCAAGGTATGGCCTTAGTTTCACAATTGATTTGTCCAGTTACATCCGGCTAAAAAGGAGTTCATATTCCTTTTTTTTTTTGAGTTGGAGTCTCACTCTGTCACCCAGACTGGAGTGCAGTGGCCACTCCAGCCACCGCAGCCTCGACCTGCTGGGCTCCGGCGATCCTTCCGCCTCAGCCTTCCAAGTAGCTGGAACTACAGGCGCGGCTACACACCCAGCTATTTTTTTGATTTATTGTAGAGATGAGGTCTCGCCAAGTTGCCCAGGCGGTCTGAACCGGGGCTCAGGCAATCCACTCACCTCAGCCTCCCAAGGCGGGGATTACAGGCTGAGCCACTAGCCCGGCCAAGTTTTTTTCTTATTGAAACCCCATGAAAGTAACAACATTGTCTTGAAAAATCGAATTAACTATTTTGTTTTTCTAGAGGTCTGAGTAAGAAAACTTAAAACTTAAGTTCAAAAGCATATCCTAACTGAAAGATTAGATATAGCTTTAAGAAGGCCACTTCCCACTATTCTTGTCATTTGGAACATTCAAAAATAAATAGGGGCTACCCCTCCAGCGTCCCCCCTGTCCAGCCTGTCTCAAGTAGCTCTGTGCAAATAATAAATGGCTAATGTGCAACTACGCCCCCCCTGATTTATGATGTTCAGTTGGTAAAAAATGAGGAATCTCTGCTGCCAGTTGTTTTCTAACCTCCGGGCTCAGGCTCACTGCACCCAGCTGTTTTCCAAAAGCAGCAGTTCTGCATTTACACCTTTCCACTGAGGCTTCTGGCAGAGTAATTTAATAGATTGCCTATTTGGTAGTGTGTACTGAAGGCTTGGTAGCTCAGCTAAGTAATCCAGCAATTGAGTACTGAGATTTGACCCCAAATGGAGCCTAATCTACATGAATATTGATAAGGGCTTAGATTGATGCTTGAAGGTAAAAAATCCCGACAAAGGCTTCCATCAGTCTCATCTCGAAATGTAATATGTCTGGAGAGCATTAAACCTTACATACCCGGGCAACCCACTTCTTAGGTCCCTTGACTGGTGGCAGCTTCCTCTGCTTTCTTCATAATCCTCCTGCTTAAACAGTAAAGTATCTGAGATAAAAAATAGTTATGATATTTCAGGCTTTTTCTGACTATGTTAGTAATCAGAGTCGCCCATTCTTTAGGATAACAAGTATTGTAAGGAAATCAATGCTTAAGGACCCTGGTGAAAGATTGTTTTTTTTTCTGAAAGCAAATGCATAGCAAAGTCCTGTTACAAAGGAGAATTTCATTCTGGCATGGCTATAATAAGAAAGCTACTTTGAGCAAATGTGACGAAAAGCTTTTTTCTCTGTTAGAGTCCAACATCAATTTTCAGTCTATTGGATAAAATGGCCAAGTTAAGTATTTCTTAAATTTGAAGGATTCTCTAAATGTTTCTTCTTTTTTAAAAATCATGATTTTTTCAAAAATATTTATGCCCTCATATGAGCAGTTTTCTAGACTAATGTCGTTACACATAGACATCTGAGTTTTGGAGCAGAGACGATGGGTTATGGTTTTGTTTTGGTGCTCTAAGGAGTCTGTAGTAACGAAAATAACTTAAAACTGTAATTCAGAGAAGCATATGCTAGTTACTGTATGATGCTTGATATAACACAAGATTTGAATTTAAGTCTTTGGCGCAAGAGCAGGCCATTTCCCAAGCAGTATTTTGTAAATAATATGGAACTAATGTGTACAATGAAACAAAAAAGAGAGACGGCTTCCTTCTCCTCCAGCTCCCACCCCATGTAGCCAAACCCTAGTGCAGCAAGAGTCTGAACTGGGTAGACAGAGACAATGGAAATGGGGCCTTATACTTGTGCAAGCTCTGCCTCCCCCCTCTGCATGGCTTGTGTAGTTCATCAGAACTCAGCTCAGGAATCATCTCTCCTGTCCAGTTTAGTTTTTCACCTCTGGGCTTAGTTGGCTTTCCTGCTCCATGCTTTTTCAAGACTAAAACCATGTCTTAATTACTGCTTTACTCACCCTTCTCCCTCAGTCGTCTTTGATAGGCACGGATGTACAGTGGCCTGTGAATCACATTTGGCCTACTACCTTTGTAGAACGTGGCTACGTAAATGCTGAGTAGGCCAGGCTTGGTGGCTCAGCCTGTAATCCCAGCACTTTGGGAGGCCTGAGCCTGCAGGTTCGAGACCTGCCTGGGCAACTTGGCGAGACCTCGTCTCTACAATAAATCAGGTGTGGTAGTGTGCGCCTGCAGTTCTGACTGCTTGGAAGGCTGAGACAGAAGGATCGCCGGAGCCCAGCAGGTCGAGGCTGGGTGGCCGGGAGCATGCCACTGCACTCCAGTCCGGGCGACAGAGTGAGACTCCAACTCAAAAAAAAAATACTGAGGAGAGGAGAAACAGTAAAGCTGGCTCTATCCCCTCCCCTGCCAACCCACTTCCCTTAGCCACGCACTGTGAACTGGCTGGCAGCCATCCTTCTTGCTGCCTTCATTCCCCTCTTCCCTCCTGCGTGCACACAGTCACACAGTTCAGGTATGGAGTATAAGAAAATAGGTGCATACGTGCATACTCTCTGCAGCGCTTTTTTCACTCACCATTATGTTAACAGTGCGCACAGAAGCGCCTCATTCTTTCCAGCGGCTGCACAGTATTTCTTGCATAGGAATATCAGTCTGCTGTTGGGAGCCAACATCTATAGCTACACAGCTGAGGCCTGTGAAGGCCCACCTAGAAGATTGCCTCTGACACAAGGATCTCAGCAACATCTATAGTGCTAGCGTATGAATAGTGACCAGTGTGCATATATGGCAGCAACATTTATATTAGTAAAAATATAAATTTTTAATCAGGATGGAATACATTTTCTGGAAAGTTTTATAGTAGAATTATTCCACATCTTTCTGTCTTTTCAAGTTTCATTTCTTCTTAAAACGTTTTTAAGTTTCTGTTTCCTGGTACACTAGTCATGCAGCTTTTGTCCCTAAAAACAGTTTCTCCTAATAGCTAAGAGTAGAAACCAGGACTGTCTTAACAGTTTTGTTGTGTCGCCTTCAGTCAGGCAGAACGTTCTTGGGTTCACTACGTGCTGAAACTCTCAGCTGGCTTCAGCCCCTGACCATCGTCATGGCAACCGTTCATTTTTTATCCAAAGGTGTGACGGTTACTGTTTGATTTATTAGTGCAGACCCTTTAACAGGAAGTTTCAGTAATATATATGTATACACTTATAGTTTTATTCACACAGTACAAATTCATGTATGCTGCTCTGCTTTCTTTGCTTGGGATTTGCTCTCTAGTGTGCCTGTGTATGGTAGTGTTAAAACCCAGTCACAGGCCTATTGGAGAGTAAAGCCTAGACACTTTCACTCATTTCTGAATTTCAGCCTTGCACTATGAACTCCTGCTTAGGGATGTCGATTTCGGTGTCCGGCGAACTTCGATGGTAAATTACACATTGGGTTTGTCGAACACTGTGGTTAGCGTTCTCTGCTTCTCACTATTTAGCATTTCATAGAGGGCTCTGGCACCAGTGTCCCTGACAGAAATATTTTTTACTGCTGGACATTAAAATAAATAGTATAGATTTTGAGTGTTTTGTAGAAAATTAATAGGAAATTTTACATTAGGTAAAAATAAGAATAGCTTATAATATACAGATTAATCATTAAATATTATAGAAAACAGTTAGCAAAACTATTACTGAAATCATACACTTCTTATCTTGATGTAAGCTTTGTGAAGCACGATATGCATCATGGAATTTTGATTGTTAATTGTTACCTTAAGCAAAAATCTTTTGTGAAGTACGTTGTGCATCATGAGACCTGTAAGCCCCCAGCAGGTATTTGTCATACTGCTGGAGGTTATAGAAAATGGTATATAAGCTGGAAAAAGTTTGAATAAAATTGGACTCAGTCCTGATCAGACTGATCCCAGAAGAACTGCCTCCGAGTGGTTTCTTCTCGCCGTGTCCTGATTCTCTGGAGCGGGTCCAACTCCCCTTAGGTCGGGCTGGTCCCCGACAGTCTGCTTAGTTAGGACACTTGGTTGCCATATAGTTTGTTTATATTTTGGGGTCTGACTAGCAGTGCTATAGCAAACATCTTTTTTTATTTCTGATCCTGTGTACAAAGGATACAGTTTTTACATGTCTTGCCAAATGGCTATAATTAATATAACTAACCTTTTCACAAACACCTGTGAGGAAAAGACTTATTTCCCCACATTCTGACCAACATCATTATTATTTTAGTCTAGTTGTGATAAAGTGGCCTCTTGCTTGTTAGTATTTTTAATTTGGAGGGAGGTTCTTCTTTTGTATGTTTATTGGCCTTTTTTTTCTCTGTCATTTGCCTTTCCCATTTTTGTCCACTTCGTGTTTTGGCTGCCAGTATTTTTCTCAATGATCTGGAGGGGTTTCACCTGTTAGAGAATTACCAGTCCATCATTTATGTTGCATGTGTTTTTTCAGATTGTTACCGAAATTGATCATGTATTTTGCCATACAGATGTTTCAGGTTTTATGTAACCAACTTTTTTTTTTTTTTTTTGAGTTGGAGTCTCACTCTGTCGCCCAGACTGGAGTGCAGTGGCCGCTCCCGGCCACCGCAGCCTCTACCTGCTGGGCTCCGGCGATCCTTCCGCCTCAGCCTTCCAAGTAGCCGGAATTACAGGCGCGTGCTGCCACGCCTGGCTAATTTTTGATTTATTGTAGAGATGAGGTCTCGCTGCCCAGGCGGGTCTTGAACCCGCGGGCTCAGGCAATCCACTCACCTCAGCCTCCCAAAGGCGCGGGATTACAGGCTGAGCCACCGAGCCCGGCTAGAATATATTTTTAACCAAAGTTGGAACGGTACAACTGGGAGATTTTGGAATTGCTAGAGTTCTTAATAGGTAATATATCAATTTTAAACTTTGTTTGGTATAATGTCTTCAGTGAAACTTTTACCCTTGATGTGTATGTGATAATTTATGGTATTCTTAAGAACATTCGTGTGTCATTTAATGATGGGAATACATCCTTAGAAATACATTGTTAGGTGAACATCACAGAGTGTACTTACCCAAACCTGAATGTCATAGCCTAATACACACGTAGACTATAGGCTGTATCCTGGGCTCCAAACCTGTACAGCATGTTCTACACTGAGTGCTGTAGACAACTGTAACATAATAGGCAGTATTTGTGTATCTAAACATATCTATACATGGAAAAGGTACAATGCAAAAGGTAAAAAATGGTATGCCTGTATAGGGCACTTGCTTTGGGTGGGTCAGTGAGTGAGTGGTGAGTGGATGTGAAGGCCTAGGACGTTACTGCACACTACTATAGACTTTACAAACACTGGACATTTAGGCTACACTAAATTTATAGAAAAATACAGTAATTGCTCTACAGTGTTATGATGGCCATGATGTTGCTAGGCGATAGGAAATTTTCAGCTGCATTTTTTTTTTTTTTTTTTTTTTTTTTGAGTTGGAGTCTCACTCTGTCGCCCAGACTGGAGTGCAGTGGCCGCTCCCGGCCACCGCAGCCTCGACCTGCTGGGCTCCGGCAATCCTTCTACCTCAGCCTTCTGAGTAGCCAGAATTACAGGCATGCGCTACCACGCCCGGCTGATTTTTTGATTTATTGTGGAGATGAGGTCTCGCCTGCCCAGGCAGGTCTCGAACCCACGGGCTCAGGCAATCCACTCACCTCAGCCTCCCAAAGGTGTGGGATCACAGGCTGAGCCACCGAGCCCGGCTTTTCAGCTGCATTTTAATCTGTGGAACCACTGCTGTTCGTATATGCGGTCAGTTGTTTGCCAAAATGCTAATGTGGCACATGACTGTGTCTTGAGTTCTCCAGTATTGTTTGCTTTTGTTCTAGTACTGTAGAGCTGGCTCAAACTTGCATAGGGACCCCGTACTACTTGTCACCTGAAATCTGCGAAAACAAACCGTACAATAATAAAAGGTATGTTATGATGTCTTCATTTGAATCCTTTTGTAATGTTTATTAACCTTCAGAATGTTATTCTAAAAATGCTTAGTACACATATGTAAACATATGTATATATAAGAATAATTTGTTAATATATGATGAAAGGAATTATAAACAGGTTATTTGACGATCTTGCTGAAGGAACTATAGAAAGAATCGCTTTATTATCTAAGTTACAGTTGAAAGTAGAGTGTTTCTTTGGTCTTTCTCTTTCATTTTTTTTGTTTTGTTTTGTTTTGTTTTTTTGAGTTGGAGTCTCACTCTGTCACCCAGACTGGAGTGCAGTGGCTGCTCCCAGCCACCTCAGCCTCTTCCTGCTGGACTCCGGCCATCCTTCCGCCTCAGCCTTCCAAGGAGCTGGAACTACAGGCACGCGCTACCACGCCCGGCTAGGTTTTTGATTTATTGTAGAGATGAGATCTTGCCAATTTGCCCAGGCGGGTCTCAGCCCTCGGGCTCAGGCAGTCCACTCACCTCATCCTCCCAAAGCACGGGATTACAGGCTGAGCCACCGAGCCCGGCTGGTCTTGCTCTTTGAAATAGTCACTTTCTATTGAATTATTCTTAACATTTACTGAACACTTCGTATATGCCAAGCAATATTTTGAATTCTGTGTATTAACTGTTAGTCTTCATAATAATTTTGGGAGATGTAGGTATTACTTACTCCTCCTTTTCTTTTCTTTTGAGTCAGAGTCTCACTCTGTCACCCAGGCTAGAGTGCAATGGCATGCTCATGGCCACTGCAACCTTGACCTGCTGGACTCAGGTGATCCTTCTGCCTCAGCCTTCCAAGTAGCTGGAACCACAAGTGTGCGCCACCATGCCCAGCTAATTTTTTTTATTTATTGTAGAGATGAGGTCTCATTGTGCTGCTCAGGCTGGTCTTGAACCCCTGAGCTCAGGCAGTCTTCTCTCTTCAGCCTTCCAAAGTGCTGGGATTACAGGCATGAGCCACCACACCCGACTCCATTCCTCCTTTTCTTATAAAGAAAGCAAATGCAGAGGGTTAAAGTAACTTCTTTGAAATCCCTCAGTCACCGGGCTCGGTGGCTCAGCCTGTAATCTCGAGCTTTGGGAGGCCGAGGTGAGTAAATTGCTCAAGCCCGAGGGTTCGAGACCCGCCTGGCCAACTTGGCGAGACCTCATCTCTACAGTAAATCAAAAAAATCACCCGGACATGGTAGTGCGCGCCTATAGTTTCAGGTACTTGGAAAGCTGAGGCGGAAGGATTGCCAGAGCCCAGCAGGTCTAGGCTGCAGTGGCTGGGAGCGGCCACTGCACTCCAGTGTGGGCGACTGAGTGAGACTCCATGTCAAAAAAAACAAAAAACAAAAAACCAATCCCTCAGTCTAGTAAGAGGTGGAACCAGTATTCGCACAGGCATGTGGCCCCATGCCCATTCTCCTGAGCTCTGACAGTGCTTGGCTCGCAGTCTGTTGACGTGGGTGGGAAGAGGCCTGCTGTGGAACCCACCCACCCTCCGAATCTGCCTCTTTCCAACTGGAAACTCCCAACCAACAAGCATTGATCAGTTGGCTGTTACATGTTTCTTTCAGATTTAATTTTAGTAAATTGATATTTTTGTCATGTTCATTAACATAGTATTTTGTTTTTATAATTTTTTAAAAATCATAATATTTTGCAAATAATTGAAAAAAGCAGTTTGACTTTTATGAAAGAAAATGTACATGAAAATTTTTGATATTGTTCATTTAAGTATTAAATTTCTTTCTTTCTGTTTTTTTGTTTGTTTGTTTGTTTGAGTTAGAGTCTCAGTCTGCCACCCAGGCTGGAGTGCAATGGCATACTCAAGGCCACCGCAGCCTCCACCTGCTGGGCTCAGGTGATCCTTCTGCTTCAGCCTTCCAAGCAACTGCAACTACAGGCATGTGCCACCATGTCTGGCTAATTTTTTAAAACAAATTTATTATAGAAATGAGGTCTCACCAAGTTGCCCAGGCTGGTCTCGAACCTCTGGGCTCAGGCAATCCTCTCTCCTCCACCTCCCTAAATGCTGGGATTACAAGCATGAGCAACTGCGCCTGGCCTTTAAATTTCTTGAATTAAACTTTAAAGTAGTTGCTTGGGCAACCATTAATTTTCGTATCTGGAGCAGCTGTTTTTGTCATTTGGTTATGGTTGAAATTTTTAGTTTTAAAGGCAGTATTTCCTGAAGCACATATTTTTCTAAAACATTGTCATGCTGTTTGTTTCCTTTAAATAAAAAAATTTTAAAGTACATTCTGATACAGGAAATTTCTCATTTTTACCTTCTCTAGTGACATTTGGGCTCTGGGATGTGTACACTAAAACATGCAGTAAGTAGAAGTTTCTGAAATGTTTTTAAAGTTGTATCAAAAGTGACTATAACATGTCCATTATTTTTAAAAATTGAATTATCTTTCTCATAACTTTCTTATACCAGAAATTCCTCTGTAAGTCAGTTTTTAAATCTCTCATCTCTTCTGAAGTATACATTTATTTTTATTATCATACATGCACATATAATATATCTATTGTTACATGATAATATATTTCATACTTTAAAAAAAAATTGTTTCTTTTTAAATCAGAGTCTCTGTTTCCCAGGCTGGAGTGCAGTGGCATGATCACAATTCACCACAGCCTCAATATCCTGGCTCAGGTAATCTTTTTGCATTAGCCTCCTGAGTAGCTGGGACTACAGGTGCATGCCACCATGCCTAGCTAATTTTTGGAATTTTTGTAGAGATGGGGTCTTGCCATGTTGTCCAGGCGGACCTCGAACTCCTAGACTCAAGCAGTCCTCCTACCTCAGTCTCCCAAAGTTCTAGGATTACAGGCGTAAGCCACCACGCCGGAAAATTGTTTCTAATGATAGGGAAAAAAATTTGCTCTCTTCTTTATGTTAAATTTACTATGAATTTGATGTTTTAGCTCAACAAATTTTACCGGTTTCATTTTAGCAAATTCTCAAGTAGAAGTGAAGTTATTTAAAGAACTTTGTTCAACATTCTCATTAATGAATTTTATCAATTTAAATATTCACTAATTCAGAGTATTTAAAATTTTTACTTTGAGACTTTTTTGAAATAATATGTAACATACCAAACAGGGAGAGTCTCATCCTAAGTAGATTTAATCTTAAAGAAGGGTTTTGGAGTGGAATGTGGCTAACATACTTCCCCTACTGATTAAATACTCATGTATTTTCAGTACACAAAACTTCAGGTGATACATAAAAATACAAAGTAAATAAATATCGCAAGTGGTTCTTTTAGCCAGTATTGCTACCTGTACTGTTTTGTTGTTCCCCCCAGGATTTACTGTAGACCAGTTTGTAAACTGAATTTTGTTTTTTCCCTCCCCAAATTGATTATACTGTATATGCAGTTTTATAGCCTGTTTTTATTGCTTGGTGTTATTTGGGGAGTATGTTTCCTCATCATTCTTAATGGTTGCATACTCTTTTGCTGTATTGTCTTAGATTTTACTTTTCTTTGAAGAAGCACAGGCTGCCAAAGTGATGTGTAGTGGGAGCAATCGGATCTGTATTTGAAGGAGTGTGCCAGTTTCTGTGACACTTTAGGTTTAAATCGGTGTTTTGGTTTTTTAAATCTTTTTGTGTACATTGTCTGCCATCATTGCTTCTGTATTTTGGAATTGGTTCCTCTTAAATAACATTTGTTTAGAGGCACATGAAATCAATTTACCAACCTCCCCCCCTGTTTTTTTTTTTTTTATTTTAAAGATGTGGAGTATGGTTCAGGGTTAGGTACATAGGCGGTCATTGTACAGGTTAAGTTTGCAGACCCTTATTGATGTAAGGTGCTCCCCACCCCCACCCCTCGGCAGTGTCCCGATACTGCCAATCCCTTGCTTATAGTATGATGATAAATGTTCAGGGTCCGCTTATGAGTGAGTACATGTGGTACTCAGATCTTTGTTTCTGTGATAAATCACTGAGTATTATAGACTCTAATTCTATCCGAGTTGCTGTGAAGCTTATGATTTTTTTATGGCTGCATAATATTCCATCGTGTAAATGTACCACATTTTCTTTATCCAGTCCACTTTCAGTAGGCAGCACAATAGATTCCATGTTTTTGCCATTGTGAATAATGCTGCAATAAACATGCATGTGCAGGTATCTTTTCTTACCGCGTGATTTGAGTTCCTCCGGATATATTCCCAGAAGGGGGATTGCTGGGTCATTTGGAAAGTTGATTTTTAGGTCTTTTAGAAATCACCACAGTGTTTTCCACAGAGGTTGTATTAGTTTACACCCCTACTAACAGAGTAGAAGAGCTCTCTTTTCCCCACATCTGTTGTTTCATGAGTTACTGATGAGGGCCATCCTGACTGAATTATAGGCCCGTGCTACCATGTCTGGCTAATTTATTTATTTATTCATTTGTTTATTATAGAGACGAGGTCTTGCCAAGTTGCATGGGCTGGTCGTGAACTCGCAGGCTCAGGCAATCCACTCGCCTCGGCCTCCCAAAGTGCTGAGCCTCTGAGCGTGGCCCAGTGTGGTTTTAATTTGCATTTCTTTGATGATTTGTGAGGTTGAGCATTTTTTTATGTATCTGTTGGGTGTTCGTATGTCTTCTTCTGAGAAGTGTCTGTTCATATCTTTTGCCCATTTTTGTTTGATTTTTTTCCTTTTGACACATTTGAGTTCTTTTAGACCCTGGATGTTAGGCCTTTGTCAGATTTACAGTTGGCAAATATTTTTTTCCATTCTGTGTGCTTTCTCTCTGCTCTCTTGATGATTTATTTTGCTTTGCAGAAACTTTTAAGTTTGATGAGGTCCCATTTGTCTATCTAACCTTTTATGGCATGCACTTTTGGAGAGTTGATCAGGCATTGGTTGCTTATTCCAATTTCCATAAGGGTGTTTTCTACCTTTGCAATGAAAACTACAAAACCCTGCTCAAAGAAACCAAAGAAGACACAAACAAATGGAAAAATATTCCATGCTCATGGATTGGAAGAATTAACGTTGTTAAGATGTCCATTCTACCAAAGGCAATCTACAGATTTAACACAATATCCATTAAATTATCAAAATCTTTCTTTCTTTCTTTGTTTTGTTTTGTTTTGTTTTTTGAGTTGGAGTCTCACTCTGTCGCCCAGACTGGAGTGCAGTGGCCACTCCCGGCCACCGCAGCCTCGACCTGCTGGGCTCTGGCGATCCTTCCGCCTCAGCCTTCCAAGTAGCTGGAACGACAGGCGCGCGCTACCACGCCTGGCTCATTTTGATTTATTGTGGAGATGAGGTCTTGCCAAGTTGCCCAGGCGGGTCTTGAACCCGCGGGCTCAGGCAATCCACTCACCTCAGCCTCCTAAGGCGTGGGATTACAGGCTGAGCCACTGAGTCCCGCTTGGCTCATTTCTAAAAGGAATTTTAGAGCAGCTAGCAAAGTTTTCAGATAAAGTTTAATAAAGAAGGAAGGGAGAAAAGAAAGGGGGACATAACAGAGCTGGTGGCATAGGCGAAAGAAACTGCATCTTTTGCTCTTTACAATAGACCTAATATATCTTCAAATGATTAATATGCTAAAGAGGATAGAGCTTAGGTATCATCATTCTGGAGATTGACATCTCTGGGCTCCTGATGAGAAGAGACAAGGAGGTGTAGTCTTTTTCTGACCACATTATCTTTCGCAGGAAACCTACCAGATGTTTCCACTTCACAAGTTCCTTAGCTAAAAGGTGGTCTTATTATAATTTCTATGGCTTTGGTCAGTTAAGGGGTGGACTTTGGCCTTCTCCCTTGGACAGGGAACCTGAAAGTTTTTAGTGATGATTATTATTTTTTGAGTCGGAGTCTCGCTTACTTGCCCAGGCTGGAGTGCAGTGGCACGCACATGGCCACCGCAGTGCGACCTGCTGGGCTCAGGTGATCCTTCCACCTCAGCCTTCCAAGTAGCTGGAACTACAGACGAGCACTACCACGCCCGGCTCATTTTTTGATTTACTGTAGAGACAAGGTTTCGCCAAGTTGCCCAGGTGGGTCTCGAACCCATGGGCTCAGGCCATCCACTCACCTCGGCCTCCCAAAGCACAGATTACAGGCTGAGCCACCCAGCCCGGCTGGTAATTGTTAATGGGTCCAGTTCCTTCACGTCCCCCTTGACGTTTTCTGTTTTTCATTTTATTCGCTGTTTCTCTTTTCTTAGTGGTCATCGAGTGGGTGTGTAGGGGAATCTAGTTATTTCTTGTGTGGTTTTTTTTTTCTTTTGTCACGAGTGTGGATAGAGGAGATCTCCACCAAGTTTTAAGCGCACATGCAGGAAAGTTAACTGCAAAAGATGTAGGGCAGCCCCCTCGGGTCTCCTCCCGCGGTGGGAGGTTTTCTGTCCTCAAAAAAATCTTGCTTTCTGGAAAAAAAATGTTGTACAGCAGGACTCTAATCTGTTCATGGAAAATGAGTGAGGCGCTGCTCAGTGTTATTTTGGTGTTCACTTTCCTTAGCGCGGCCGCCGCCTCGGACCTCAAAGCCAAGCTTGGTGTCCCGGGCTGCCGCCAGGCTCGGAGCCCGCCCCCACACGCCGCCGGGACCCCGGCCTCCAGCCGGCCGCTGGCCTTGGAGCCGCCCCCCACCCGGCCGCGCCGCCGGCCCTCCGCGCCGCGGGGGACCCGGCCCCAGGGCGGCCAGCCCAGTCTCCGGCGACTCCCGCGCCCCCCCCCCCCCCCCCCGCCGAGGACCACCGTGAGGCCGCCCCGCCTCCCGGGAATGCGGAGCCTGCCCCGCCCCGATCCAGGCGCCCCAGCCCCGCACGGCCGGCTGCGTACCCGCCCCCCTAGCGGCCGGGGGAGCTGGGACCCGCGCCGGCCCTGGCGGTGCAGTGGGACCCCAGCCGGGCGGAACCGCCGCGAGGCCGCTTCCGAGCATGGATCCACGTGGTGAGGGGAGGAGCGCCGATGGCTTGGCCCCCGGCGCCCTTGTTCAGCAAGTGCGGAAGTGGAGTTGCTGGGCGGTGTGTGTGATGCGCGATCGTTTAGGAAAGCGCGCTGGGCTTCTCCCCAGGGGATTCTCCATTTCCTCGGCGATCGTTTGTGGGTCCGTTTCGCTCACGTCTCCCTGAACGTTTTCCTTTTTCATTTTTCTCTTTCTTTTTCCTTTAGGCGTCGACTAGCGGGTGTGTAGTGGAATCTCATTTTTTCTTGTTTGCTTTGTTTTGTTTTGTTCTTATTCTTGTCATTGAAATAGGAACCGAGCGCTTAATTCACCGACACCAACACCAAAAGTACAAGTAATAAAAAGGAGCCGGGCTCGGTGGCTCAGCCTGTAATCCCGCGCTTTGGGAGGCCGAGGTGAGTGGATTGCCTGAGCCCGCGGGCTCGAGACACACCTGGGCAACTTGCGGAGACCTCCTCTCTATAATAAATCAAAAGAAAAATTAGCCGGGCATGGTGGCACGCGCCTGTAGTTCCAGCTACTTGGAAGGCTAAGACCAAGGATCACCGGAGCCCAGCAGGTCGAGGCTGCGGTGGCCGGGAGCGGCCACTGCACTCCGGTCTGGGCGACAGAGTGGGACTCCAACTCAAAAAAAAAGTTATGAAAAGGACAGGTTTATTAGCCAAGAGCCGGGCCGGCGGCCACTTGCCTGCTGGACATAACAGCCCCACAGCAAGGGGCCCCCATCAGCTATAGGACAATCGGAGGGGGATGTAGTTATGGGAAAGGTTGGGGAGAAGAGACACGTTCCTTGTCCCTGGAGGTCATCCAGCATCAGTGTGGGATGAGTGCCCCAGGGACATAATTGCTTATTTTGTATATCGGTAAGAGTAAGTACCTTTATGTTAGTTTCTGCATTGCCTACTGAAGAAACTGCCCCGACTCCCACGTAATATGGGGGCCGTGGGTTTAAGCATAGCCAGCAATCTTTTGCCAGAGAGGGGCGGGTGTTATTAAGTAGATGGTGTACCCCCTTTAGTAAGTGAAGAAAGCGATCAGGCGGTAAGGGGATGGGGGGGCCTTTAAAGTAGGTGAGATGAGTGTTACCCCTTTGGGGTGAGAAGGGGAGAAGTTATGGGTTGAATTTTTGAGCCCGTGGGTATAGGTTTGGGTAGAATTATTTTGCGCAATGGTCCCATGGGATTGGGGGTGCATGGAATAGGCCTTCATTGGACTGTGAATAACATGCCTGGATTGGTTCCAGGCGTGTACAGTCGAAGGCCCCACGTTTTTCCAGTGTCCCATGTTTTTTGAAGGCTAAAAGCATCCCACAGGGTGATGATAAGCCGTAGTGGAGTGCAGGCTTTGGGTTGTGTACAGGGAGAAGTGGAGGGCAGTCTTACAATTGATATGTAAGGGTCAGAGTTGCCTTTCCACGGGGCTATGGTTTCACATCCCCGGGCAGTGCAGTGAAACTGCTGGGGCTTGTGGCAGTGTTTGTCTCCTGTGTCAGGACATAGAACTTGATGTTCTTGAGCTGAATTTCGTCTTCCAGACTGCCATGACTACATCCCCATCCTCTGATGGAAGAGCCTCCCCATCCCTCGGGGACAATGGGCAGGCTGGGCCATAGTTTGCAAAGATCAAAGTTAAATATTGGCTGCCCGTGTCCAAGGTAGGTGGAGACTACAGTTTGTGTAGCGGCGTTTATTATTTTCCAGGAAAACTTACCCGGCGCATAATAGGGGTGCGGTTGGTAGGTTTGGGTAAATGGAAGGATGAGAAATAAGAGGGCAGTGACTTTGGAGGCAAGACTGGAGGCTACTTTGGTGTTTAAAGGAGGCATTTGATGAGAACAAAGCCCGTGACAATTGGAAGATAGGCAGTAGCCAACAGAATTTTTGCTGCAGACGGCCAGCGTGTGGGTGCTGAGCAGGTGAGTGATATAGTAAGAAGGACGGCGATCAGGCCAAGAAGGGAGAGGGGCCAAGGGTCACAGGCGTTCTGAGTTGTACCCAGGATGCTGGTTTGGATTTGGGTCGGGATGAGTGGCGAGTCGAGACAGGCGAAGCTTAAGTGGCCGGAACCCGGGAGCAGGTGTGCCCGTGGGTGGGCGGACAAGCATCATTACGGGCGGACTGTGAGGAAGGAGGGCGGCAGGTTTCAGGCGGGAGGTGTGAATCCACGGGGTGACCCGACGACGGCCCGTGATGAGTTTTGCGGCCGTGGGAGTCGACCAAATTCCCTGAAGAGGTTCGGACCGCTTTGGGTTTAACAGAGACCTTGTCTCTGGGTCAGAGAGATAGACCCACTGTCCAGGGAGGAGGGGAGGTGGGATTTGACCGCCGGGTGAGACAGGTAAGAGGAGGTTTTGATATTCCCAAATGTGGGCGCGAATGAAAGACAAGAGGGGGTAAAGCATGTGAGTGGGTGTCAGAGGGGTCGAGGTGGGGACTCCTGGAGGCAGCGCTGGACGGCCATACGTTACTTCAAAAGGTGAGAGTTGGGATGGTTTTTCTGGGAGAACTCGTAAGCAGAAGAGGGCCAAAGGAAGGAGGGTGACCCAGTTTTGATGTAGTTCGAGGGGCAGTTGGTGAGGATGTCTTTAAGGGTCCGATCGGCTCGCTCTACCTTTCCAGACGACTGTGGGCGGCATGGGATGTGGAGATGCCAGTCGATGTGAAGATCAGCTGTTAGAGACCGGGCCACCCGTGAAGTGAATTCGGGCCCATTGTCAGATTGTAGGGACGTGGGGACACCGAGCCTGGGAACGACAGGGCGAGCAAGGGTAGTCCCTGCTGTTGCTGCTCGTTTCTTTGAGGTCGGAAATGCTTCTGCCCACCCGGAAAAGGCGTCCACAAAGACGAGGTATTTCAGGTTGCGTCCTGGGGTCATGACAGTGAAGTCGACCTGCCAGTCCGCTCCTGGGAGTTGTCCCCGAGCTTCATGGGTAGGAAAGTTTCCCAGTTTTAGAGGGGCATTGGGGCTGGTTCGCTGGCAGATGGAACATTGTGAGGTAATGCTTTTTATGAGTTCCTTACGTTGGGAAGTGAGAGTGTAAAAGTTTGTTAGGAAAGACGTCGGTGCAGAAAGATTGGTGTGAAAGATTGAGTGTAGGTATGGGATACGGTCTGTAATGGAGGGGGAGGTTGAGGGTGGCGAATTAGTGGGGAGTGTGCGGTCTGGGTCAGGGCAAGCAACAGCAGCCAAGGCGGGAACAGAGGTTAAAGCTGCTTGTCAGGCCGCATCGTCCGCCCTGGAGTTTCCCTGAGTGATGGATGAGGAGCCCGGCTGGTGAGCCTTACAGTGGGAAACGCCAATGTTAGTGGGAAGTAAGGAGGCAGCAAGATCAGAAATTAGTTTAGCATTAACCACTGCTGATCCCTTGGTGGTAAATAGTCCCCTTTCCTTCCAAATGGCCAAGTGGGAGATGAGAATATGGAAAACATATTTGGAATCAGTATAAAGAGAAAGAGTGTGTCCAGCCGCTAGCTGAAATGCCCGAGTGGCAGCTATAAGTTCTGCCTGTTGGTTAGTGGTGCCTGGTGGGAGAGGCTTTGCTTCAATGACGTGTGTAATAGAGGTGATGGTGTATCCTGCGACCCGAGACCCATTGTGTAGGAAGGAGCTGCCATCAGTGAACCAGGTATAGGAGGGGGAGGGCAAAGGGCCTTCCTGGATGTGAACCGGGCAAGGGAGGAGAGCCTCAACAGTCTATATGCAGTCATGGGTTAGTGGGGCTGTGGAAGAAGGGAGCAACGTGGCTGGGTTTAGGGGTGCACAAGTTTGAAAGGATATGGAGGGATCCTGTAAAAAGAAGACAAGGAGCGATAGGACTCCACCGGGAGGCAGCATTTGAAGGCCTTTGTAGCTTAGGAGGTGCCGTAGATGGTGGAGGGAGGTTACGGTAATAGGGGCCCCGAAGGTGAGTTTTTTGGATTCGCACACCAACTGTGGGCGGCAGACAGCGCTTGCAGACATGGGACCCAGCCCTGGATGGTGTGGTCTGTTTTGAGAGATAGGCTACTGGGGCAAACGTTTGTCCACAAAGTTGTCCCAGGACTCCCAAGGCCACCCCCTTGTTTTCGTGGACATATAGGATGAAAGGTCAGTGTACGTCTGGCAGATGAAGAGCGGGGGCCCTCAGGAGGGCCTGCTGGAGGGCAACAAAAGGTTGTTTAAGGGAGGAGGGTGTTAGGAGTGGCTCGTTGGGGTCTCCCTTTGTGAGAGTATAGAGTGGCTTCGCGAGTAAGGCAAAGTTGGGAATCCACGCCCGAAAGTATCCCGCTAGCCCCCAAAATGATTGGATTTCCTGCTTAGTTTTAGGTATATGTAGGGATTTAATTAGGGCCTTCCGATCTGTCGTTATAGCCTTCTGTTGGTGTGAGACGGCTACCCCTAGATATGTGACTTGTGTGACAGACAGTTGGACCTTTTGAGGGGATACCCAATATCCTTTCTCCGCTAGAAAGTTAAGGGTGAGTGCAGTGTCTGTTCGAGAATCAGCTAAGGAAGGGCTACACAGGAGGAGGTCGCCTACGTATTGAATAAGGGTGGATTTGGTAAGTGAGAGAGACTTAAGATCTGCTGCTAAGGTTTGACCAAACAGGTGGGGGCTATCTCGAAAGCCTTGTGGTAGGAGTATCCAAGTGAGTTGTTGTGAATGGCGAGATATTGGATCAGCGCACGTGAACGCGAAAATGTTTTATGAGTCTGCTGTCAGGGGGATGGTAAAGGATGCATTTTTAAGGTCGAGAACCGAGAATTGAGTAGTGGTTGGAGGAATTGAAGATAAGATGGTATAGGGATGAGGAACTAGCGGGTGGATGGGGATGACAGCTGCATTAATGAGTCTTAGATCCTGCACTAAGTGGTAAGTGCCGTTTGGCTTTTGTACCACTAAAATGGGGGTATTGAGCGGGGAGTTAGTGGGGCACAGATATCCTTTTGTAGCAAAGAGTTAATGACAGGTTGGAGTCCTAGAAGACTGGAGGTAGGAAGAGAGTATTGTGGCTGATTGGGATGTGCGAAAGGATTCTTAAGTTGAAGTGGACTAGGGGGCGGTGTGCTAGGGAGGGGGAGTCTGTGTCCCATACTTGAGGATCCACTATCGAGGAGGGCAGAGGGGGAAGTGAGTTGGAATCATCGGCCGTCAGAAGGGCCAAGCACGGGTTGTGGGGGAAGGGTTGCAGAGGGCCGCACTTGGGTTAAAGGTGATGGATGCCTGAAACTTGGCTAAAATGTCTCTGCCCATAAGAGGCACAGGACGCTGAGGCATTTCCAAAAAGGAATGAGTGAAGGGGACGTTTGCAAAGACGCATGTAACTGTAGGAGTTATGCATGGAAGGATGGGCTGGCCCCCTACCCCAACTATAGGGGACTTAGATGGGGAAGTCAGGCCCCAAAACTCTCGAATGACAGAAAGGGTGGCTCCGGTGTCCAGGAGAAAGTGGATGGGGCACCCGTCAACCATTATAGTGACCCTGGGTTCCTGACGATTTGAGATTAGTGTCAGGCAGTGAGACCCCGGGTCCTGTCAGTCTAAAGTTGCTGCCATGCCCAACAGATCCAGAGCGGGATGGGGGTTGACCCAGTCCCTCCTTGGGGACCAGGGCAGTCCACTGCCCAGTATCCCACCTGTCCACATCTAGGACATGGTTTTTGGGGTACTCCGGGGTTGGGGCACCCTCGTGGCCAATGCCCTGGCTGCCCACACTTGAAGCAGGATCCTGGTGGTTGTCATTGGTTTCGGGCATTGCCACCACCCTGGGTGATACCAGAGGTGACCCTGTTGCCATGGAGGGCCTGGGCCAGCATTTGATATTTGTGTTTTTTTGCCTTCTCGTCCCGGTTATGGAACACTTTAAAGGCTGCTGTGAGAATGTCATGTTGGGGAGAAAGGGGGCCTCGGCCAAGTTTTTTTAGTTTTGCCCTAATGTCTGGATAGCTTTGGGAGAAAAAATATGTCATTAGGCATTGTGGGCCATCAGGGGTTTTGGGGTCTATGTCAGTAAATTGTTGGAGTGCTCTGGTGAGCCGGTTGAGGAAGTTGGAGGGGTTTTCCTCTTTTTTCTGAATAACTTCCTGGAGTTTTTCAAAGTTAACTGTCTTTTGTGCAGCCCTGTGCAACCCGGAAAGGAGGCAAATAGAAAAACGGTCCCTAGCTTCAATGCCAGCAGGGGAGTTGTAATCCCAGCCTGGGTCTGGGACCGCCGTCGCCCCAAGAGGGTGAGCGGGGGTGGTTTGATGAATTTCATCTGCATATGTTCTAGCCTGTTCCCAAACCCTTCTACGTTCTTCTGGAAGTAGGGTGTTGGAGAGGATAAGATAGACATCATGAAAAGTGGGGCTATAGGACTGGATGAGGTATTGAAGCTCTTTAATGTAGGTGGCAGAGTTAGTTGTGTATGATCTGAGTCGTTTTTCTATTTGTGAGAGGTCTGATATAGAAAAAGGGACATGTACCCGAACCATGCCTTCCATGCCTGCCACCTCACGAAGGGGGGGCTAGGAGGGTCGGCATGGCCTTGGACCGGGTTACCAGGGGGCTGCACAGAGGAGTTGTTGGAAGAGGAGGGTATAAGGGTCGAGCTGCCGGAGTGGAGGGGGGCGGGGCCGAAGGGGGGTGGGGGCAGGGGAGCCTGAGGCTGTTGAGGCTGCCTGTAACGGGCGGGCTCATCTGCATGGTCGAAATCTGAGATGGAGGAGGCGGTAGTGGAGCTGGGACTTGCAGTGTCTGCAGTGGGGGGAGGGGAGTTTTTGAGAGGAGGCTGAAGTGTGCGTAGAACAGTGGGAGGAGAAGTTGTAGATGCTAGCATGCGTGGAGGGTAGAGATTAGAGGGATTGCAATTGAGGCAGAGGCGGGGATGTTCACGGAGGAGGGAAAAGGACTGAACATAGGGAATCTCTACCCCCCATTTTGAACGCTCACAGAAATTATGTAAGTCCTGAATAATGTCAGGATTGAGGGACCCCTGGGGGGGGCACTGATTTTGGTTGATTAAGGGGTATGTTGGCCAATCTTGCGTGCAGAAATGAATTAGGCATTTGGGTTTGACATCAGGGGAAAGAGAAAGTGTAGTGAGATTGTTTAAGAGGCATTTAAGGGGGGAATCGGCCGGCGGGGATGACGAGCCTCCCATAGTGAGACCAGTGGACTAAACGGGGCATCCCCTGAAGAGTTGGCTGTCCGAGAAGTGTGGCTGTGGCAAAGCCTGTCGTCACAGGGGTTTGGCACAACCAGGGTCCTCCTGGAGAACCGAGGGGGTCAAGGCACCTAGCGCAAGGATTTTTGGACCAGACAGAAAGCACTTGACCGGGCGGTGGGTGGGAGCATGTTCGAGATTCCTGCCGGTCGAATAGGGCTTACTGTGGGGCAGCAAACATGGAGTCTCCGAGGCTCCCTGTTACCCGACAGATATATGAGTCTTTCAGAATCCGCTGTGGGCCAGCAGACTTGGGACCCCCGGGTTCCGCTGTGGCCCGACAGCCATGGGATTCCTTAGGGAGGGGGGAGAGAGAGAGTTTTATGGAAGCCGTGGTGGGTTAGCAGACGTGGGACCCCTGGGGCCCGCCACTGCAGCCCAGCAGCCGTGGGAGTTTTAAGGTTTAAGAGATGAAAGAGAAGAGGAAGCCTTTAGGGTCCACTGTGGCCGTGAAGGCCGAGGCGGGGTGCGTTCCCCCTCGCCCTGGGGCTGGAGGGGCTGCCGGACGATCAATGGTCAGTTCCCCCCGGGGATCCTGGGCAAGTTTCAGGCTTCCGTGTATGGGGAACTCACCTATTCAGTGGTCACTGGTGGATGCAGTTCACGCGTTCAAAACGGTGGGGAAGGTCCGGGAGGGCTGGAGTGGCCACTGGTGTTGGGTCGGGGATCCTGCCTACAGGAATACACCTGCACAAAGGCGAGGGAGCACCCGATCCGAGTCACGACACCAGTGAAAGAATTTCGGCGCCAGTAATGACTCCACACCCGGCCAGGATCAAGAGATTTATTAAAGGGGCTGTTACAGAGAGGATCTATAACAGAGAAAAAGAAGAGAGAGAGAGTTGCAGGGAGAGGGCTGTATTTATTAGCCTGACAGGGGCTGGAAGGGGCCGTGCTATGTTCCTGCTGGAGGAGCTGCATGGGAGTAGGGTGGGGCCGATGCTGTGTGATAGTCCTATTGGACGCATAACAAAGCTGGCTAAGGATTGGAGGCTTGCAGGTTTGAACTTTGCACGGGCGGGGAATTGTGCACACAGAAGCTGGGCCCTAGGGCCTTTGTTGTCTGGTGTGTCCTCACCATGCTTGGCGCCATTTTGGGAGATGCCCCTCTGGTCGCTTCCTGCACCCTTCATTCGGACCCCGGTTTCCCCAGGGTCGCTGGGCCTGGCGCTGCCTGTGGGGCCTCCCAGGATGGAGGCTCCTGGTGGGAACACGGAGGCTGGCCAGAGGCTCAAGTTTTCCTGGATCCCACTCTTGGTCCTGGGCAGTGGCTCCATCCTTTAGAACCTCAGCTTCCTCATCTGTCCGGTGGGTTAGTAGCAGCCAGGCACCTTCCAGGACTGTTGGGGTGAAGCGAGGCTCCTGGGTGCAGCCTGATGCTGTGTGCATTCAGCAGATGCTCAACACAGGCTGCTTTTCTTAGGCAGCTGGAGTGGAAACTTCTGGAAGGTGTTTTCTGGCTGAACCCGAAACGCCCCCAGGAACACCTCCTCCTCAGGAGCTCTCCATGCCCTGTGGACCCAGAACCAACAAGAAGGTGTCAGACACAAGCAGGGCCTTCAGAGGGTATCTCCCCTCTCCAGTTGAGACTTGCACGCCTCCCAGGACATGCAGTTCACCACCCCTTTGAGCACTGTTTCATTGCAGGGCAGATGGAAAAGAGCAACAGATTGGGAGTCAGAGGCTGACTCAAACTTGCCGTTGGCTTGTAGATTTAGGTGTTTCCCTGACCCTTCTCTGGGCCTCTCTTTCTGAGACGGCCCAGATAATTATTTGGATGTTCTTAGGAAAACGGGGGCTCAATGGTCTCTGCAGTGTCTTGGCTCAAAAAACCTGGCTGGAAATATGGCATTCCCCACCCTTGAGGGCTGAGAGCTGACCCCACCGGCCACCCCAGCTGTAACCAGGCTGACTTGTGGAAACGCTGCCTGTCCCGGGTCTGGAACACCAGTCTCGTGGGGGTGCCCCGTGGGCAAGCCTCACTCCCTGCAGGGGTGCTCACATAGACCATGAAGTCCTTGGGGGCGGTGTCCAAGCTGCCCGACAGCGAGACAGTTCTGGGGATGTGTTGCAGCATGATACTGCACAGGTAGACTTTCTGGGCCAGCCGGATGGTCATCTGGCCATGGTCACCCTCCAAGATCCTGCCTCACTCCCTCCCTCACTCGCCTCGGCGGTTAACCCACTAGTCTGGGACGTCCACACCCTTCACTGGCCCAGTGCCCACCCGTTCACATCCAGTTAAAGGACCCGTCCACTCACCCCAGTCAGCCACAGTACCCTCTCCCCAGGGCCAGTCTGCTATTTCTGCAGCCTGTCATAAGTACCCTACTGCCAAGGGATACTTAAGGCCCACCAACTCACCATACAATACTCCCATCTTGGCCGTAAAACAGCCTGATGGAACCTACCGGCTAGTCCAAGACCTTCAACTAATAAATGCGGCCGTTCCCCCCATTCACCCACTGGTTCCCAACCTTATACCATCCTGTCTACCATTCCTCCGACGGCAACTCACTTTTCAGTTATAGACCTTAAAGATGCGTTCTTCACCATTCCCTTGGCAGCTGACTCCTGGGACATTTTCGCGTTTACTTGGACCGACCCTACTTCCCGTCACTCTCAACTGCTCACATGGGCGGTCCTCCCACAGGGATTTCGGGACAGTCCCCATCTGTTCGGCCAGGCTGAACGTCAACTTCTGTCACTCCCCAAATCCGCTCTCATCCAGTATGTAGATGACCTTCTCTTATGCAGCCCCTCTATAGCTGACTCCCACACAGACACTGTCTTACTCCTTAACTTTCTAGCACAAAGGGGATACCGAGTTTCCCCCCACAAAGCTCAGCTATCCAAAACACAAGTCACCTACCTTGGTGTAGCCATTTCACACCAGCAAACAACCAGCCTCAAGGCTGTTATTCAGTCCCTCCCCTCGCCCAAAACAAAGGAAGAAATCCAGTCATTCCTGGGATTGGTGGGCTACTTCCGAGCCTGGATCCCCAATTTCACCCTTCTCGCCAAGCCGCTCTATGACCTCGCTAAAGGCGACCCTAAGGAACCATTACTCTCCCTCTCAGCTGTTAGGCAGCCTTTTACCGCCCTCCAACAGGCTCTCCTCCGGGCCCCTGCCCTACGGCTACCCAATGTCCACCGACCTTTTACCCTATACGTCCACGAAAATAAGGGCGCAGCCTTAGGAGTTCTAGGCCAATTCAGTGGACAAACGTTTGCTCCTGTAGCCTATCTCTCAAAACACCTTGACCACACAGTTCAGGGATGGGCCCCATGCCTGCGGGCCCTGTTGGCCGCCCACTTACTCATGTGCGAATCAAAGAAACTCACGTTTGGAGCACCTATCACCGTTGCTTCCCCCCACCATTTACATCACCTCCTAGGATATAAGGGCCTCAAAACACTCCCTCCCGGTTGGGTCCTATCCCTTCTGGTTTTCTTTGTCCAGGATCCCTCTGTCTCCTTCCAAACTTGCGCACCCCTTCACCCAGCCACATTACTCCCCTCCTCTCCTGTGGACACCCCAATCCATAAATGCGTCGAAGTCCTCGAGTCCCTACTTCCTTGTCCAGTACACATTCAGGAAGGACCTTTATCCGAGCCCTCCTATGTATGGTTCACAGATGGACGCTCGTATATACATGAGGGGTCTCAGGTAGCAAGACACGCCATCACCTCTGTCACTGATGTCATCAAGGCTAATCCTTTCCCGCCCCACACCACCAAACAACAGGCAGAACTCACAGCAGTCATTCGAGCATTCCAACTGGTGGCCGGACACTCTATCACTTTACACCGACTCCAGATATGTCTTTCACATCCTAGTTTCACGCTCAGCCATCTGGCAGGAACGGGGGTTATTAACCACCAAAGGATCGGCCATCGTAAATGCTAAGCTCATTTCCGACCTCCATCAAGTCTCCTTGCTCCCCAAGGCCATAGGCAGCTCACACTGTAAAGCCCACCAGGTCGATTCATCCTTTATCACCCAAGGAAACTCGCGAGCCGACAAGGCGGCTCGCCAAGCGGCTCTAAACCCCTTCCTACCATACTCGTCAACGCCTCCTCCCCAGCAGCCGAGCACCCGTGTGGAGTCCCACAACTGTCCGATCTCACACCCTGTCTACCCTCAGTTTTCCACCCCAACCCGGCGGCTCTCACTTCATTTCTCAAAACCTTCTTCCCCCTTACTCCTGGACATCCAAAACTCACACACCCTTTCCTCTCAATGCTCTACTCGCCACCGAACGAATCCTGGTGCCCCTTAAAGCCCGGAACGTTCCCCACTCACCAGGCCAGGGGAGAGCTCCCTGGGTCAGACTGGCGAGTGGACTTCACCATCATGCCCCTGTCCGTAGCCTCAAATACCTTCTGGTCCTGGTTGATACCTTCTCCGCATGGGTCGAGGCCTATCCCACCTCAAATAAGCGGGCTGCTACGGTGGGATCTATCTTAGCCAACCACATCATCCCTCGATTCGGGGTCCCCTTCTCCCTTCAGTCAGATAACGGGCCTAAATTCACCTCACAAGTCGTTCAGTTTTTAATGGCGGCCCTCAACATCAAATGGCACTTTCACCTTCCCTACCACCCACAATCATCAGGAAAGGTTGGACGAACTGAACGCACACTAAAGGAGATCCTCACCAAACTCTCCCTCGAGCTCCATCAGGACGGGGTCCCCCTCCTTCCCCCGGCTCTCTTCCGCGTCCGCGTCCTCCCTGAAAGGCCCACTCAGCTTTCCCCCTCGAGGTCCTACGTGGCAGACCTGCACTTCCTCCTGGCGTTCCAACCTCTCCACCTCACGTCCCCCTTCACACAACCGAGCCCCTCCTGTCCTCCATCCGTTCCGACATCTGGCAGTATCAAGATCTCCCTGTGCCCGCTCCCACAGAAACACATGACCCAAAGCCTCTCACCCCGGGACAGTGGGTTTTCCTCTCGGACCCAGAAACCAGAACTCGCTTCCAACCGAGACGGCAAGGACCCTTCCAAACGGTCCTCCATCCCCACGGCAGCCAGGCTGCTCAGAACCAAAGGAGAGCTCGGTCCCTGGATTCACGCTTCTCGCCTCAAACCAGCTAAACTGCCTCCCTCTACCCTTCCTCCGCAGAGCCGCCGGCCTATTCTTGCTCCACAATTCCAGGCCAGCCTCTCCAACTCCGAGTATCCCGTGTCGCTCGCTCCCCCTCCCTGCCCGTCATCCAGGAGAATCCCACATAATCACGAGACGCGCAGGTTGCCGCCTGCGCTCAACAACGACGCTCCCCCAGATGGCCGTCGATTTCTCTCTTCCCTTACCAACAGTACTGCCTTTCCTTCTGCTCCTTCTTTTCCTCCTACTTCCACATTGCTGTACAGTGCTGCTCCTCGGTGTGGGTTGCTCAATCCTCTCCTCTGCTCACTATCAACAGGACCCAACATGAGCATCGCCTTCCTCCTTGCCATCGTCTTTCAAACCAAGCCCCCTAACCTGTCTGTCCTTCATTATCGGTTTACCATCCGCGAACTTCACAAGGCCAGCGGGATAGATATGGTCAAGGGCTTGGACACGCAAACGTGCCCTATAAACAGTTGCTCAAAACCCATTTCCCCCAGCTTAAAGTCCCCAATAAGCTTGGCAGATGCTCACTGGCCCTTTCTATGCTTACTGGAAGACCAAACTCGCGACTGTTGTAGATGGTGGCCAGACAAATGCAATGGCTGTCCCTATTGGTCATGCAGGATTCACTATGCGGACGAATCCATCAGCAGGAAAGCCTTGGGGAGGGCTGAGCTTCCTTGTTCACCACTACGTAGGTGGACATTCTGGGCGTGGAGGCCGCTTTTCTCACTTGACTTTTGATATCCCTGACCCAACCGCTAACCTCTGGAAAGACCTCACATACGTGGCTGTCTACCCAAAAGATTGGTACACCCACCCCTCCGGGCGCCTGTCCATCTCTCGCTCCACCTTTACCCCTTCCGTCACGTATCAGTGGTGGAGCACATAAAAACCCAGGAACAACAGCTCCTGGCAGCGGTAAACCCTTTGTCCCCTTCCGCAGAAGACCACCTCTCCCTACAACCCTCCCAGCATCTCCCTTCTTGGCTTACTATACTAGGCCACACCCTCCGTTCTTAAATCGGTCCTTCCCTTCTCTTCCCTCCTCACAGTGTTTTCTTTGTGCCTCATGACAACGACCTCTGCTGGCTGCCATCCCACTTCCTGCCTCACCCAACAGTAATAATACTGTCAACCTGTCTTCCACCGGAGAGGCCATCAGCAAACCTCACGTTCCACTTTGGGAAGTGGCATCCAACTCCTCTTACCTCTGTATTGGTCTGTCCAACGTCCCCACTCTATTCAAATAGCCCTCTCTGTTCAACCACCATAAACTCGACAAACGGACACTTCCTCCCACCCGGCCTCTTCTTATGGTGCAACGGCACCCTCCTCTCCCAGGCCTCCAATCTCACCTCCCCCTGTATAGTTGTTACACTAATCCCACTGCTCTCTCTCTACTCCATTGCCAACCTCCAGGCCCTCTTAACTCCCAAACACCGACGCAAGAGGGCTGTCTTCCTTCCAATCATGGCCGGATTGTCCCTGACTTCCGCAGTCACCTCCATAGGTCTATCAGGAGGGGCTCTCCGCTACTCACTATGGACCATGGAAGGCTTGCAAAACAAAATCCAGTTAGCTTTAGACACCACCTCCGATTCTCTCCAATCATTACAAAGACAGATAACAAGCATAGCTCCAGTAGCCCTCCAAAATCATCAGGCTCTAGGTCTCCTAACAGCCGAAAAGGGAGGCACTTGTCTTTTCCTCCAAGAGGAGTGCTGTCGTTACATCAACGACTCAGGAATCGTTGAACAAAACATTAATAAACGACACCACTCTCCTCACAGCTCCAAAGGGCAAAACCTTCACCAGTCGGTCGCCGGCACTAAGCTCCCTCCTCACCTGGCTTTTGCCCGTCGTCACACCTGCCATTCTCATTTTCGGCCTGTGCTCCTTTCTCCCTCGTATCATCAAGTTTCTCCAGTCACAGCTTTTAAAAATCTCTAATCAAAACATTAATCAGCTTCTCCTACAGAATTATGGCCTCCTGCCCACCGAACATCCAGGTCTTGCCTGCCCCAACCCTACAAACCTCTAACCTTGTCTTCTCATTTCAGACATGCTTGCCTTAAAGTTTACCCCCTACTACCTACCACTCAGATTCTCAGCGTTTCTTGACCACCTTCTTCGTGACAGTTGGCTCCTCCCTTTCCCGTGTCCACTCGACGAGTGGCCGGACCAGCTTGCCGTTTTCCACTTTACCTTCCAGGACTTCCACCCAAATGAAATTTTTTCTTTTGGCGCCTACTTGTGGGGTGTCATGTGGCTTGTCCTTTCACCCACCTCACCCACCCATGCCCATTGTCAGCAGGAAGTAGCCAGACAGACAAACGCTGCCCCTCTCCCATATAACCAAAGAGGTGGGAATGGAGGGCCACCGCCAGCCACAAGTGAAGCCACGTCCCCCCCTTTCCTGGAAAGGGGCCTAAACCCTGGCCCCCCACCAAAATGGTGACCTGGCAAACTAAAATGGCGACTGAAACGGTGCCTTCCGGGTTCTTCCTCCGCACCCTTTCCCACACCCGCGAGAAATCCACCAACCTAAATGAAGCTCTGCCAGCTGACCTATAACGACTGACAGGTCGCCCTAAGCCCCTATAAAGGCCGACGCGCCCTTGCCTCGGGGCTACAGCCTGACCCTCAGGTCCTGTAGCCCACCGCATTTGATTCATTAAATCTCTTGGCCTTAACGGGTGTTGAGTCTCACTGTGCGCCACCGTCTTTCAAAAAATAACACGCCAGGCAAGGTGGCTCTCATCTACAATCCCGGCACTTTGGGAGGCCAGGGCAGGAGGATCGCTTGAGCCCAGGAGTTCAAGACCAGTCTAGGCAACATAGTGAAACCCTGACTCTATTTTTTTTTTAATGGAAAAATAGGGTATGTGGTGGCACGTGGCCGTAGTCCCAGCCACTTGGGAGGCTGAGGCGGGAGAATCACCTGAGCCCAGGAGGTCATTGTGCCACTGCATGCCAGCCTGCGTGACAAAGTGAGATCTCCAACTCAAAAAACAAAAACAAAAAAGAATATATTATGGGATTCCATTTATATAAAGAGCCAGAAATTAACATCTAATGCTAGAAGTCGGAGTAGTGGTTCCCTCTGGGACAGTGTTGCCTGGGAAGAGGCTCCAGGAAACCTGCCAGGGCCGAGATGTCTGTTGATTTGTGTAGGGTCACATGGTTGTATACGAATTTAAATATTCATTGCACTGTCTACCCATGATGGTAAAGGAACTGAGACGCGGCTCTCCAGGCTCTCCATGTGTTCTTTGAGTTGGAGGAAGGTGCCTTTGTGGATCCGTCGGCCCAGTCTAGGCAACATAGTGAAACCCTGTCTCTATTCAGACGGCACAGGCTGGCCCACTTAGACGCCACAGGCTTGCCCGCTCAGACGTCACAGGCTAGCCCACTTAGACATCTTATTCTAGCCCGCTCGGATGTCACAGCCTAGCCTGGTCAGACATCACAGGCTAGCCACTCTCCCTCCTTGGGGCCAACGGACACTCAGACTCGGGCTGGGTAAAGACTATGCTTTACTCTTGGGGTGGGATCCTAGCTATGCTGTTTTCCAGGCGGTGTCACCGAGCCCTGCGCATGCAAACATTTTCGGATTTGTCTTCCAATTTTATATAAAATTTACTTGAGTGCCTGGTTCACATTATAGTCTAAAGCAATCTGTCAAGCTACCATTATAGTCCAGAAATGCATTAAAAACTCCAAAGGCTGGTTCTTGTAATAAAGCCGCAGAAATTAAAGTTCATCATTTAAGTTATGCTAATAACTTCAGGCCTTGTAGCTTTTGTACCAAAGGTAATCAGCCACTACCTTTAATTGTCAAAATGTATGCCTGACTTTATTCCTTTTATTGAGCCAGAATCAAGTAATTTTATGCCCACATAATGGTCATGCAAGAATTCTAGTCAGTGCCTGCAAACAATGCCACTGCTAAAACAGATCTGGACGCCTCAAGTCAGATAGAGTTTTTCGATCTCTGGCTAGGCAGGACTACACCCATTATCAGCTCTGAAGAAATTATGGAAGACGGACCTTCACCCCCTCAGCACCCCAAATAATTATGGAATCGAAAAACCTCTAAAGAAAGAATAATTGAAGCAGGGTGGCTAGCACAGGCTAGACATAAGTAAATTTCCTATAGGTAGGTTTTAGAAGGCATTCAAACATTTCTACTGCAGGCCGAGTGGCAACTTCTCCCACTCCTTGGCAAATCCAGGGAAAACTCCATCAGATGTAGAACTAGGACAGTACAATTTTTCAATTTGTAGTTTAGCATAATAATCACTAGAAATCCTTGGGAGAGTAAACTAAAGATAGGTATTTGGTATTGCATCACTCAGGATCCAAGTCCCTGACATGGAATTTGTTAAACCTTCGAAATGGTTTAACAGTAGGCCTTTCTCCTACACCTCTGAAGGAAAGGGGGCCACAGACATAAATGCTCATTAAAAAATGTGTTATCCATTTGGCATACATTGTAATCACAGTTTATAAGCTTATTTCCCTAGACACTTCCTGGACCATGAAAAAAACTCTGACATCCCAGGGGAGTAAGTGCTGCTAAAAATTGAAGAAAGGAAGGACCCAACCAGCAACTGTAAGAAAATAAAAAAGGACCCTAAGGGTGGTCCTGTTCCTATACTAGTCTATAGAATTTAAATACCTAACTTCTCTATCACGATGAACCCCTCTATAAAGCCTCAAAGGGGGTGGACAGGAGCCCCTGCTATGGGAAAAGGCCCAGAAACAGGCCTTTAAACGAATTAAACAGGCTTCTCACCCTTTAAAATTCTTTATGGGCAGTCACCCCCTCTTGTTAAGGGCATACAGAAAGACTTAAAGGAATCAGGAAGTCTTACCCTGAAGCAGCAAATGCAAGCCTTAGGTTCAGTCCTAAATACCGACCATTGTCAAGTCGGAAAATGATTGCCAATTTAACTACCGATGCCCACTCTTTTAAGTCAGGTAATATGGTGTGGGTAAAAAAAAGTGGAATGTACAACCTCTAAAGCCCCTCTGGAGGGGGCCATTTACTGTTCTTTTGTTTACCCTGACCGCAATCTAAGTAGCCGAAGTAGTTCCTTGGAGCCATTATAGCAGAATTAAGCCGACCTTCCAGGACTGGGAGTGCACCGCAGATTCGGCAGCCCCTCTTTAGCTGACACTCCGGAAAGTCAAGCCCTGCTCTGGAAGCCTAAGGAGACTCCAAGGCCTGCTTCAGTCCCACACCGGAGGCTGACTGATCGACGCACGGCTGAAAATTAAGGGTTCAGCTTAAGAACTCAGCGGACGTTACGGATAAGCCATTGTTTTGCTTTGTCAACCTTTATGTTTGCTAAACTGTTTGTCATTTTAATTGCTATAGAACTAATTTTATTTGCTGTAAAATTAACAGAGTTGTCCCCATTGAGCATGTTAGAAAAGGGTCTAACTAGCATTTCCATTCTTTCATATAATAGGAAGTGATCCTGTGTTTTGATGTATTTCTGCCTAATTTGGGTGATTATCGCTTCTGTTTATCGACCCTGACTCCCTAAAAAAAAAAGAAATTCTACTCCCCTACTTCCTGGCTGTGTGTGTCCTTGGGCAAATTCTGCTCTGAACCTCAGTGTGCCCCCGTCAAATGGGGATAGAATGGCCGTAGGAGCCACCTCCATGGCTCAGCCTGTCATCCCAGTGCTTTCGGAGGCTGAGGCAAGCGGATTGCCACGGGCTCGAGACCAGCCCAGGCAACTTGGCAAGACCTCGTCTCTACAATAAATCAAACATTAGCCGGGCATGGTAGTGCACACCTGTAGTTCCGGCTACTTGGAAGGCTGAGGCAGAAGGATGGCTGGAGCCCAGAAGGTCAATGCAAGGGTGGCTGTGAGTATGCCAGGGCAATGGAGTGAGACTCCAACTCAAAAAAAAGAAAAAAGCCACTTCCTGGGGCTTGTCTGGTGTTAAGGCGATAACAACAGTAGCTTTTGACATAGTGCTCAGTGGGAAGGTTCATGACTATTTCGGAAGCTGAAGCCCATTTCCTGGCAAGAGTGAACCTGCACTGAGAAGTGTAGGCAAACTGCTAGAAGGTGGGGGGATGGGTCGGCTGGGAGGTATATCATGGCATTCTAGGGGTCAACACACCTAAACGTTCCAAGCGTGACTTCCTCAAGGACACACACCTTGACCTTGGACCATCCAAGGTCGAGGCTGCAGGTCTTTTTTTCTCCTGTAGAGATTGGGTCTCACTATGTTGCCCAGGCTGACTTTGCACTCCTAGACTCAAGCAGTCCTCCCACCTCGGCCTCCCAAAGCCCTGGGATTACAGGCGTGAGCCACCATGCCCAGACTGCAGTTCTCTTTCAACCGGGCCTGGGGGAGCCTGGCCGTGGCTCTGGAGAGAACCCTGGAAGGTTCTGCTCTCCAGTGGGCTGGGCCAGGGTTTTCTCTGAACCATCAAGGCAGCAGACAGGTCATGTGGTTGCCTCCCTGGAGAGCGGGCTTTGCAGAGCCAGGGGGGAGGGACAGACCGGGGAGGGGAATGCCTGTCACACAGGGCCCCCTCAGAGATGCGTCAGACACACGGGGTCCCAGGCGCTGCGTCTCAGGACAAGGTCCAGCAGCAAGGAGGGTGGGGACAGCCATGCCCACTGCTGTGTGCATCCCTCTCCCGGGCTCCAGGATCTGGTCGGGTCAGAGGGGGTCCTGGCGAGCCAGTGAGTTGCTCCAGGACAGTGTGGCTGCCTTGGCCTCCCCCCACCTCCCGGGAACCCTCGGCCAACCAGAGAATGACAGCTGGCACTGAACCAGTGCTTACCACGTGCCATGGGCTCTAAGGTGTAGTCTCCAGGCAATCGCCGGAAGCAGGTGCCCATTACGGCCCTTTGACAGAGCCAGAGAGTCTGAGATGCTTGTCATGTGGTTAATCGCTGGGGCCCAGAGCCAACCTTGGCAGATCCCAAGGTCCGAACCCCTTTTTTTTTTAGTTGGAATCTCACTCTGTTGCCCAGACGAGTGCAGTGGCCACTCCCAGCCACTGCAGCCTCGACCTGCTGGGCTCCGACGATCCTTCCGCCTCAGCCTTCCGAGTATCCGGAACTACAGGCGCGTGCTAACACGCCCGGCTCATTTTTGATTTATTGTAGAGATGAGGTCTCGCCAAGTTGCCCAGGCGGGTCTCGAACCCGCGGGCTCAGGCAATCCACTCACCTCAGCCTCCCAAGGTGTGGGATTACAGGCTGAGCCACCGAGCCCGGCTGCTTTTCTTTCTTTCTTTCTTTTTTTCAAGTTAGAGTCTCACTCTGTCACCCAGGCTGAAGCACAGGGGTACACTCATGACCACCGCAGCCTCGACCCACTGGACTCAAGCGATCCTTCTGCCTCAGCCTCCCAAGTAAGCTGGAACTGCAGGCGCATGCCACCATGCTTGGCTAATTTTTCTCAATTTATTGTAGAGACAAAGTCTTGCCAAGTCGCCTGGGCTGGTCTCAAATCCCTGACAATCCTCTCACCTCCGCCCCCCAAGTGCTGGGGTGACAGGCGTGAGCCACCGTGCCCAGCATGGGTCTGAACCCCGGTTGCCACAGACTTGGACTCCCCACCCTATCCATGATGCCAGACCCACTTCCGAGGGTATTGTGTGCCCATTTTACAGATGAGCTACCAGGGGCTTTGTTTTGATGACTTATCCAAGGCCACACAGTTAAGAGTAGAGTCCATGATAAAGGATGTGAGGCCAGGCATGGTGGCTCACACCTGTCATCCCAGCACTTTGGGAGGCCGAGGCAGGAGGATCATTTGACCCCAGGTGCCTGAGATCAGCTTGGGCAGCATAGTGAGAACTTGTGTCTACAAAAAGTTGTTTTTAAAAAGTCACGCCTGATAGTAGTACATGCCTGTAGTCCCAGCTACTTGAGAGGCTGAGACGAGAGGACTGCCTGAGCCCAAGAGGTTGAGACCAGCCTGGACAACTTGGCAAGGCTTTGTCTCTACAATAAATCAAGAAAAATTAGCCAAGCAAGGTGGCACTCACCTGTGGTTCCAGCTACTTGGGAGGCTGAGGCAGAAGGATCACTTGATCCCAGCAGGCTGAGGCTGCTGTGGCCATGAGGGTACCCCTGCGGTGAGCCATGATCATGCCAGTGCACTTCGGTCTGGGCGACAGAATGAGACCCGGTCTCAAAACACCCCCAAAGAAACCAGTTACATAAAAGAGTCCAGATTTTACTCAGGGGCGGACGAGATCATCCCCTCGACTCCTGCTGGAGCTCCCATGGCAGAGGAGGGGAGGAGGGGGCAGGCCACCTAGACAGGTCAGGGTCACAGCCTGCACTCTTCGACCCTGCGGAGGAGATGGTGAGGCCAGTGGGGGTGGGGTGGTCCGGGTGGAGGCAGAGGGGCTCTGCGGCCCTTGGGGCGGGGGGCTTCGGTCCCAGCTTCCAGGGTGTCTCTGGGATCCTGACCCGCAGAGACTTGGAGTTCCCCCATGAGGTGGCCCCTGCTTGCCGCCAGGCCACCCCGCACGAGGGATTGGGGTACAGCTGGGAACAAGGGAGACCCGCGCCTGTCCTCAGGGAGCGCCAGTTCGGTCCAAAGGTCCAGCTCTCAGTCCAAGAGCCAAGTGTGGAGTCTCAGTGGGCCACTGGCTGGCCGCAGGGGTCGTATCAAACCCACGAGGCTTCCGGAGGGGTGTGGGAAGGGCAGGTGGCACAGGGGCACTTGTTCTACTTATTTACTTATTTATTGTTTTTTGAATCAGGGTCTCTGTTGCCCAGGCTGGAGTCGGTGGCACGATCATGTCTCACCGCAGCCTCAACCCCCTAGGCTCAGGCAGTCCTCCCGTCTCAGCCTCCCGAATAGCTGGGGCTACAAGCATGTACCACCGTGTCCAGCTAATTTTTAAATTTATTTGTAGGGACGACATGTCGCTATGTTGTCCAGGCTGGTCTCGAACTCCTAGGCTTAAGCGATCCTCCCACCTCGGGCTCCCAGAGTGTTAAAATTACAGGCGTGAGTCACCACACCGGCTAGAGACACTCATCTTAATGTTCACTTTGGGGGGATTGAAGCTCCTGGGATCTGCCACACTGCAATTTTGAACACGTTAAAATGCCACTGCTGCCGGGCTACTGGTTTACTGGCTGTGGCTTGGCGCTGGCCATCAGTGCGCATCACTGAGGACTGTCACACAGGACGTTGCAAGACCAGCTTGTTCTCTGGTGGTGAAGTCAGAGCTGCCGGGGAGACCGTCCTTGCAGGCACCAGCAGGAAGGACGCTGAGGGGACACCCAGTCTTGCCCAGTTTCTGTTGCTTTCGTCCATGCTGGAGCATATGACACAGGACCCTGGATGCCAGACTCTTTTTTTTTTTTTTTGAGTTGGAGTCTCACTCTGTCGCCCAAACTGGAGTGCAGTGGCCGCTCCCGGCCACCGCAGCCTCGACCTGCTGGGCTTCCGCCTCAGCCTTCCAAGTAGCAGGAACTACAGGCGCGCGCTATCACACCCAGCTAATTTTTTTGATTTATTGTAGAGATGAGGTCTTGTCAAGTTGCCTGGGCGGGTCTCGAACCTGCGGGTTCAGGCAATCCACTCACCTCAGCCTCCCAAGGCGCGGGATATTTTTATTTTTAATTGTAGACATGAGATCTCGCCAAGTTGCCCGGGCTGGTCTCGAACCTGCAGGCTCAGGCAATCCACACGCCTCGGTCTCCCAAAGTGCGGGGATTATAGGCTGAGCCCCCGAGCCAGGCGCCAGACTGTTCCAGAAGAAAGGCCCTAGGACCAGCCTTGGCCTGGTTACTCCAGAGGTATGAGTTCTTCCCTTTTCGTTTTTTTTTTTAGATAGAGTTTCATTTCATCACCCAGGCTGGAGTGCAGTGGCATGCTCCCGGCCACCGCAGCCTCCACCTGCTGGGCTCCAATGATCCTTCCGCCTCAGCCTTCCAAGTAGCCAGAACTACAGGTGTGCACTACCACGCCCCGCTAATTATTTATTTATTTATTGTAGAGACGAGGTCTGGCTATGTTACCCAGGATCGCCTCGAACCCATGGACTCAGGCAATCCTCTCACCTCAGCCTCCCAAAGTGCTGGGATTATAGGCTTGAGCCACTGCACCCGACCTGTTAGGCATTTTCAGTGGGGAAACTCATGTCATGTCATTCCAAGGCATTGGCTTGAATCACTTACCTGACGTTCCCGTCCCCTTTGTTGTCTGTTCTGAGACTCTTTGTATTTGGATGTTAGATTTTCTCATGTTTGTGTCTTTTCTCTCCTGTACTTTGTCCTTTTGCTCTTCTTTCTGGGACATTTCCTCATCTTCAACCTTATCTTCCAAACTTTCTACCAAGCTTTTAATTTGTGTTACTTAACATATGTGTGTGTGTGTGTGGGTGTGTGTGTGTGTGTGTTTCTCAGAATGTTCCTTTTTTGGGGGGGGGGTTGGAGGCTCACTCTGTCCACCCAGGCGGGAGTACAGTGACACACTCATGGCCACCACAGCCTCAACCTCTCAACCTGCTGGGCTCAGGCGATCCTTCTGCCTCAGCCTTCCAAGTAGCTGGAACTGTAGGTGCGCGCTACCATGCCCAGCTAATTTTTTGGATTTATTGTAGAGATGAAGTCTCGCCAAGTTGCCCAGGTGAGTCTCAAACCCACAGGCTCAGGCAATCCACTCGCCTCGACCTCCCAAAGTGCTGGGATTACAGGCTGAGTCACCGAGCCCAGCCAGAATGTTCCTTTTTGATAACATCCTGTTCTTGTTTAATGTACACTGTATCTCATATCTTTGGCAATACTAATGATACTTTCTTGGTGTTTTCTTCTTATCATCTCTGTTTCTTTCTTTTTAAATTTATTTTTATTTTTATTGTTTTGAGTTGGAGTCTCACTCTGTCGCCCAGACTGGAGTGCAGTGGCCGCGCCCGTCCACCGCAGCCTCGACCTGCTGGGCTCCGGCGATCCTTCCACCTCAGCCTTCCGAGTAGCCGGAATTACAGGCGTGCGCTACCACACCTGGCTGATTTTTTGATTTACTGTAGAGATGAGGTCTCGCTGCCCAGGCGGGTCTTGAACCCACAGGCTCAGGCAATCCACTCACCTCAGCCTCCCAAAGGCGTGGGATTACAGGCTGAGCCACAGAGCCCGGCTGTTTCTTTCCTTTTTAAAAAAAAATTTTTTTTTTTTACAGGGAGGCACAGAGGGCACAGAAGGGTGGAGAGGGAGACAAAGAAAGCCAGAGACAGGGAGATAGGGCAGAGAGAGGTGGAAACGGAGAAACAGAGAGGAAGAGAGAGACAGAAACAGAGAGAGGAAGAGAGAGACAGAGACATGGCAGAGAGGTGGAAACAGAGAGAGACAGAGAGGAACAGACACGGCAGAGAGGTGGAAACAAACTTTTTTTTTTTGAGTTGGAGTCTCACTCTGTCACCCAAGCTGGAGTACAGTGACACACTCATGGCCACCACAGCCTCAACCTCTCAACCTGCTGGGCTCAGGCAATCCTTCTGCCTCAGCCTCCCAAGTAGCTGGAACTACAGGCACGCGCTACCATGCCCGGCTAATTTTTTGATTTATTGTAGAGATGAGGTCTCGCCAAGTTGCCCAGGTGGGTCCCGAACCCGCGGGCTCAGGCAATCCACTCACCTCGGCCTCCCAAAGTGCTGGGATTACAGGCTAAGCCACCGAGCCTGACCTGTAAAGATGATTTAAAGTGTACAAGAGAGCCGGGCTCGGTGGCTCAGCCTGTAATCCCGCGCATTTGGGAGGTTGAGGTGAGTGGACTGCCTGAGCCCGCAGGTTCGAGACCCACCTGGGCAAATTGGCGAGACCTCATCTCTACAATAAATCAAAATGAGCCGGGCATGGTAGCACATGCCTGTAGTTCCAGCTACTTGGAAGGCTGAGGCGGAAGGATCGCCGGAGCACAGCAGGTGAGGTTGCGGTGGCCGGGAGCAGCCACTGCACTCCAGTCTGGGCGACAGAGTGAGACTCCAATTCAAAAAAAAAAAAAATAAAGTATACTAGAGGAAGGGCATAGGTTATATGGAAATACTATGCCATTTTATACCAGGGACTTGGCCGTCCTTGGATTTTGGTATCCACAGGGGTCCTGCAACTGATCCCCTACAGTGTGGAGAGGAGATTGTACATTTTTTTTTTTTTTGAGTTGGAGTCTCACTGTGTCGCCCTGACTGGAGTGCAGTGGCCGCTTCCCAGCCACCGCAGCCTCGCCTGCTGGGCTCCGGTGATCCTTCCGCTTCAGCCTCCACAGGCACATGCTATCATGCCTGGCTAATTTTTTTTTTTTATTTATTGTAGAGATGAGGTCTCGCCAAGTTGCCCAGGCGGGTCTCGAACCCGCGGGCTCAGGCAATCCACTCACCTCAGCCTCCCAAAGGTGCGGGATTACAGGCTGAGCCACCGAGCCCAGCTGGAAACAACCTTTTTATGTTTTGAGTTGGGATCTCATGCTGTTGCCCAGGGTGGAGTACAGTGGCACCATCACAGCTCACCGCAGCCTCAACTTCCTGAGCTCAGATGATCCTCCTGCCTCAGCCTGCCAAGTAACTGGGACTACAAGAATGTGCCGCCATGCCTAGCTAAATTTTAAAGTCTTCTGTAGAGACAGTCTCGCTGTGTTGCCCAGGCTGGTCTCAAACTCCAGGGCTCAAGCAATCCTCTTGTCTCAGCCTCCCAAAGTGCTGAGATGACAGGTGTGAGCCACTGTGCCCGGCCCCAATTTTTAAAATCTTTTTGTTACTGTTTGTAGCCTCCTTCCTGTGCCTGGTGACCCTCAGCTTCTGCACACAGAGGCTGCTGGTAAGATCGGAGCTCAACTTGGCTGCCCACCAAGCGCTCCACTGTCTGGCTGGCCTCTTTTATTGGGTGGCTCCCAATGTCAGAACCTTGAGGTCTTTCCTCTTGGGCTTCTCAGATCCCCAGAGAATGATCTTTGAGTCTCCTGGCTACAGGCTCCTGCTAAGCCTGGCTGTTAGTTGCGAGTCCTATTATTCAGGCCAGGCGTGGTGGCTCACACCAGTAATCCCAGCACTTTGGGAGACCGAGGCAAAAGGACTGCCTGAGCCTAAGGGGCTTGAGACCAGCCTGGGCAACTTGGCAAGGCCTCATCTCTACAGTCAATCATAAAATTACCCGGGCATGGTGGTGCGTGCCTGCAGTTCCAGTTACTTGGAAGACTAAGGTGAAAGGATCGCCGGAGCCCAGTAGGTCAAGGCTACAGTGGCCATGAGTGTGCCACCGCTCTCCAGCCTGGGCAACAGAGTGAGACTCCAACTCAAAACAAAAAACAAAAAAACTCATGATAAAGGCCTCCACTTAATTCCTGTCTTCAGTGAGATGCCACTGCCCTCAGCTGAACTCGCTGTTCCCCAGAGCAGAGACCTTTGGTTTTTTCAATTATATGGAATAAACCACGTGTCTTCTGCTGGGCTATGGTAGAGACTGCCACCTCTGGGGAAAGATTCTTGGTGCTAACTGCTCTTTAAACTGTCTCTCATCAAATCCCTGTGGTTCAATGTACTCTTTTTTAAAAAATTCACTTTTTTTTTTAATTTAATAGAGACGGGGTCGGCCGGGTGTGGTAGCTCACTCCTGTAATCCCAGCACTTTGAGAGGCGAGAGGACTGCTTGAGTCCAGGGATTGGAGACCAGCCTGGGCAGCTTGGCGAGACCTCATCGCCACAATTTTAAAAATATATAGACCAGGCACAGTGGCTCAAGCCTATAATCCCAGCACATTGGGAGGCCGAGGTGAGGGAATTTCCTGAGCCTGCAGGTTCAAGAACAGCCTGGGCCACTTGGCAAGACCTCATCTCTACAATAAATCAAAAAAATTTAGCCGAGCGTGGTAGCACGCACCTGTAGTTCCAGCTGCTTGGAAGGCTGAGGGATCGCTTTGAGCCCAGTAGGTGGAGGCTGCAGCGACTATGAGTTTGTGACTGTCCTCCAGCCTGGGCGATAGAGTAAGACTCCAACTCAAACAAAACGGTCAGTCTGTCTATCTATCTATCTATCTGCAGGGTTTGCTGTTGCGCGCCTATGGTTCCAGCTGCTTGGAAGCCTGAGGTGGAACGATCACCTGAGCCCAGCAGGTCAAGGCTGCAATGGCCGTGAGCGTGCCACTGGACTCCAGTCTGGGTGACAGTGAGATCCCGACTCAAAAAAAAAAAAAAAAAAAAGAGATAGGGTCTCGCTATGTTGCCCAGGCTGGTCTCAAACTCCTGGCCTCAAGGGATCCTTCTTCCTCAGCCTACCAAAGTGTGAGATTACAGGCATGAGCCACAGCGGGCCCTAGCTGTCTAAATTTAAATCCCAAACTCCCTGAGGCTAAGTCTGTGGTTACACATTCTCAGAGCAGTCTTGTTTCTCCATCCCAAACCCAGGCCATGGCAGGTGAGCCTCACCAGGAAGTGGGTTTTACCCCCCCACCTTTTTGTTGTTGGTGGTGTTTTTTTTTTTTGAGCCGGAGTCTCACTCTGTCGCCCAGACTGCAGTGCAGTGGCCGCTCCCGGCCACCGCAGCCTCGACCTGCTGGGCTCCAGCGATCCTTCCGCCTCAGCCTTCCGAGTAGCCGGAATTACAGGCATGTGCTACCACGCCCGGCTAATTTTTTGATTGATTGTAGAGATGAGGTCTCGCCTACCCAGGTAGGTCTCGAACCCACGGGCTCAGGCAATCCACTCATCTCAGCCTCCCAAGGCGCGGGATTACAGCTGAGCCACTAAGCCGGCTGTTGGTTTTTTGTTTGTTTGTTTTTGCGTCAGTCTCACTCTGTCACCCAGGCTGGAGTGCAGTGGCCGCTCCCGGCCACCGCAGCTTCGACCTGCTGGGCTCCGGCAATCCTTCCAGCTCAGCCTTCCAAGTAGTCAGAATTACAGGCATGCGCTACCACGCCCGGCTGATTTTTTTTTAGAGACAAGGTCTCGCCAAGTTGCCCGGGCAGGTCTTGAATCCGCGGGCTCAGGCAATCCACTCACCTCAGCCTCCCAAGACGCGGGATTATAGGCTGAGCCATCAAAAAATATTTTTGGCCCAGCTCAGTGGCTCAGCCTATAATCCCAGCGCTTTGGGAGGCTGAGGCAAGTGGATTGCCTGAGCCCGAGGGTTCAAGACCCGCCCAGGCAACTT
Organism: Cephalopachus bancanus; assembly: GCA_027257055.1. Lineage (NCBI taxonomy): Eukaryota > Metazoa > Chordata > Mammalia > Primates > Tarsiidae > Cephalopachus > Cephalopachus bancanus. The sequence goes on from JAPVLO010000833.1 coordinate 332,693, forward strand.
GGTAAGACCTCATTTCTACAATAAATCAAAAAAATTAGCCGGGTATGGTAGTGCCTGCCTGTAGTTCTGGGTACTTGGAAAGTTGAGGCGGAAGGATCGCGGGAGCCCAGCAGGTCGAGGCTGCGGTGGCCAAGAGTGTGCCACTGCGCTCTGGTCTGGGCGACAGAGTGAGACTCCAACTCAAAAAAAAAAATTTCTGGCCAGACATGTTGCCTCATGCCAGTAATCCCAGTGCTTTGGAAGATCAAGGCAAGAGGATCACTTGAGCCCAGGAGTTTGAGACCAGTCTGGGCAACATAGTAAGGTTTCATCTCTACAAACAAACAAAAAATTAGCAGGGTGTGTTGGTACACACCTGCATTCCCACTTACTTGAGGAGGGAGAGTCACCTGAGCCCAGGAGGTCACGGTTCTGGTGAGCCTTGATCATGCCACTGCACACCAGCCTCGGCAACAGAGCGACACCCCAACTCAAAAAAGCTTTTTTTTTGACCATTGCCTTACTAAGCTACGGTCTGGCCATGTGCTCTTTGAGCTGTGGCTGCCATGTTTTCTTAGCTTTGGCCCCCTCCCTTACCTTGGAGAGACGAATCTCTCTCTCTTTCTAATTTTCTTCCTAAATAAATGATATTTTCCAATCTAAATAAAAATGTTTTTCTTTTTATTTTTTTTTTTTTGAGTTGGAGTCTCACTCTGTTGCCCAGACTGGAGTGCAGTGGCTGCACCCGGCCACCGCAGCCTCGACTGCTGGGCTCCGGCGATCCTTCCGCCTCAGCCTTCCAAGTAGCTGGAACCACAGGCGGGCGCTACACGCCCAGCTCATTTTTTGATTTATTGTAGAGATGAGGTCTCACCAAGTTTCCCAGGCGGGTCTCGAACCCACGGGCTCAGGCAATTCACTCACCTCAGCCTCCCAAGGCGTGGGATTACAGGCTGAGCCACCGAGGCCGGCTAAAAATTTCTTTCTTTGAGTTGGAGTCTCACTCTGTCGCCGGCATGCTCCCGGCCACCACAGCCTCGGCCTGCTGGGCTCAGGTAATCATTCCACCTCAGCCTTCCAAATAGCTAGAACTACAGGCACACACCACCATGCCCAGCTAATTTTTGTGATTTACTGTAGAAACGAGGTCTCGTCAAATTGCACGGGTGGGTCTCGAACCCACGAGTTCAGGCAATCCACTCACCTCGGCCTCCCAAAGTGCTGGGATTCATGTTGAGCCACCGTGGCTGGCCCCCAATTTTTTTTTAATGAGACGGGGTTGGGCATGGTGGCTCACGCCTATATTCCCAGCCCTTTGGGAGGCAGAGAGGAAAGGATTGCTTGAGCCCAGGGGTTCGGGACCAGCCCAGACAACTTGACAAGACCTCGTCTCTACAATAAACCCCCAAAAAATTAGCCTAGCGTGGTGACGTGCATCTGTAGTTCTAGCTACTGGGAAGGCTGAGGAGGGAGGATTACCTGAACCCAGTGAGTCGAGGCCGTGGTGGCTGTGAGTGTGCCGCTGCGCTCCAACCTGGGTGACAGAGTGGGACTCTGACTCAAAGCAAAAAAGGAAAGAGCTAGGTGTGGTGGTGCCCGCCGGGAGTCTCAGCTCTCTGGGAGGCTGAGGCAGGAGGATCACCTGAGCCCAAAAGGTTGAGGCTCTGGCGAGCTGCGATGGTGCCACTGCACTCCAACTGGGGCGACAGCCTGAGACCCCGCTCCAATACTAAATAAATAAAGTCTGTTTTTATTTTCTACAGCGGGCAGAGAGAGACTTGGTCGCCAACTCCTCCCTTTTCCTGGGTGGGGTCCCAGGCCCCAGTTTGGGAAGAGAGACCCGAGTTTCCACGAGGTGGCCTGGGACGTGTCTCCCCAGGTCTGTCCCCCACCTCCCAAGAGCACGAGATGTGTGCTCAGTCACTTTGTGTCTATGTGCCCCTCGGCTGGTAGGGCGGTCACACTGACGGGTTCCCAGTGAGGGGCCCAGGGTCCTTTCCCTCTGTGACGGCTTTCTGGGGAAGACACACCAGGGGAAGCGCCAGCCTCTTCCAAAGGGGCAGTGGAGACTCCCAGAAGGGGAGGGGCCTGCCAGGGTCACCAGCCGGGCGAGGGCCGCACTGTCCCACACGGCCCCCGAAGTACGACTGGTCTGGACTGAGGCGTGCCTGGTCCGGAAAACACACGCCAGGTTTCAAAGACGAGGTATGGAGAAAAAGGATCTCCGAGGAGCTCTCAATCTTCACTCCATGTTGAAGTGACAATATTTGGGATAGATTGGGTTGAATGCAGACTCGTGAGAAGGCATCCCACCCATTCTTACTTTGTTTTAGTTTGGCTATCAGGAAATTTGAGATAGCATCTGTGACTCACATCTGTGACAACTGTCCCCATTTTTTTCTCTCCTTTTTTGAGTTGGAGTCTCACTCCGTCGCCCAGGCTGGAGTGCAGTGGCACGCTCACGGCCACTGCAGCCTCGACCTGCCGGGCTCCGGCGATCCTTCTGCTTCAGCCTTCCGAGGAGCCAGAATTACAGGCGCGCGCTACCACGCCTGGCTAATTTTTTGATTTTATTGTAGAGATGAGGTCTCGCCAAGTTGCCCAGGCGGATCTCGAACCCGCAGGCTCAGGCAATCCACTCACCTCAGCCTCCCAAAGCGTGGGATTACAGGCGGAGCCACCAAGCCTGGCTACCCCTCATTATTTTTAAGGCACCCAGGACGGCCCAAGAGAGAGAGAAGCCTGTGCTGGGAATGTCACTCTGTGTCACTGATGGGGAAACAGACCCAGGAGGGTTTAGGGAGGGGCCCAGCCGCTCTTCCCACGGTGGAGGGGGCCGTGGCTGGGGGTCAGCGCTCCGGATTTCTAAGCCCATGTGCAGAGAGCCCTTAGGAGTTGTGTCTTGACCGGGCGTGGTGGCTCACACCTTTAATCCAGCACTTTGGGAGGTCCGGGTAGGGGATCGCTTGAGCCCAGGAGTTCAAGACCACCCTGGGCAACTTAGCAAGAACTTATCTCTAGAAAAACAAAAAACTAGCTGGGTGTCATGGCACGTGCCTATCATCCTGGGAGGCTGAGGGGGGAAGATCGCCTGAACCAGGAGGTCTAGGCTGTGGTGAGCCGTGAGCTTGCCACAGCACTCCAGCTTGGGCAATGGAGTGAGACTCCTGACTCAAGAAAACCTAAACAGAACAAGTCATCTCTTTGTGCAGGTGGCAGAGGGAGGCCCAGCAAGAGGCAGGGGCTTGCCCAAGGCCACACAGCTAGTCCAGGATGCCACACTGGCTCCTGCGGTCCTGCCTGAAGACAGTAGGGGCCCTCCGCCAAGGTGCTTGTTTGGGGTACTCTGTCAGTGACCTCTGTCTTTTTGGAGGGGGACTCTCCCTGTAAATACCAGGGATTTTTTTGGGGGGTTGAAATCTCACTCTGGCATCCAGGCTGGAGTGCAGCGGCATGCACACGGTCACCCCAGCATTGAACTGCTGGGCTCAGGTGATCCCTCTGCCTCAGCCTTCCAATAGCTGGAACTACAGGCACACACCACCATGCTCAGCTTTTTTTTATTTATTGTAGAGACAAGGTCTCCCCAAGTTGCCTGAGCTGGTCTCGAACCCGTAGGCTCAGGCAATCCTCTCACCTCGGCCTCCCAGAGTGCTGGAATTATAGGCGTGAGCCACCGCACGTGGCCCGTTTCTTCCAGTTTGAGTTGTTGTTGACAGTCTGTGAGTGGGGGTCACCCAGCCTAACTCGTTCCCTTCCCTCAGGACTGATTTAACCCAGACAGGAGCCGGGCAGGAGTCCTCACTGGCCCCTCCATGTGGCTTTCTGTTACCCAGGAGACAGTTTGGGCCATCCTGGAGGGGGCAGATCCCTTCTTGCACTCAGCACCCCGACCTGACAGTGAAAACCAAACGTGTGGACCTCACTTGTATTTTTTTTCCTTTTTGCTATCAGGGTCTTAACTCTTGCCCAGGATGGAGTGCAGTGGCACGATCATGGCTCACCACAGCCTCAACCTCTTGGGCTCAGGCAAGCCTCCCACCTCAGCCTCCTGCGTAGCTGGGACTACAGGCGTGAGTCACCGTGCCCAGCTAATCTTTTTGTTTTTTGCAGAGCAAAGTCTCACTATGTTGCCCAGGCTGGTCTCAAACTCCTGGGCTCAAGTGATCCTCCTGCCTTGGCCTCCCAAAGTGCCGGGATCACGGGCTTGAGCCACTGCGCCCGGCTCACTGGTGCCGGGCTTTCACGGGTTGCCGTCCTTCCTCCTCCTACAAGACGGGGTCGTTCCCATGATGCAAATGAGGCCCCTAGCCTCAGGGAGGGGGAGAGCTGTGTTCAAGGTCAAACCTGAAGTGTCAGGGTTAAAACTCAACTTGGGGCTGCCTGACTCAGACCCCAGCGAAAGGGCCTGCACTTCCTTTCTTTCTTTCGAGTCGGAGTCTCTGTCGCCAAGACTGGAGTGCAGTGGCCTGCTCCCGGCCACCGCAGCCTGGACCTGCTGGACACTGGCCATCCTTCTGCTTCAGCCTTCCAAGTGGCCAGAACTACAGGCGCACGTTCCCATGCCCAGCTAATTTTTTATTTATTGTAGCGACGAGGTCTCACCAAGTTGCCTGGGCTGGTTTCGAACCCTCGGGCTCGGGCAATCCACTCGCCTCCGCCTCCCAAAGCGCTGGGATTACAGGCTGAGCCACCAAGCCCGGCCAAGGGCCTGCACTTTCTACTGTCATACCACGTTCAATGCCAAGTCTAAAACCAGACCTAACATGAACACTAAAGTGAAAGTCTTCTGGCCGGGCGCAGGGGCGCATACCTACAATCCCAGCACTTTGGGAGACCAAGGCGGGAGAATTGCTTGAGTTCAGGAGTTCAAGACCAGTTTAGACAACATAGTGAAACCCTGTTTCGACCAAAAGATATTTTAAAATGAGCTGGGCGTAGCAGGGCATGCTGGTAGTCCCAGCTACTCGGGAGCCTGAGGCAGGAGGAAGTCCAGGCTGCGGTGAGCCATGAGGGTACCACTGCACTCCAACCTGGGAGACAGTGAGTCCCTGAATCAAATGAATAATAATAAATCTTAAGTAATGTAATGTGGTGATTTGTGATGCACAGACTTGCCGGGAGTGAGGGAGCAGATTATCTCAAGTTGATTTTGTTAGGGTGCGCACGGACAGGGGGAGGGTGGAGAGGCGCAGGGAGACGCAGCACTGCCAGGACTGGCGACCCGGCGATCCGAGTAGATGGCAAAGAATTGTGACACACAAAAAGGCTAGGAAGGAATAGTTTATTTAAAAGTAGATTGGAAGCTGGGCTTGGTGGCTCAGCCTGTAATCCCGCGCCTTTGGGAGGCTGAGGTGAGTGGATTGCCTGAGCCCGCGGGTTCGAGACCCGCCTGGGCAACGAGACCTCATCTCTACAATAAATCAAAAAATCAGCCAGGCGTGGTAGCGCGCGCCTGTAATTCCGGCCACTCGGAAGGCTGAGGCGGAAGGATCGCCGGAGCCCAGCAGGTCGAGGCTGCGGTGGCCGGGAGCGGCCACTGCACTCCAGTCTGGGCGACAGAGTGAGACTCCAACTCAAAAAAAAAAAAAAAAAATAAGTAGATTAGAGAGAGAAAAGAAGGAAGAGAGAAGCTTCACCTCCCCAAGGTGGGGGAGGGAACCAAAGCCAGGAAGCATGGCGACAGCCGTGGCTCAGAGAGCACACGGCCACACCGGACTCTAGCAAGGCACTGGCCGCTGGTTGCTTGGGGTTGAGTCCTTTTAACCGTTCCCCTTGGGGGGAAGATCGTTGGGTGGTTGGGTGGGCTGCTTCCTCGGCATCACCAAGGGCCAGGCAAGCGCAGGTAATGACAGCAGGTGATGGACAGCAGGCAGAGGGGTGGGTTAGTCACATGACTGCTGCCAAATTCCTTGACCAAGGTGGAGTGGTCATATTATTACTTTTATGGCTTTGGCCTTGACAAGGAATCAGAAGTTTACTAGAGATTATTATGCTCAGCCATGAATGGTTGGGCTGTCCTGGTCTTGCATCTGAAGGAGATTTGCCCAGGGGGACTGGGATAGGCTGCTGTTTGTCCTGCAGTAGAATGTCTGAATGCTTTCTAATGGCTACGCTGAGGCAAGAAGACTAGAGAATAAGCTAAGTTTCTTCTAGGTTTCTATAGGTACCCGTCAGATTTTTTGCTGATAACAATGACAATCTGAAAACATATACAAAACAGATTTGGACCAGGTACAGTGGCTCACGTCTATAATCTTGGGAGACTCGGTGAAAGGATTGTGTAAACCCACAGGTTCGAGACCAACATGGGCAACTTGGTGAGACCTCGTCTCTACAATAAATAAAAAAAATTACCGAGACGTGGTAGCGCTCACCTATAGTTCCGCCTACTTGGAAGGCTGAGGCAGAAAGATCACCAGAGTCCAGCAGGTCGAGGCTGCGGTGGCCGTGAGCTTGTAACTGTACTCCAGCCTGGGCGACAGAGTGAAACTCCAACTCAAAAACAAACAAAAAAACTAGATTTGTTTGAATATACTGAAGACAGAAAGGAATCATGCTTGTGAGAGAGTAGAGCTCAGAAAACAGAAGAGGTTGAGTATGTGTCTGACACCTGCAGTCCCAGCACTTTGGGAGGCTGAGATGAGGATTGCCTGAGCCCAGGGGCTAGAGGCCAGCCTGGGCAACTTGAGAAGACCTCATCTCTACAGTAAAATTGAAAAATTGGCCAGGCATGGTAGTATGCACCTGTAGTTCTGGCTACTTGGAAAGCTGAGGTGGAAGGATGGCCTGAGCCCAGCTGGTTGAGGCCACGGTGGCAGCGAGCATGCCACTGCACTCCAGTCTGGGCGACAGAGTGAGACTCCGACTCAAAGATAAATAAAACTGAACATTCATTGGAAAGGATTAAAGCATATTAGACTCACTATCTTTTTTTGAGACAGTTTCACTCTGTCACCCAGGCTGGAGTACAGCAACACAATCACAGCTCACTGCAGCTTCAACCTCCTGGGCTCAGACACCCCCTCCACCTCAGCCTCCTGAGTAGCTGGGACTACAGGTGCACACCGCCATGCCTGGCTAATTTTTAAAAATTTTTGTAGAGACGAGGTCTTGCTATAATGCCCAGGCTGGTCCTGAACTCATGGGTTCAATTGATCCTTCCACCTTGGCCTCCCAAAGTGCTGAGATTACAGGTATGAGCCACTGTGCCTGGCCTAGACTCTAATTTTTTTTTTTTTTTTTGAGTTGGCATCTCACTCTGTCACTCAGGCTGGAGTGCAGTAGCATGTGCACAGCCACTGCAGCCTTGATCTGCTGGGTTCAGGTGATCTTCCACCTTAGCCTTTCAAGAAGGTGGAACCACAGGCACGCGCCACCATACCCAGCTAATTTTTTATTTATTGTAGAGATGAGGTCTTGCTAAGTTGCCCAGGCTGGTCTCGAACCCACGGGCCCAAGCAATCCTCTCATCTCGGCCTCCCAAAGTGCTGGGGTTACAGGCTGAGTCACTGAGCCCAGCTTAGACTCTACTCTAAAGGGACAGCAGATTTAAAGACAAATCAATAGAAATTATCTGCACTGAAGCACAAGAGCACATTGCTCCTCACTAACCTGTAACCAGGTAAGGTGTCTGTCTGACATACAGGTGATTGGAATCCCAAAGAGAAAAGAGGGAGAATTAATGAAAAATCTGATGAAACAGTTGGCGGAGGCCAGGTGTGGTCACTCATGCCTGCAATCCCAGCTCTTTGTGAGGCCGAAGTGAGGACACAGGAGATCGAGCCCAGCCGGGGCAACCTGGCGAGACCTCGGCTCTACGATACAGCAAAAAATTAGCCGGGTGTGGTAGCTTCCAGCTACTTGGAAAGTTGAGGGGGACGAATTGCCTGAGCCCAGCAGGTCAACACTGGGGTGGCCGTGAGTGTGTGCCATTGCAATACAACCTGGGCAGCAGAGTGAGACACCTATTCACACACACAAAAAGAGCCAGGCTCGGCGGCTCAGCCTGTAATCCCACGCTTGGGGAGGCCGAGGTGAGTGGACTGCCTGAGCCTGCAGGTTCGAGACCCGCCTGGGCAGCTTGGCGAGACCTCATCTCCACAATAAAGCAAAAAATTAGCCGGGCGTGGTAGCCACACCTGTAGTTCCAGCTCTTTGGAAGGCTGAGGCAGGAGGATCGCCGGACCCCAGCAGGTCGAGGCTGCGGTGGCCAGGAGTAGCCACTGCACTCCAGTCTGGGCGACAGAGTGAGACTTCAACTCAAAAAAAAACAAAAAGACTTCAGTGTAAGAAATGTTCACTTTTTCTAGGCTAAAGAGAAACGATATCAGAGTTTCATGTTTACAGGAAAAATGACAAATCGAAACAACGAGTGCTGGGAATTGTAAATATCTGAATAGATGCAGAACACCATTTTCCTTTTCTTTCTTTCTTTCTTTTTTTTAGTTAGGGTCTCACTCTGTCACCCAGATCGGAGTGCAGTGGCACGATCCTGACTCACCGCATCCTCAAACTCCTGGACACAGGAGATCCTTCAGCCTCGGCTCCTGAGCAGCTGGGACCACAGATGCATGCCACCACACCCTGCTAAGTTTTTTATTTTTATTTTATTTTTGACAGATGAGGTCTTTCTCTGTTACTGGATTGACCTCAAATGCCTGAGCTCAAGTGGTCCTCCTGCCTCAGCCTCCCAATGTGCTGGGATTACAGGTGTGAGCCACCATGTGTGACCCTACTTTTCTTTTCTTTTGTCTTTGTGTGCAGTCTTCATTTCAGATATTTGTTAAAACACCTTTGTTGTTTCTTAGGACGAGAGCAAAGATCACCCCTTGCAGAAACTTAGGAACCATGTGCAGAATTTTATGGAGCAGAGGCAACGCTTTAGCTTAAACCTCACTGCCGACCAGAGAATAGACCTCTGAGTAGACTCAAGGAACGAAGGGAAACCAAGCAGGCAAAGGAGGCTGCCTGTCTGAACCAAACTCCGTCTGCCCTCAGGGTGTATCTTGTGCTGGTCACAGATCGCAGGCTTGTTTTTATTTCTTTGAGTTGGAGTCTCACTGTCGCCCAGACTGGAGCGCAGTGGCCGCTCCCGGCCACCGCAGCCTCGACCTGCTGGGCTCCAGCCATCCTCCCGCCTCAGCCTTCCAAGGAGCTGGAACTACAGGCACGTGCTGCCACGCCCGGCTAACTTTTTTGATTTTTATTGTAGAGGTCTTTCCATGGTGCCCAGGCTGGTCTGGAACCCCTGAGCTCAGGCAATCCTCTTGCCTCAACTTCCCAAAGTGCTGGGGTTACAGGCTTGGGCCACTGTGCCCAGCCTGCTCCATTTTTAGATGGCTCGGGTCTACTTGGTTGGCTTCTCCCCTGGCTGAGGTGCCAGGAGGCCAGTGCCACGCAAGTTCCTAGCCGACCACACTCCCACAGCAAAGAGTCCCCAACTGAGGGTCCAGGTCCTCCGGAAGTCATTCCTGTCTGTGGTGAGACAGTAGACGCCCCACTGCCAAGCTCCCATGTTGTCGAATCTCAGGATCTTCAAATATTTGCCAAGCCGGTAGCGCTCACGGTGACCCTACTCTTTGAGTTGGGGTCTCACTTTGTTGTACAGGCTGGAGTTCAGTGGCACAATCACAGCTCACCATAGCCTTGATCGGCTGGGCTCAGGCAGTCCTTCCGCCTTGGCGTGCCAATGGCCACCCCAGCGTCCGACCTGTTGGGCTCTGGCAATTCTACCTCAGCCTTCCAGGTAGCTAGAACCACAGGTGTGCAACACCATGCCTGGCTAGTTTTTCATTTCTTGTAGAGATGAGGTCTCACCAAGTTGCCCAGGCTGGTCTCAAACCCCTGGGCTCAGGCAATCCTCTTGCCTCAGCCTCCCAAAGTACTGGGATTACAGGCTTGAATTATTGCACCCAGCCAAATTGAAATTTTTATTGAGATCATTGTAGATTCCTGGACAGTTACAAGAAATAAGCCGGCATGGTGGCTCATACCTGTAATCCAAGCACTTTGGGAGGCCGAGGTGGGAAGAATGCTTGAGCCCAGCAGTTCAAAATCAGCCTGGGCAAAACAGCAAGACCTCCTCCTCCCTACAAAAAATTTTTAAAAACACCTGGGCATGGTGGTGCACCTGTAATTCCAGCTAATTGGGAGGCTGAGGAGGGAGGATCACCTGAACCCAGGAGATCAAGGCTGCGGTGAGCTGTGACCGTGCCACTGACTCTAGCCGGGGTGACAGAATGAGACTCCGATGCAGAGAGAGAGAAATACTGCAGGAGAGCCCAGGACGCTTTGTCCAGCTTCCCCTCATGACAGCATTCCCCAGAACCACGGGACCTCGCGGCCAGACCTGGCAGGCGCAGCCCACCCACCCGCCTTCCTCCCAGCCCCCAGCCCTACATACACGCGTCTGTGCCTGCGTTTCGTTCTGCACAACTTGAGGGCAGGCTTGTGTCTCCTCCGTCACAGCCAAGATGTGGACTGTTCCACCAGCCAAGGATCCCCTTCAGCGTCCCTAGCCTCTTGCCTCCTCCACTCGGCCCTCCGTTTCTGAAGTCCTGTTGTGCCCCAGTAGGATCCACACCGAATCAAAGTGGGTGTAGCCTTCTTTTCTGGAGCGCCTTATCTGTTTATCTATCCTACCTATCTGTCAATAGACACAGTGTCTTGCTCTGTGGCCCAGGCTGGAGTGTAGGTGTTCGGACACACTCCCAGCAGGGCTTCCAGCATGTCAGGTCAGGCCTGCTGAGGGTGCAGGGTACCTGGGTACAAGCGATGCCACACGAAAGATGCAAAGAATCCCACAGAAGTTAGATGAGGAAACATATTAGAGAGTAAATTCGAGAGAAAGAAAGAGGAGATTCACTCCCCAAGGTAGGGGCTGGGCCCCGGCTCAAAGAGCACGTGGCCACACCACAGCTTGGCAGGGCAACGGCCGCAATGGCCTGGCAATGGCCGACGGCCGCTCGTGGCTGAGTCCTTCCCATCCTTCCCTTTGATGGGGGACGTCCTTAAGGTGGTTGGGTGGTGGTCTACCCACGTCATCACGAGCGGGCAGGTGAGCGCAGGTACTGAGGTCAGGTGATGGACAGCAGGTGGATGGGTGGGCTAGCCACGTAACGGCGCCACAGTGGAGGGGTCTCTCTGTCACAGAGGTCAGGAAGGGCGGGTTAGGCTAACTTAGGCCTTCTGGGTGGAAGCAAATGCTTGGAGCAGAAAAGCGAACTAGGACAAAACAGGCTGGGGAAGGGGTCGGCAAACAACGATCAGCAGCTCCTTCTGAGAAACCGGCTCTGCCCGCGGCGAGGAGTACTCAGAGGGTAAGCTGAGTGAGCCGCTAGATTAGCTGGGCTCGTTGGTTCAACCTGTAATCCCTCGCTTTGGGAGGCCCAGGTGAGTGGACTGTCTGAGCCCGCGGGTTTGAGACCCACGCGGGAACTTGGCAAGACCTCATCTCCGCAAGAAACCAAACGATCAGCCGGGCGTGGTAGCGCGCGCCCGTCGTTCCAGCCGTCGGAAGGCCGAGGCGGAAGGCTCGCCGGCGCCCAGCAGGTGGAGGCTGCGGGGGCCGGGAGCGGCCGCTGCGCTCCAGTCTGGGCGACAGAGTGACACTCGACTCAAAAGAAAAAGAAAGCTGCCCAGCGCAATTGTGTCGCCTCTGCCAACCACGAAGACCGAGGCCGGCCATACGAGCGCAGAGCGCGGGCCACGCACGCGCCTCCGACCCGCCCACCGACCCCGGGGAACACCACCAGCGCCCCGGCGGAGGCAGCGTGCCTCCGCACGCAAACGCGGAAGCAGGAGCCGAGTCGGGGGGCGAGTCCAGGCCCCTGCCCAGCCCGGCCCCGCCCCGCTCGCCCCAGCTCGCCGCGCAGCCGCCCGGGCGTCGCCGCCGTCTGCGGCGCGGGCGCGGCCCGTCCGGGCGCCGAGCCGGCCGCCTCATCCCCAGCCTCGGGCGCGACGCCCGGCCCGCGCGCCGGGGGCAGAGCCCGGGCTCTTCGACGCGGCCGCCCCGCGCCCGAGGGCCCCGCCGGCCGCGCGCTCCAGCTGCCCCGCGTCGGGCGAGCGCCGCGACCGGCCCCGGCTGCGCCCGGCCGCGAGTCCCGCGGGAGGGCCCCTCGCGCCGCCCCCGGCTCTCCGCGGGAAACCGAGGCGGGCGGCGCCGCCCTGGCCGCGCGCGCTCCGGGCCCCGCCTCCGCCCCGCGGCCGCGGCGACCCTGGCGCGACCGGCTCGCGGGCCTCCGGGGACGCGCACGGGGGGCCGGGCGGCTCGCTCCCGGCGGGCGCCGGGCCGGGGGCGAGGACCGGGAGGGCGCCGGGGCCCCGCCCGGCCCCGGCGGCGGCGACGGCTCGCGGCGCGCCCCGCGCCCGCCCGCGCGCGCCGCCCTGCCCGCCGCCTGCGTGTCCGCGGAACCTCGCGCCCGCGACGAGCCGCCGCGTCCGCCGCCGCCGCGCCCCGCACGCGCCCCGGCTGGTCGGGAGGCGCCAGGCTGGCCCTTCCCCGACCGCGTGGGGTCTCCACGGGGTGCGACAGGTGAAACGCCGGGCGCGGTGGCGCAAGCCTGCAAGCCCAGCGCTTCGGGAGGCCGAGGCGAGAGGGTCGCCTGAGCCCCGGGGTTCGAGCACAGCCCGGGCAACTCGCGAGCCCTCGTCGCGACAGTAAGCCAGAAAATTAGCCGGGCGTGGTGGCGCGCGCCGGTAATTCCAGCTGCTTGGAAGGCCAAAGCGGAAGGACCGCCTGCGCCCAGCAGGTCGAGGCTGCGGTGGCCGGGCGCGTGCCACTACTCTCCAACATGGGCGGCAGAGTGAGATTCCGACTCAAAAAAAAAAAAGTGCACCTGTAATCCCAGCACTTTGGGAGGCCAAGGAGGGAGGATCCATTGAGGCTAGACGTTCAAGACCAGCTGGGCAACATAACAAGACCCTGTCTGTACAAAAATAAGTTTTTAATTTCCGGGGAGTGGTGGTGCGTGTCTATAGTCACAGCTACTCCGGAGGCTGAAGCAAGAGGATTGCTTGATCCTGGGAGGTCCAGGCTGCTGTGAGCTACGGTTGCACCACTGCACTCCAGCCTGGGAGACAGGGTGAGAGGTAATCCCAGCACTTTGGGAGGTCAAGGCGGGAGGACTGCTTGAGCCTAGGAGTCTGAGACCAGCCTGGCAACATAGCAAGACCCAGTCACTACAAAAAACAAAACAAAGCATGCCACTGCTCTCCAGTCAGGGCAACAGAGTGAGGCGCTGACTCAGAAAAAGAAAAGTTTTAAGACAGAGTCTCACTCTGTTGCCCAGACTAGTCTTGAACTTCTGGGCTCAAGTGATCCCCCCACCTCAGCCTCCTGAGCAGCTGGAATTATAAGCATAAACCACTATGCCTAGCTTTAAATTTGTTTTATTTGTTTTTCTGTTTTTTTTTTGAGTTGGAGTCTCACTCTGTCACCCAGACTGCAGTGCAGTGGCCGCTCCCGGCCACCGCAGCCTCGACCTGCTGGGCTCCGGCGATCCTTCCGCCTCAGCCTTCTGGGTAGCCGGAATTACAGGCGTGCGCTACCACGCCCGGCTGATTTTTGCTTTTATTGTAGAGATGAGGTCTCGCCAAGTTGCCCAGGCGGGTCTCGAACCCGCAGGCTCATGCAATCCACTCACCTCAGCCTCCCAAAGCACGGGATTACAGGCTGAGCCACTGAGCCCGGCTTATTCTTTTTTTTTTAAAGCAGGATTTGTTGAGAGGGCAGAAAAGCTCCCACAGTGGGAGGGGCCTTGAGGAGGCCCAAAATGTGTATTTATTCTTACATGTTTAAAGTTCAGTGCTGGACACGGTGGCTTACACCTGTAATCCCAGCACTTTGGGAGGCCAAGGCAAGAGGATTGCCTGAGCCCAGGAGTTCAAGACCAGCCTGGGCAACTGGGTGAGACCTTGTCTCTACAGTAGATTAAAAAATTAGCTGGGCATGATGGTGCATGTCTGAAGTCCCAGCTACTCTGGAGGCTGAGGTGGAAGGATCGCCTGAGCCCGGAAGGTCAAGGCTTGGGTGAGTCGTGATTGTGTCACTGCACTGCAGCCTGGAAGACGGTGAGATTCCAACTCAAAACAGAAACAAAAAACTTCAGTCACCTTCCAAGTACTCTCCATTTGATGCAGGACACCTATTTGAGATGCTTTTTCCGCTGTTCAAAACAGTTTTTGAACTCATCAGTTGTGATGCTTTTTAGTGCTTCTGTCGTTTTTTGTTTCGCCTCTTCCACATCAGCAAAAACATTTCCCTTTAAGGACTTTTTTCATCTGAGGAAACAAAAAAAAGTCACTAGGGCAAGAGACGGTGAATAGGGAGGGTGGGGGATGGGGCCTGCCATTTTGGGTCAGAAACGGCTGAACACTCACCATGGTGTGGGCAGGTACGTTGTCAGGGCGAAAGAACCAGCCGCCCAGCTGCTCCACAAACTCGGGACGTTTCTTCCACAGATCATGAGCAGCCTTCTCAAAACTTCTAGACCCGGGCTGGGCTCGCTGGCTCAGCCTGTCATCCCGCGCCTTTGGGAGACTGAGGTGAGTGGATTGCCTGAGCCCGCGGGTTCGAGACCCGCCTAGGCAGCGAGACCTCATCTCTACAATAAATCAAAAAATCAGCGGGCGTGGTAGCGCGCGCCTGTAATTCCGGCTACTCGGAAGGCTGAGGCGGAAGGATCGCCAGAGCCCGGCGGGTCGAGGCTGCGGGGGCCGGGAGCGGCCATGCACTCCAGTCTGGGCGACAGAGTGAGACTCCAAGTCAAAAACCAAACCAAAACAAAACAAAACAAAAACTTCCAGACCCAAACTGGCTGACCGTTTGATCCAGAGGAACAAATCCTGAGTGTCCTGCAGTGGGACGCCCTCCAAAAGATAATTCAGGGTGGTTTCTTTTTTTTCTCTGGTCCCCTCATATGCCAGGGATAGAATTGTTGGATCATATGGTACTGTGTTCAATGCTAGTTTTTTGGACAGCTTTACTGAAATATGTTCACATACGTATAATTCACCCACTTCAAGCAAGCAATTCAGTTTCGTTAAGACATCCGCAGGGTTGTGCAGCCATCACGACATCCAACCTTGCAGCAGCCTCGCGACCCCCCGGAAGAACTCCATGCCCGATGCAGGCACCCCCACTGCCCCTTCCCGCACCCCCAACCCCTGGCAATCGCTAAGCGACATTTGTCTGTGGACTTGCCTTTTCTGAACACTTCATGTGAATGGAATTATGCAGCCTGTGGCCTTTCGTGACTGCCTTCTTTCACTTAGCGTCGTGTTTCAAGGCACATTTGTTTTGTAGCTTGAGTTCGTCTGTATTGCTTTTTATTATGAAATAATTTTTTTTCCTTCTTTGTGAGTCAGAGTCTCACTCTGTCACTCAGGCTGGAGTGCAGTGGCATGCTCACAGCCATTGTAGCCTCGACCTGCTGGACTCGGGTGAGCCTTCCGCCTCAGCCTTCCAAATAGCTGGAACTACAGGCATGCGCTACCACACCTGGCTAATTTTTCTCTTTTTTTTAGTTTATTGTAGAGATGAGGTCTTGCCAAGTTGTCCAGGCTGGTCTTAAACCCGTGGGCTCAGGCAATCCTCTCACCTCGGCCTCCTGCCCTGCCCAAATAAACTATTTTAAATCTGTTCAAAGACGTAAAGCAAACCATGCCTAGGGCCCATGGTGGCTCCCGTCTGTAACCCTAGCACTTGGGTAGACCAAGGTGGGAGGATTGCTTCGGCCCAGGAGTTTGAGACCAGCTTGGGCAATATAGGGAGACCTTGCCTTGATAGACAGACAGACAGAGAGAGAGATAGAAATGTTTTTAAAAATTTAAAATTAAAAAAAGTATAGGCCGGGCTCGGTGGCTCAGCCAGTAGTCCCAGCACTGTGGGAGTCCGAGGTGAGTGGATTGCCTGAGCCTGCGGGTTCGAGACCCACCTGGGCAACTTGGCAAGACCTCATCTCTACAATAAAATCAAAAAATTATCTGGGCATGGTAGCGCGTGCCTGTAGTTCCAGCTACTTGGAAGGCTGAGGAGGAAGGATCGCCGGAGCCCAGCTGGTCGAGGCTGCAGTGGCCGGGAACGTGCCACTGCACTCTAGTCTGGGCGACAGAGTGAGACTCCAACTCGGGAAAAAAGAAGTATAATAAGCTGGTTATGGTAGCATGCACCTGTAGTTCCAACTCCTTGGGAGGCAGAGGTGGAAGGATCGCCTGAGGCCGGCAGATGGAGGCTGCAGTGGCCATGAGCGTGCCACTGCACTCCAGCCTGGGCGACAGAGTGAGACTCCAACTCAAAAAAAAAAAAAAGAAGAAAATGTCACCCAATTCTAGAATCACACACAAAATCCAGTTAAGACCTTTAAACTAAACTTGTTGCCATTTTGTCTTTTGACAGTCCTTCGAGACCAGCGTTTTCGAAACTCCGACCCAAATGAAGTCCATCCCCTTGACACAGCCGGGCAGTTCTTTGTCCTTTCAGCCCGCCTTTCCTCAGGCAAAACCCACACGCCGCTGCACCCAAATGGGGGGTGGAGCTACTTTTCCTAGGGTCGTGCCCTGATCCACAGGTGGGTGCAGGGGTGGCGACCCCTGGTCTATGCAGCTTGACCCTCCTGGTATGGAGCCTCCACCCTGTGAGCCAGCTGGGGTAGAGCCATCGGGGTCCAAGCGTTGTCACCTGCCATGCCCGGAGTGGAGCGCTCACCCTCCAGGTGGGCTTGTGTGGGGAAGTCCTTCCTGCCATCCCTGCTTAGAACAGGGATTCCGCCACGCAGGCTGGCGCAGGTGGCAGCGCAGAGAAAGGCCAGCAGCCCTCCCAGGGCGAAGCGGAGACTCAGACTCAGCGCTGGGGAGAGGGAGCCCTGTCTTTCTGGGCCTGCCCAGAGCACAGCGTCCTAGGTGAGCCTTCCGCAACGCAGAACCAGGGGGCACGGGGGTGCATGACTTTTTTTTGACACAAAATACGTGTCACTGATCACACCGGTTCTCTGCCATCAGCTGGGTGTTCCTCATGTGAAAATAAATAAAATTTAAAAGCTGTTAGAGCCCCCAAAACACTGTGATCTGAGTGAGCTGTGACTGTGATCTGAGTCACGTAGCATGTTTTGCAATTCTGCTTTTCTTCATTGCTCTTGTTCTGGAAATGACTAGAAAAGACCATTCGCCTTCCGATCACTGATTTTTTTTTTTTTTTTTTTTTTTGAGTTGGAGTCTCACTCTGTCACCCAGACTGGAGTGCAGTGGCCGCTCCCGGCCACCGCGGTCTCCACCTGCTGGGCTCCGGCGATGCTTCCGCCTCAGCCTTCCACGTAGCTGGAACTACAGGCGCGCACTACCACGCCCGGCTGATTTTTTATTTATTGTAGAGATGAGGTCTCGCCAAGTTGCCCAGGTGGGTCTCGAACCCGCGGACTCAGTCAATCCACTCACCTCGGCCTCCCAAAGTGCTGGGATTACAGGCTGAGCCACCAAGCCCGGCCAAAAAATTATTTCAATAGTTTTAGGGGTACAAATGCTTTTTTGGTTACACGAATGCATTATATAGTGGTGAAGAAGTCTGGACTTTAAGTAGACCTGTCATCCCCACCTTGTACCCAATATCTGATTTTTCATCCCCAATAGAATGATTTTACTGAGCCACATCACCAAAGGATTAACAAGGGGGTCTTAGCTGGGCTCGGTGGCTCAGCCTGTCATCCCAGCCCTTTGGGAGGCTGAGGCAATTAGACAGCCTGAGCCGCAGGTTCGAGACCAGCCTGGCGACCAGTAGGCAAGACCTCGTCTCTACAATAAATCACAAAATCAGCCGGGTGTGGTAGCACGTGCCTGTAGTTCGCGCTACTTGGAAGCCTGAGGTGGAAGGATCGCCGGAGCCCAACAAAAAACAAGAGGGTCTCAGAGGCCTCAGGAGAGGCACTCTCTGGGCTGGGGGCAGGGGCCAGGTTTCTTGTCCTGGGTGGAGGAGTGTTGGGAGACTCCACCCCTCTCCAGGTCTCTGTCTTCTGACCAGCACAAAGGGGAGAGCCTGGCGTCCCGTTCTGAGATGCCACGGCCTGGGACACCCAGGCCTGGAGTCCCAGGTACTCGGGACGTTGCGGCAGGAGGATCGCTTGAGCCCTGGAGGCCGAGGCCGCAGGGATGCTGTCTGCCTTGAGCGGGAGGCCGGCACCCATCACGGGCGCCCAGCGGGAAGAGGGCAGGGTCCCTTTAAGCCCAGCCTGGCTGTGGCAGTGGGTTGCTATGTCTGGGACCAACTTCCTTAGCAACCAGCTGGCCTCTCTGGGGAGCTGTGGCTGCCCTCGGCCATGGCTCCCAAGAACGCCGGCAGGGTGGGCAAGGGGTCTGACGGCAAGAAGAGGAAGGGAGGCAGGAAGGAGACCCCCGGGGGGACCCCCACGGAGGCGCCCGTGCTGTCCATGGAGGAGCTGCGGGAGTTCTACCACATCCAGATCCGGGACCTCGAGGACCGGCTGGCCCGGTGGGTGCCTGGGCTCCGGGGCGGCCCTGGGCGGGCCCAGCCAGCAGCCCCAACCTGTGTTCTGGCCGCCCGCGGGATGCCCAGGCCCTGGCCCTGCTCCAGCCTTTTCCTCATAGGAACCCCTGGGAGGCTTTGCGATTTGGAGAGTCAGTGAGGCCGGCCCGGGGACTCATGCCTGTAAGCCCTGCACCTTGGGAGGCTGAGGCCGGAGGATCCCTTGAGCCCGGGAGTTGGAGACCAGCCTGGGCAACTCAGCTAGGCCTCATCTCTACAACAAAAATTGACCAATTAGCTAGGCATGCTGGCACAAGCCTGTGGTCCCAGCTACTCAGGAGGCCGAGGTGGGAGGGCTGCCGAGCCCAGGAGGCAGAGGCTGCAGTGAGCGATGACCATGGCACTGCACTCCAGCCTGGGCGACAGAGGAAGACCCTGGCTCAAAAAGAAATGTTGCGGGTTAATGGATTCCCCTAACCTCCACTCCCAGCGCCCATGATGCCAACTCACAGCCCCGCCCAGGCAGGCCCCGCTTCCCACCTGCCTCACTCCTGCCTGGTGGGATCACACACTTAATTTTTTAATTTTTTATTTTTTTTTGAGTTGGAGTCTCACTCTGTCGCCCAGACTGGAGTGCATGGCCGCTCCCGGCCACCGCAGCCTCGGCCTGCTGGGATCCTTCCGCCTCAGCCTTCCAAGTAGCTGGAACTACAGGAGCGCGCTACCACGCCCAGCTAATTTTGATTTATTGTAGAGATGAGGTCTCGCCAAGTTGCCCAGGCGGGTCTCGAACCCGCGCGGGCTCAGGCAGTCCACTCACCTCAGCCTCCCAAAGGCGCGGGATTACAGGCTGAGCCACCGAGCCCAGCTGATGGCTGATTAAACTTAAACGAGCTTTTCTTAAAATTCACAAACCAGGCTCGGTGGCTCAGTCTGTCATCCCAGCACTTTGGGAGGCCAAGGCAAGAGGATTGCCTGAGCACACGGGTTCAAGACGAGCCCTGGCGACTTGGCGAGACCTCGTCTCTACAATAAAATTTACAAAATAGCCAGGCATGGTAGCATGCATCTGTAGTTCCGGCTACTCAGACGGCTGAGGAGGAAGGATCGCTGGAGCCCAGAAGGTCAATGCTGGGGTGGCCATGAGTGTGCATGCCACTGCATTCCAGTCTGGGCGAAGGAGTGAGACTCCAACTAAAAAAAAATTTTTTTTTTCACAAACTTCCCCCTGTGCTGAGATACCAGATGGAACGTATTCAGGAAAAGTGGATTTAGCAGACAGTTACTGGACTCTTTTTTTTTTTGAGTTGGAGTCTCACTCAGTCGCCCAGACTGGAGTGCAGTGGCCGCTCCCGGCCACCGCAGCCTCGACCTGCTGGGCTCTGGCGATCCTTCCGCCTAAGCCTTCTGAGTAGCCGGAATTACAGGCACAGCTACCATGCCCGGTTGATTTTTTGATTTACTGTAGAGATGAGGTCTCGCTGCCCAGGCGGGTCTCGAACCCACGGGCTCAGGCGATCCACTCACCTCAGCCTCCCAAAGGCGCGGGATGACAGGCTGAGCCACCGAGCCCGGCCAGTTACTGGACTCCTACCACTGGCCAGAGTCCTCTATCAGAACTCAGGAGGCTGAAGTGGGAAGCTCCCTTGAACCCAGGAGGCCCAGACTGTGGTAAGCTGTGATCGTGCCACTGCACTCCAGCCTGGGTGGCAGAGTGAGACCCTGACCAAAACAAAACAAAACCCATAACAAAGGCCCCTGTGGAGCTCACATGGTAGATGCAACAGACACGACATGAGCATGGGCTTCTCTGTGTGGGGCATGATGGGAGACGAGGCTGGACCGGAACGTCAGGTGCCCTTCAGGGAGCCAGGGTCTGGGAGGTGGGCCCAGTGGCACCGGAGGCCTGGCTGGCAGGCCCGGCCCCTGGACCGCTGCCCGCCCCGCCCCGCCCCAGGTACCAGCGGAAGTGGGACGAGCTGGCCGTGCAGGAGAAGCTGTCCCGCCAGGAGCACGAGCAGCTGGCCAGCAGCAAGCGGGAGGTCGTGGCCTTCCTCAAGCGCATGCTCAGCCAACGCGCGGAGGAGCTGGCCGACCTCAACGAGCAGCTGCAGGGCCTGCAGCTGGCCAAGGAGGTGGAGAAGGACGCCTTCGAGGCGCAGCTCGCCCAGGTGCGCCACGAGTTCCAGGAGACCAAGGACCAGCTCACCACGGAGAACGCCGTCCTCGGTGAGGCGGGCGCCAGGGCTGGGGTCCCTGCTCCCGGGCAGGCCCTTCTCCCCGGCCCTCAGTGTTCTCACCGGGGAAACAGGGTGACACGGCTGGCTGGAACCACAACGGCTGCGTGCTGCTTGGGCCCTCCTCTGCCAGGAGGCGGGAAATGCCACCCCTCCCCCCACCACATTTGCAAAAAGGGAAGCATTAGCCAGGCATGGCGGCTCATGCCTGTCATCCCAGCACTTTGGGAGCCTGGGGGTTCGAGACCCGCCTGGGCAACTTGGCGAGACCTCATCTCGACAATAAAGCAAAAAATTAACTGGGCATGGTGGTGCACGCCTGTAGTCCCAGCTACTTGGAAGACTGAGGCAGAAGGATCGCCGGAGCCCAGCAGGGTGAGGCTGCAGTGGCCGGGAGTGGCCACTGCACTCCAGCCTAGGTGGCAGAGTGAGACTCTGACTAAAAAAAAAAAAAAGTTAGCCGGGCTCGGTGGCTCAGCCTGTCATCCCGCACCTTGGGAGGCTGAGGTGAGCGGATTGCCTGAGCCCGTGGGTTCGAGACCCGTCTGGGCAGCGAGACCTCATCTCTACAATAAATCAAAAAATGAGCCGGGCGTGGTAGTGCGCGCCTGTAATTCCGGCTACTTGGAAGGCTGAGGCGGAAGGATCACCGGACCCCAGCAGGGCGAGGCTGTCTGGGCGACGGAGTGAGACTCCAACTCAAAAAAAAAAAAAAAAATTAAGTATCTTGCCCAAGGTCACCCAGCTGGCCAGGGTTGTGAGGTCAAGTGAGAGCATAAGGGCCTGGCCAGAGAGGGGAGGCTTTCTGATCGAGGGGGCTTCTCGAAGCAGGTGGAGCCTCAACAAGGCTTCCAGAGGCTCCTGGAGGGGCAGGGCGGGCGGCCCAGACTGGGCAGGGAGGGCAGCAGGCTGAGCAGGCTTGGCTAGGAAGGCCGCCCGCCAGGCGGCGCAGGAAGGGCCGGAGGACGTGGGCGGGAAGGGGCAGGGCCGAGGCCCCCTGAGGCCCTTGCGGCCCGGCTGTGCCCTGTCCTTTGAGGCTGCCCCCCGCCTCACGCCCTGCGGTGGCCAGGGGGGAAGCTGACAGCCCTGGAGGAGTTCCGGCTACAGAAGGAGGAGCTCACAGACAAGCTCACATCGCTGGAGGACCAGCTGCAGAAGCAGGAGAGTGAACACCGAGACTATGTGTACAACCTGGAGAAGAAGTCGGTGCTGGACAAGGACAGGTGGGTGGGCGGGGCCCCCGGCCCGGGAGCCTTCGTCAGCAGGGCCACCACCCCCAGTCTGCGGGCCTCAGCCTCGAACTGGGGCTGGACTGGGGCACTGATGCCCCGGCCGGCTGCTCCTCGGGACCCTGGCTGGTGATTGATGGAGGGGTGGGAGCCAATGAAAACGCTGCAGCCGTGCGCCGCAGCTCGTCTGTGATCCCAGCACTTTGGGAGGCCCAGGCGGGAGGATCGCTTAAGCCCAGGAGTTGGAGGCTGCGGTGAGCCATGATCATGCCACTGCACTCCAGCCTTGGCAACAGAATGAGATCCTGACCCCCTCCGAAGAAAAGTGTAAGAAAACGAACGAGCTTCCAGCTCTCGTCCTCATGCTGAATTTGGAGACACCCAGGCTTCCTTTGCCACTTTCTGTGATTTAAATTATATTTACTTGATAGGCACTCATACAGGAAGATGGTGCAAATTCCAAAAGTCCAGGGGGTCTCCAGGGAACAGCCTCCTGTCCGAAACCCCCTGCCCCGGGGCAGCGTGTAGAGGCATTTCGGGCGCGAGGCGCTCTGGGGACCCCGCCCAGGAGGGCGCTGCCCGGGGCTTGCGCCCACTCGGCCCCGCCCCTCCCGCCAGACTGAGGAAGGAGATCATCCAGCGCGTGAACCTGGTGGCCGCGGAGTTCCGCAAGGTGGCCAAGAGCCAGATGTGGGAGACCACGCGGCGCGCCATCCTGGAGAACAGCAGCGTGACGCTGCAGCTGGCCAAGCTGTCCCGGCAGGGCGTGCGGCTGCTGCAGGAGAACGAGCAGCTCAGGGGCAGCCGGGACGCGCTGAGCCTGCAGCTGGAGCTGCTGGAGCACGCGCAGGAGGTCACGGCCAGGCACCGGCGAGGCCACCGGCAGGTGCGCCGCAGCCTCGCGCGGGCGTGGCACAGGCGCGGGGCCTCCGCGGCCCCCAGGGGCGGGGCCGCGCCGCGGGGAGGCGGCGCGGGAGGGCGCGGGCGGCGCGGGCGGGACGGGCGGGGCCTGGCGCGGGGCGGCTGGCGAGGGCCTGGCCCCGGCGCCCACCTGCCCGCCCGCAGGTGATCCTCATGCTGACGGAGCGGTGCCGCGAGCAGCAGCTCGGCCTGGCGGAGGCCGAGCGGCTGCGCCTCCTGCTGGGCCCCCTGGAGCAGAGCTGCCTGCGGCTGCAGAGGGACAGCCAGGCCTTCCGGTGCGGCCGCGGCGCGGGGGGCTGGGGGCGGCCCGCCCCGCCCCTCTCGAGGGGCCGGCCAGACAGACGCCCCGCCGGCCTCACCGCGATCCCACCCCCGTCGCCACCGGCGCAGGAGCCAGAGGGACCAGCTGGGCCTGCGGCTGGAGCGGCGGCAGGCCGAGGTGCAGCGGCTGCAGCGGGAGCTGGTGGACGAGCGGAAGCTTCAGGCCAGGCTGGAGACGGCCCTGGTCCAGGCCACCTCCTTCCTGGAGGACATTCTCCAGGCGAGCGGGAAAGGAGGGCGCCGGGCGGCGGGCCCACCCAGGGGCAGCTGCTCACAGAGAACAGGGCCGCCAGCAGCCCAGAGGCCTCTTCCCCCCGAGACTCCTGGGAAGTCTGTCCTTTTCCGACTCGGGACTTCGGAAACCCCCTCCAAAGACTCGGAAGAGCTGGACGCCTTCTGTGAGGCTCCAGAAGGCCTCAGGCCTCAGTCTTCCCAACTGGAGAACCGGGCTTGCGCCACAGCCAGGAAACACTTTGCAGAAACAGGCCCTGGGGTTGGAGCGCCCCAGAGCGGGTGGGCACCGAGCTGCCATGAGCCTGGTCCCGCCCGCCCCCCAGCAGATGCAAGCAGATGAAGAGGACGGCGGATTCGATGTGATCTTCCAGCTGCGGCACAAGGAGAGGCTGCAGCGCCTGCTGGCCATGCTGCACTCTGCCGTGGCCCTGAGACCCCAGAGGGTCGTGTGTCCCTGCCGGAAGCCACAGTCCCGTGGCCCGCCCAAGCAGGGGTGAGCAGGTGGCCTCAGAGGCCACAGGAGTGGGACCGGGCCAGCGGCTGTCCTCAGCTGACCCTGAGGCAGAAACCCGCTCTCTGAAGTCTGACCTCAGCCCCCTCCCCACAGCCAGCCCGGAGTCCAGCTGCCCAAGGCAGGGTCTCTGCTGCAGCAGCTGTCTGGCATCACAGCCCGCCCGCCCGGGGATCTAGTCCTGGCGCCTCACCGCGTCCACGTCCCAGCCAACCCCCAGGACCTCAGACTGCTCTCACACACCACCCGTGTGGGGACCTTCCGGGCATACAGCAATCCTGAGGTGAAGGGGCCAGGGCCCCAGAGACAAGGGTGCAGCAGGCCCCATGAAAGGTGTGGCCTTGGGGGTGTGGCTGGACCTCTCTGAGCCTTCCATCTGGAAAACAGGCTGAAGAAAGGTGTGGTCAGGATTTGGGGGCTAAGGCATGCCCACGCATCCCCTGGAGGGGGGTTCATGGATACCACTGTCCCTCCCCACCGGCAGGGGAAGGGTGGGAGCTCCAAGGAGCAGCTTCCAAGCAGGCATCTTTAATCTCACAGATTCACAGCTGCCATTCCCCAAAGCTCAAAAAGTTCAGTCTTCCTGAAGTTCCCCGACGTCCCAAGTAGGCCCGGAGAGAAGGCCGACCCCGACGCCAGAAGCGGACCAGCCTGGCTGCACTGCCCTGCGCCCCTTTTGAGCCACAGTTGGCCCGGAGCGGCCCAGAGGAGAGTTATGTATAAAAAGTGGATACCAAGGCTGGCGTGGCAGCTCTGTGGCCGTGGCCGGGTGTGGGCGGGCAGCTGTGGCCACTGGAGTCAGGGGTTCGACAGGAGCCCCTGGCTCCGCTCGCGGATGTGGTCCAGGAGCAGGTCAGTGGCCTGGTCCAGCAGCAGAGGCAGCTGTTCCAGCTCGGCGGGGGAGAAGCAGCCCAGCACGTGGCTCTGGACCGCCTCGGGATTGACTGGGCGCCCGATGCCCACCCGTAGCCTTGGCATTGCCTGTGGGAGCAGGAGGGCCAGGGAGCCTTGGTGAGGCATTGGGGGACCCCCACTGGCCCACCCTGCCAGTGCAGGACAGCGGGGCAGACTCACACTGGAGTTGAGGCAGCTGATGCAGGAACGGACTCCATTGTGGCCCCTTCAAGGGATAGAGGGGGCCAGTCAGAGCTTTGCAGGGTCAGCACTCTCCACCCCTGCCTGCCCAGGCTGGGTCGCAGTGGCCCGTCCCCCGCAGAGACGGGGTCAGCAGCCCCCCTCCACCCCTCCTGGCAGGCAGGATCCCCGCCCCACCCTGCCAGCTCAGGGCCTCACCTGGCACTGCCCCCCAGCTTCAGAGCCAGTTTCCCCAGAGGCTTGTCCAGTTCGTCATGCACGAGGTAGACGTCCTCGGCAGCCAGCCCAAACAGCTCCGCTTAGCACAGGGAAAGGGAGGCCCTGGTTACCCCCATCCGCCCAGAGGGACGCTGGCCCGACTCCCACGGGGAGGGACCGCAACCACACTCCGCATACTTTTTAAAAGCAAGCCCCCCACAAGCACCCAGGGCCACGCAGCCATTGGAGCTCGGCAGTGGCTCGGAGGCGACTCCCCGGGCCGGCCCCGCCCGAGCCCCGCCTGGCCCCCGCGCCCGCAACTCACCGGCCCGGGCCACGCTGCGCCCGTTGGCGTTCATGAGCCGCCGCGGCCGCAGCAGGACCAGCTGGGCCTCCCCGAGCGCGGCCACGGCCAGGTCGGCGGCGCAGCGCCGGTCGCGCGTCCAGCTCTCCGCCACCCCCAGCCGCCGCGCCAGCTGCCCCAGCACCGCCATGCCCACGCTGTGTCGCGCGCCGGGCAGCCCGGGATTCCCCAGGCCGGCCACCTGCGGGCGGCCCGGGACGCTGAGGCGCCACGCCTCCCGCCACCCACGCGCAGCGGCCCCGGACCCGCGGGGGGGCATGAGCGCGAGGCTCGAAGGGCCCCGGCCTCCGGGAGGACGCGCGCCCAGGCGGGGACGGCGCTCCCGGAAGCCTGGGTCCGCCGAGCACCGGGCCCGCCTTCTCGAGAGGAGACCTTGGGGACTCCGCCCGGGACAGAACGGCCGAGCTGCCGCGAGGGGCCGCAAGCCCCGCGTGGCCGCCCCCACGCCACTCACCAGCCACCGCTTCCCCGGGGGCCGAGGGCTCGAGACGCACCGGCTCGTGGCGCGTCTCAGCCACAGACCCGCGCGCAGGAGACTGACCCGCGGCATGCCGCCCCGCTCGCGGCCCGGGCCCCGCCCCCTGGCGTCACCGGCCCGCGGCCAATAGCGCCGCCGCCTGCCCGAGAGCGTCCGATCCCGGGCCGGGCCGCGCGGCCGCCACGCTTCTGAGGGGCGGGGGGCGGCCGCCGTGTCCCCGCGGGCTTGCGCGACGCTCGGAGGCCTTGCGCGCCCTTCGGCGGGGAGGCGGGAGCCTCCTGATGCCCCCGCCGGGGCCCCGCCTCGCCGCGGAAACCGGGGAAGGCCTCTCCCCGCCGTAGGCCTCGCCCTCCCCGCGCAATGTTCCCTGGCCTCTTCCGGGGCGGGGCCGAGGGGCGGGGCCGAGGGGCGGGGCCGAGGGGCGGGGCCGAGGGGCGGGCGAGGGGCGGGGCGAGGGGCGGGCCGAGGGGCGGGGCCCGAGGGCGTCCCGGCGAGGCTGCCTGGCAACGCCGGGGCTGGGCGGCTCGGGGCCGCCGCGCGGTTGGCGGAGGCCTGGGTCCTCCTGGAGGGCCCCATGGCCGACGCGGGCCAGGCGCCGGCCGAGGCGAGGGCCGAACGTCCGGGGCGCGGGAGGGGCGGCCGTGGCGCCGACCGGGGAAGGCCCCGGCCGCTGTGCCGAGAACGGGGCTCGGGACGGGTGGCCGGCGGGGCGGTCGGGGGCGCGGCCGCAGCCGGAGGCGGAGACGGAGACAGCCTTGCCCCCGCCAGGGGACGAGCGCCGAGCGGGTCCGAGAGATCCCGGCGGGATTTGAGCACGGATGGGGCGTCGTTGTCTGGCCTGGGTGGCCGGCGGGGAGGGCGACCTCCCTGGGAAAGCCTGGGCGGAAGCAGCTCGGTGCTCGGCGGGGCCTGCTGGGCGTGAGGGTCCGGGGGGACGTCCACGGGGCGGCAGGGGCCGCGAGGCCTGCGACTCGGGACGGGCGGCGCTGGGGCCGTTTGGGCCTTGGGACCGGTCGCTGGAGGGGGGGCCCGGAGGCCTGGGAGAGCAGCGGGCGACCTGACCCCTGACCTTGACCCTAGGGGAGGGAGAGAGGCCGGAACGTGGAGGAAGGGGTTGGGCGTGCCGCGGGACCCCAGATTGGGGGTGCCTGCCACCAGGCCTCAACCACAAGACGCTGGGGTGGGGGTGGCGGGATGTCGGTGGGCTTGGGCCGTCCCTGGGGCCCGTCCCAACTTGCTGTCCTTCGCTTCCAGGATGCCCTGGGGGTCGACCAGGCCCCCTCACAGGACATCCCCAGGCCGCTGGTGATCCCCGCCCCCAAGGGGACGCTGCAGCGAATCTTTGGGACCTGCCAGGTGTTCCAGAGGCTCCACGATACAAAACCAAAGGTCACGGGACTCACAGTGCCCCTCAAAGTCATGGAATAGTGAGTGAGGGCCACGCCTCACGTCCCCCACTCCTGCCCCACACTGCCACTGACATGCTGTGCGTCTCGAGCCAGTTTCTCTCTGTCTGGGCCTCTGTGAACTCCGGCGTAACGGGGCTCTCCCACCTCAGTGGGCAGAAGGCTGATGGCCTGGATGGACTTGGAGACGGCCAGCCTGCTCTCCCTGGATTTCTGTCTACCCCTCCTGCCTGTCCACCCAAACCCCTCCTCTCCACCCCAGCCGTGTGCCCCAGGGCTGGTACGAAGTCAGGGCCAGCGCCTTGCCTGTCCCCCACCCCCACAGCTACCAGAAAGCCCACCAGTGCTTGGAGCGAGAGGACTGGGAGATGGCTGTACTATTCTTCTCCCGCGGCCTCCACCTGGACTCCCAGCTGGTAAGGGCGAGCCTGGGTGGGCACAGGCAATGGCCGCCTCATGCCTTCCCCCTCCGTGCCACACCCGCCAGGCCACCAAGTTCCTGAGTGGAAGTGGGTGTCGAACCTCAGGAGGACGGGCGGTGGGGCGCGCACAGCGGCCTGGGTCCCCTCCTCCTCAGGTGGACTTCTACGCCTGGCGGGCTGAGGCCTACATCCAGCTCTGTGACTTCTCCTCGGCTGCGCAGAACCTGCGAAGAGCCTACGCCTTCCGGCCAGACACCAAGTACCTGGAGCGGCTCACCTTTGTGCTTTACCTGCAGGTGTCCTGGGCCCATGCAGGACGCCCACCACCCGCTGCCTGCCCTCCAGCCCTGGGACTCTCCTGGCCCCTGGGACCTGCTCTGCCTCCCGGGGGCTCCCCGTCCCTGTGTCCAAGCCCCCAGCTGCTGCCCCTCTCACCTCCCAGGCTGGTTTACTGCCAGGGCTAGCTCCAGCTTTGTGTCACTGTCCCTTCGGCTTTCTGCCCTGGCCAGTCTGGTAGCCCCCAGCCACGTGGAACCGCTGAGCCCTTGAAATGTGGCAAAAGTGACTGAAGAACTGAACTGTGTATTATATTTAACTGACATCCGTACAGCCACATGAAGCTAGGGGCCATTGTCTTGGTTAGCACAGAGCTAGCACTGAAAAGGTAACAGTGACTGCCAGTTGCAATTCAATGTAAAGAAGACTAAGATATGAAACACCAGCAAAGACTCCTCCCACGGGGACAACTTTGATGTCTCTTTTTTGTTGTTTGTTTTTTGAGTCAGGGTCTCACTCTGTCACCCAGGCTGGAATGCAGTGGCATGATTGTGGCTCCCACAGCCTGGACCTCCTGGGCTCAAGTGATCCTCCTGCCTCAGTAGCTGGGGCTATGGGCACATGCCACTACACCTGGCTACTTTTGTAATGTTTTTGTAGTGACAAGGTCTCACTATGTTGCCCAGGCTGGTCTTGAACTCCTGGGCTCAAGCAGTCATCCTGCCTCAGCCTCCCAGAGTGCTGGGATTACAGGCGTGAGCCACTACAGCCCATGGTGCCCAAACTATGTCTGTCTCCTGCTGTTTCTCCCCAGCTCTGTATCTCTCTCCATCCCTGTCTCCGTGTCTGTCGCTTCAAGTCTCTCCCGGGTCTAAAAGGCTCTGTCCTGTCTCTCGTCTCTCTCTCCTCCGGCCCCAGTGTTGCCCCTTGCCGACTGGTGGGTACTGCTGGACTGCGGTCACGAGCAGAACTGACTGTCCCCTGCATCCCCAGGGCCAATGCCTGTTTGAGCAGTGTGCCTTCCTGGATGCCCTGAACATCTTCTCGCATGCTGCTGAGCTCCAGCCTGAGAAGCCCTGCTTCCGTTACCGCTGGTGGGTGCCTGCCCCCCCAGCACGTCCCCCACCTCCTCCCCTTCTTCCTCCCCCCCTCCCTCCCCTGCTCCCCGGGAGGACAGAGTCCCTTTGCCCCCCTCTCAGCATGGCCTGTCTCCTGGCCCTCAAACGGCATGGCGACTGCCTCTCGCTCATCACCAAGGAGCTGAAGCAGCACCACACCAACGCGGACGTCTACATCCTGCGGGCCAGACTCTACAACCTCATGCAGCAGGTAGAGCAAGGCGCCAGGCAGGTGCATGGCCCCCAGCGCTCCAGGGTTACAGGAGACGAGGCTGGGGCCAGCCAGGGCCCTGCCTGCGGGGGGTGGGCGCTGTCCTCCGGGGGCAGTGGTGGAGGCTGAGGCCAGCCCTGACTGCGCGGCTGCGCGGGGAACGTGGGTCGGGGCAGCTCTGGAGACCTGGGGAGGAGGCTGGGCACCCTGGGAGGAGGGCGGGGCTGAGGACAACGTGGCCGCGAGGCTGGCACTAAGGGGCGAGTTCTGCAGGCCTTTAGAAGGCAGGGCCTGAGCCGGGCTCGGTGCCTCAGCCTGTAATCCCAGCACTTTGGGAGGCCGAGGTGAGTGGATTGCCTGAGCCCGCGGGTTCGAGACCCGCCTGGGCAACTTGGCGAGACCTCATCTCTACAATAAACCAAAAAATTAGCCGGGCGTGGTAGCGCATGCCTGTAGTACCAGCTACTTGGAAGGCCGAGGCGGAAGGATCACTGGAGCCCGGTGGGCCGAGGCTGCGGTGGCTGGAAGCGGCCACTGCACTCCAGTCTGGGCGACGGAGTGAGACTCCAACTCAAAAAAAAAAAAAGAAGGCAGGGCCAGGGTGGGTGGAGGGAGAGGAGAATCCAAACA
Source organism: Cephalopachus bancanus (assembly GCA_027257055.1). NCBI lineage: Eukaryota > Metazoa > Chordata > Mammalia > Primates > Tarsiidae > Cephalopachus > Cephalopachus bancanus. Next base: position 362,798 of record JAPVLO010000833.1, read on the forward strand.
GCGCCCAGTGTCCTGCCTGCCAGGGGGTGGGGAGGTGGGACACCAGGATGGGGGACAGGTGGGGGGAGGGAGAGGAAGGATCCAGAACAGCCCCGGGTGTCCTGCCTGGTGGGCGGGTGAGGCGCTGAGACACCCGGACAGGGGAGCAGGTGGCAGGAGGGAGACCCGGGATCCAGAACTGTGCCCAGTATCCTGCCCGGCCGGCGAGGGGAAACTGGGGCACCAGGCCGGGGAGCGGGTTGGGCAGGCAGCGCGCTCACAGCCCTTTGCCAGGCGGGTGACTCCCTGGGTGGTGGCGAGTCTGCCGTTCCTTCGGGAGGAGCCCAGGGCCGCAGTCCACCCAGGCGACTTCTCCCTGTTGCGAGTGCCTGGACTGCAGCGTCGCGCGGTGACTCAGTGGCCGAGGCCAGTAATTACTGACAGTTAGTGTTGACTGCAGGGATTCAGCCGCCCTGCTGTGTGGGCGTGCGCCGGGCACCTGCCCCTGTTTGTCTGTGGGCGCACGCTGCCTGGGGGGCGGTGCCGCCAGTGTCCTCTCTTCACAGAGGGCGCCGCCGGCTGCCTTGCCAAGTCGCACGCCAGGAGGCCAGGCGCTGCTTGGCCGCGTGCGCCTCCGCCACGCCCTGCTCCCACCTCCTGTGGCTCCCCTCCCAGTTCCACTCACGTCTGCCGGCCACACTCTTCGCCCTGCCCACCCTCCGCCGGTGACCCTGCAGAAACGGGGGGGTGGCTCACACGGCTGTTGACGGCCTGGCCTGCGTGCCCAGTGGGAGATATTTGCCAGGAGATGTTTTCTTCTCGTGCCAGGCCCGAATCTGTTCTTGGTCAGCGCTGTCTTGTGCTTAAAGGTCAGGGAGGAGAGGGCGCGCAGGGGAGGAGGGGGAGGATGCAACCGTCACAGGACGCCACACACTGCCCCACCTCGGATGAGCCTCACAGACGTCCTGCAAGGAGGGGGCATGGGCAGAAGCCCCCGAGGCTCCTGGGTCACCCAAGGCCACATCTGGAAAGGGCCTGCGCGACGAGGCTGGGGCGGGATTTTCCCACAATGCTCCCTGCCAGCTCCAAGAGGCGGGAAAGGTGGAACAGTGCTGGGGGGCGCGAGGAGGCAGGGCGTGACGCCACTCCACTGGGGTGGAGGCTGGAGGCTGGAGGCTGGAGGCCTGGCCCTCCCCTGCCCCCCAGGCAGGCCGGGCTCAGCCGACCGCCCGTGCCTGATGCCACCTGGCCCCCCAGCCCAGCCTCTGCTACCGGGACCTGCACAGCGCCCTGCTGCTGGAGCCCCAGCACCCGCAGGCCAGGCTGCTGCTCGGGACGATGGTGGCCCAGGCGCAGAAGGCGCACCGAGACGCCGGGCTCCTGGCCGTGCAGGGCAAGCTGCAGCAGGCGCTGCAGCGCATCAGTGGCGCCATCGAGAACAACCCCCTGGACCCCAGCCTCTTCCTCTTCCGGTACTGGGCGCGGCGGTGCTGGCCCCGGGTCCCGCCCCAGACGCGCGGCTGGTCTCCGCAGAGTCCCTGCGCCTTTCCGGGCCTCAGTTTCCCGTCTGGCCGCGGATAGCCCTTCCCCCTTCCTGCCGGGGCCAGGCGCGGGAGGTGGCCTCCGTCCCTGCGGGCGAGGCGGCCGCAGCCTCCCAGTCATCCCAGGACCGCGGGCCAGCGAGAGGCTCGCGCGGGGAGGGCCGGCCCGCTCGGCGGAGGAGACTCGGGTTCGAGTCCGACCCCGGGACCCACCACGGGACCTGGGCCAGGTCCCCTCGGAGCCTGGGTCTGCCCACCCAACCCGGGGGCGGGAAGGCGTCTGTGTGCGAAGCGCCGCCCACCCCTGGCTCCCGGGGAGGAGGGCCTTCGGAGCACAGCGAAGCGGCGGGGCCCGCGCGGGGGCGGGCGCCAGCGGAGGCGGCCCCGGGCCGGACCGCGCCCGGCCGGCCGCTCACGCCCCGGCCCCGCGCGCCTCCCCAGGGGCACGGTGCTCCGGCGGCTCGGCGAGTTCGACGGCGCGGCGGAGGACCTGCTGCGGGCGCTGGACATGGCGCCCGCCGGCCGCGAGGCCCTGGCGCGCCAGGCGCAGCGCCAGCTGCTGCTGGCCTACAACGACTTCGCCGTGCGCTGCTACACGCAGGGCGCCTACCAGGAGGCGGTGCTGCTGCTCAACAAGGCGCTGCGCGACGAGCAGCGCGAGAAGGGGCTCTACGTCAACCGCGGCGGTGCGCGGGGGGCGCGGCGCGCGGGGGCGCGGGGGGCGCGGGCGCGCGGGGGGCGCCGGGCTCCGGGGCCGCCGGGCGGGCGCTCAGCCGCGCGGCCCCCAGACTGCTTCTTCCAGCTGGGCCGCCTGGCCTTCGCCGAGGCGGACTACCGGCAGGCGCTGGCGCTGAGCCCGCGGGACGAGGGCGCGCACGCGCGCATGGGGCTGCTGCAGGAGAAGATGGGCTTCCGCGAGCAGCGCGGCAGGTGCGCGGCCGGCCCCCCCGCGGGGCGGGGGGGCGGGGCGGGGGCGGGCGGCTCCTCCCTCGGCGGCGCCTCCTGGATGCCCGTCGGGCCCCTCGTCTCCGCTGACGCGCTTTGCCCCGGTGGTTATGCCGGCGGTGCTTTCCGCGAAAGACGGGAGTGCTCGGGCGCCGCGCAGCTCCGGATGTGCGTCCCGCCGCACCTGCCTCCCAGCCCCCTTCTGGGCTCGGGTTTCCGCGGACTCCTCCTGTGCACGTGGTGGCGGTTTCACAAGGGAGAGAGCAGGCCGAACTGCTCTCTGCCTTTTCTGTTCATGGCGTGACACACAACACACCTCAGTCTCTTTCCTCTTAGTCAGGGTCTTACTCTGTCGCCCGGGTGGGAGTGCAGTGGCACGATCACAGCTCACTGCAGCCTCCAACTCCTGGGCTCAGGCAACCCTCCTGCCTCAGCCTCCCAAGTAGCTGAGACCACAGGCGCGCACCACCACACCCTGCTCTTTTCAGTTTTGTAGAGAAGAGGTCTCACCATGTTGCTCCAGCTGGTCTCGAAACTCCAGGCTCAAGCGACCCTCCTGCCTTGGCCTCCCAAGATGCTGGGATTACAGGCGGGCACCCCCATGCCTAGCCTTCATTCTCTATTATATTGTTTGCGTAGTACTCCATTCTGTGGAGGTGCCAGTGATTTCTTTAGACAGCCCTCTGCTGATGAATATTTGGGCTCTTTTCAGGTTTGTGTTTTAAATAGTACTGTCATGAGCATCCAAGACACTCGTTTTTATGCATTCATCCTGGTAAAGCTGTTAGATGGCTGGAGGTTAAATTGTTGGGTTAAACTGGGCACGACGGCTCACGCCTGTCATCCCGACACTTTGGGAGGTAGAGGCAAGAGGATTGCCTGAGTCCAGGGGTTCGAGGCCAGCCTGGGCAACTTGGTGAGACCTTGTTTCTACAATAAATCAAAAAAATTAGCTTGGTATGGTGGCACATACCTGCGGTTCCCGCCACTTGGAAGGCTGAGGCGGAAGGATCGCCGGAGCCCAGCAGGTGGGCATGCCACTGTGCTCCAGCCTGGATGACAGAGTGAGACTCCAACTCAAAAAAAAAAAAAACAAGTTGTTGGGTTAGAGTGTGAACACAACTTTTTTTGAGTTAGAGTCTCACTCTGTTGCCCAGAGTGCAGTGGCCGCTCCTAGCCACCATAGCCTCGACCTGCTGGACTCCGGTGATCCTTCCGCCTCAGCCTTCCAAGTAGCTGGAACTACAGGCACACGCCACCACACCTGGCTAGTTTTTGTGTATAGACGAGGTCGCACCAAGTTGCTCGGGCGGGTCTCGAACCGGTGGGCTCAGGCAATCCACTCACCTCGGCCTCCCAAAGTGCTGGGATTACAGGCTGAGCCACCGAGCCCGGTCCATGTAACTTTTTTTTTTTTTTTTTTGAGTTGGAGTCTCACTCTGTCGTCCAGACTGGAGTGCAGTGGCCGCTCCCGGCCACCGCAGCCTCAACCTGCTGGGCTCCGGCGATCCTTCCGCCTCAGCCTTCCGAGTAGCCGGAATTACAGGCATGCGCCACCACGCCCGGCTGATTTTTTGATTTATTGTAGAGATGAGGTCTCACTGCCCAGGCGGGTCTCGAACCCGCGGGCTCAGGCAGTCCACTCACCTCAGCCTCCCAAAAGCGCGGGATTACAGGCTGAGCCACAGAGCCCGGCTTCCATGTAACATTTTAATAGAGATCCAATTGTTCTTCAAAAACTGAACTAATATAAACTTCCCCCAGGAAGAGAGCCTTGATTTCTCCAAGCTTCCCTAGCACTGGGTGTTAAGACTGTTTTTTAACTCTGCTAATTGAATAGGTTAAAATTTAAAAAACCAGTCACGGGTGGCTCAAATCTGTAATCCCAGCACTTTGGGAAGCAGAAAGACTAGGAGCCCAGGAGTTCAAGACCAGCCTAGGCAACGTATCGGGACCTCGCCTCTACAAAAAAAACAAAATTTGCTGGGTGTGGTGGCACGTGCCTGTAATCCCAGTTACTTGAGAGGCTGAGGCGGAAGGATGGCCTGAGCTCAGGAGTTCGAGGCTGTGGTGAGCTGTGATCATGCCACTGCACTCCAGTCTGGGCAACAAAGAGAGACCCCAACTCAAAAACAAAATGTTCTCTTGCAGTTAACTTACTCTGCATATGTAAATTGCTAGTGTAATTCAGTATCTTTGCTTATTGGCCCTTCGGGCCTGCCCAAATCTTTTGTCCATTTGCTATTAAATTGTTCATTAACATTTTTTTTGGTTATTATGGTTCTTTGCAGGCTAAGACTATTAGCTTATTGTCTGCTGTATGCGGCAATAAATAGTTTCTCTATACATTGCTATTTTATGGTATTTTTGCTACTCAATAACTGGGAATTTAATCATAATCAAATTAATTTTTTCATTTTAGCTGGGCTTATGACATTCTCAACGAAACCTTCCCTACCCCAAGATCATAAAAAATATTTACTCATGAGCTAAACATGGTGGCTCATACCTGTAATCCCAGCCCTGTGGGAGGCTGAGGCAAGAGGCTTGCTTGAGCCCAGGAGTCTGAGACCAGTCCGGGCAACATAGTGAGACCTCATCTCCACACAAAATCAAAAAGTTAGCAGGGCGTGGTGGTGCATGCCCGCAGACAGTGCTCTTGGGAGGCTGAGGTGGAAGGATCGCCTGAGCCCAGCAGGTGGAGACTGTGGTGAGCCGGGATCGTGGCCTTGCACTCCAGCCTGGGCGACAGAGGGAGACACTGACTCACAAAAAGTGACCTGTATGTCCACCGGAGTTGGGGCTTCCCAGGAGCGGCTAGGCATGGGGTCCACCGAGACGCCGCTGGCGGAAGGAGCAGAGCAGGAGGGCTGCGGTGGGGGGCAGCCTCGGCCTGCTTGTCCCCGAACGGCTCCGCGGGCCCGGAAGCTCAGGGCGGCCGGGCGCCCACTGTGCCCCACAGGCAGTTCCGGAAGGCAGAGGACCACTTCTCCGTGGCTATCCAGCACAACCCCCAGAAGGCCCAGTACTACCTGTACCGGGCCAAGAGCCGGCAGCTGCTGCAGAACATTTCGGGGGCCCGCCAGGATGTCGCCACCGCCCTGCTGCTCAACCCCAAGCAGCCGAAGGTGCGTCCTGCTGGGCCCCCCGAGGCCCGGCTCCATGCGAGAGCAGGAGCTGTGCATGTCAGAGCAGGGGCTGCGTGCCTGGCGGGTTCCCCCACGTCAGCCACCGCCGCCCCACGGGCCCTCCTCGGCACCCTGCGAGGCAGGTGACGAGCCCCCTCGTCCCCTGCTTCACAGAGGAGAAGAGGAAGGCCAGGGAAGGCCTTGCCCAGCTCCCACGGCTTAGAGGCCGAGCCCACATCTCTCTGGCTGCAGCACCCCCAGCTGGGCTTGCCGTCAGTGACCCTTCCCGGAACAGTCCCTTTCTCACAGCCTCCCGTGGGCCAGTTCTGGGTGTAAAAGGTTCAGCTCTTTAAACACAGCAGTTTAGGGCCAGCACCTGGGGAGGCTGAGGCAGGAGGATTGCTGGAGGCCAGTTAAAGGCCAGCCTGGGCAACATAGCAATACCTTATCCCAACATCCCCCCCCAAATCGTAACAAATAAAGACAAGCAACAGCTCGCAAAACATCCGTGCTCAGCCTGGGGAGGGGCCGCTTAGGACGCTGTCTGCCCGCTCTCCCTCTCACGGCAGCTGTTGCCGCTGATGGCCATCCTCTTCCCGGGCATGTCGGTGGAGGACGTGCTGGGCAGCCAGGTGGCCCACCTGGCCCGGCTGCAGCTGGAGCGGCTGGTGGAGAGCAGCCTGCAGGCCTGCGGCCCGCCAGGCGTGGTGGGGTAAGCCCCGAACCCCGGTCCTGCCGCTTCCTTGTGCCCCTGTCCAGTGGGGCTGGGGGGTTGGGAGGCTGACTGGTGCCCCGGGGCCACGGCTTGCCAGGCTGCTCAGGCAGCGAGACTTGGAGCGCCAGAAGGCCCGGGCCCTGCAGCAGGCATGGAGGCCGGAAGGGCCTCTGTCTGAGGCCTCCAAAGAGCCGAAGGCCACCGCGGAGACCCTTCGGGTAGCGCCAGAAAGCGCAGAAGGGAAGGTCAAGGCCCCTGAGGAGGAAGAGAAGGGAGAGGAAGACAAGGGAGAGGTGAGTGGCACACACACCGCCGGGCCTGAGGGATGTGGCCGGCTTCCGGCCGGGCTGTCGCCCCCCAGCTGTGAGATGGGGATGACACCCGCGCCTGTGGATGGGCCCTCCCAGAGCCAGGCTCCACACACTTTGTCCCCGGGCCCCTCCCCTGTTCTGCTGCGTGCACGACCACTCTTGCCCCAGTTTTCCTAATTCTTAAATGTGTTTCGGGAAACCCATTATCGGGGGTAACACCGATATTAGAAAAGTACACAAATCACAAGTGACAGGTTTGATGAATTTTCACAAACTGTCTACTCACGATGCTGTTACCCACATGAATAAAGAACATACCAGCCCGGGCAACATGGTGAGATCTCACCTCTACAAAAAATTTTAAAAATTAGCCAGGCGTGGTGGTGCATGCCTGTAGTCCCAGCTACTTGGGAGGCTGAGGAAGGCTGATCGCCTGAGCCCAGGAGGTTGAGGCGGTGGTGAGCTGTGGCGGTGCCGCTCTGCTCCAGCCTGGGCGACAGAGTGAGACTGATTCAAAAATGAACGAACAAATAAAAACCTTCATGCACTTTATTTTTTATTTTTTTGAGTTGGAGTCTCACTCTGTCGCCCAGACTGGAGTGCAGTGGCCGCTCCGGCCACCGCGGCCTCGGCCTGCTGGGCTCCGGCGATCCTTCCGCCTCCGCCTTCCGAGTAGCCGGAATTACAGGCATGCGCCACCACGCCCGGCTGATTTTTTTTTGATTTATTGTAGAGATGAGGTCTCGCTGCCCAGGCGGGTCTTGAACCCGCGGGCTCAGGCAATTCACTCACCTCAGCCTCCCAAAGGCGCGGGATGACAGGCTGAGCCACCGAGCCTGGCTCCCTTCATGCACTTTAAAGTGAATGGAATACCAGGTATCTCACCATAAATGGAAAGTGCTGGCTCCCATCAGAGTAAACTCAGACGCCCAGGACTTCCCTCGATGTCCCCTGGAGTCAGGGGCTCCCTCCCCTGGGCGTTGTTGGGCTGTCAGTGCTCACGGTGTGCCCTGCAGCCCACAGTGTGAACAGGCCGAGGAAGCAGCAGCCAAGAGTCTGGCTGGGGCGACCCGCAGGCCCGGATTCAAACCTGGCCCCTGTGCTTTGTGGCCGAGCGGCCGGCGTCGGCGGCTGGGTGCTTGGAGCCCACGGCTTCTGTCTGTGAGATGGCGGCCACAGCAGTGCTGCTCGACCCCGTGCTGGGAGGACGCGCGGCAAAGCCTGGAGAAGCTCCTTGAGTCCTTAGGAGCCTTCCCCAGGCATGGCACTCTAGTTTGCAGCAGCCTGCTCCGCACTTGGACTTGTGTTCTTGCCCAGTGAGAAGGCTGAGACCCTGGCTGCCCCTCGGACGCGGCCTTTCTCATGGCACGCGTGGGTCCAGCCTGGTCACCCCCTTCCTGCCCCACTCAGCCTCTCCGTGTCCCCCCCGGGCCCTGACCGGGCACCCTGGCGGCGCACTAGGCTCCGGGAGTGGTCGTGGAGGGTTCCCGGGCCCTGCTGAGACCTCCTGCCATCTGGACTGCCCAGCCTGCTTGCTGCCATAGGAGAAGAAACCCAGGCTCACCCCTCACAGAGTGGCCTCCCTGTCAGACAGCTACGTCGACCAGACGCCCTCAGGCTCCAGCGTGGGTGGTAAGTCCCAGTGCCCGCCTGGCACAGGCGGCCAGAGCAGCAGGGTGCTCGAGGGGCTGGTCGAGGCCGTTGGCCCGGGCTTGGCCATCGGCAGCTGTGTGGCCCTGGGCGAGCGGCTGAAAGTGGGCGAAACAGCCTCGCTGGCATGTGAGGACGGGGCGGGTGGCCGGCTGCGCAGTGGCCGCTCCAGCCGGGGCCCCCGAGGCCGGCCCTGGAATAAGCCCACAAGCCTGTGCATGTCCGGGGGTCCCTGCCCCCGTCCCTGAGCTGCGCACACCATCCTCAGCAGTGAGGGGAGGCAGAGCCTACACCTTCCTGTGCTCTGCAGTCGACAAGCTCGAGGGCCTGGGTCTGGGGACAGGATGACTGGCACCGCCTTGGCCCTGGGGCCTGAGCTCTAAAGCTCCCAGAGGAAGAAGGCGGCAGGTGACCAGGCCACCAGGAGACAATGAGACGCCGGAGGGAGGCCAGAGGGCGTGGGGGAGGGCGTTCTAGGGCCTGAAGGAAAAGCAGGGTGAGCCAGGTGTGGGGGGCGGGCAGCCCTGGGAGCACACGGGGGAGACACAAGGGAGAGGAGGGGCCGGACAGGCCAGGGGCCCTCGGGCACTTCCCCACATCGCCAGCCCTGCACCCTTAGGCGTGGTCACAGAGACAGGCTGGGCAGGCTGGCTGCAGGCCCTGCCCGCTGGCCATGCAACGCCCCGGGTGGGACCTGGAAGGCCCCCTCACCCGCTGTCCCGGGAGGCGGGCAGGCCCGAGGGCTGCTCCCGGCATGCCCTTCCCAGGCAGGCCCCGATGCAGCTCGGAGACGGAGACGGAGACGTCTGGGATGTGCCAGGACTACAGGAGCAGCTCAGCCACTGGCGGGACCTTCTCAGACTACTCAGACTCCTCGGTGCTGAAGACCCAGTCCTCAGACTCTGGGGACATGCGGGAGGACCGAGGCCTGAGACTTGGCCCCAGAAGAAGCCAGGCTTCCTGGAGTCAGAGGCAGAGGCCCAGCAAGCCCGAGGCCACCCCGGGACAGAGGCAGAGGCCCAGCAAGCCCGAGGCCACCCTGGGACAGAGGCGGAGGCTCAGAAAGGCCAAAGCCGCCCACGGCTGGAGCAGGAGACCCAGCAAGGCTGATGCCACCCCAGGCCGGAGCCAGGGACTGATCCGCAGTTCCAGCAAGACCAAGGATTTCCAGGACCCGAGCTGGAGCCCCAGCAAGGCCACCGCCCAGAGCAAAGCATGAGCTCAAGTTCCAGCAAGGTGGAGTCGGCCTGGGGACCAAGCCCAAGTCACAGCAAAACAATGACCCCCACGAGCCGGGGCCCCAGCCACACTGTGCTCTGAAGGGATGGCTGAGCCCTCGCCTCTGTGTGGAGGGGAGTGGCTGCACGCGCACATGGCTCCCAGCTCCTTCCAGAGCCATTAAAAACCTCAGCCAGCATCCTTTCGGTCCACGGCTAAGTTTATTACCCTTGTTCTCTTTGTTTGCAAAATTAAAAACTTCGAAAACCAGGCCCAAGTGGCCGCTCGAGTCCCTCCGTTCGTGAACACGGCGCGGCCCCTGCCAGGCTCCACGGCGCTGGGCCTGCGGGTGGCGTGAGGGGACGGCACCAGGCCGGGGCAGGGGTGCAGGCTCCAGGGCGCCGCCAGGGGCCATGGTCCCTGAGGTGCAATTCACATTAAGAGGGCTCAGGCTGGGGGCCAGGCTCAGAGAGGCTTTCCCTGGGGAAGACGGCCAGGACCGTGATGCTCTCAAGCCTGCCGAGAGGCCAGGACTCTCCTGGCCTCAGCCCGTGGGCTGCCGGCACCCTCCTCGCCTTCACTGGGGCCCTAGGGCCTGCTCTCCGGGCGGCGCGGGCAAGGTCCCGCTGAGAGGCCCCAGGCCTTCCCGCACGGGCGCCCTGGGAGTCAGAGGAAGAAGGCGATCCGGGAGGCCACGGTCTTGCAGCCGTTGGAGGAGAAGAGCTGCTCGTCCTCGGGGAAGAAGACGGTGCTGTCCAGCACGGCCTGGTCGACCTCATCCCGGGGCGCCAGGCCCAGCTGCGCCAGCTCGTTGTGCACACAGTGCCGGACGTGGTGCCGCTGAAGCGGGAGGAAGGGCACCATGGCGTCCAGGAGGCGTTCCTCCATGATGCCCGAGTGCCAGAAGCCATCTGCGGGGCAGGTGGAGGGAAGCCCTGCGCTGCACGCGGAGAAGCCGGGCGCCCCAAGTGGGGCGGGGCCTCTCAGCCGCCTCCTGGGCGAGGGACTCGGGGGGCTGTGAACGCACCCAAGGTCACAGAGCTGGGTGCACCAAAGCCTGGGATCGGAACTACCAGGCCAGGGGACAGGCATCAGGGAGAAGCTGGCCCCTGGGAGAACCTGGTCGCCAAAACAACCTGGCCCCTGGGAGAACCTGGCCCCCGGGAGAACCTGGCCCCTGGGAGAACCTGGCCCCAAGACAGCCTGGCCCCCGGGAGAACCTGGCCCCGGGTCTGTGAAGCCGCCCGGGCTGGGCTCCCGAGCCCGACTCACGGAGCGGGCTGTCCAGCACAGCGCGAGAGACGACGGGCTCCAGCTCCTGCAGGCGGATCTCCTCGCGGTCCCGGCGGCGGCGCCACGCCTCCAAGACCACCTGGTTGATCTGCTCGCCGCCAGTGTTGCTAAACCACAGGGGACCCAGGCTGAGACTCAGGCAAGGACAGCGTGGGGCGGGACTCGGCCCTCGCTCCCCATGCGCCACCTGACACCGCCTGGGAGCACAGCTCGGCGTCGAAAGAGCCAGACCCGCCGGACACCCCCGCAGCCCCTCGGGGCCTGCGTCCACAGCCGGGACCCTGTAATCCACCCACACGTGCCACGCACTCTAGACACTTCTGTGTCCTGGAACCGACCTCCCTCACAGAGCCTGAAGCAGAAGATGGCATGAGCATGGGCCCTGCTGTTCAGAAGAGGAGGCAGAAGCTCAGAGAGGTGAAGTGACCTGCCTGAGGGACACAGCCAGGACTCTGCGAGCTGGGACCCAAGGCCGACAATGCTGGTCCTGTGTTTCCCAGGCCTGCGTCCTCCTGGCCACAAAAGTGGGCCAACCCTGACCCGGCAGGGCTTCCACAAGTGGTGCGGATCAGAAACAGAGTCCAGGAAGGGTCTCGAAGGTGGCGGAGGAGCAGGTGGCGGGCGCAGTGGCTCACACCTGTAATCCCCGCACTTCGGGAGGCCGAGGTGGGAGGAGCGCTTGAACCCAGGAGCTGGACACCAGCCTGGGCAGCAGAGCAAGATCTTGTCACCACAGAAATAAAAATTAAAGCAAAACCCAGCCGGGCATGGTGGTGTGTGCCTGTAGTCCCAGCTACTTAGGAGGCTGAGCCGGAAGCGTCACCTGAGCCCGGGAGGAAGAGGCTGCAGTGAGCTGTGACTATGTCACCATACTCCAGCCTGGGTGACAGAGTGAGACCTGCCTGGTAACAAACAAAAAGCGGACAAACCAACCACCCTGAATGACAAGATCACCGGAGAGAGTGTGGCGGTCCTGGAAAGCCCAGCTGGCCCAGGGGGAGTCGTGTGCCTCTGGGAGCACAGGCCACGGCTGTAGGGCCGGACCTCTGAGGGATGTCCCCCCCGCTCCCCCGCAACGCCGGGCCCCACCTGATGAAGATGAAGATGGCTTTCCGATAGTTGGTCCCATACACGACCCAGGAGGAGCCCAGGAAGGGCCGCAAGACTTCCATCAGGCCGGGGGGCATCTTGTCCATCTCATCGAAGAGGAAGAGAGAGCGGCCACAGGCCGTGAGGTTCCCCTGGACCCAGCTCTTGAGGTCTTTCTGGGGAGAGACAGGAGTTGGAGGGGGCTGGAGAGATGCCTGCCCCCAGCCCCGGACTTCTTCCGAAGCTGAAAAACTAGCCTCCTTCCTGGGGAGACATGGCCTCCCAGAGAGTACCGACCCCTTAATGAGACTGATGGTGAAACTGGCCCAGAGAGGGGCAGAGACTTGCCTAAAATAACACAGCCTTGGCCCGGTGCAGTGGCTCACGCCTGTCATCCCAGCACTTTGGGAGGCCGAGGCAGGAGGATCACTTGAGCCCAGGAGTTCAAGACCAGCCTAGGCATCATGGTGAGGCCCAGTCTCCACAAAAAATAAAAAAATCAGCAAGGCATGGTGGTGCCTGCCTATAGTCACCGCTACTAGGGGGGCTGAGGAGGAAAGATCATCTAAGTCCAAGAGTTCAAGGCTGCGGTGAGCTGTGATAGCACCTCTGGACTCCAGCCTGGGTGACCCTGACTCAAAAATAAACACATCAGTCACACAGCCAGGCAGCAGCAGAACCAGGACTCAAACCCAGGTCTCCTGCTCCCTGTTCAGGGCTCTCCCGTGGGTTCCTGCTTGCTCTAAAAGGGAAAGGCTCAGCTGGCTCGGTGGCTCAGCCTGTCGTCCCAGCACTTTGGGAGGCCGAGGTGAGGGGACTGCCTGAGCCGGGGGTTCGAGACCAGAGCCCTCGCCTCTGCAATAAATAAAAGAAAATTAGCTGGGTGTGGTAGCACGTGCCTGTCGTTCCGGCTACTTGGAAGGCTGGGGTGGAAGGATCGCCCGAGCCCAGCAGGCCGATGCTGGGGTGGCTGTGAGCGTGCTGCTGCACTCCGGCCTGGGCGACGTGCGACTCAAAATACATACAACAAAAGGGAAAGGCTCCTTCCTGATCCCGGCACCTTCCCAGCAGAGCTGACAGCCGGGAAGGGGCCCATTCACCGAGCTCACTCTGAGCCGCAGACCGGGGCTTTCCAGGGGAAGACTACGCAGACTGCCAGGACAGGTGTCCCTCACGACCCTGGCCGGCGCCCGCGGTGGCCCTCGGGGTCGCAGAGCGAACCCGGGCCGGGGCCGGCGCCTTCCGGAGCTCGGCCAGGCCGTCCCGAGGGCTCCGCCGGCCGCGGGGCCTGGAGCGCGCGACCCGCCTGGCTCGGGACTCCGCCTCGGCGCGGCCCCGACGGCCTACCTTGTAGCGCTCCAGGCGGCCGGGGTGGGGGAAGTGGATGACCGGGGAGAAGTGGTGCACGTGGGGGCTGCGCAGGCCGCCGCGGAAGAGGTAGCGCGCCAGCAGGGCGCTGACGTAGGACTTGCCGGTGCCGGTCCAGCCGTGCAGGGAGAGGACCAGCGGCTTGGCGGGGGCCGGGTCCTGCACGAAGGCCCGCAGCGCCGGCACCACCAGCGCCTTGGCCAGGTGCTGGCCGGCCAGGTGCTGGGCCAGGTCGCACTCCAGACCTAGGGCGCGGGGGGACACGCGTCAGGGCGCGGGGCGCCGCGGCCCGGCGGCGGCGCGCGGCCGGAGCCGGCCGGACGCCGGCCCCGAGTCCGGCCGCGCGCTGGCGGCGCACGTGGCAAGGGTCCGCGCGTGGCGGCGAGCCGCCTTCGGCCCGACCCGGCTCGGCGGCGCCCCCGGCGGCCCTCCAGCCCGCGCTCGCCCTCCGCGCGCGCTGGCAGCCGGGCGGCCCCGGCCCGCCGCCCCCAAGCGGGCGCCTCCCGGGACGGCCCGTGCGCTCCGGGCCGCGCCGCTCCGAAGGCCTTGCCGGCGAAGCCCCTCGCGGCCCGGCGGGCCCGCCTGGCCCGACAGGCCCTGCCAGCCCGGAGCCCGCGGGCCCGCCCCGGCCCGGGGCTCCCCGGCCCTCACCCGGCAGGTCGGGCCGGAAGTCGCACTCGCAGAAGGCGCCGAAGTTGCAGCGCAGCGCGGCCAGGTCCCAGGCGGCGGCCGCGGCCGAGACCACCCCGAGCAGCCCGAGCAGCGAGCCCCAGGGCCGGCAGCCGCGCGTCGCCGCCGCCATCCGGCCGCCCGCGCCGGGCGTGGGGCCCCAACAGCCGCGCAGCCGCGAACTACAACTCCCGGCGTGCACCGCTCGCCGCGGCCGCGCCCACGGCCTACAACTCCCGACAGCCCTCGCACTCCCGAGGCCCGCCGCGTCGTCCGGCGGCAGGACGGGAAGGTGGCCTCCAGGGGGCGCCCGCGAAGCGTCCAATCCGGGGCGGCGGGCCGCGTTTCCAGGGCCACCGTCGCCAGGGGACCATCGTAGTAGCCGAAAGAACAAACACAGGATTATAACCACAAAGGGCGATGCGACAACACGGCAAAAACTTGGACGGAACCCCCTCCCTCGCGGAGCGCCTTCTCTGTGCTCTTTTTCGCTTTCATGTGGCAGAAGTGCCCCTCCTGACGGCTTTGGCGAGCACCTGCTCTGGGCCGCTGGTGTCAGGGGCCTCAGAGATCTTGTACCACAGCAGTTCCTGCCCGACAGAGGCATGGTGATATTTCCACGAGATACAGACACACAAAGTGTTTCCGCTCAGAGGGCAATCAATACAGGATCATTAGCCATAAAAAATGAAATCATGTCCCTAGCAGCAACATGGATGGAGCCGGCAATCATCACCCTAAGTGAACTCAGAAACAGAAAACCAGACACCGCAGGCTCTCACTCCTTGTGGGAGCCAAGTGGCCCCAAAGATGGAAACAATGGACACTGGGAACACCGATGAGGGGGTAGGTGGGCTAGGGTTTGGAGATTACCTATGGGGTACGGTGTTCCCCATCTGGGGAGTGGGCCATCTGAGACCCAGTCCCCACCGCTGCACAACGTGTCCACGTTACAAACATGCACATGTACCCCCCGAATCTAAAATTAAAAAGGCAAGAAATCAGAAAAGAAACGGTCGACATTCTGTGAAGCAGGGCTCTCCCTTACCTAGCAGCAAGGATTTGCTAAGTGCTCAACATCAGTCCTAGGGATCTGTTGTCCCCATATCACTAAGGAGGAATTTGGGACCAAAGAAGTGAAGTCTCTTAGCCAAGGCCACCCAGCTGGTAAGCTACAGAGCCAAACCCAAGCCTGGCTCTTGCCACAGATCTAATGCACTATGTTATGTTACCAGACTCTCTGTATCTTTTTTTTTTTTGAGTTGGAATCTCACTGTCACCTAGGCTGGAGTGCAGTGGCACTCTGCTCACAGCCACCGCAGCCTTGACCTGCTGAGCTCAGGCCATCCTTCTGCCTCAGCTTTCCAAGTAGCTGGAACTACAGGCACACACCACCACACCTGGCTAATTTTTGGATTTACGGTAGAGATGAGGTCTCACCAAGTTGCCCAGGCTGGTCTCAACCTGTGAACTCAGGCAATCCCCTCACCTCGGTATCAGACTCTCTTTGTCAAAGAACTTCAGACATTTCAGATTCTGTGATCAGGCTGCCTGCCTCCAGCCTGGCCTGGAATCATGTTGCTCTGCACTGCCTCCCCCCCACACCCCTGGAGCAAGGGAGCCCAGACAAGGGACTTCGCGGCTCACCTCAGAGTCCCTGCCCCCCGCCCCAACACACACACACCACACACACACACACCCCGAGACTTCTGGGACCACATTTCAATGCCTGCAAGGAAAGTGGTGGTTTTAGCCAGGTGCGGTGGCTCACGCCTGCAATCCCAGCACTTTGGGAGGTGGAGGCGAGAGGACTGTTCTGAGCCTGGGGGGTCGAGACTGCTGAGAGCCATGACTGCCAGCGCCCTCCGGCCTGGGTGACAGAGTGAGACTGCAACTCAAGAAATAAATAAAATAAGAAGTATTTGTTGAATGAGGCTTTCACTTTCACCCGAGAAAAGGTGCTTCCTTCTACCCCAGGACCCCCTGAGAGACACAAGAAAGAGTCATAAAAGTTTATTATACGAAAGAAAGAACACAGCTTCTGTACATCTATTTACAGAACAGACGGACTTATTTACAGCCAGATGGAGGCCTTGGTGTGGGGGGGAGTGAGGAGACTCCTGTGGCTGGAAACAGGGACCCTCGCCGGAAGGGGAGCGGCAGCAGCTGGTGGGGGAACAGGGGTCCCTGTTCTTGGCGAGCGTGGAGCAGTGGGTGGGAGCCTAGAGTTCACGCAGGACCCTGGGGTGCCAGGGAGATCCTGGCGTTGAA
Organism: Cephalopachus bancanus; assembly: GCA_027257055.1. Lineage (NCBI taxonomy): Eukaryota > Metazoa > Chordata > Mammalia > Primates > Tarsiidae > Cephalopachus > Cephalopachus bancanus. The sequence goes on from JAPVLO010000833.1 coordinate 378,975, forward strand.
CCCAGCACATTCTCGGGCTGATCACAGTGTCCCTGGGGTGCTCTGGGGCAAGGTCTGATCCTCGGCCCCAAGGCTGTCTGCAGCTGCAGAGGGGAAGGTCCCTGAGGTCACAGCTCGCTGGAGCGCACAGCAGGCTCCAGCTTGTGGGACAGGGCCGTGAGGACCTTGTCGAACTTCTCGTAACGCCGGGCCTGGCTGCTGCTGGCGCCCTGGCTGCCCCAGAGGAGGCGCATCTGGAACTCCGTGCTGAACACCTCCAGGAGCTCTGGCCGAGCCTGGAACCCTGAGGGGAGGGGACACAGGCAGGGACCACTATGTGGCAGGCGAGCTGGGACTCCCAGCCGGAGGTGCAGCACCCTTCAGGGCCCCGCTCATAGGGACGCCCCCCCGAGCCCCACCACGGATGCAGTGAGGTTTGTGAATGAACATGACCGTGGAGTTTAACACCTTTGTCCTGCTGTTTGCAGCATACGATTTTTCAGCGACTAGGACATGAAATTTCAATGCTAACTTTTTGAAGATCTTGAGTGGTTTTTCTTTTCATGTTTTTGTATTCTGTGAATCTCAGTGGTTTCTTTTTCTTTTCTTTCTTTTTGGATTGGGACGGTTTCAGTTTGTCCCCCAGGCTGGAGCGCAGTGGCACGATCGTGGCTCACTGCAGCCTCGACCTCCTGGGCTTGGGTAACCTCCTGCCTCAGCCTCCCAAGGGGCTGGAACTACAGGCACACGCCGCCACAGCCCACTAATTCTTTTGACTTTTTGCAGTGATGAGGTCTCGCTCTGTGGCCCAGGCTGGCCTTGGACTCCTGGGCCCAGACGCTCCTTCTGCCTCGGCCTCCCAAAGTGCCAGGATGATGGCATAAGCCACCGCACCTGGGCACGTTCCACATTTCTGTCTAAGAAACGTAGATACATGCCGTAAGTAAATGCCGAAAAAGAAAAAGGTGGGAAAGACACACCAGAGCGTTCACAGCATTTGTCTCTGGGTAATCGTACATAACTCTTTTGCCTTGTTTTTGCTCAGCTGTAATTTCCAACTTGTGAATTACCAGGACTGAAACCGTGTCAAAAGCAGCAAGAGGGACTGGAGCCACTCTCCCTCGGCTCCTCTCAAGAGAGGGTGTCCGCCTTTCGACCAGACTGCGCTCCCTGGAGACTGGGCAGGCCTGCCCTGGTCCCAGGGCCCCAGGCTGAGCACCGTGCAAACAAACAGCCTCGCAAAGCAGCCCTGTAGGCCGCCCACTTCACAGATGAGCACACCGAGCTCAGCCAAGCTAAGTGTCGCTGCTAAGCTGCTCTTTGAATCATCTCTGATTACAATTTGCCTGTTGAACTCTGAGTGTGGGAAGAAAGAGGAGAAGACGGAGACAGGGCAGGGCGGGGGAGGGAGAAACGTGACCGGACACTTGGAGGCGAGGGGAGCAGCGGCCAGGCGGAGGGAGGCCCGGCACGCAGGACCCCAGACGCCGGTGCCACCCACCTTGCAGCTTGACCTCTGCGTTGGTGTGGTACAGGCCTCCGTGGTGTGCCACCGTGCGGGCGGCCTCCAGGTGGGCCAGCACCACCTCCACGCCGTGCTCCGTGCTGCCCCAGGGCTCGGGGCCCTCGGGCGGGGCCGAGTCGCACTCCAGCAGCGTGATGAGCGGCAGCACGTGGGGAAACGTGGTGTTGCTCAGCGGCGGGCCTTCTGCGGGAGGGACACAGCAGGCGCTCGGACACCCCGGACCCGTCGCCATCCCGGAAGCCGGGGGCCGGGTGGGGGCTCCCCAGGGTCCCAGAGAGCCCGAGGGCTCCTGACTCCCGGGAGGAACTCTTCCTTTTTAATTCCCGCGGCTGAGCCCGCTGCAGCCCTGGCCCAGACCCGCGGGCTCGTGCTGGCCCTGCACGGGCTCCCACGCTGCCAGGTGTGCACAGTGAGCTCAGCCTGCACGGGGCTCAGCCAAGCTCTCACCGCCGTCCACACCGGTGAGCCTTTGCTGGTGCAGAGAGGGTTGGAACCTGTCCCAGGTCACACAGTAGGGCGGTGAGGTACCTTTGCCCTCATTGAGGCTCTTCAGAAAAGGCTTGAGTTTCTTCTCGTACAGGATGGCACCCTCGGTGTGTCGCTGCCGCAGGGTCACCCATGTCTGCTCCAGCCGGGAAATCTGGGGAGACCAGACTGTGAGAGACCAGCCGGGGACGGGGCCAGCAGGGGCCGTTGGATGCAGGCATCCCCGAAGGGACACCCAGATGTGGGATGGTAATTATTATCATGGCCATCACTCATGCGCCAGGGACAGTGCTGACGGCTTTTTGTGTCTCCCGAGAAGCCCTTGCAACGACCCATCTTACAGATGAGGGCGCTAAGGCTCAGAGAGGGGAATGACTTGCCTGAGGTTATTCCGAAAATGAGTGGCACTGCCTCTGCGACCTTGTTGTTCCCAAGTATTAGTTGGGCTCAGCTCTAAAGTCAGCCAGGCTGGGGTTGAATCCTAATTCTTTCACCCTCCGCCTGTGTGGCCTTAGGCAAGTACCGCTTTGTGTCAAAGACCCCACTTGTAAACCAATAAAGGCATGAGATTGTACTGAAGCCTGGCCTATGGCACCTGGGCAACATAGCAGTAAGTGCTCACTGAACGACAGCCATCTTATTCTTTTTTTTGAGTCAGGGGCTCACTTGGTTGTCCATGCTGGAGGACAGCAGTATGATCACCGCTCATTGCCGTCTCGACGTCTTGGGCTCAGGCAATCCGCCCGATTCAGCCTCCCAAGTAGCTGAGACTACAGGCACACGTCACCACACCTGGCTAACTTTTTTATTATTTGTAGAGACAAGGTCTTGCTATGTTGCCCAGGCTTGTCTTGAACTCCTGGGCTCGAGCAATCTCCCGCCTTGGCCTCCCAAAGTGCTGGGATTACAGGCGTGAGCCACCTTGTTGGGCCCGTTTTATTCTTATTCTTTACACTCATATAATGATAATACTCCTCATTCATTTTACAAGTTCAGAAGGCCCAAAAAAGGGGAAGAATGTGGGGTTGGCCTGCACTTGCAAAACTCAGTTCTCCGGGTTACTGTCTCACCAATGCTGCCTGGAAACACACAAAGGTCTGACTGACAGCCATTCCCAAGAACCGTGGGGCTCTTCCAGACAGTCCAGCGGACGGACGCCCGGCTCTAGGCGGGCCCCTCAGTACCTGGGCCATGTCCAGGGCACCCATGACGGCTGCGAAGCTAAACATGTTGCCCATGGTCCCCCGCAGCTCGGCCGCCAGCTGGATGGTCTTGTGCAGCAGCGCCGCCCGCTCCTCGGCAGAGCCCGTGCAGCCCAGGATATCCACGGCCAGCATGATGGACATGGTGTGGAACCTGTCGGAGAGGCAGGGTCAGAGGGGCCGGGGCCGGCGGCAGAAGCGCAGTGAGCCTGTGATGCGTCAGTGAGGCAAGGGGGCGCGGCCAAAGTGATGGAAGGCAAGGCTAAAGGCTCCTGATTGGACAGTATGTGCCGGGGGCGGGGCCGAGCTGGGGGAGGGACGGAGGCCAGAGACGCGGAGAGCCTGTAATGCGGCAAGGGGGCGCGGCCAGGGTGATGGACGGCAAGGCTAGTGACTTCTGATTGGACAGTATGTGCCGGAGGCGGGGCCCAGCTCGCGGGGAGGGGCGGAGGGCGAGCCACAGTGAGAGCCTGTAATAATACTTCAGTGAGAGAAGGGGACGCGGCCAGAGTGAAGCACGGCAAGGCTTCTGATTGGTCAGTATGTGAAGGGGCGGGGCCTGAACGCGGGCTGAAGGGCTTGTGACTGATCGGCGGAATTCGTCACGCAGAGCTGTTTCGAGAATGAACGGAAAGAGGCCAAGGCTGGAGGGCGGGGCCGAGCCTGTGGACCAGGTAACGATTGGCGCAGGGGACGCAAAAGGAAGGCGAATGCGGAGATGGAGGACTGTCTTTGGGAAATCAGGCTTGCCGATAGCGGACACCGAGAGGGTGCGATTGGTCGATGGCACGGGAGGCGTGGCCAGAGCCCTGGGAGGAGGGCCGCGAGGCCGTGACTGGCCAGCCAGCCGGGCCCGCGGGGAGCGAGGGAGGCACGGAGTCCCCTGCGAGTCCCCGAGTGCCGCGCTCGCCTCACCGTTCCAGCAGGTCTAGTCGTAGCTGCCGGCCATGGGGGAGGGTGAGCAGCTCCATGCCCCAGCGGACTCCCATCAGGGTCTGCATCTCCTTGGTAACGCCCAGTATCCTAGCAACCTGCAAAGACACCCAGAGGGCTGATTAATTTCCTGCCAGGGCTGGCCTGAGCCATCTGCGAGTCAAGAGAACTTTATTCAAAGGGGTTGCCTGGCTGAGAGGCCGGGTTTGAATCCCAGCTCCACCGCTAACCCTCTGACATGGAGCAAGTGATTCTGAGTGAGCCTCAGTGCCCGCGTCTGGGAAATGGGGGATAAATGGGAAAATGCCCAGAGGTACCTGGAATATTCAATATTCAGTTAAGATCAAGGACTAGGACACCTTTATTCCAGAGGGAAAGCCTGAAGCCCAAGGAGGGAATGGGCTTGCCCAAGGTCACACACTTGCCAAGAACCCGGGTTCCTCCCTCCCGCCCAGCACTTTACATGGAGCAACATCTCTGCTTTGTCTCTTTTCTTGCTTCCTGAGCTCTGAGAGCAGTGCAGCCCTGTAATCAATTCCTCCCAAACTGTAAAGGAAGAGAGACACGGGGAGAACCGAGCTCTTCGATGGTCAAAGACTCAAAGCAAAGGTCCAGGTGTTGACAAGGTAGGGGTCAATGAAGCGGTTTATTGCCCGTTTGTCCACTAGGGGGCGTGGGGGCGGACAATCGAGCCTCTCCCAGTCCCTGGACCAGCCGGCGGACTTTCACCAGGCTCACTCGGGAGGTGTCCCCAAGGGTCTCCCATTTCCAGTGCCAAACTGACATCTGGAGGAAGCAAGGAATCCTAGTTTCTGCTTGCTTTTTTTGACTCGGGGTCTCACCCTGTCGCCTAGGCTGGAGAGCAGTGGCACAATCTGGGCTCACCACAACCTCCAGCTCCTGGGCTCAGGTGGTCCTTCCACCTCAGCCTCTCGTGGGACTGCAGGTGCACATCACTGGCTCACTAAAATACATTTTTTTTGTAGAGATGAGGTCTTACTGTGTTGCCCACGCTAGTCTCGAACTCCTGGGTTCAAGCAATCCTCCCACCTTGGCCTCCCAAGGTGCTGGGATTACAGGCATGCGCTACCATGCCCGGCTTGATTTTCTAAAAGGAGGAAATGGAGGCCCGGAGAGACAAAACGACCAGCCCAGAGTCGCAGAGCAGATAAAGGACAGCCATGGAGCCAGAATCCAGGCCCACTCGCTCTCCCTGGGGAGTTTGGGAACCAGCCTTTCACTCTCACCACCCGACCCCTGTCCCAAAGCCAGAGAACAGATGTGCTGCCCTACCACCTTGCACACCCAGCACCTACCAGGCAGTCCACCTTGGTGACATGCCGGGCCAGCGTCCGGGCGTCCACCTCGGTCAGCAGCTCCTTGACCTTGCGCAGAAGGCCTACCTCCAGCGGCCGGTTATCCTTGGGGATCAGCAGTGACTGGAAGGTGGCTGGGTGGAAGGACGAGGTGGCCTCCACGACGGGGACCGTGAAGGCCTGGCCCCCGTCTCCCTCGGGGGCCCCATTTTCTGACAGTTCCTTGAGCTTCTCTGTACAGCTCTTGGTCTGCCTACTGGAAGCCTCAGCCGCCGCCCACTCTCGGCTGCCGCGGACGGGAGGCTGCAGCTGGCAGTAATGGCCGGAGTCCGGGTCGCTGTAGCTGCTGAGTGATGGTGATGGGGAGGCCTTGCAGAGGGTGTGGGAGGGGCTGGCATGGGGGACTTTGTCCGACTCCCCAGGGGGCTTCGGGGCACTTCCGGAACACAGCTGGGGCTCGCTGGAACGGCAGGCACCAGGGGAGGCAGGCAGTGCTGGGGCAGAGGGAGCTGCAGGGGTGGCGTGGACACGAGTCACTGCAGAGAGGCACAGAGAGAGAGGTCTAGGTCCTGCAGTTCCCACCAGGGCAAGGCTCCCTCCAGCCTGGGCAACACAGCGAGACCCCTTCTCTACACAGTATCAAAAAATAAGCCAGGTGTGGTAGCACACGCCTGTAGTCCCTGCTATTCCAGAGGCTGAGGCGGAAGGATCGCCTGAGCCCAGGAGGTTGAGGCTACGGTGAGCCATGATCGTGCCACTGCACGCCAGCTTGGGCAACGGAGTGAGTGAAACTGTCTCTTTTTGTTTGTTTGCTTGTCTGGTTTGTTTTGTTTTGAGCTGGAGTATCACTCTGTCACACAGGCTGGCGTGCAGTGGCATGCTCACAGCTACCACAGTCTTGACCTGCTGGACTCAGGTGATCCTTCCATCTCAGCCTTCCAAATAGCCAGAAATACACCACCATGCCTGGCTAATTTTTAAAATTTTATTGTAGTGACAAGATCTCACCAAGTTGCCCAGGGTGGTCTCGAGCCCTGGGCTCAGGCCATCCTCTCGCCTCAGCTTCCCAAAGTGCTGGGATTGCAGACGTGAGCCACCACACCCTGCCTGACTCTGTCTGTTAAAAAAAAAACCAGAAGTGATATTTATTGAGCTCTTACTCAATGCAAGCTCCTTTTTTGCACATTAGTCCATTTTCCCTGCCAGCATTCTGGGAAGCGAGTGCTTTTATGGTCCTCATTTTACTGAGGAAACTGAAGTTTATAGAGGTAAACTGACTCACCCGGGGTCGCCCCGCCAGCAGGTAGGACGGCTGGGATTTGCATCTTGACTTCTGGGCTGCTTTACTATCACACACTGCTCAGAAATTGTCCAGTAAACCATTTCTGGCAAGGAATTTTCACTTTTATGCTCAGGGGTGTTGCTCTGAAGGCAAGTCTGTAGTTACGACAGAGTTGGCAGCTCTGTGTTTAGGGAAGGGTTTGTGACCTCTCAGGGACTGCCACCCCCATGGCACTTTGCCTGCTCTGCATACAGTACAGCCTGCTGAAATACTGTTTTTTCCCCCTAGAAATGAGCTAGTGGCATATTTCTACCATAGAAACTTTCTTTATCTTTAAAAGAAAGCACAGTGCTCTCTGCTTTCCACTCAGTTTTGCTGTGAACCTAAAACTGCTCTAAGAAATAAAGCCTATTAATGAAAGAAAAAAAAAAAAGCCAGGTGTGGTGGCTCATGCCTGTAATCCCAGCACTTTGGGAGGCTGAGGCAGGAGGATCACTTGACCCCAGGAGTTCGAGATCAGTCTGGGCAACATAGTGAGACTTTGTCTCTATAAAAAAATGAAAAAAATTGACCAGGCACAGTGGCTCAGACTATAATGGCAGCACTTTGGGAGGCTGAGGCAAGAGGATTGCCTGAGCCCAGGGGTTCAAGCCAGCCTGGGCAACTTGGTGAGACCTCAACTCTACTATAAATCACAAAAACTAGCCGGGCGTGGTGGCGCACACCGGTAGTTCCAGTTACTTGGAAAGCTGAGGTGGAAGGTTGAGGCTGCAGTGGCCGTGAGCATGCCATTGCACTCCAGCCTAGGCGACAAGGGTGAGACTCTGACTCAAAAAAAGAGAGAAAAAAGAAAAAATTAGCTGGGAATGCTGGTGCATGCCTCTGGTCCCAGCTATTTGGGAGGCTGAGGCAGGAGGAGGCTTGAGCCTCGGAGGTGGAGGTTATGGTGAGCTGTAAGCCATGCCACTAAACTCCAGCCTGGGTGACAGAGTCAGACACCAATTCAAAAAAAAGAAAGAAAGGAAAAAGAAAAGGAACAAAGCAGAATGGCCTGACTTGAGCTGGCCACTAGGAAGCAGGGATGCCTTCAGTCACATGAATCCCCGCCAAGGCAGGGCACTGCGGAGCAGCCAGGAGAGGCGGCAGCCGGCCGGAGGGTGGGGTGCTGTGTGACTGCCCGCGGGCACTTCCGCAGCCCTGAGTCCCGGCCCCCCCACCTCCTCGACTCTGGAGGACACCCTGGGACCTGCTTCTCGCACAATGCCTGGCACCCTGCGGGGGCTCACGAGGCTGGTGTGAACGGACAGGCCACGGAGCTATCCTTCGTGTCGACACCCGTGGTTCCACCAGCAGAGTCTCATGTCAGTCCTGGCAGACGTTACTCTCAGAAAAGAGGCGGAAGGCTGGGTGCGGTGGCTCACGCCTACAATCCAACACTTTGAGAGGCCAAGGTAGGAGGATCCTTCAGCCCAGGATCCAAGACCAGTCTGAGCAACACAGCGAGATCCCATCTCTACAAAATATTTTTTTTAATTGGCTGGGCACGATGGCGCTGCACGTCTGTCGTCCCAGCTACTCAGGAAGCTGAGGCAGAAAGACAGCTTGAGCCAGGAGGCCGAGGCTGCCGTAGCCGCGACTGTGTCACTGCGCTCCGGCCTGGGCGACCGAGTGAGACCCCCAACTCAAAAAAAAAGGCAGAAGCACACACCACCACACGAGGGCCACAGAAATCACCACCCCTCCTGCCCCACACCTCCAGGGCCGTACCAGTGCTGTAGGCAGGGGAGCTGGGGCTCTCGGAGATGGGCGACATGGGCGAGTGCAGGTCTGGGATCTGGTCCATGCTGAGGGCGCAGCTGCGGATGGCGTCCCGGGCGCGGGGCAGGGACGTGCTGTGGAGCAGGGAGCCTGGCGTCAGGGGCCTCAGCCTGCCTGAGACCCCGGCTCGGCCCCTGGAGCTCCAGAGGCAGGAGAGGCTTGGAGTCTGTCGAGCCTAGCCTCCCAACCGACAGGTGCAAAAACGGAGGCCCAGGGGAGGACGCGGGCGAGGGCTCACAGCCAGTCAGGAGCAGAGACGGGCACCTGGACTGCAACGCCCAGCCAGCTGGGGTCTGCCTTTGCCCACCTGGCTTCCAGTCACACCCCACACGTCATCCTGCCCTCTCTCCATCCCTACCTGCATTCCCCTCCCACACAGCCTCGTTCAGCCCAAGAGGACAAGGCTTCTCAGGCTCCTGTGTCTCCCCTGTCCCCAGGAGGAGGACGGGAAGCAGGTACTGGCCAGAACCCCACTAGCCCACAGATACCTTTGTGGAAGTTAGTCAATTGCATCCGTTCTCTGGGCAGACACGATGTATCCTCTGCTCAGAGAAGCAGAGGGCAGGACGGATTTTAGTTTACCACTCTCCACTGCACCAGAAGCCCTGTGCAGTCCACAATCTGTGCAACAGTTCCCTTCCCTGGAGCCTTTCTCCCAACTTGGAGTATTATCGGGGAGAGGGGCTAGCAGGAAGGGTGGGGAGCCTCAGGAAGCTAGGCCCACCATCCTGACCCCTCCTCACTGCTCCCAGAGGATGCTCAGGTGCCTCTGGCACCCATTGTCCTTGGATCCTAGCCCATGATGTTTACAGTCCAAGTGGCGGCTACCCTCAGGGTCTCCATCCATCAATTCCTTGGCTGGAAGCACCCAACCCAGGCCCAGGGGGTTTCGGCGATGGGGGCCCAGCCAAACACAGGGGGCACAAGCCGGCAGGTGTCTTTGCCAATAGCCGGGGAAGCCACAGGAATAAGGAGACCAGGCACTGGAGTCCACGGGCTTGAATCTTGAACTTACCGCTCCAGCACACAGCTCCCCTGAAGCCTCTTTCCCCACCTACGCACGTGGGGTCTGGGCAGGACCCACCTCCCAGGGCAAGTGGGAGTCTCTGAGCTTGGGCGCCAGCATGCTGGGCGGGAGGCCAGGCAGGGCAGGACCTTGAGACCCACTGGCTGCAGGGTTTCTGAGGTCCAGGGACAGGCCGTAGCCCCAGGGGCACCCAGGTGTCCTCAAAACGTCTCGAGAACATTCCATCCCCTGCGAAGCCCTCTGCTCCGATGCCTGCCCTGGCCCGGAAGGGCGGGCTGAGGGGCGGCATTGGGCGGCAGTGACCAGGCCGTCTCTGGCTCAGGACAGGCCCGGGCGCCCCCTGAGCCGGGGAGGCTCCCGAGCGGGGCCTTTCGGGGGCAGGAGCGCGGAGGTGAGCGGGGAGGCGGACAGGGCCCGGGGCGCACAGCCAGCAAGTGGCGGAGCGGGCCCTGCCGCCCGGGGCTGCCTCCCCGCCAACCCTGCCTCCGGACGCCCGCCCAGCACGGCCCGCCCCCCGCCCCGCGCACTGAGCCGTCCCGGCCGGCCCCCCAGCCCGCCCCGGCCGCGCGCCCGGCCAACCTGGCGGGGCAGCTGTCGCCGCGGGCGGCCCTGTCGGCGGCGAGCCCGTCGGCCACGGTGACGCTGCGCCGCTTCGCGTGGCCGCCCCTGGGGCCCGAGGCGCCCAGGCCGTAGCTGGCCTCCAGGTAGCGCAGCGGGAAGGTGCGGTTGACCGGGCAGTAGATGACCGCGCCGCTCTGCGCCGACACGGCCTTGCGGCTGCCCACGTGGTAGCGCACCAGCGCCGGCACGTGGTCGAAGCTCTCCTGCTCGAACAGGTACTGCAGCTGCGAGTAGCTCTCGCCGGCGCGCACCAGCACCTTGTTGATCTTGAAGTGCAGCGCCTGGTTGCGCCAGCGGCACGTGAGCACGTAGTCGCCCAGGCTGGTGAGCGAGTCGCGGATGAGGAAGTCGCCGTTGCGCTGCACCAGCGTCTCCGAGACCTGCGGAGGCGGAGGCGGAGGCTGCGGGCGGCGGCGGCGCGGGCGGGGCGGGCGGGGCTGCCGGCGCCGGGGCCTCGGCGGGCGGCCGGGACGCCGGGCCCGTTCGGAGCGGCGCCGGGCTGGGGGCACAGAGGCTCGGGCGTGGGAGACGTGGCCTCGGGAAGGGGCCGGGCGCGGGCGCTTCGGGAGGCGGAGGCGGGAGGGTGGAGGCCAGCCCGGGCAGCACAGCAAGCTCTCGCCTCTCCGAAAACGAAGCCGTGAGCTGGGCCTGGTGGCGCTCGCCCGTCGCTCAGCGACTTGGGAGGCTGAGGCAGAGGGATCGCCTGAGCCCAGGAGGTCAAGGCTGTGGCGAGCCTTGATTGCGCCACCGTGTTCCAATCTGGGCAGCAGGGTCTGTTGAGTTGGGGGACCCCAACTCAAATTTTAAAAAGAAAGCTTTAAAAAAGAATCCTGGGAGGGAAGTCACAGCGGTCCAGGGTCTGGAGAGGCGGGGTCACTGGCCTGAGACCCCAGCCTCAGGCCCACTCCTCCGGGTGCTCGCGGAGCGGAGTGAATTCCCAACCCTCGGCCCTCCAGCCCCGCAGCGCTCCCACATGTCCTGGGCCCTCGCACCCTCAGCTGCCTTCTTGTCCTGGAGCACCCTTCCTGCCCTGCCCGCCTGGTGAACTCCTATGCGTCGCACAAGGCCTTCCTGCCCAGCGCCTCCGCCTCAGGGCTCGTCCGCATTCATGCTGGCCTCCACTTCTTCACTAGACTCTGCCTGCTTGCCTGCCCCCCCTGAGCCACCAGCCCTCAAGGGACACCACCACGTCACCTGTCTCCACATCCTTGGTGCCCAGCACAGGTCCTGGCAGATCTGGTGCTGGGCGTGGATGAGAGTGTAAGTGAATGGAGACGCAGGTGACCTGTCAGCCCAAGTCTGCATTAAGTAAAGGCACTTCCGCCCAGAAGCAGCTTTGCCAAAGCTGAGTAGCCCAGGCCAGGTACAGTGGCTCACTTTGGGAGGCCGAGGTGGGAGGATCACTGGAGCCAGGAGTTTAAGACCAGCCTGGGCAACGTAACAAAATCCTGTCTCTACAAAAAAAGAACAAATGAGCCAGGTGTGGTGGCACCTGCCTCCAGTCCCAGCTACTGGGAAGGCTGAGGCAGGTGGATCACTTGAGCCCAGGAGTTCGAGGCTGCCGTGGGCTACGGCCGCACCCCTGCACTCCAGCCTGGGCGACACAGCAAGAACCTGTCTCTCTCTAAAAAATAAAAAAATAAATAAATAATTGGCCAGGCACGGTGGCTCACACCTGCAATCCCAGCACTTTGGGAGGCCAAGGCAGGAAGCCCCCTTGAGCCAAGGAGGTCAAGGCCAGCCTGGGTGGCTGACTGAGACCGCGTCTCTGCCCAAAAAAAAAGAGAGTAGTTCGAAGGTCGATATGAACCAAACACTAGAGGCAGACACACAGGCCAGAAACAACAGCAGTAATAATAATAGCAACAAAGGACGCCATTCGTTGAGCTCGCTGGTGTCGGGCGTGTGCAGCGCTCTACCTGCACGCTTCCGTTTCCCTTTCACCACCACCCCGTGAGGTTGGCGTTACCGTTATGCTCCGCTTCACAGACGGGGAGGTGAGGCCCCGCGGGATGACGGCACCTGCTCAAGGTCGCACAGCCAGTGCACGACAGAGCCAGGCTCCAGCCCAGGCCGCTCTGGCCGAGCCTGCCGAGCCAGGGTCGGGGCCGGGCCGGGCGGGCCGGGCGGTGGGGGAGAGGGACCGGGGCGAGGCCCGGCTCGGGCCCACTCACTTCTCGGGGGATGCGGCCGTGGTACCAGGCATGGCTGCGGAGGTCCGTGCTGCTGAGCTTGAGCTCCTCCTCCAGCTCCTTGTGCAGCTTCTCTGGCGACGAGTCCAAGATGTACTTCTCCTTGGAGAACTGGGGGACACAGAAGGAGTGGGTTCGAGTTCACGGCGCCCTGCCGCCTTCGCTCCCGACTCCACCCCGCCCCGGGTGAACCCCTCCATGCCGGACCTCGGGGGACACCAGCGCACACCAACGCACCCGGTCCTTACCCGTGGGTAAGCAGCAAAGAAACGTCAACTAATCCCACCAAGCAATGCCTGCTGCCCTCCAGGCCCTGCGCTCTGTGCCTGGGGGGGGTGCCGCACAGACCCAGCTGTGTCCTCCAGGAAGCCCCTGGGCGGAGGACAGCGGCAAAAGCCGCAGAGGCTCTGAGCAGACTGCGGTCAGCACCACAGTCCCGGACAGCGGCAAAGAGGAGGAGACTAGTGTGGGTGAGGTGGAGGGGTCAGGGAAGCCTTCCTGGAGGGGACGGCGGCACCGTAACACTCATTGTGCTCCGGGGACCCCACGCTGATCTTGCAGTGAGGGCAGAGAGCATTTCTACAGGTGAATCCAGGAGGCGAGGCAGCGGGTACTGAAGGCAAAGGCACGAACAAAACCGTACAGCCACTGGCAGGGCGCCGGGGCTCACGCCTGTAATCCCAGCACTCGGGAGGCCGAGGCGGGAGGACTGCTTGAGCCCAGGGGTTCGAGACCAGCTCGGGCAGCGCAGTGAGACAAACTCGTCTCAAGAAGAGCGTGGAAAGGAAGGAAGAAGGGAAGGGAGCGGGGGAGGCAGCCGCAGGGCCGAATGGACAAGGACGCACCCGGGAGGCTGGGCTGTCCGGCGTGGGGGGAGGGCACCGTCAGGCGACACAGCAGCCCCCACGCGGGCGGCTGCGTGGCCTCGACAGCTCCCGCGGCCCTTCCTCGCCGCAGTCCCGAGCCACCCCTGCCAGACCGGAAACCGCAGCCCGGAGGGAAGCCCACGTCACGGCCGAGACGGCGCCCAGCCCTGCGCCCTCCCGCCCGCGGGGAGAGTCCTGGCGGCCCTGGGGCCGGGGGCGAGCTCAGTGCCCGCGCGCCCCAGCGCGGAGCCCAGCCGCGTGCTGGCTGTGCTGCGAGGCTCTCCGGCCACGGCTTCTTCCTCTGCAAAGCGGGGGCCGCGACAGGACTGGCGCCCCTTCTGCCAGGAGCGGGCGCGCTCCAGAGCCCTGCAGCCGGCACACACGCTCTCGTCGCGGCGAGGGCACCGGACGGCCCTTCCTCCCCTCGCCCCAAGATGGCCACTCAGAGGCGACCCCGGAGCCGGCGCGAGGGCGGGACCGGCGGGGGCGCGGGAAAGGGCCTGGCTGCGTCCCAGGGGAGCCTCTCCCTGCGGCCCCTGTTGCCCAGAGTCGGAGGGTCCTCCGGCCCACCCCCTGCCTCAGTCTACCCCAATCCACAATGCTCTCAAGACATTCCCAGCTCCAGAGCTATCTGAGCCTCTGACTGCAGTCAATCCACACTACGCCCCTCTCTGGTCCTGTGCTGGGGCCAGGGTCCCAAGGTGGCCAGGAGGATGGCCTCTGCCCAGGGAAGCCCATGCGGACAGCCGCCCTCAGGTGGGCTGGGCAGGGCCCTGCGGGCAGAGCCAGGGCCACGTGGAGGGAGACGGGTGAGGGCTTCCAGGGGGCTGCGGGGCCGCCGCGGGCGGGCCTCGGCCAGGAGGCCGCAGCGGAGCCCGAGGGTCCTCAGGTGTGGGCAGGCTGAGTGGCCTAGGGCTTCCAGGCAGAGGCGGGCCGGGGCGGGGCGTGGGGAGGGGCTGGGGGAGGGGTGCTAGGGGCACTGACCATGTGGGGGAAGAGGGGGGCGGCGGCGACAGGACTCGCGGCCGAGGTTCTGGGAGGACAGCGGGCTCTGCGTGGGAAGGCCAGGGCAGCCGCGGGCTCTGCGGAGCCCGCGGGCTCTGGGGACAGACGGGCGAGTGGGAAGCTGCACAGGCGCCGGGCGAGGCGGGCCGGGGTGGACGCCACGCGGGGCAGAGGCCCGGCCGGGCTGACCCCTGTGCCGCTCCAAGGGCCCCTGTTCTCGGGCCCTGGCCTCTCTCGCTCTGCAGGGCTCCCCGGCCCAGGCCTCCCCGTCATGGGAGACCAGACCCTGGGGCGGAGAGCGGGCGCCGCGGAGAAACGGGAGCGCGCACCGGCCCCAGCCTGCTCCCGGGCAGAGAGCCCGCCGGCCGGAGCCAGGGGCCGCGGGGCGCGGCGCGGGAGGCGCGGAGGTGCGCGCCCAGGACCGGCCCGCGCGGCCGCCGTGTGGCCCGCGGCCAGGCGCTCCGCGTCTCGGGTCCGCGCGAGGCCTGGGCGCGTCCTCCGGCCCGAGGGCGGGCGCGAGCCGGGCGCCCCGCTGGTTCTCCCGCGCCGGGCGAGGGCCGAGGGCCGGCGGCCTCCCCGCGCGCTCGCCGGGGGTCGCCGCCGAGCGTCGGGGCCGGCGCCCCGCAGCCCCCGCCGGCGCCCTGCGATTGGCCGCGGATGATCTCACCCCGCCGGCGCGCGCCCGATTGGCCCGCGCGGGGATGCGGCGCCGGCGCTCGGCGGGCTGCGCGCGTGTGGGAGCGCTCGGGCGGCGCGGAGGGGACGCGCCCGCGGCTCCCGGGGGGCCGGGCGGGCGCGCGGGACCCCCGCCCGCGGCCGCCGCCCCGCCGCCGCCGCGGCTCGCGACCCCGCGGGGGGCCCGGCCCGGACGCCCCGCAGAGAGGGGGGCCGCCCCCGCCGCCGCCGTTTAACCCTCGCGCCGCCACGGCGCCGCCCGCACTGCCCGGCGGCCGCGCAGCGAGACCCGCGCCCGGCACCGCCGCGCCCGCCCCGGCCGCGGCCCCGCGCCTCCCGCCCCCCCCCCTTCGCCGCCAGACCCCAGCCCCGCGCCCCCGGTGCGGCGGGGAGCCGGGCGCCCGGGCCAGCCGCAGGGGCCAGCGGGGCCGGAGGGCGGCAGCGCCGGGGCCGCGTCTCCCGCCCGCGCGCCCGCGGCGCTCCCCGCCGCGGAGGAGGCCGGCGGGACCGGCGTGGACCGGCGACCCGGCCCGCGCCCGGGAGCGGCCGCCGGACCTGGCCCCGCGGAGCCGGCGCCCGAGGTGCGGCTGGCGACCCCGCCCCCTGCTCGGCCCGGCGCCCCGGGGTGCGGCGCCCGGCCCGGGACGGGGCGCGGCGGCCCCAGCCCGCGCGCAGGGGCGGGCTGCCCCTCACCTGCACCTGCACGAAGGAGCCGCGGTAGAAGCAGCAGGCGGCGGCCGACAGGGCGCTCCACAGGCTGCAGCGCTCGGTCATGGTGGCCGGGCCGGGCCGGGGGCGGCGGCCGGCGGGCAGGGGCGCGGGACCGGCCGGCTGGCACCGCCGCGCTTGCCTCTCGGCGGCGCGATTACCTCATCGCCTGGTCGGGGGCGGAGCGGGGAGGCGGGGCGGGGAGACCCCACCCTCCCGCCGGCCGGGCGGGGAGGGGGCCATTGTTCCTCCCTCCGCCGCCGCGCCCCCGCCCCGCGCGCTCGGGCCGCCCGGGCGGGGCGTGGGCGCGGGACCCGGCGGCGCGGGAGGCGTGGCGGAGGCCCCGGCCGGCGAGGGGCGTTGCTGCCCCCGGCGCCGCGCCCCTCGCGGACCGGAGCCGGCGGGACTTCGAATGACGGCGTCACGGCCGGGAGACCCCCGCGCGGGGGACCGAACCCTTCGTGGCCCGGGAGCCCCCAGCCCAGCCTCTCCCTCCTCCGGCTGGGCCCCGGGACTCCGCCGGGAGCGCGGCGCGCGCGGGCAGGCTCTTGCGGCGCGCGGGAGCCGCGCTCGGTGCGGGCCGCCCGGGACTCCGGCGCCCGCCCGCCCTGCCCGCGGCTCGCGCTGCTCGTGGAAGGCGCGTCCGGCGCGGCGGCGGCGGCGCCGACCCGGACCCGAGCGCGGCTGAGCGGCGGCGGCAGGTTGCCGGCGGAAAGCGGCGCCGGGCCGACGCCCGCCGCGGCGCTCGAGGCCGGGGTCGGGACCCGGGCCCTGTGCGCCGGCCCCGGGGAGCGCCTGCAGATCGCGCCGGCCAGGGTCCAGACGCTCGCGGGGCCGTGTGGCCGGGCCGGCGAGGCCAGCGCCCCGGGCCTCGCCGTCTGTTTCGGCGGCACAACCGAGCCCGGCACGGACCGCGCCTCGGCGGCAGAGGCCCCACACCGCGGGCTGACTCCTCCCGGGGACGGTCCGGGAGAGGGACTCGAAGCCCTCGCGCGGTCTTGAAGCTAAAACTAACATCCGCTTGACTTTCTCCTTCGGGAGACTGTTGGAGCAGCTCCGGGGGGCAAGGAGTGTTTCTTTCTAAAAAGGTGCGTCAGGGTCTCACTCTGCCTCCCAGGCTGGAGTGCACTGGCGCGATCGAGCTCGCCACAGCCTCCACCTCCGGGGCTCAGGCGACCCTTCCACCTCAGCCTCCCAAGGAGCTGGGACTAAGGCACACGCCACCATACCCAGCTAATTTTCTAACTTTTTTGTAGAGATGGAGATAAACAAAAAGCCAGCCAGGCACAATGGCTCACACTGGTGGTACCAGAACTTTGGGAGACTGAGGTGGGAGGATCTCTTGAGCCCCGGAGTCCAAGGCTGCAGTGAGCTACGACCATGCCAGTGCACTCCAGCCTGGAAGACAGAGCGAGACCCTGTCTCTAAAAAGAAATATACATACATAGGAAAGAAAAAATAAAGGAAGAAAAGAAAGCCAGCAGCCTACACAGGGCTCTCTCCCTCACCAGGCAGCTGGGATTTGGGGGTTGCTGAAGTTTGCCCCCTGTGTTTCCCGCCCAGACTCTAACCCCAACCCTCCCACTGTGGTTAAGGGTTCTGGAACTTCTGCCACCCCGGCTGTGTTTCCTGGGCTTGCCCAGCCTGCTTTCTGACATTGCCGACACCCTGGCCTCTGCCAGGATGACCCTCCTACCCATCTGTGCCCATCTTTGTCTCCTTTCCAGCATTTCATTCAGGGAGAGACACTGGTGGATATTCCTGGTCAACTGCAATGGCCAGGCTTTAATGTCTCCTCCTCCAGAAAGCCTTCCTTGATCTCCTCCTCCCAGCTCCACAGCTGAAAGTCATCTCCTGGGCGGGGCACAGTGGCTCAAGTCTGTAATCCCAGCACTTTGGGAGGCCGAGGCAAGAGGATTGCCTGAGCTCAGGGGTTTGAGATCAGCCTGGGTAACATGGTGAGACCTTGTCTCTACAATAAATAAAAAAAAATAATAAGCCAGGCGTGGTAGTGTGCAAATGTAGTTCCAGTCATTTGGAAGGCTGAGGCGAAAGGACCGCCTGAGCCCAGCAGGTCGAGGCTCCGGTGGCCATGAGTGTGCCACTGCACTCCAGCCTGGGCCATGGAGTGAGACTCCAACTCAAAAAAAAAAAGTCATCCCCCACCTCTGGAGCTCCCGTGGCTTCTCGTGAGATGTGAGTGTGGGAGCATCAGTCTGAGCATTCCCAGGCTCCCTCTTCACTAGCCACTTATGCAGAGTGATACGGCGACTCCGGGGCTGCAATGGCCCTGGGCAGGAGCCCAGCCCGCCTGCCCTGTTCCGGGTTCAGGTCCCTCACTCGTGGGCATGCACGCATTGAGCCCATAGCCTCCAGGGCTGGACCCACCACCATTGCCCGATTCCACGGAGGCCAGCTCCGAGGCTGACGAAGGTGATGCACAGGCCCAAAGCCAGGTGCGAGTAAGTGGCAGATCTGCGGCTAAGACTTGACGATGGACTCCATAAGCCCAAACCAGCGTCTGATTCTGCCCTGGTCCCCACATGGACGGAAGCCCTCTGGGTGCAGGGCTCGGGGCTCTCTGCCGCTACTGTATGCTCAGAACTCAGCACGGGCCTGGGTCAAGGTGTGTGCTCCCGGGAGTGGAAGGTGGAGAGCTCTTGCTACAGTCTTGGTACCAAACTTGGGGTGTAATCCCAGCTCTTCTCCCTGTAGCTGTGTGACCATTGGATAAGTCACTGCACTTCTCTGGGCCTCAAGTTTCCCATCTGTAAGTGGGTGCAAGAAAGCCCTCTCTGCCCAGTGACAGGGAAAGAAGTCAAAGACCTCATTCATGTAGAGAACGCCTCTCCTCCAGGTCGTGGCCAGCACAGGGTCTGCACCCAGTAGGCCCTCCAAGTGTTATCTTGTATTATTATTATTATTTTGAGTCGGAGTCTCACTCTGTCACCCAGGCTGGAGTGCAGTGGCACACTCATGGCCTCCGCAGCCCCGACCTGCTGGGTTCAGGCGATCCTTCCATTTCAGCCTTCCAAGTAGCTGTGCACCATCACACCTGGCTACCCAGCTAATTTTTTGATTTCTTGTAGTGATGAGGTCTCACCAAGTTGCCCAGACTGGTCTCGAACCCCTGGGCTCAGACAATCCTCTTGCCTCAGTCTCCCAAAGTGCTGGGATTAAAGGAGTGAGTCACTGCGCCTGGCTCATATCAGTATTATCATCGGTATTTATTTACTGAGTTGGGGTCTCTCTCCATCACCCAGGCTGAAGTGCCGTGGCACGATCATGGCTCACTGCAGCCTCAATCTCCTAGGCTCAGGCAATCCTCCTGCCTCAGCCTCCTCAGTAGCAAAAACTACAAGTGCATGCCACCATGTCTGACTCATATTTAATTGTGTTGTGTGTGTGTGTGTGTGTGTGTGTGTGTGTGTGTGTGGAGATGGGGTCTTGCTATGTTGCCCAGGCTGGTCTTGAAATCCTGGGCTCAAGCAGTCCTCCTACTTTGGCCTTCCAAAGTGCTGGGATTTCAGGCACGAGCCACCACACCCTGCAGTTACTGCTCTCACTTCTGCCTTCTTGGCTCCACCTCAAAACTCCTGCATTCTCAACACTCCTAGTGCCCAGGACATGTTAAGCTTTGGCAGAATGTGAGCTCTGCCCATCTGCAGTGGAGAACGGAGGCACCTCTCCTGCCTCGCCTCCCGCAGCCAGCACGCAGTAGGCACTCAAGGACTGGGTGGGACTGAGCGCCGCGGCCTGAGGGGCCCGTCCAGGAGGTGGGCCTGCGGGTCTGGCGGCAACACACATTGGGGCGCCCTGAGTTTGGGGCCAGCAGAGGATAAGTGCAGGTGGGCGAGGAGAGGCTGGGAACGAAACCGGACCCCAAGGGCCGAGACCCTCCCCTCCTGGGACCAAGCGGTGAGGTCTGGCTCCTAACCAGGCTCTGCACCATCGGGGTCCCCCGACCAAGCCCCAGTCGGCCCCTCCTACCTTCACGTAGTCCCCGCCAGTCTCCCGCTCTCCAGACGCCCTGGGAGGAGAGAACACACGTGAGTGACCCCAGCCCACGAGGCTCCCCGGCTGCCCGGCTCTGCCCCCGCCTGGAGCAGCACTGGCCCCTGGGGCCCCAGAAGGCTCTCCCCGAAGGCAGGAGGGGGCACTTGCTGGGTCTACTGGCCCGGCTGCTCCCCCTCTCGCTAGCCGTGCAGCCCCAGGCGGGGCCCTCCACTTCTCCGAGCTTGGGCTTTCCATCTGCAAATCAGGGATCATAACAGCCTCTGCCTAACGGCGCTGCCTCCAGGGACCAGGGAGTGATGACCACTACGTGCTCAACACAGCCGCTTCCTGACCGCCTTCCCCCACCCTCAGGACGCCGTGTTCCCAGCTTGCTTTCTCCTCCTCGCTCGCTTCCCCCAGCCCCTCACTGTCCCTGACTCAACCCTGGAGCGTCCCAGGATGGGGCTCAGCCTCCCTCTCCCGTCCTGCGCTCACTCCTCGGCAGAGTGGCCCCCTCGCGGCCACCCAGCGTGGTGGGGCCACCACGGATGACAGTGGGCTACAGAATCGGCTCCCTCTGCCTCCCAGGTGGCCAGGATGGAGCCTGCACGGGCCGGAGGCTGGAGGGGGCTGTTTTTCCGACGGCTGAACGCATATCATCCTCCCTCGTGAGGGCACCAGCAGCCACTTCCTCCTGTGCGTGGCCTTAAATGCCATCCCTGCTCTGAGGCACCTGGACTCGCCCCTTCAGCCGCTCGCTCCCTGGCGCCTCCCCTTGGAGGCCTGAAGGCGGCTGGAGAAGTGACGTCCAGGGCAGAACCTGACCCTCCCCGCGGGCGCCCCTCCTCCCCACACCGGCTGCCTCATCTTATCAATGTCGGCTTCATCCTTCCTGCCGGTTGGGCCAAAAACCTTGTGGTCCACGGGGCACGGTGGCTCACATCTATAATCCCAGCCCTTGGGAGGCTGAGGCGAGAGGACTGCTTGAGCCCAGGGGTTTGAGACCAGCCTGAACACCTCGACAAGGCCTCGTCTCTACAAAAAACCAAAGAATTAGCTGGGCATGGTGCGTGCCTGCAGTCCCAGCTGCTTGGGAGGCGGATGCGGGAGGATTGTCTGAGCCCAGGAGGTCAAGGCTGTGATGAGCCATGATTATGCCAACTGCACCCCAACCTGGGCAACTGAGTAAAAGCCTTGCCTCCAAATAAAGAAATTAATTAGATAGAAAGGAAACAAAACCCTCCCAGTCATCGCTGCCTCTCTTCTTTGGCCCACACTCACACCCCATCCATCAGGAAGTCCCGCCATCAAAACCTTCCTGACCTCTTCTCTCCTGTGTCCGCCCCGCCCCAGCTGGGCCACCCCTCCCCGGCTCTACTCACCCGCAGGCAGCTTCCACCCTGTGGGCAGAGGGTGCCTGAGGCTAAAACCTTAGCAGATCTGGGCATGCCCTCCCCACCCAACCCCCCAGTGGCTCCATCTCTTTTTTTCTTTTCTTTGAGTCGGAGTCTCCCTCTGCCACCCACGCTGCAGTGTTGCCTCACGGCCACTGCAGTCTCCACGCGCCTGCTGTGCTCAGGCGCTCCTTCTGCCTCAGCCTTCCAGGTAGCTGGAACCACAAGCATGTGCCGTTACACCCGACTATATTTTTTTGATTTATTGTAGAGACGAGGTCTCACCATGTTACTCAGGCAGGTCTCGAACCCCTGAGCTCAGGCAATCCTCGCCTCTGCCTCCCAAAGTGCTGGGATGACAGGCTTGGGCCACCGCACCCAGCTGGCTCCATCTCTTCAAGAACAAACGCTAAGCTCTCCATGGCTCTGTAGTGGATCATCCAAACCGGAACTTCTCTCCCCGTGTGAGAGTAAGCGACACCACCATTACACCAGAGAAACAGGCATGAGCCCGGTCATATGTTCCCCAACCTATGGCCCCAGCGGCCAGTGGCCTGGGATGCCCAACAGCCACCCACCAACCTCTCAACCCATCTCCCTCACTCACTCTGCCCCTTGTTCTGCCCCAGCTCCATTGGTCTCCTTGCCAACTCATTTTGGCCACAGGGTCTTTGCACTTTCTGTTCCCTCTGCCTGGAATGCTCTTCCTCCAGATTTTCCCGAGGCTTGTCCTCACTCCTACTTTATTCAGGGCTCTGCTTTATGTCACCTCCTCAGAGAAGTCTTCCCTGACCACCCCATTTAGAACAGTCCCTCATCCTTTACTGTCTGCCCCAACTCTGTTTTATTTTCAATTTTTCCAATTTCCTTTTTTTTTTTTTGAGTTGGAGTCTCACTCTGACACCCAGGCTGGACTGCAGTGGCACACTCCCAGCCACCGCAGCCTCGCCTTGCTGGGCTCCGGCGATCATTCCACCTCAGCCTTCCCAGTAGCCGGAACAACAGGCGCATGCTACCACACCCGGCTGATTTTTGATTTATTGTAGAGACGAGGTTCCACCAAGTTGCCTGGGCAGGTCTTGAACCCGCGGGCTCAGGCAATCCACTCGCCTTGGCCTCCCAAAGTGCTGGGATGACAGGCTGAGCCACCGAGCCCGGCCAGTTTTTCTAATTTCTACCTGAGAAGACTTTACAATTACTTGGGAGCTTTGCTTGTTTTTTATTGTTGTGGTGGGTTTTTGTTGTTGTTATTGTTCTTTGAGTCAAGGTCTCACTCCGTCACCCAGGCTGGAGGGTAGTGTCACAATCATGGCTCACCACAGCCTCAAATTCCTGGCCTCAAGTGATCCTCCTGCCTCAGCCTCCTAGGTATCTGGGACTACAGGTGCAAACCACCATGCCTGGCTAATTTTTTTTTTTTGTAGAGACGAGGTCTCGTTATGTTGCCCAGGCTGGTCCCAAACTTCTGGGCTCAACCGATCCTCTCGCCTCAGCCTCCCAAAGTGCTGGGATTACAGGCGTGAGCCACCGTGCCTGGTGTCACAACTGCTTGTTGACTGTCAGTTATCTGATGCCCCACAAGGGAGCTGACTTTGTCTCATTGCCATTCAGCACAGAGCCTGAAGCCTGGTAGGAGCTCAGGAAGTGTTGCTCAAAGGAATGCATGGGTAGAAACAACCAGTGCTAACCACTCTCGACAGTATTAGGCTGGATCCCAGTTCTCTGGATAGGAAAGGCTTCAGTCTTCCCTTCTACAAAATTTGGGAGGGGAGGCTGAACACTGGCAAAACATTTCCTCAAAGCCTTATTGAAAACCAAATACTTAAATATTTAAAACAAAGAAAGTAGCCGGGCTCGGTGGCTCAGCCTGTAATCCCGCGCCTTTGGGAGGCCGAGGTGAGTGGATTGCCCGAGCCTGCGGGTTCGAGACCCGCCTGGGCAGCCAGACCTCATCTCTACAATAAATCAAAAATCAGCCAGGCATGGTAGTGCGTGCCTGTAATTCCGGCTACTCCGAAGGCTGAGGCGGAAGGATTGCCGGAGCCCAGCAGGTCGAGGCTGCGGTGGCCGGGAGCGGCCACTGCACTCCAGTCTGGGCGACAGAGTGAGACTCCCACTCAAAAAAAAAACAACAAAGTTGAGATGAAAGATAAAATTGTGGGTTCCCCTAGCTCCTGAGGACAAAGGCTCTTCACTGAGACATTGTCTGACAGCCTCCCAACCCCGTTCTGACATTCTAGGGCTCCTTGTTGCTAGCCTCCCCTGCTGGAAAGTCCTTCCTGACATCTAACCACAGTCTCTCAAACTGCGGCCCGGCCACAGTGGGCTTCCAAAGCCTTTTGGCTTCTCTGTCCAGCAGCAGAGGCAGTGAGGTGGAGTAGGGACCCCTCCCTCTCCGCCTGCTCTTCCCGGGTGAAGGGTCCCATCCCAACATTTCCGGCCATTCAGGCCCGGAAATCCTCCCACTGATGGGAACAGATTGGCCAGGACACTGGGATCGACCCAGTGCTTCCTCCTGCTTCCTGTCCACTTCCCATCTGGCTCTGGGGTGGAACAGAGCCTTGGGGACAAGGGATAAGCCTGGGTGGAGTGGCCAGGGCCGTGGGGCCCTTGGGGCAGAGGCAGAGGCCCGGGCAGGGAAGCTGAGAGCCCAGGGCCGCACTGCCGTCCCCTCACCCAGCCGTGCGACCGCACACTGCCACGTCCAAGACACTGGGACGAAGTCCAGGTACAATCTGCTGCCGCCACTCCCCTAGCCCATGGCCACCACCTCCCACCACGGGCCTCCCCACCTCCCTCGGTGGCCCAGCTAAACTGCCCCCACCACAGCACCGTTAGAATAAAAGCCAGGCCATGGCTCCCTCTGCTCCAGCCACGCTGACCTTCCTTTCCCCATCGAAGAGTCTTCGCACTTCCTGCTCCCTGGCTGGAATGCTGTTCCCCTGGGCTCTCTCCCTGCCCTCCTCAGGCCCTCCCCCAGACGTCCCCTTCTCAGAGGCCTCCCTGGTCACGCCACCGACAGTGCGACCCTCTGGCGCTCCTCCTGCTTTCCCTGCTTCATCATGCTCCTTAGGACCTGAGAGCATTTTCTCTCCAGCAGTGACTGAATCTGCTCAAGAGAACCTCAGTGCCTCAGGGCAGGGGTGTGTCTCTGCCTAGAGTGGTGCTGCCAGAGCCCCTCAGGCACCTGATGTATTTTTTTTTTTTGAGTCGGAGTCTCACTCTGTCGCCCAGACTGGAGTGCAGTGACCGCTCCCGGCCACCGCAGCCTCGACCCGCTGGGCTCCGGCGATCCTTCCGCCTCAGCCTTCCGAGTAGCCGGAACTATAGGCGTGCGCTACCGGCTGATTTTTTGATTTGTTGTAGAGATGAGGTCTCGCCAAGTGGCCCAGGTGGGTCTCGAACCCGCGGGCTCAGGCAATCCACTCACCTTGGCCTCCCAAAGGCGCGGGATGACAGCCTGAGCCTCCGAACCCGGCTATTTTTTAATGGACAAATGTCACAGCGGGCCCCTGCAGCCCTGAGGACAGAGCCTCCTGGCTCGGCCATCGGTGACCCACCGGGCCTCTGCTGGCCACCCCTCCCCTCTTCCCTCACTCTCCCCTGCACTGCAGCCTCCTCGAGCTTCCCGCGAAGAGCGCCACTCCTTCCGGCCAAAGGGCCTTCGCCAGCCGTGTTCCCGCTACCTGGAACATACTCTCTCCCTTACAGCCGGAATAATTGCTATCCCGGTCCGCTTGGAGATTTCTAGAACATCCCCGTGGTAGCGATCCAATTCAGGAATCAAAGCACCCGCTTGCAAAACTCCGCTCCACTAATTAGCTTATTCCTTATTTTATGGACCGAAAAGACACTTCTTTTGTAATATTAGTGGTGAAGCCAATTAATAAATAATAGTGACCATTGAGCTAAATCAGTCCCATTAATCAGTGGCATTAATAATTTAAATAACCAGCCCCTTTCATCGCCTGTATTAACTGATTTGTTCTGATAACGGACACCACTTATTGCATATATTCGCTTAACTAATTGGATTAATGAGCAGTAATTAAAGCCCATTATCTGCTATCTTCCCCTCCACGCACGTTCAGATCTGAGCATCACCTTCGGGCCCTCCGCTGTGGGCCAGGAGGAGGGTGGAGCCAGCCCCCAGGGTTGCTGCCGAAGGGCGGGAGGCCCTCCGACCCCACCCTGCCCTGGCCCTCTTCCGAGCTGGCAGCCTGGCCCTCAGCGAGGCTCACTGGCCTCTCTCTGCTCCACAGGTCCCCAGGGCCTTGGGGCCGGGTCCTGAGGCCTCCAGTGGAGGCTTCCCCAACCTCTGCCGCCTGCCTCTCAGCTTGTCCCCTGCCGCCATCCCTCCCTCCCTGCTTTCCCCACTGGGAAGCTCAACGTCCTCATCTGTGAAGTGGGCGTATTAAAACTCTCTCCCCAGAGGGACCGGGAGGAGGCCTGCAGGGTTCCCGAGACAGCGTGGGCTCCTTCTGCTGCCCCAGCCTCCACCCCTGGAGACTTCCCATCCTGCCCTTCCCAGGGGCTGAAGTTTCTTTCTTTCTTCCTCCCTTCCTTCCTTCCTTCCTTTCTTTCCCTTCCTTCCTTTCTTTCCCTTCCTTTCTTCCTTCCTTCCTTTCTTTCCCTTTCTTTCTTTCTCTCTCTCTTTCTCTCTCTCTCCTTCCTTTCTTTCTTGAGTTGGGGATCTTACTCTGGCTGGAGTGCCGTGACGTGATCATGGCTCACTGCAACCTTGACCTCCAGGGCTCAGATGATCCTCCCTCCTCAGCCTCCAGAGTAGTTGAGACTACAAGTGTGTACCACCATTCCCGGCTAATTTTTTTATTTTTTATGGAGACTAAATCTTGCCGTGTTGTCCAGGCTGGCCTTGAACTCCCGGGCTCAAGCAGTCCTCTGGCCTCGGTCTCCCAAAGTGCTGGGATTATAGATGTGAATCCCCACGCGTGGCCTTCAAGTTCACTTCTTTCCTTCATTCTTGTCTTTCCTCTCCACGGCCCAAAAGCAACAGGCATCTGCCTGCTCTTCCCCTAAAGGCCCTGGGCAGAGACTGCATGGAAAGCCCTGTGCTTCCCGGGACACTCAGCCATGGGGCCTGTGGGTGTCCCTGCCGGGAAGGCTCCTGGCTCCAGCCCCCACCCCGTCCCCTCACCACCAAGATGGGCCACCATGCTGCTGCTTCTGCACCACCCGAGCTTTCAGTCTTCCTGACCATCTGAGCTGGACCGCGGGAGCTCAGGACGGGCGACAGTCCTGTGAGGGGAGGCCAGGGCAGGGGCTGTTATTCCTGGGGCAGAGCTGAGGATTCTGGGCCCTGAGAAACGCTACCTGAGACTTAACACCTGCTGGAAGTCTGGTGCTGTGGCTCAC
This sequence comes from Cephalopachus bancanus, assembly GCA_027257055.1. Classification (NCBI taxonomy): domain Eukaryota; kingdom Metazoa; phylum Chordata; class Mammalia; order Primates; family Tarsiidae; genus Cephalopachus; species Cephalopachus bancanus. Next base: position 405,376 of record JAPVLO010000833.1, read on the forward strand.
GCCTGGAATTTCAGCATTTTAGGAGGCCAAGGTGGAAGGATTGCTTGAGCCCAGGAGTTCAAGACCAGCCTAGGCAACATAGTGAAATCTCATCTCTATAAAAAATAAAAAAAAATCAGCTGGGTGTGGTGGTACACACCCGTATTCCCAGCTACTCAGGAGGCTGAGGCAGGAGGATTGCTTGAGCCTAGGAAGTCGGGGCTGCAGAGAGCCATGATGGTGCCACTGTACTCCAGCCTGGGTGACAGAGTGAGACCTTGACTCAAAAAAAAAACCAAAAAAAAAAACCACAAAACCCCAAAAAACTCTGCTGGAGAAAGGGAAAGGCATTTACTGAGGGCTGACGAAATGTCTACGATCTTGAAGTCCCATTTCACAGGGGAGAAAAAGGAAGCTTGTCACTTGACCCAGGGCACGCAGCTGCCCAGACTAGAATGGGCTGGCTGGCTTGCCATCAAATGCTGTAACCAAAAAATTAGCTGGGCAGGTGGTGTGCACTCACAGTCCCAGCTACTTGGGAGGCTGAGGCGGGAGGATCACCTGAGTCTGGGAGGTCAAAGCTGTGGCAAGCCACGACCATGCCACTGCACTTCGGCCTGGATGGCGGAGTGAGACCCCGACTCGAGAAAAATGCTCTGCTCCCCCTGGAGATTGGGAGCCATCCGAGGCGGGGATGGGGAAAGGGCGGGGTGGGGGAGGACGGGCTGAAGGAAAACAGGATTTCAACCTGACCAGGAGCCCAGTCCCAATGTCAGGAAGAGGAACTGAGGTGAGCGGACAGAGAAGACCGTCTGGGGCTCTTGCGAGGGCCCTCAGCTGGGAGGCGGGAGGCTGTGTCCCTGGACAAGTCCCTCTCATCTGGGCCTGTTTCCGCTTCGGGGCGCTCCTGCTTGCTGGCACCTCCTGGGCCCAGCCCACAAGCAACGCTCCACCTGCCAAATCTCGCCCATCCTCACAATGACCCTGGAAGCAGTGTCATCATTGACTGGGAAACGGAGGCTCGGCACGAACCGGGGGCTCACAGCCACAGAAACAGTCAGCCGGCCTCCGAGCGGCTGATAGACCTGACTCTGTCCTCCCCAGCCCACCTCCCTCGGTCCGGCAGGCTGCGGCAGGGTCCCCTGAGGACTGGGGTCTGTGGCTCCAGCGGGGGTGGGGCGACAGCCCGTCCTTCCCGGCCAGCCAGTTCCCACAGTCCCAGGCGCCCGGGGGTCTCAGGACTGTGAGAAAGTCTTCCCAGGAAACGAGAGCCAGGAGCAGCTGGGCCCCTTTGGAAGACAAGGACCAGCCGCGCAGAGCCTGGGGAGGCTGCAGGGGCTGGGCCCACCTCGGCCCCCTCCCCCAGTGGGTAATCGCTACCAGATGCCCAACGGCTGACGTCACCCGGCGGCCGAGAGGGTCGTGAGACTCTGGGGAGAGTTGGGAATTCTTGGATCAGGATCAACATTCCAAAAGGAAACGGGCGGAGGGTGGGGGAGCATCCCGGCCCGTTCTCAGTGCCAGGCACCCTGGCTGGGGCAGGGGCGACACCGGGTGCCCCCAGCTCTCCTGCAGGGCGGCGCCCAGCCCGAGCCTCCAACAGCCCCTTGGGAGCGGGTGGGGGGCGTAGGTCTCTGGCTAGGGGGCAAAGGACACTTGAGTGAGGCACCAAAGAGCAAAGAGTGAGGCAAAGCTGCATTCAGATCCTCCCAGAAGAAGGCCTTTTTTTTTGAGCCAAGGTCTCACCGTTCCCCAGGGGCTTACCGCAACCTCGACCTCCTGAGCTCAGGCGATCCTCCTGTCTCAGCCTCCCAAGTAGCTAGGACTACAGGCAGCCATCACCATGCCTGGCTAATTTTTTTTTTTTTTTACAGAAATGAGGCCTTGTTATATTGCCCAGGCTGGTCTCTGTCTCCTGGCCTCAAGCAACTATCCGGCCTCAGGCTCCCAAAGTGCTAGGATTACAGTCATGAGCCACTGTGCTTTTAAAACCTAAATCAGAGCTGGGCTCAGTGGCTCAGCCTGTAATCCCATGCCTTTGGGAGGCTGAGGTGAGTGGATTGCCTGAACCCGCGGGTTCGAGACCTGCCTGGGCAACTTGGCGAGACCTCATCTCTACAATAAATCAAAATGAGCCAGGCATGGTAGCGCATGCCTGTAGTTCCAGCTACTCGGAAGGCTGAGGCGGAAGGATCGCCGGAGCCCAGCGGGTCGAGGCTGCAGTGGCCGGGAGTGGCCACTGCACTCCAGTCTGGGCGGCAGAGTGAGACTCCAACTCAAAAAAAAAAACCCCAAAACCCAAAAACCTTAGTCAGAGAGGGGCCCTCCTCTGCTCAAAGCCAGCAATGGTCCCTCTCTTGCTCCCTTGCTGGCCCTTCTGGGCCCTACATCATCTGCACCCATGTCCTGTCTGGGCTCACCACCCACCCCTCCCCCTCCTCCCATGCTCTGCTCCAGCCACTCTGGGCTCTCTGCTCCCCAGACCTGCCACCCCAGGGCCTTTGTACGTGCTGTTCCTTTGGCCCAGTATGCTCTCAGAGAGCAGGAGAGCTTGCTCCTTGGTCCCCTCGTTCAAACATCCCCTCCTCACTGCGGCCGTCCTCCTTCCTAACTTGCCACCCCCAGCCAGTCTCCCTTCTCCCAGGATCAAGTCCCCAACTTGATTTTGAACTTTCTCAGTTGCTCTCTTCTCTTCTAGCCAACCACTTAACTCCTCTGTCTTATCATCTGTCCCCCACACACTGGAATAGGAGCTCCACCAGGGCAGGGTGTGCTCACTGCTGCCTCCCAGGGCCTAGACCAGCGTCTGGGACGTCACTGCACCTCAGTAAATATGAACATAAGTGAAGCTCCAACTCAACTAACTGTGATCCCAAGCAAGTTATTAACCTCACAAAACCTCCATGGCTTCATCGGTAGAACGGGCTCCTATTACCTCCTTTCCAGAGGGTTTGGGAAGTTATTTGAAACAATGGTAGAAAAAGCTTTGAGATTTTACTTGCAGGAGCTGGAATGTGGCCTAGCGGTGACAAGCACGGGACTGGAAGTTGGTCCGGCCTGGGCTATGAGTTAGGCTCTAAGACGGGATCTTTCTGCAGGCCCAGCACAGCCCCTTTCCCCCATGAGCCTTAATCTCTTCTGTGACAACATGGGGGCAGACGGAGGTGTTGCTTCACAGGGCCCACGTGGTAGACGACACTTGTTGGATGCTAGCTGCCTGTTAGCTGATGAGCATGTCTGGTGGGACTCTGGCCTGACAACTTCAGGATGAGTGGGAAGGGGGTAGGGAGTGTCGGGGCCTCCGCTTCCCTTCTGTACACAGATTGGCTGGGCGCGGCTCACGCCTATCATCCCAAGACTCTGGGAGGCTGAGGCGGAAGGACCCTTTGAGCCCAGGAGTTCAAAACAAGCCTGGGCAACACAGCGAGGCCTCGTGGCTACAAAAATCAAAAAAATTAGTTAGGCATGGTCGTTCGCATCTGTAGTCTCGGCTCCTCAGGAGGCTGAGGCAGAAGGATTGCCTGAGCCCAGGAGGCCAAGCCTGTGGTGAGCTGTGATTGTGCTACTGCAGTGCAGCCTGGGGAACAGAGTGCGGTCCCAACTCAAAAAAAAAAAAAGAAGCTGGGCTCGGTGGCTCAGCCTGTAATCCCGCGCCTTTGGGAGGCTGAGGTGAGTGGATTGCCTGAGCCCGCGGGTTCGAGACCCGCCTGGGCAACTTGGCGAGACCTCATCTCTACAATAAATCAAAAAAAAAAAAAAAAAAATTAGCCGGGCATGGTAGCGCGCGCCTGTACTTCCAGCTACTTGGCTGAGGTGGAAGGATCGCCAAAGCCCAGCAGGCGAGGCTGCAGTGGCCAGGTGCGGCCACTGCACTCCAGTCTGGGCGACAGAGTGAGACTCCAACTCAAAAAAAATAAAAGAAAAAATAAAAAAAGAAAAGACAAGACAAGATGAGACAAGCACGGGCCAAGTAGGAGCGTGCCAGGACTCCCTGGGACCAGCTGTTTCCCGGCAGAAAGCTGTGGGTCCTGGGGGGGGGCAGGCCAGGCCGCACTCTCCTTTCTGGGAGCTGAAGGCCCCTCCTCCCTCCTTCCTCTCCACCCCCATGATCTCAGCAGGGAACAGGGCACCAGGAAACTCCTGCAGCCTCACCCCTGCCCCTTCCTTCCTCCTGCTCCAGGTGCTCCCTGCCTCTCAGGGCTGGGGGAGGGACACCATCTCCCCCAGCTTAGGCCATTTCCTGAGTAGCCACTGGGATAGGTCCCTCAGGACGCTCGGAACGGGGCCCCCATCTTGCTCACTGGTAAACCTCTGATGTCTTTCTCCCCGAAAGGGATGAGCTCTGAGAGACTGTCTCGGGCCCACAGGGGCTAATGAGGAGACTGAGGCGCTAGTCTGAGAGACACAGGAAAGAGAAAGTCTGCTTTCCTGACTCCAGGGCACAGGGCTAGAAGAAATGTTCAACCAGCTGGGTGTGGTGGCTCTTGCCTGTAATCCCAGCACTTTGGCAGGCCAAGGCAGAAGGACTGCATGAGCTCAGGAGTTCAAGACCAGCCTGGGTAACATGGCGAGACCTTGTCTCCCCCCCAAAATTGAAAAATTAGCAGGGTGTGGTGGTGTGTGCCTGTAGTCCCAGCTACTTGGGAGGCTGAGGAGGAAGGATTGCCTGAGCCCAGGAGGTCGAGGCTGCAGTGAGCAGTGATTGTGCCACTGCGCTCCAGCCAGGTAAAAGAGTGAGACCTCAACTCAAAAAAAATGAAAAACGAGAAATGTTCAACAGCCCCTGGAGGGCAGTTGGGACTGCTAGGACACCAGGAGGGGGCTCGACCTGTCTGCCAGTCCCGTCCCCCTCAGGACACTCCTCATGATCCAGGGACAGTCTCTTCATTTCCTTGGTCAGCTCCAGGCCCAGCTCAGGACCCAGCCTGGGCTGGGCCCCAGACTTGGCATCCTGAGGTTTCATAAGCCCACCTTTCCCAAAGGCCCTGGCCCCGCTGGAAGGGGCTGTGCTGCCCAGGAGTTAAGAGCACGGGCCGGGAAGACGGAGGTGGATTCGGTTCTGACTTTCACCGGCGTGTCAAGCTGGGCGAGCAAGCCTCCCTCGCCCGTGAAACGGGAGTGACAGCAGCAGCTCCCTCCTGGGGCTGGGGCGAGGAAGCAAGGAGCAGACGCTCGGCCTGTGCCAAGGTGGGGCGGGGACAGAGTTATCCCCCGAGAAGCTGGCTTAGAAAAGTCCCCGACGCCAAACCCACGCCCCGGTTTGCCGGCGGCCCGAGGGGCGCGATCTCCGCTTCAGCCCTCTCCCGCCCCCGGCCGGCCCTCCGCGGGACCAGCTCACTCACCCTCGGGGTCCCAGCGCGGGGCGCCTTCGGCCCACGGCAGTCATGGTCCCCCCGGTCGCTGCCCGCAGCCTGGGGACCTCCTCGGCCCGGCGGCTCCCGCTTCCCTGCGGCGACAGAGCTTCGGAGCGAAGAGCCGGACTCCGGGGCGGAGCGCGCCCGCAGGGCCCGCCCCGCCCGCCCCCCCCCGCCCCTCCGCCCTCCGCCCTCCGCCCTCCGCCCAGGCCCGCGCCCGCGCCCGCGGTCCCAGGACGGAAGGCCTCGGCCCGCCTCGGACACGCCCCTCCGCCTCCCGTCTCGCCCCGCCCCGTCTCGCCCCGCCCCGTCTCGCCCCGCCCCCGTCTCGCCCCGCCCCTCTCGCCCCGCCCCCGTCTCGCCCCGCCCCCAGCCCCCGGCCCTCCCCTCCGCCTCGCCGGGATAGCCACGCCCCTGGACGCGCCCCTCCACGCCTCCTCGCCTCGCCCCGCCCCCGTCTCGCCCCGCCCCGTCTCGCCCCGCCCCCGGCCCCCGGCCCTCCCCTCCGCCTCGCCGGGATAGCCACGCCCCTGGACGCGCCCCTCCACGCCTCCTCGCCTCGCCCCGCCCCGTCTCGCCCCGCCCCCGTCTCGCCCCGCCCCCGTCTCGCCCCGCCCCGTCTCGCCCCGCCCCCGGCCCCCGGCCCTCCCCTCCGCCTCGCCGGGATAGCCACGCCCCTGGACGCGCCCCTCCACGCCTCCTCGCCTCGCCCCGCCCCCGTCTCGCCCCCCCCCGTCTCGCCCCGCCCCCGGCCCCCGGCCCTCCTCTCCGCCTCGCCGGGATAGCCACGCCCCTGGACGCGCCCTTCCACGCCTCCTCGCCTCGCCCCGCCCGCGCCCTCCCGCAAACGCTCGGCTCCCCTGGGCGGGGGGGCCGGACTCCCAGGGCCGGCTCTCGCCTGGGGAGTCTTAGATCGCCCGGAGCCCTCAGCCCTTTCCCCTCAGGCCGTCCTGCTCCTCCGCGCCCGCACGAGGTCGAATTTAGGCGGGGATGCAGGAGGAGGGCAGCGCGGGCAGCCAGGGAGGGTGGAAAAGCGTTAGCTTTGTTCGCCGTGAACGTAGCCTCCCTTACTGAGTGTCTGCCGTGTGCCAGGCACCGTGCTAGCGTTTTCCGAGCATGCTGTCCTCGGATCTTCACCACGACCCCACAAGGCAGGTGCTGTTGTACTGCCCACTTATCAGATGTGAAACTGAGGCTCAGAGAGGGAAACGGTTTCGTCCAATGTTATGCCGCCACTGAGAGGCAGATTCTGGACCGGATTCAGGCCGCGCCTTTACACGCTCCTCCTCCCCACTGGACTGAGGTCTAGACTCGGTTGCAGCTCTGCACGCAGAGCCCGGAGAGTGCTTGGTGCCTCAGGGAAAAGCCACCAGGAGAAGTCCCAGGAACAGCCCTCCAGCTGCTATTGCTCAGCTGGCTTTTGCCTCTTGATTTCAAAAGGCAGATCTGACTGGTGCGGTTTAGACAAGGGCTCAGAAGGCTGAAGAGCCAGGGGTGCGTTTGGCTGGGGTCGAGGGGTCTCCCAGGGGCTTGAGGGACACGGCCCTGCGGTTCAGAAAGTGGCGAGTCCAACGCGGTGTGTGCGTGTGCAGCCCTAGAGGCAGGCGGGATCCTGCCGAGATCTCGGCTCTGCGTGACCTTGGCTGAGTCTCAGCATATCCACCGTACATGGGCTAATCATGGAATCTTTCATGGTTTTCAGTGAGATAACATTTGTTTGGATATCCAGCAAAAGTGCTTACCAAAAGGGAGCTACTGTCTAGCATCACTTTGTATTTTTGCATGAACTCAACTCACCCCGTTTTGGTTTTTTTTTAGCCAGAGTCTCACTCTGTCGCCCAGGCTGGAGTGCAGTGGCACACTCATGGCCATTGCAGCCTCAGCCTGGTGGACTCCAGCGATTCTCCCGCCTCAGACTTCCAAGCAGCCGGAACTGCAGGCACATGCCACCACACCCGGCTAATTTTTGATTTATTGTGGAGATGAGGTCTCACCAAGTTGCCCAGGCTGGTCTCAAACCCGTGGGCTCAGGCAGTCCTCTCACCTCGGCCTCCCAAAGTGCTGGGATTATAGGCATCAGCCACCACACCTGGCTCAACTCACCCTGTTAACCAAGTTGACAGTGGCCTTCTGGACCAGGTGGAGGTGTTGTCCAGCAGAACTAAAGGTGGTGCCGGGGGAGGTCTAGTGACTGGGTTTAGAATCCAGCCACCAGCTGAGGGCCCACACTGGAGGCTGCCTAGGGTTTTGGAGCTGGGGGAATCTCAGTTCACATCCTGGCATTGCCATCTGCAAGATGTGCACCCTGACCAGGCAGGTCACTTCCCCTCTCCAAGTTTCGGTTTCCTCGTCTGTCAACAACAATAACAGGATCGCCTTGCCCATTCTGACGTTAATTACAAGTGATAGGTTTAGCACAGTGCCCGGTCTACAGTGAGCACCTGGTTAATGTGCAGGCTTTTTCTTTTTAACCCAGATGTGTGCATTGGGTGGGCTGTACTGACAAGAGGCTAGAGACACATTCCGGCAGCTACTGCTCTCATCAGCTGCTGGTTTCTTTCTTTCTTTTCTTTTTTGATTTGGGGTCGTACTCTGTCAACCAGGCTGGAGTGCAGCTGCATGATCACATCTCACCACAGCCTTGATCTCTTGGGCTCACATGATCCTCCTGCCTCAGCCTTCTGAGTAGCTGGGACTACAGATGCACACCACCACACTCGGCTAAGTTTTAATTTTTTGTACAGATGAGGTCTCAATGTGTTGACCAGACTGGTTCTGAACTCCGGGGCTCAAGCAAACCTCCCTCCGCAGCCTCCCAAAGCGCTGGGACTACAGGTGTGAGCCACCGCACCCAGTCAGGCACCTACCTTTGTGGGCGTGTGTCCCTGGGAGCGCCCTCCTCCGGTCTGTCTGCCGTGGGGTCTTCAGGCTTTCCTGTGGCGTCCAGCTCCACTGCTGAAGGGTTGAGTCCCATTGCTGAGGCGTCCTCCTCCACGGGGACGTCGGCCCCTACCGCCCCCTCCTTGGCTGCTTCCAAGCCTGGGGGGTCAGGCAGACCTCGGGGCACCAAGTTGGGCTTGTGTCCCCCCTCCTGGGTCTCCTGAGCCGCCTGTCGGTCTCGAGCCCTCTTGAAGCTGGGGCGAGGCATGGTGCCCATGTGGCTGTACATGTCACTGGAGCGGGCATAGGCTGGGGGGCTCTTGGGGACCGTCACCATGTCATCCTGCGTGGCCTCAAAAGCATCAGGCTCCAGAGGGGCCCGGACACTGACGGGGGCTGAGGATCGTCTCAGCGTGAAGGCCCGAGGGAGGCTGGAGAGACTCCCAAAGCCCTTGAACTTGAAGAACTCTGGCAGGAGGAAAGGGGAGGAAGAGGAATGAGTGACGATGCCTGCAGCAGCAGTAACAGCAACGAAAGCGCCACTCCGTGAGGGTGCAAGGAGGGCTGGGGCCTGACTGACACCCCCTCTCATTGTTGCCACACGCCCACAAGTGGCACAACATGGCAGCTTCAGAGTCTCATAGCCCCGGATGTGAATCCCTCCTTTTCCACCTCCTAGCTGTGCGGCCTTAGGCAAGTCACTTGACCTCTCTGAGCCCCACTCAGTAGAGCGTCTGCTACCCACCCTTTACAGGCAATGTACGGATTGAAGAAAAGCCTGCGAATAACACACTTAACACAGTGCCTGGCACAAAGAAGAGCCTCGACAGAAATAGTGAAGATGGGCTGGCTGTGGCGGCTCACGCCTGTAATCCCAGCAGTTTGGGAGGCAGGGACGAGAGGACTGCTTGAGCCACGGAGTTCGAGACCAGCCTGGGCAGCAAGGCGAGACCCCGATCCTTCTGCAGGTCATTGAGCATGATGATTGGGTATTCACACGGGCATGTGTGAGACGTACCACCCTCTAACCTTGTTCCAATGTCACACATGACCCATCTGACAATGAAGAAAAGCGAGACCTCATCTCAAAAAAAAATAGGAAAATTAGCCAAGTGTGGTGGCGTGGCCTGTCATCCCAGCTCTTCAGGAGGCTGAGGTGGGAGGATCGCGCCCAAGAGGTCAAGGCTGCAGTGAGTGCCTGGGTGACAGACGGGACCTCGACTCCCAAAGAAAAAGAAAGCCACGGCGATGGTGGTGGTGACGATAAGCGCCCCGGTGTTTGCCAAGCCTGGGCCACGCGAGCTCTCGGCAGGACTCAGGGCCACACGTTCAAGCCCCGCTTTCCAGATGAGGAAGCTGAGACCAGAGCAGTGTCTGAGGCCACGCTGCTGGCGGGTCGCGCACCTACGCGCACCGTGTGTGTGTGTGTGTGTGTGTGTGTGTGTGTGTGTGTTCTGGGGAAGAAGGAGGCGTTCCAGCCAGCCTCCCTGCACCTGGGGGGGCCGTGGAGAGCGGGCTGCCTGCGGGAGCTGAACAGTGGCTCCCTCTTCCTGTCAGCTGAGCCCTCGATCCTGACTCCTGCGGCGAGGCTGGGGTGATACCATCTCCTGGTTTCCGCGGGGGGGTGAGAGTCCCTTCCTCCCTGCCCCCCGCCGTGGGACCGTCCTGCCTGGCGGCCACCACCAACGGACATCCCTCCGACCTCCAGAGGAGCGGAAAGAGCAAACCCTGGCATCCTCCACGCCCGCGTGGCCTCTCTCTCAGCCCCTCAGAGCCACGCCACGATGCAGACAGGGAGGAAGCTGAGTGCCAGGGAGAGGGAGGGCTTGCCCGGGACCTCACAGCCTGGACGGAGACCCAGTGGGCCGCCCCCGTGCCCGGGGCTTTCTTCCCAGCCCTGGCCACGCCCTGCGGTCCCAGCCGCTACCTCCTGCGAAACGCTGCCGGAGAGTGCCCTTAGAGACCGGGTGCAGCGGCTGATGCCTGCAAGCCCAGAACTCCGGGAGGCCAAGGCGAGAGGCTTGCCTGAGCTCGGGAGTTCGAGACCAGCCCAGGCAACAAAACAAGGCGCCCTCTCCACAAAAAGTAGAAAAGTCAGCCGGGCGTGGTGGCGTGCACCGTAGTCTCAGCTGCTTGGAGGCTGAGGTGGGAGGATGGCCTGAGCCCAGGAGGTGGAGGCTGCGGTGAGTTGTGATTGTGCCACTGCACTCAGCCTGGGTGGCGGAGTGAGACCCGACTCGAAAAACAAGCAAAACAAGCCCTTGAACAATGGTGCATGAGATAGAGGAACGCCAGTGCCTCCTTCCTCGCACCCTGGTTTTGTGTCCTGGGCACCAGGATCTGGAGGAGACCGTAGTGGGGACAGGGAGACAAACCAAGGCCCAGAGCCTGGGGGCCGGAATTCAGCCCTGCTCTGTAGCTCTGTGGCCTCAAGCAAGTCTCTGGGCCTCAGTATTTCCATCTGTGAGATGCAGTCCTGATCTCTGGCCCTCACACCACCCTGTCGCCGACCCTGGCGGTGTCAGGACCAAGGAGTCGGGACAGTAGAAGTTTGCTGGGACCAGGAGGAATGGACCCAGGGAAAGAGGGCCATGAGTGGGTGTGGCCCTCACCCGGGAGCTGGGGTCAAGTAGCCTGGGCTCTTGGGTCCCAGCCTCACGGCAGGTGGGGACACAGCACAGCACCCCACAGCTAACTCCCCTCCCGCGTGAGCCCCGGCCCAGGGGTAGGGGCATGGAGTGTGTGAAGGCCTCCCCCACCTGACCGTGAGGTCAGAGACGGCCAGAGATGCTGCAGACTGGAGAGACTTCAAGGCAGGGTGGGGGGAGACAGAGATAGCGCGGTGGGCAGAGAGACAGAGGCGAGAGGGGCGCGGAGATGGAGCGCCAAGCCTGCCAGAGAGAGACAGGGAGAGAAAGCGAGACCGGGCCAGCATCGCGGACACCCACAGCAGACCTTGCAGAGGGCAGAAAGAGAAACAGAAACGGACGCAAAGGGAGGCCCAGACAGAGGACGGCAGGAGGGAGGCCGGCGCAGACAGCGCCTCGACTCACTGAACTTTCTGCTGGCCTTCTTGGGCGCCTCCGTCATCGCGCAGCCGTGCAAAGCCCCCGACCGGCCAGCGAGCCGCCCCAGAGGCCCTGGGCGCCAAGGCTGAGGGGCCTCCCCGCCTCCCCTTCCCCTTTCTCTCGCCCTCTCCCTCGCTTCCTCTGTGTATTTTTAAACCAGTGAAACTCCCACAGCCCCACCCTCCCCACCCTTTCTGCAGGGCGGGGCGGGGCCTCCCCCCGTTCCCCCCCCCCCCCCCCCCGTGAGCCACCTCCTCGGCTGCAGGGGCTGGGGACAGACCAGACCGCGGGCCTGAGGGACCTGGAAGGTCTGAGAGCAAACCACAGGCTCGGAACGGAGCCCACTGGGCCGGGGGTGCTGGGGGCCTGCCAGCAGTGGGGGCGGCTGGGGGCTGGGAGGGCCAGGGGACTTGGGCGGATTATTCTAAGCCTCAGTGCCCGGGAGGCCGGCTGGCAGCAGCGCATAGGAGCGCGCCGCGGTTTGGCCTGGACCCCTGGCCACTCGGGATCACTTTCGACTCGTGGCTGGCCACCGTGTCACCGCGTGGTCCATCTGGGGCTAGGGAACTCAACTGCCCAAGCCTTGGTTTCCTCCCTGTGAGCGGGTGTGCCTGCTGTGACCGCCTCACAGGGTCCAGTGCTTGGTGCAGAAACCAGCACAGAATCAGAGCCCGCCGAGGCACAGCCTCCCTTTGCACTTTTTTTCCAAATTGGATTCTCACTCTTATCGCCCAGGCTGGAGTGCAGCAGCATGCTCGCGGCCACTGCAGCCTCAACCTGCTGGGTGGGCTCCGGGGATTCTTCACCCCAGCCCTCCAAGCAGCTGGAACTGCAGGCGGGCACCACCACATCTGGCTACTCCCTTTACTTTTTAAATATGTATGCATGTATTTAGTTAGTTAGTTAGTTATTGAGTCAGGGTCTCCGTCGCCCAGGCTGGAGTGCAGTGACATGACCATGATCAGCCTTGACCTCCTGGGCTCGGGCAAGTCTTCTGCCTCAGCCTCCCTAGCAGCTGGGACTACAGGCAAGCACCACCACACCCTGCCAATTTTTTGGATTTGTGGTAGAGACGAAGTCTCGCAATGATGCCTTGGCTGGTCTTGGACTCCTGGGCTCAAGTGATCCTTTCGCCTCTGCCTCCCAAAGTGCTGGGATTATAGGCATGCGTCACCGTGCCCAGCCACAGCCACTCTTTTTCAAGTGAGCAGGAGCGCACGATAGCTTGGTCCGCCGCATCCATTGGGCACACACAGTAAAACCAAGGCAGAGTATCAGAGGAACTTCCCCAGGTGACAAGGCCAGTGGGTGGCCCAGACTGGGTCCCTTAACCCACAGGATGGTGCCGTTTCACCCTACTGACTTCCAGTGCTGCGCATGCTCAGATGGGCGGAGCAGAAATGAGGAACCGCACCCTCCCCTGCACAGGTGGCCCTGGTCACCCGGAGAGGGTGTCCGCAGCTGGCAGACGCAGGGGTGGGGGGGAAACAGGGGGGCACAGGACCAGGTCTTTCAAATCCCAGCTCCATTTGCTGCTGACAGGCCACTTCTGCCTCTGCCGCCCCCGTCACCTGATTTCTAGAGGGGGATAAGGACACAGCACGGGGTCAGCTTGCAGAGGTCCAGCTTTTTTATCCAGCCCCGGAACTGTGAGAGAGGAAGTCCGTGATCAGAGGGGATGCTCCTGCATCCTCCATAAAAATAACGTCCCCGTAAGGCAAGTCGCTTGGGATGGGAACCTCGTCCGGCGCGGAACCTGCAGTGCCACCTTCCATGCCTATGGCCTCGCCCGGCGCCCTGGCAGCTGACGAAGATGAGCCTTGTTAGAAGAAAAGAAGTTGAGCCTTCTTTTTTCCTGAGTCGGAGTCTCACTCTGTCACCCAGGCTAGAGGGCAGCAGCACGATGGAGACCACAGCCTCGGCCTCCTGGCTCAGGCGATCTTCCCACCTCAGCCTCCTGAGGACTCCTGGGACTACAGGCATGCGCCACTGCGTCCAGCTAGTTTTCGAGTTTTTTTGTAGAGATGAGATCTTGCTCTGTGGCCCAGGCTGGCCTCAAACTCCTGGGCTCAAGCGATCCTCCCACCCCAGCCTTCCAAAGTGCCGGGATTACAGGCGTGAGCCCTTCTTGGTGGGGTGAAGGGGAACCCAAGGCCCTGGAAGGAAAAGGGACACAGCCTGTGAGACCATGGCAGCAGGATCCTGCTCACAGACAGGCCTGGATAGAGTCAGTGTTCAAAGATCCACGGAAGGGTGGAGTTTCTGGGCCGTGGCCTCGGGGGGGAAAGGGGTGCAATCCCAATTCCTTCTGCTGAGCGCTGACAATATTCCAGGCCTAGGGCTGGAAGCCCCCGCGGGCCTGCCACGTGAATCCGTACAGCAGACCTGTGAGGCAGACCCTGGGACTACCGTCCCCAGTTCGCAGATGAGAAAGCAGGCGAAAATGGCACAGACCCTAAACAGACGGACAGTCAGGTATCCTGACTCCCAGGCTGGCTCTCTGGGTCCTCAGAAGAGGGAGAGAGACCTGTAGCCCAGTGGGAGCTGGGGTCTTCCTAGTGGACGGCAGAGGGGACGTCCTGGCTTAGCTTCCAGGAGGCAGTCCCCGTGTGCCGGCCGACAGCCGCGGCTGTGTGTCCGCGGCTGTGTGTCCGCGGCTGTGTGTCCTGGCCCACTTGCTGTGCGACCCGACACAAGAGACTGCCTCTCTGGGCCTCGCCTGCGAAATGGGGTCAGATGAGTCCCACTTCCAGGGTTGACGGGAGAATGGGAGAGGCACAGGCTGGCCCCGACCGGCACATGGTGAGCCTCAGCAAGCCCTGGCTGCTGTGGCGGGGAAGGCAAGGGACACACTGGCCCGCGCCAGGGAAGCCCAGGGGGCAGGCATGCCGCCTGAGACCAGGAGGTCCCGACCACGGAGAGGCGCCTCCTCAGTGCCAGGCCCAATCCTCACCTTGGCCCGGGCGCCAGGCGGTGGCCGGCATCCCCGGAGGAATGAATGGGGCTCAGTGTGGCGGCTTGGCTGAGCTCAGAGCCCCCTTTGTGCTGCCTGGAGTGGCCGTTGGGAGTGCGGCCGGCGCCCTGCTGGCAGGGGGCTGTCCTGCAGGCGCTCCCCACCACGCACTGGAGGGCCGCGCACCTGAGGGCACTGGAGGCGGTCTGCAGCCGCCCCCCTCAGCCAGTGCTTCCTGCCTCCAGGCCTTTGCTGAGCCGGCGCCGGCAGGGGGAATGCCACCCTTCCCCCCACCACCTCTGTCTTTTGCCTCCCCCAGGGCGGACTTGAGCTGCAGTGCCCCCAGGACCCCTGCTCTGACTCAAGCAGGGACCGCATGATGGAGGGCAGAAGCCAGGCTCGTGGAGTCGGCAGGTACTTCAGGAGCTGGAGGCCTCAGACTTCATAGTCAAAGGCACTGGGGTCGGGCACGGTGGCTCACGCAGGTAATCCAGCACTTTGGGAGGCCAAGGCAGGAGGATCACTGGAGCCCAGGAGTTTGAGACCAGCCCAGGCAACACAGCGAGACTTCATCTCTATAAAAAATAAAAAAAATTAGCTAGGAGTGGGGGTGCGGGCCTGTACTCCCAGCTACTTGGGAGGTTGAGGCAGGAGGATCCCTTCAGCCCAGGAGGTTGAAGTTGCAGTGAGCTGAGATCGTGCCAGTGCACTTCAGACTGAGCAGCAGAGTGGGACCCCGACCACAAAAAGGCGTTGGGCCCAGGCGACCCTGAGTTTAGTCCCCATCGGCATGATTCTCGGGCAGCAAGTCATGTCACCTCTCTGAGCCTCTTTTTTTCCGTCAGTAAAATGGGGCAACTAGGACATTGCTCCCATAATCTCATGGCAGCAAAATAAAACAAAATACTGAGAGCATCGTTTGTATTTCACTTACTTGTGTCTTTGTGAATATCCCATCCACGCTGACCCCTACCACCTGGAGCTACACTCCGGACGCTCAAGAGATGCTTTCCCCCAGTTGACCTGGCTGCCGAGCACGGGGGCGATGACGGATGATGGCAAACGACCCCAGGCTTGGAGAGCAGAGAACTGGCTCTGAGTCCCGGCTCCCTGGCTTCCTGGCTGAGTGGCCTTGGGTGGGCCGCCTCCCTGCTCTGAGCCTCAGCTTCCCCTCCTGCCACTTGGACTCCATAAGAGGGGTGCTGTATGCTTCAAGGGCCCGGCACAGGCAGTGCCCGGCTGGCATGGGCAGAATTTCCATGACTTCGTGGGCCGTGGGTGTCACACAGCCATGCTCTGTCCTGTACCGCCCATCCATCTCCCCTGTGTCTTCAGATGCACCCTCCGCCAAGAGCAGCCGACTCCATGAACCCATCTTCTCCTTCCCGGCCGGGGCCCCCACCCTGTCTCTGCTTCAGGGAGGAGAACAGAGAGTCCAGGCCAGGGTCAAACAGCTGTCCGGGGCTCTCTGTCCTGCTCTGCATCTCAGTTTCCCTAACTTTGCTTTTCAGTTGGGGTTTCACTCCGTCACCCAGGCTTGAGTGGAGCAGGACAATCATGGCTCAGGCGCCTCAGCTCAAGTATCCTCTCACCTCAGCCTCCTGAGTAGTTGGGACTACAGGCATCTGCCACCATACCCTGCTAATCTTTTTTCTGTAGAGACGAGATCTCGTTATGTTGCCCACGCTGGTCTCAAACTCCTGGGCTTAAGCTATCCTCCTGCCTCAGCCTCCCAAAGTGCTGGGATTACAGGAATGGGCCAGCCACTGTGCCCAGTCAATTTCCCTAACTGCTAAGTAGCAGCAGGACCAGTGGCCCTCTCAGGACTGTGGAAGAATCTGAGGCCCAATCAGGCCGGCAGCCATCGGGTAAATTGCGTAAACTGAGGAAGGAAATCTCAGGATGAGATTTTACTAATGTTACCCCAAATTTTACTGATAACAGCAAACAGCTATAAAAGCTGGTTAGCTAGCTGCAAACCATTTGCAGTAAGCCAAAAGTAGTTAACCACTTGTTACTAGTTAACTATTGCTGTTAACTAACTCTATCTTAAAGAAACAAAACACTGCCACCATCAATCAGCCGTTTCACAAACCTCTGGAAGCTTCCTTTTGCAGACCACCCTAAAGACGACAATTCCTCTCGGCCCACACTGGACCCCTCTTGTAAAAACACCCCTCTAGCCCCTGTCTCTTGGCAGACAGCAGACACTCTCGCTGCTGTTCGGCCTGTTGCGCCCTTCCCAATGCATCTTCCCTTCAGTAAGTCTGCCTTTCTTAGTTCGTAACTGTCTGGGTGAGTACTTAACCCCTGTGACTCTGGCCTGGCTCACACAGCATTTTGGTGGCCCGAACAGGGGCCTCTCCTCAGGGAACCTCTGCCCCAGTCTCCTTCTCTTCCAACTCTGTGGCCTGTGACTGACGGTTCTTGCTGGGGCACCTCCCCAGGGGACCAGACGGTCTTGGAGGAAAGGCATCAGGACGCCCGTGCCCCGTCTGGGGAGAGACAAGAGTTTGCTTTCCTCTTCAGTCTTTCAGCAGACGAGCTCTAGGAACTCTCTGGCAACGGATGGCTTCTGGCCAGGGCACTCTCTGGTGCAGCCTGGAGGCCAGAGAGTGAACAAGCTTGGCTGCCTCACCTGGACGGGAGGAAGGCTCTTTCCTATCTCTCCTGGTCAGAGGTCCCTAATGCCGATGTGTGGCATGGCCGACAGCTGAAAGCTCATGCAGAGCCAACCCACACGTGTTTAGGGAGACCCAGACCTCCCCACCTCCCCACCCAGATGTCCTGCAAGGACGACCAGTCTTCCTGCTCTGAGTCCCATCGAGTCGAGTCGGCCGAGCCGGTGCTAGGTCAGTGAGTCTCCCCTCAATCCTCTTTTCCTGACCTGGTCTGATCACCCAGCGTCCTTGGCCTTGGGATCTTCACCTAAGCCCCTTGGTCCGTAGCTGGAGTTCCTCTCTATCAGGTGGGATGCTCCTATAGAGAGTAAATTTGTGTCCTTTTGTGGACACCAGAGATCTCTTCTAAGAAGTGCATGCCCCCTTGGAAAGTGTATCTCTAAGGAAAGTGGACCCCTTTCCCCCGATGGGACACCCCAAGAGAAATTGCAGTTCAAATCCTTAACTGACAATTTTCCCCATCCCTCTAGGGGACAAAAAACATCAGTTTTCCCCTATTTGCCCCAGGACTGCATTTTATTTTATTTTATTTACGTATTGAGTGCTTTGCATCCACTTTTTTTTTTTTGAGTTGGAGTGTCACTCTGTCGCCCAGACTGGAGTGCAGTGGCCGCTCCCGGCCACCGCAGCCTCGACCTGCTGGGCTCCGGCGATCCTTCCGCCTCAGCCTTCCAAGTAGCCGGAATTACAGGCACGCACTACCACACCCGGTCAATTTTTTGATTTATTGTGGAGACGAGGTCTCGCTGCCCATGCGTCTCGAACCCGCGGGCTCAGGCAATGCACTCACCTCAGCCTCCCAAAGGCGCGGGATGACAGGCTGAGCCACCGAGCCGGCTCACTTTTTTTTCTAATTTTTAATTTTGAAGTTGTGCGGGATAATCCAGGGTTAGGTATGCAAATGCTGATTATGCAGGTCCCCTCACGGATGAGGTGTGCCCCCACCCGGCAGTTTCCCACGGCTGCCCATCCCACCCTCTCTCCCCTGGCAGCTTTCCGCTGCTGCTAATCCCTTTCTTATAGTATTCTGATAATTGTTCAAGGTCCACGTAGGAGTGAGAACATGTGGTACTCAGTTTTTTGTTTCTGTGAAAGATCACTGAGTATTATAGAATCTAAGTCCATCCAGGTTGCTGTGAAGTTCATAATTTTGTCCTTCTTTATGGCGGCGTAATATTCCATCACGTATATGTACCGCTTTTTTGTGTCCAGTCCTCTTTCAATGGGCAGTACATTTGGTTCCATGTTTTTGCTATTGTGAATAATACTGCAATAAACATGCATGTTTAGGTATCTTTTTCATAGAGTGATTTGAGTTCCTCTGGGCATATTCCCAGTAGGGGGAGTGCAGGGTCATATGGAAGGTTGATTTTTAGATCTTTTAGGAACCGCAGGGCTGCGTTTTAAAACACTGGAATAAATTTGACCCTCAAGCTCTCAAAAGAAACAACTAATTTTCTTCTGCACGAAGTATGGCTTTCTTACCGGCTTCTGAACCAGGAACGTGGACCTTGGAGCCCGAACGCTGTCTTCCAACTTAGCCTCTTCTGTCACGATTCTTCCCAATGGTCTGGAGTTCCCGATCTCCGCCAAAATCGCCAGATGCGTTTGGCCGAATTTTCAGCCCTACTAATTCTTCTGATATTCTGGCCATCCATTTTATTAGCTAGGCTCTCCAGACATTACACAGAAACTCAAAACTAGATCAAGGGCCAGAACTCCTTTCCCCACACTGTTAGACGTGGCCTTCGAGATCTTCAACAACCCGGAGGAGGTCTTGAGAACTGACAAGGAAATGAAACAAAGAAAGACACAGGCAGCAAGCCTAATGCATGGCGGCTGCCACCATCAGCTCCACACACACCAAGGCCTCAGGCACAGTCATTAACTGCGGGGCCTGCATCTAGATGGCGACCCTCCAAGCCGGAGGAGGCTCCCCTCGCCTGACATTGCCGGGGCCAGCCATGAGTCACACCTGTCTCCGGGGCAAACCCAGACCTTGCCCAAGGTGCCAGTAGCAGGAGCATTGGCTGCGGGACAGCCCCTTGCCCCACTGTGTGTGTGAGGAGGGGAGTCAACCCACAACCAGAAACCCCAAGCATGGGCTGACATGGGAGAACAACAAATGCTTTTAACCCCATTCTCTAGCGATGGGACACCCAACGAAGGGGACAATCTCCTTAGTGGCAACTAACAGGGCGCAGAGGCCATGCAGGCTCCTGTATCCTCCCTCTCCACGAATGAGCCTTGGGCAGTCGTATGTGTGGCAGGGAACGAAATTAACTTCTTAATCAATTTAGGGGACACACACTCTGTCTTAATGAGCTTTTCTGGATCCACTTTCCAGTCCTCAATCTTCACCGGCATAGATAGCCAACCCAGGCAGGCACATTCTACCCCTTTTAGTATGTACCTTGGGGGAAAAAAATTGTACACACTCCTTTCTTGTTTTGTCAAGTTTTCCTACCCTTTAACTTGAAAAAGACATAATCTCAAAATTCTGACCTGCATAAAAATTGCTGAGTGTTTGGGAGGCCAAGGTGAGAGGATTGCCTGAGTCCGTGGGTTTGAGACCAGCCTGGGCAACTTGGTGAGACCTTGTATCTACAATAAATCAAAAAATTAGCCAGGCATGGTGGCGTGAGCCTGAAGTTCCAGCTACTTAGAAGACTGAGGCGGAAGGATCACCTGAGCTCAGCAGGTCGAGACTGTTCTGGCCGGGAACGTGCCACTGTCCTCCAGCCTGGGTGGCAGAATGAGACTCCAACTCAAAAAAAATTGCTGAGTGTGTCTTGCTAAATTCCACTAACTCTTTTAGTGTTTGCAACAATTCCTCCTTTTCCTCAGACCCATCTCCCAGAGAAACTAACTAAGCACTCAGCCAACCTCCCCTCTTCCATACCAGCACACCATCATTTGTCAGGTGAGGCTTGCTAAAAGGTTTTAGGGGGAAAAAATTCTGGTCGCTTTACCACACCTGGCTAACTTCTGCTGAACAGACAGTCTTACAAACTGGGTACTGTCTGTGTGGTGTGGTAAGACACGAAACTGGCCACTCCCACCTAATTGCACCTCATAACTTCTCCAAAGTCTCATGCCAACTTTTGCATCCTCCAGCACCTCTCAAACTGCAAATGGGTCTCTTAAAATCTTAAAAGGCCTTCATTACAAAGAAAACCTGTCCTTCCAAACAGTCTATTACCTCCAAAGCTTGTGCATTAAACTATTTAAGACAAAAGTTGCCTAGGTGCAGGTATTTCTTTTTTTGGGGGAGTTGGAGTCTCACTCTGTCACCCAGGCTAGAGTGCAGTGGCATCCTCATGGCCACCACAGCCTCGACCTACAGGGCTCAGGTGATCCTTCCACCTCAGCTTTCCAAGTAGCTGGAACTACAGGCATGCGCCGCCATGCCCGGCTAGTCTTCTGATTACTGTAGAGATGAGGTCTTTCCAAGTCACCCAGGCTGATCTTGAACCTATGGGTTTAGGCAATCCTCTCACCTCCATCTCCTAAAGTGCTAGGATTACAGATGTGAGCCATTGTGCCCTGCTTTGGGTGCAAGTATTTACGGTTTCATATCAACACTCCACAAACAAAAATATGTTCGGTTATTTAAAAGGTTAATTCAATTTCATTATTTTTATGAGTTAGCCATTAAAATCAAAATTATGCCGCGCCTTGGGAGGCTGAGGTGAGTGAATTGCCTGAGCCCGCGGGTTTGAGACCTGCCTGGGCAACTTGGCAAGACCTTATCTCTACAATAAATAAAAAATTAGCCAGGCATGGTAGCTTGCACCTGTAGTTCCAGCTACTTGGAAGGCTGAGGCGGAAGGATCGCTGGAGCCCAGCAGGTCGAGGCTGCGGTGGCAGGGAGCGGCCATTGCACTCTGGTCTGGGTGACAGAGTGAGACTCCAACTCAAAAAAAAAAAAAAAAAAGTAAAAGTCTTAAGTAAACTACAAAAAAAAAAAAAAAGGGAGGTGGAGAAAGGGACAGATTCAGCTGGCCCCCTGCCGTCTTTGTTGGGTTTTGTTGTTTAGGGAAATGAATCCTCTCTCTCAAAGAGCAAGGTTTTTACTTCTCAAAATTCTTAAATTGTCACTTTGGCTAAATGATAACTAGTTTACTATGGTCTGCAATCCTGAGTAATAACATGCTTTTAAAACCTTTAACACTGGCTCTCTGCTCCTCCTGTTCAACTGACAGCTGCATGTCTCGTGCAGCACCAGCCGTGTCCCTGAGACACCAAGGTGAAGGTGGAATCCGGAGTGAACGGATCTGGCCGTATTGGGCGCCAGGTCACCAGGACTGCATTTAACTCTGGCAAAGTGGATGTTGACGCCATCACTGACCCTTTCATTGACCTAAATTACATAGTCTCCATGTGCCAGTCTGACCCCACCCACGGCAAGTTCCACGGCACCGTCAAGGCTGAGAATGGGAAGCTTGTCACCAGTGGAAATCTCATCACCGTCTTCCAGGAGCGAGATCTCGCCAACATCAAAAGGGAGACGTTGGCACTGATTGTGTGGCAGAGTCCATCGGCGTCTTCACTACCTTGGAGAAGGCTAGGGCTCACTTACAGGGAAGCCGAAAGAGTCACCATCCCCGCCCCCTCCGCTGGTGCCCCATGTTTGTGATGGGCGGCACCATGAGAAGTACCAGAACGACCTCACGATCGATCGTGAGCAACGCCTCCAGCCCCACCAACCGCTTGGGCCCCCGGCCAAGGTCATCACCACAACTTTCGCAGCATGGGGACTCATGACCCCCGTCCACGCCATCACCGCCAGCCAGAAGACCGTGGATGGCCCTCTGGGAAGCTGTGGCAAGACGGCCACCCAGCCCTCCGGGACACCACCCCTGCGTCCATCGGCACTGCCAAGGCTATGGGCAAGATCGGCCCCGAGCTGAGTGGGAAGCTCACGGGCCTTCTGTGTCCCCACCACCAATGAGTCCACCGCCACGGACCTGACCTTCCATCTGGAGAAACCCACGAAGTATGATGACATCAAGAAGGTGGTGAAGCAGGCATCGGGCCCCTCGAGGGCATCCTGGGCTACACCGGGCACCAGGCTGTGTCCTCCGACTTCCGCAGTGACACCCACTCTTCCACCTTCGACGCTGGGGCGGGCGTCGCCCTCAATGACCACCCTGTCAAGCTCATCTCTTGGTATGACAACGGATGTGGCTACAGCAACAGGTGGTGGACCTCCTGGCCTCCAGGGAGCAAGAGCCCCAGACCACCAGCCCCGGCGCGGGCCCGAGAGGAAGGGAGAGGTCCCCCGCTGCTGGGGAGTCCCTGCCACTCAGACCCTGACCACACGGAGACTCGCCCCTCCTCACAGTGTCCATGCCAGACCCCCCGAAGAATCCGGGGGTGGGGATCGAGGGAGCCCACCTCATCGGGTACCATCTGTAAAGACCCCTGTACTCAAAAAACAAAAAACCTTAACACGTAACACATTTTCTTTTTTTTTTTTTGAGTTGGAGTCTCACTCTGTCACCCAGACCGGAGTGCAGTGGCCGCTCCCGGCCACCACAGCCTCGACCTGCTGGGCTCCGGCGATCCTTCCGCCTCAGCCTTCCGAGTAGCTGGAACGACAGGTGTGTGCTACCACGCCCGGCTGAGTTTTTGATTTACTGTAGAGAGGAGGTCTCGCTGCCCAGGCGGGTCTCGAACCCACGGGCTCAGGCCATCCCCTCACCTCAGCCTCCCGAAGGCGCGGGAGGACAGCCTGTGCCGCCGAGCCCGGCTGCGACACATTTTCTAACATAAGAATTTTAGAATCTCAGCTCAGTCTTTGGGGTGGGGAGGAGACAAAAAGCAGCTTCAGTGTCCAGGGACCACATCTCCCCAGCACCCTCCTCCCGAACTGCCTCTGTAATGGCTCAGGGCCAGTGGATAGCCCTTGTCAATCAGGAGAATTACTTTATAAACAACGTCTGTTGGAAAATCTAAGAGTGGTATCTGAGATCTTTTTCAAACTGCCTATCCAGGCTTGTCATCCGGTGATTGTTGTCAGTGCCAATTTCTAACAGCTTTAAAGATTATGCCATTAAACTAGAAAAAAAATCCTTCTTCTTGGAGACAGCTTTATGTTTTGTTTTGTTTGAGTTGGAGTCTCACTCTGTCACCCAGACTGGAGTGCAGCGGCCGCTCCCGGCCACCGCAGCCTCGACCTGCTGGGCTCCGGCGATCCGTCCGCCTCAGCCTTCTGAGTAGCTGGAACTACAGGCGCACACTGCCACGCCTGGATAATTTTTTGATTTACTGTAGAGATGAGGTCTCACCAAGTTGCCCAGGCGGGTCTTGAACCCATGTGCTCGGGCAATCCACTCACCTCAGCCTCTCAAGGCGTGCAATTACAGACTGAGCCACGGAGCTTGGCCTCTTTGAGTTTTTAAAAAATCTTTTATCTATCTATCTACTTATTTTTATATTTTGAGTTGGCGTCTCACTCTGTCGTCCAGTTAGGTGGTATCTCAGGGGCATGCTCATGGCCACCACAGCCTTGACCTGCTAGGCTCAGGCAATCTTTCCACCTCTGCCTTCCAAGTAGCTGAAACTACAGGTGCACACTACCACACCCAGCTTTTTTTTTTTTTCAATTTATTGCAGAGATGAGGTCTCACCATGTTGCCCAGGCTGGTATTGAATCCGTGGGTTCAGGCAACCCTCTTGCCTCAGCCTCCCAAAGTGCTGGGATTACAGGCATGAGCCACCACACCTGGCGGGTTCTTTGTTTTTGTGATAGAACACCGATTATTATAGACTCTAAATCCATCCAAGTTGCTGTAAGGTCCATAATTTTGTCCTTCTTTAGAGGTGCTTAATATTCCATCGTGTATATGTACCACATTTTTAAAATCCAGTCCACTTTTGATGGGCAGCATGGTTGGTTCCATGTTTTTGCTACTGTGGACGATGCTCCGATAAACATGCATGTCTAGGTATCTTTTTTGTAGAATGATTTGAGTTCTTCTGGATATATTCCCAGAGGGAGGATTGCTGGGTCGTATGGGAGGTCACTTTTTAGGTCTTTTAGGAATCACCGCACTGTTTTCCACAGAGGTTGTATTAGTTTACCCTCCCATCAACAGTGTGGAAGTGCCCCCTTTTCCCCACATCCTCCCCAGTATCTGCTGTCTTTTCATTTATTGATGCTGGTCATTTTGACTGGAGTTAGGTGGTATCTCAGTGTGGTACTAATTTGCATTTCTTTGATGATTAGTAATGCTGAGCATTTTTTTTCATGTATCTGTTGGATGCTCATACGTCTTCTTTTGAGAAGTGTCTATTCATATCTTTGCCCACTTTAAAAAATTTTTAGGCTGGGTTTGGTGGCTCAGCCTGTCATCCTGTGCTTTGGGAGGCTGAGGTGAGTAGATTGCCTGAGCCCGCGGGTTTGAGACCCGCCTGGGCAACTTGGCAAGACCTCATCTCTACAATAAATCAAAAATTAGCCGGGCGTGGTAGCGCATGCCTATAATTCTGGCTACTTGGAAGGATGAGGCAGAAGGATCGCCGGAGCCCAGCAGGGCGAGGCTGCGGTGGCCGGGAGTGGCCCCTGCACTCCAGTCTGGGTGACAGAGTGAGACTCCAACTCAAAAAAAATTTTTTTAATTAAAAAATTGTGGGGTACAATTCAGGGTTAGGTATACAAATGGTCATTGTAAGGGTTAGGTATACAAATGGTCATTGTACGGGTAACGTTTGGGCCTCACTTTGGTCCCCACCTCCCCTGGTTTGAGATCAGGTATCCTTATTGATGAAGTGTGCCCCCCCATCAGTTTCCCATTACTGCTAATCCCTTTCTTACAGTATTATGATAATTGTTCAGGGTTCGTCTATCAGTGAGAACATGTGGTACGCAGTTCTCTGTTTCTGTGATGGGTACTGAGTATGATAGACTCTAAGTCCATCCAAGTTGCTGTGAAGTCCATAATTTTGTCCTTCTTGCCCACTTTTTTTGTTTTTTGAGTTGGAGTCTCACTCTGTCACCCAGACTGGAGTGCAGTGGCCACTCTCGGCCACCGCAGCCTCCACTGCTGGGCTCCGGCGATCCTTCCGCCTCAGTCTTCCAAGTAGCTGGAACTACAGGCGTGCGCTACCATGCCTGGCTGATTTTTGATTTTTATTGTAGAGATGAGGTCTACGCCAAGTCGCCCAGGCGGGTCTCAAACTCGCGGGTTCAGGCAATCCACTCACCTCAGCCTCCCAAGGCGCCGGATTACAGGCTGAGCCGCCAAGCCCAGCTCTTGCCCACTTGTTAATAGGGCTATCTGTTTTTTTCCTTTCAGCACACTTGAGTTCCTTGTAGATGCTGAATGTAAGGCCTTTGTCAGATATACTGTTGGCAAATATTTTTTCCCATTCTGTGGGCTTCCTGCTCTCTGATGGTTTCTTTTGCTTTGCAGAAGTTTTTTAGTTCCCACTTGAGGTCCCACTTGCCTATCTTATCTCTTATGGCATGGGCTTTTGATGAGGAATTGGTTGCCTATTCCAATTTCTGTAAGGTTGTCTCCTGTGTTTTCTACGACTCTTATAGTTTGACATTTTATATTTGGGTCTTTGAGCCAGTTAGAGCTGATTTTTGTATAGGGGTCCCATTTCAATCTTTTGCATGTGGTCAGCCAGTTTTTTCCCAGAACCATTTACTGAATAGGTTCTCCTCTCCCCAGTGGTTGATGGTAGAGGCTTTGTCAAAGATGAGTTGGTTGGAAAATTGAGGTTTTGCTTCTGGAATCTCTATCCCATCCCATTGGTCTCCAGGTGTTCTTGTACCAATACCAGGCAGTTTTGATTGTTGTAGCCTTACAGTAAACTTTAAAGTCTGGAAGTGTGATACCTCCCATTTTGTTTCTTTTGCTGAGGATTGTTTTGGCTATTAGTGGTCGTTTATGTTTCCATATGAGTTTCTGTACTGTCATTTCCAGGTCTGAGAAGAATGATGTTGGTAATTTAATGGGTATTGTGTTGAGTCTTTCGAATGCCTTAGGTAGGATGAACATCTTAACAATGGTGATTCTTCCAATCCACAAACATGGAATATTTTTCCATTTGTTTGTGTTTTCTTTGATTTCTTTGAGCAGTATTTTTTAGTTTTCATTGTAAAGATCTTTCACTTCTCTGGTTAGAAAGACACTGAGGTATTTCATTGTTTTTGTGGCTATTGTGAATGGGATTGTGCCTTTAATTTGGTTCTCTGCCTGTATGTTATTGGTGTATAAGAATGCGACTGTTGGCTGGGTTTGGTAGCTCAGCCTGTAATCCCAGCGCTTTGGGAGGCCGAGGTGAGTGGATTGCCTGAGCCCGCGGGGTTCGAGACCCGCCTGGGGAACTTGACGAGACCTCATCTCTATAATAAATCAAAAATTAGCCAGGCATGGTAGCACGCGCCTGTAGTTCCAGCTACTTGGAAGGCTGAGGCGGAAGGATCACCGGAGCCCAGCAGGTCGAGGCTGCAGTGGCCGGGAGCGGCCAGTGCACTCCAGTCTGGGTAACAGAGTGAGACTCCAACTCAAAAAAAAAAAAAAAAAAAAGAATGCAACTGTCTTTTGCACATTTATTTTGTACCCTTAGGCTTTGTCAAAGTCCTTTATCAGTGCAAGGAGGTTTTTACAGATTCTTTTGGGTTTTCAAGGTATAGGATTATATTGTCAGCAAAGAGGGATAACTTAACTTCCTCTTTTCCTTTTTGGATACACTGATTTCCTTCTCTTATCTGACTGCTCTAGCTAGGACTTCCAACACTTTGTTTAACAAGAGGGGTGAGAGTGGGAGCCTTGTCCGGTTCCAGTTTTCAGGGGAAATGCTTTCAATTCCTGTCCATTTAGCAATACGTTGGGTGTGGGCTTATCATGGCTGCCTCTTACTATTTTGAGTCAGGCTCCCGCTATGCCTAGGTGTTCAGGGGTTTTTATGAAGAAGGGATGCTGGGTTTTATCAAAAGCTTTTAATGCATCTAATGCTGTAATCGTGTGGTTCTTGTTTTTACATCTGTTGATGTATTTAATGACATTTATGGTCTTGCGGATATTGGACCAGCCTTGCATCCTGGGGATGAAGCCTGCTTGGTCATGGTGGATGATTTTTGAGATGTGTTTTTGGATCTGATTTGCTAGAATCTTATTGAGAATTTTTGAACCTATGTTCATCAGGGATATTGGCCTGCAGTTCTCTTTTTTTGATGAATCTTTACCTGGTTTGTTTAGCAGTGTGATGTATGCTTCATAAAATGAGATGGGGAGAGTTCTGTCTGTCTCGATTGCTGGGAATACTTTCCATAGAATTGGTATCAGCTCCTCCTTGTATGTTTTGTAGAATTCTGCTGGAAAGACATCTGATCCGAGGCTTTTTTTTTTGTAGGTAGTAAAACATACATCTTTCTTTCTACCTAATTTCTCCAGAATTAGGAGGCTATTAATTTATAACAGTATGTTTATTTACAGATGTTCAATAAGAATCTATTTTCTTTTGTAACAAAATGTGATTGGAAATACTGGTTGTTTTACCGAGGCTTTGGCTGGAATGTTTCAGAGCAAATTGCTTTGAGAAACTAAAGTTAAGATCAGTTGGGCATGGTAGCTCACACTTGTAATACCAGCACTTTGGGAGGTCAAGGCAAGAGGACTGCCTGAGCCCAAGGGTTCAAGACCAGCCTGGGTAACTTGGTGAGACCACATCTCTATAATAAATCCAAAAAAATGAGCCAGGTGTGGTGGCACACACCTGTGGTTCCAGCTACTTGGAAGGCTGAGGAGGAAGGACCACCTGAGCCCAGCAAGTCAAGGCTGTGGTGGCTGTGAGTGTGCCACTGCACTCCAGCCTGGGTGACATAGTGAGATTCTGACTCAAAAAAAAGAGAAAGAGATTAAGATCTATAAAGAGCCGATAAAACGCCCTTGGAAAGGCTGGCCTGGTCAACTGTGGCGGGGCTTCTAACACATGGCAAGTAGGGAAGTTTATTTACTAATGAGCCCAGGAATCCCAACTTACTTGGAACCTCAAAAAGAAGACTTCACCCAATCCATACAGGTCTTCACAATAAGTTCTTGGCTGACTCAAAGGCTCCTGGATCATCTAATCTGAAATTCTATATGGAAGGAGTTTTCCAGCAAAGCCAGTTCAAAAAGAGCCATATGGCAAAAAATTATTCTTGCTGCCCTTCATGCAAATAAGTCTAAAACTTATTTTATAGTCAGGCACAGTGGCTCACACCTGTAATCCCAGCACTTTGGGAGGCCAAGGTGAGAGGACCGCCTGAGCCCAGGGGTTCAAGACCAGCCTGGGCAACATGGCGAGATCTCATCTTTACAATAAATAAAAAAATTAGCCAGGCATGGTGGCACATGCCTGTGGTTCCAGCTACTTGGAAGGCAGAGGTGGAAGGATCGCCTAAGCCCAGCAGGTCGAGGCTGCGGTGGCCAAGAGCTTGCCACCGCACTTCCGCATGGGTGACAGAATGGGACTGCAACTCAAAAACAAGAAAACCAAAACTTACTTTACAAATAAACTGGTCCCTCATCTTTAATAAAAATGGAGAGCCAGGCATGGTGGCTCACACCTATAATCCCAGCACTTTGAGAGGCCAAGGTAAGAGGATTGTCTGAGCCCATGGGCTCCAGGCCAGCCCGGGCAACTTGGCAGATCTCATCTCTACAATAAATAAAAAAATTAGCCAGGCATGGTGGTGCGTGCCTGTAGTTCCAGCTACTTGGAAGGCAGAGGTGGAAGGATTGCCTGAGTCCAGCAGGTCGAGGCTGCGGTGGCCATGAGCATGACATTGCACTTCAGCCTGGGCACAGAGTGAGACTCCAACTAAAAAATAATAATTAATTAATTTAAAATGGAGGACTGGAGAAAATTTTAAAAAAAAACAACTATAAACCGGGCTCGGTGACTCAGCCTGTCATCCCGCGCCTTGGGAGGCTGAGGTGAGTGGTTTGCTGAGCCCGCGGGTTCGAGACCCGCCTGGGCAACTTGGCGAGACCTCACCTCTACAATAAATAAAAAAAGTAGCCAGATGTGGTAGCGTGCGCCTGTAGTTCCAGCTACTCGGAAGGCTGAGGTGAAAGGATTGCTGGAGGCCAGCAGGTCGAGGCTGCAGTGGCCGGGAGCAGCCACCGTGCTCCAGTCTGGGTGACAGAGTGAGACTCCAACTCAAAAAACAAAAACAAAAACAAAACTATAGTATGCTTGCTCTAGATTCCCTTTTCTTTTCTTTTTTTTTTTTTAAGTTGGAGTCTCACTCTGTCGCTCAGACTGGAGTGCAGTGGCCGCTCCCGGCCACCGCAGCCTCGACCTGCTGGGCTCCGGCGATCCTTCCGCCTCAGCCTTCCAAGTAGCTGGAACTACAGGCGTGCGCTACCACGCCCGGCTGATTTTTTAAAAATTTATTGTAGAGATGAGGTCTCGCCAAGTTGCCCGGGCGGGTCTCGAACCTGTGGGCTCAGACAATCCGCTCACCTCAGCCTCCCAAAGTGCTGGGATTGCAGGCTGAGCCACCGAGCCCGGCCTAAATTCCCTTTTCAATGATCATTTTCTACAATTTAAAGTGCATCCTAAAGCATTTCTTAGCTACATGTCTGCAGACTAGCATTTTCAAACTTTTCTGTAGATTTTGCATAAACTTTGCAAAAAGCTCACTTAAATGCCTGATCAAACTGCAGTTTAGAAAAATCTGCCAAATTGCCACTACAATCTAAAAGTGCATCAGAAACTCTAAAAGCTAATTTACAAATTATTCCAAACATCGTCCTTTGTTTTTCTTTGGTCTCCACAGACATAACACAAAGTAGTTGTATTTCCTAGTTAACTTCATCATCTTAATGCTTTCTATATATTTTTCCTTTTACTTATACTTATTTTCCTCTACTTTCCAGTATTTACGGTATTCTCTGTGGATATGAAACAAGAAGAATGGTCCTGACTTTCCTGACTTCCTCACTCTTTTTTTTTTGAGTTGGAGCCCTATTCCGTTGCCCCATTGCATTCTCATGGCCACCGTAGCCTGCCTTGACCTGTTGGTCTCTGGCGATCCTTCCGCCTCAGCCTGCCAAGCAGCTGGAACTACAGACACGTGCCACCATGCCCAGCTAGTTTTTTATTTTTGTTTTTTATTTTTTGTAGAGACGGGGTCTTGCCAAGTTGCCCGGGCTGTTCTTCAACCCGTGGACTCAGGCAATCCACTCGCCTCCGTCTCCCAGAATGCTGGGACGGCCGCCTGAGCCACCCA
The DNA here is from genome assembly GCA_027257055.1 of Cephalopachus bancanus. Lineage (NCBI taxonomy): Eukaryota > Metazoa > Chordata > Mammalia > Primates > Tarsiidae > Cephalopachus > Cephalopachus bancanus. Next base: position 435,531 of record JAPVLO010000833.1, read on the forward strand.
GTCCAGTCACAGTCCTTGGTCTTTCATCTTTTTATCAAGCTTGTCTCTTCCAGATGCCAGCAGTTCCATCTCCAGATGACACTACGACAAGATTTCCAATTCACACCATTGCAAACTCCACTTCTCCAAGAGCCCTTAAACCAAGCTACAAAGAATTTTTACTCAAACTGCCCCCAATTATCCATATGGCTCTCTTATTCCAACCCGTTAACACCCAGGATCCCCTGACAAAGCAACAGTGCTAGATAGGGCCAGCGCCATGCCCCTGTTGAACACAAAACAGCTACAGAAGATGAGACCCTCGCTGCTAAGCCAAGGATCTGGCATTGTTGCTCTGTCAGGGGGAATGTGGAGGAACTGAGGCCCAATCAGGCCAGCAACAATTGAGTAAACCGAGTAAACTGAGGAAGATCTCAGGATGAGATTTTACTAATGTTACCCAGAATTTTACTGATAACAGCAAAGAGCTGTAAAAGCTGGTTAGCTGGCTGCAAACCATTTGCTGTAAACCAAAAGTAGTTAACCACTTGCTACTAGTTAACTATTACTGTTAACTAACCCTATCTTAAGGAAACAAAACACCACCACCATCAATCAGCCGTTTCACAAACCTCTGGAAATTTCCTCTTGCAGACGACCCCCAAAGACAATTCCTCTCGGCCCACACTGGACCCCTCTTGTAAAAACACCCCTCTAGCTCCTGTCTCTCGGCAGACAGCAGACGCTCTCTCTGCTGTTTGGCCCGGTGTGCCCTTCACGACGTATCTTCCCTTCAATAAGTCTGCCTTTCTTAATTTTCAACTGTCTTGATGAATACTTTCACTCCTGTGACTCCAGCCATACCCAGCTGCCACGCACGGCAAGGGCCTGGCCAGTCAGTCAGCAAACATTTACTGAGAGGGCTGGCCACACGCCCAGCCTTGCCAGCTTAGACCATCCATGGGAAGCAGGAAACGCTGCCCTCACATCAGCAAAACCAAAGTCAGAGGCAGTGAGAAATCACTCATTTCATGGCTGGGTGCAGGCTCACACCTGTAATCCCAGCACTTTGGGAGGCCAAGACAGAAGGATCGCCCGAGCCCAGGAGGTGGAGGCTGTGATGAGAGAGAGAGAGAGAGAGAGAGAGAGAGAAAAGAAATCATTCCTTTCTTCTGGTTTCCCCCGGGGTCTCTCCAGTTTGGCCTCTGGGTCCCATGCCTGGGCAGCCTTCCGAAGGGCTCCTGACTCTTCTGCCTGCCTGCCTGCCGGCCTTCCTCTCCCAAGGAGGGCTGAGGGCCTGAGGCCCAAGGGGGAAGTGACAGGCGGATGTCAGGGTTCAGCCCAAGGAGAGCAGGGTGTAGGTGACAACACCAGCGGAACTTCCGCTGAGGCCTCTGCCCACAGGATGTGACTTGGGGAGGGCTTGTGGGAAGCAGGCAGCAGACGCTGGCCTGGCAGTCGGACGGTGGAGGCCACACGAGCCCATGGCAGACCCCAGCACTTGGGGTCCAGGCCGGGCACAGCACCAGCTCCGCCCCGAGGCCAGATGGGCGGGGCACCGACGCGGAGCGTTCAGGGTTTGGGCCTGGCTGCCCTGGTTCAAATGCCAGTATGGCCCCCGGCCGGCTGTTTGACCCTGGCCGGGAGATGCCACCTCCAAGTCTCAGTGTCCGCGTGTGGGCAACGGAGGCGACCACAGCGCCCGCCCACAGGGTTGAGTGAGAACTGAGATAATTCCCACGGATGATGAGCACAGGGTTTGGACCACTCATTTCCCTCAGCAGGTGCAATTACTCGCAACTTTAATTTCTCCCGCGCTCCCCTCCACAGCCCACGTAGCCAACGGCCTCCCTGCTTCTGAAAGTGGGGTACGCGAAGCCGACCCCAGGTCGCCGCCCGCCTGAACCTTTCTGGCGCCCCACGGCCCCGGGGGCCCGAACTCCTGGAACCCCGCAGCAAGGCCTCCCCGCAGAGCGGCGTCTCTTGGGACGCCAGAGTCCCCGCGTCCTCCCAGGCGGCTTCAGCTCAGCCGCGCGGGGAGAGCCGGGAGCCCCGCGGCGCCGAGGGCGGGCGCGGGGCCGGGGGGCGGGGCCCGCGAGCGGGGGCCGGGCGCCGCGGGGACGGCACGGCCCGCGCGCGGGGGGACGAGCGCGCCTCGAGCGCCCCCGCCAGGCCTTCCCGCGCCTCGAGCGCCCCCGCCAGGCCTTCCCGCGCGCCGTGCGGCTGCGCCCCCGGACGCCGGCCCGCTCGCGGCGCAGATGGCGAGACCCGGCCGGGCCCCGGCCCCGACGCGCCGAAGAGGCTGGGGCGCGCGGAGCCGCAGGGCGCGGAGGAGGCAGGGAGGGCCGCTCCGCCGGGCGGGCCGCGGGCCGAGCTGGGCGGCGGGAGGCGGCGGCGAGGGCGCGCGCGCGCGCGCGGCCGGCGCGGCGGGCCGCCGCCTGCGCCGGGCGCGGAGTCGGGGCGCGCTCTTCGCCGGCTCGGGCCGGCCGGGTCGGCGCGACCTTGGGCGGCGGCCGCACGTCCCGCGTCCACGACCCTCCAGAGGCGGGCCCGGGCCCGACGCGGCCGAGGATCCGCAGCAACGCCCAGCCCCGCCCGGGCGCGCGGGGACGCCGAGGGGCTGGGCGGTCTCCGCGCCCGCCGGCGCGGCGGCGCAGGGGCGCCCCGGGCCTCGTCCGCGCCCGCCGGAGGCCCGGCGTCCGCGGCCGCTCGCCGCCTCGGGCTGCCGCGCCCCCTGGCGGACGTGGTTGCCATGTCAACGGCGGCGGCGGGCCGGGAGGCGGCGGGGGCCGCGCCCCGCGGCCGGGGCCGGAGGACGCCTCGCCGCGCCTTCGCCCCGCGGCCCGCTCCGCGCCGGGAGGAGGACCCGCGGCGGCGGCGGCGGGGCAAACTGAGGCACGCGGCGGGCGCGCCGCACAGCCAGGTGCCGAGCGCGGGCCCCACCTCCGGGGCGGAGGAGGGGCCGCGGGCGGTGACGCGCCGAGGGCGGCCGGCGGCCGGCGGGCGAGCGGGCGGGCGGGCGGCGGCGGCAGGTGCGGCCGCCCGGGTGGGAGGGCGGAGGGAGGGGCGGGCGCGGGGGGGAGGGCGAGGCGGGGCGCCTCCCCCTTTATAACGCGCCCCCTCTCGGGCTCTCGGGCCGCCTCCCGGTCGGCTCTTCCCGTCTCGCCCCTCGCCGGCCGCCCCCGGGGCCCCGGGGCCCCGGGCCCGGGCGCCCCGGCCGCGGCTCGGGGCCGGCCCCCGCCGCCCGCGCCGCCCGGCGGAGGCGGCGCCGTCGGAGGAGGAGGAGCAGGGCACTGCGGCTGGCCCCGGATCGGGCGCCAGAGCGGCGGCGGCGGCGGCTGCCGGGCCGATGCAGCGGGACGCACCAGCCCGAGCCCCAGCCCCGGCGCCCCGGCTCCCCGCGCCCCCGAAGGGGGCTGCCGCCGGCGGCGGCGGCGGCGGCGGGGGCAGCGGCGGCGGCGGCGGCGGCGCCTCTGCGGCTCCGGCTCCCTCCGGCCTCCCGGGAACTACAAGTCCCAGGGGGCCTGGCGGCGGGCGGCGGGCGGAAGAGGCGGGGTCGGCGCCGCGGGGCCGGAAGTGGCCGTGGAGGCGGAAGTGGCGCGGCCGCGGCGGGGCCTGGAGCGCGGCGGCGGGACCCGGAGCGGGAGCGGGAGCGGCGGCGGCGGCGGCTGGGAGTGGCGGCGGCGCGCTGGAGGCGGCCATGGCCAAGCAGTACGACTCGGTGGAGTGCCCCTTCTGTGACGAGGTGACCAAGTACGAGAAGCTCGCCAAGATCGGCCAAGGCACCTTCGGGTGAGGCTGGGCCCCTGCGGCCGGGAGCCTGGGCCTGCACCCCGGCCTGCGGAGCCGGCGGGCGGGCGGAGCCCGGTTCCCGTGCCGGGGGGCTGCAGCGCGGCGAGGGACCGGGCCTCCGGGGACGCCGGGCGAGCAGCGGGGTGCGGGGAGGCCGCGGAGGCTGCGGGCGGCCGCGTGCCGGGCCCGGCGCGGCCCCGCCCGCGAGTCCCTGTCCTGCGCCCCGCCTCCTCTGGTGGGGGCGGGGCGGCCCTGCGGAAACGGCCTGACCGGCGCCCTCGGGCCCCCCTCCGCCTGCAGGGAGGTGTTCAAGGCCAAGCACCGCAAGACCGGCCAGAAGGTGGCTCTGAAGAAGGTGCTCATGGAGAACGAGAAGGAGGGGGTGAGTAGGCGTGCGCCCGCCCTGGACCCTCGGCGCGTTTTCCACCCTGCTGCCTCCTGCGAGTCTCGGCTGGGAGTCCACTTCCGTGGAGTGGCTTCGGAAATTTCCATACGGTTGGGAAGTTCGCCTCCACCTGAGCCCTCAGTTCAGACGCTCTGCAGCACTTGGCGTTTCCCGCCTGGGGCCAAGACCGGGAGCTTGTGCTGGCTGTGAGCACTCCATTCGCGAAGTTAGGAAGCTTTAACCGTCTTCTGGCTGGGCGCGTGGCTCACGCCTGTGATCCTGACACGTGGAAAGGCCCAGGCAGGAGGGTTGCTTGAGCCCAGAAGTTCCAGACTGGACACCGTAGGGACATTTCCTCTCTGCAAGAAGGAAAATTGGCCAGGCATGGTGGCAAGTGCCTGTAGTCGTAGCTACTTGGAAGGCTGAGGCAGAAGGGTCCCTTGAGCTCGGAGTTCAGGGTGGCCGTGAGAGAGTGAGACTCCAACCCAGAAAAACAAACCAAAAAATCTTTTTCTTAGCGTTTAAGTTTGTTTTATGTAAAAGATTCACGTGCAAGGTTTTTAAAAGGCAACTAATGATCAGTTATTTAATGCGTTTAAAAGGACCCGTCACCTCCAACCCATCTTCACTCTAGTTCAGAGACCTTAGTTTTCCTGCTAAAGCAGGGCATTTTTAAAAACCATTATTTGTGTTGCCAGGAAAACAGCTATAGAGCTAGACTCTGAGGGTTGAATCTATGGAGCATCTAGTGGCCAACAGCAGAGTGTTTAAGTAGCACGATTTCAGTTTGTTGTCTCTAGCCAAGTTTTTGAGGTTTGCATACTACTCTTACATCCTTTTATAGGTGAAGCTTCTGAGACAGCTGAGTTCAGGCTCATGATCTTGTCTCTGTCTCCCAACCTGTGTTCTTTAGTGTAGATCCCAGGACCAGTTCTGATGTCTGTAGGCCTGACCACTTCCCTTCTTTCTCCTGCCCAGTTCCCTATCACAGCCTTGCGGGAGATCAAGATCCTCCAGCTTCTAAAGCATGAGAATGTGGTCAACTTGATTGAGATTTGTCGAACCAAAGGTAAGTTATTTGGATCTTGAGAGAAAATGAGGTGCGTAGCCTAATGTTTTGTTTGTGGAGTTGGAACAGGACATCTAAATTGCCTCCTTTTTTAAAATTCTCTTTTTTTTTTGAGCCGGAGTCTCACTCTGTCACCCAGGCTGGAGAGCAGCAGCACACTCCCGGCCACCGCAGCCTTGACCTGCTGGGCTCAGGCGATCCTTCCGCCTCAGCCTTCCGAGTAGCTGGAACCACAGATACCAGATACCTACCACCACGCCCAGCTAATTTTTATCTATTGTAGAGACGAGGTCTTGCCAAGTTGCCCGGGCAGGTCTTGAGTCTGTGGACTCGGGCAGTCCTCTCGCCTCCAGCTCCCAGAGTGCTGGGATGACAGGCGTGAGCCGTGGCGCCCGGCCAGTTGCCTCTTCTTGATTCAGGCCTCCCAGGGGTGACAGCGCCTTCGGTTATCTGTCATGGGAGCTGGTGCATCCCCAGGGCCTGCCCCAGCACCTGGGCTTAAGGAGGCACTCAGAAAATAACTTGCCAGTGAAGAAGAAACAAACACATGGCTGCTCTGGGGGGCACAGGTGTCCGTGGGTGGAGAGGGTAGAGGGAAACTGGCTGTCCGCTCAGGAGGCTGAGACAGGAGGATCCCCTGCACCCAGGAGGCCGAGGCTGCGGTGAGCCGTGATGGCGCCACCGCACTCCAGCCTGGGCGCCCGAGTGAGACCCTGACCCAAAAGCCGAAAAGGCTGGCCGTGGGAAAGTGAGTCGGGCACGGTTCCGTGACTTGGCGTCTTCCTGCTGTTTCCGCCCCAGCCTCCCCCTACAACCGCTGCAAGGGCAGCATATACCTGGTATTTGACTTCTGCGAGCATGACCTCGCCGGGCTGCTGAGCAACGTTTTGGTCAAGTTCACGCTGTCTGAGATCAAGAGGGTGATGCAGATGCTGCTCAACGGCCTCTACTACATCCATAGGAACAAGGTGCGGGGCAGAGGCGGGGAGGAGAAAGCAAGGCTGGAGTGGGTCCCGCCCCACGCCGCGGGTGAGCCGCAGGCCCCTTCGGAGTGGCTGAGCTCTCCCTCTTGCCCTTCCTGCAGATCCTGCACAGGGACATGAAAGCTGCCAACGTGCTTATCACCCGGGACGGGGTCCTCAAGCTGGCTGACTTTGGGCTAGCCCGGGCCTTCAGCCTGGCCAAGAACAGCCAGCCCAACCGCTACACCAATCGTGTGGTGACGCTCTGGTACCGGCCCCCGGAGCTGTTGCTCGGTGAGGATTCCCGAGCAGGCAGAGGGGGCAGGGGCCAGGCATCCGCCCGGCCACCGCCCCCCCACCAGGCTCCTTGAGCCGCCGGCCCCGGGGCGTGGAGCCTCAGGAGACCCTCGGGCTCAAGGGGCCCTCCTGGGGCGCTCTTCTTCCCAGGGGAGCGGGACTACGGCCCCCCCATTGACCTGTGGGGTGCTGGGTGCATCATGGCGGAGATGTGGACCCGCAGCCCTATCATGCAGGGCAACACGGAGCAGCACCAGCTTGCCCTCATCAGCCAGCTCTGTGGCTCCATCACTCCCGAGGTGCGTGGCCACGGTCCCAGCCCCCGCCAGGCACCGAGCTCCAAGCCTCCTTGCGGGGGAGATGGGGAGTGGAACAGAAGGGAGGCTCCTCTCTGGGGAAAAGGCTGGCAGGAGACAGGGCTGCCTTCTGAGGGCCACGGGTTGTGCTCACGTTTCAGCTCCGTCACCAGTAGGCATTCGAGTCGGTGCTGGGTTTCTCTCCTGTGAAACAGAAGTGTGCTTGTGTCAGGGTCAGTACCCACGTTCCAGGTGGTTTGTGTGAAGGGCTGGCACGTGGCGTGTGCGGAGTCCCAGCAGACACTGCTGCTTCGCCTTGGATGGTTCGCTCCCTCGTGGAGAAGGTGTTGTTCCTCTAGGTGCTGGGCCGAGGTCGAGCCTTCACTCTCTGACCGAGCTCCACCCCCTCAATGCCCTCCCCCCGCCAGGTGTGGCCAAACGTGGACAAGTACGAGCTGTATGAGAAGCTGGAGCTGGTCAAGGGCCAGAAGCGGAAGGTGAAGGACAGGCTGAAGGCCTACGTGCGTGACCCCTACGCGCTGGACCTCATCGACAAGCTGCTGGTGCTGGACCCCGCGCAGCGCATCGACAGCGATGACGCCCTCAACCACGATTTCTTCTGGTCCGACCCCATGCCCTCGGACCTCAAGGGCATGCTGTCCACCCACCTGACGTCCATGTTTGAGTACCTGGCACCACCACGCCGGAAGGGCAGCCAGATCACCCAGCAGGCCACAATCAGAGCCGCAACCCCGCCACCACCAACCAGACGGAGTTCGAGCGGGTCTTCTGAGACCTCATGGCTGCTAAGGCTGTTGTGTTTTCTCTTCTGCTATGTGACGTGCATGGTGGAGATGGCGGGGCATTTGAGTATCTTCTCTAGTGCGTATCTTATTTAATCCTCACCCCAGCGCTGGGAGCAGCCAGCCGAGTGGACTGGGGTGAAGTGTCGGCAGAAAGGCCACGAGGGCACCGAGCCGCCTGCTCCTTGGCTTTCTGGACGGGCCCCGGCAGGAGTGGGTGGGAGGAGAGGTTCGCCCTCCCCGTGACTTTCTCCGAGTGCCCAGCGGGATGGGGGGGGACAGGCCCCTTGCCCTCCACACGCTTCTCTTGGATGACAAGCTTGATGGGACAGGCCGTCTGCGCGTGGGCCACTCCTGGCCCCACCCTCAGAGGCACTGGGACCCGCACAAACTCTTGGTTTCTTTGGTAGGATAATTGTGTTTCTTTTGTTCAGTTGTTCTGGGACATGCCTGGTTGGTTACAATTAAAAGTTGGCTTTTTCAGTAAGTGGCTGTGTGTTCTGTCCTGCACCCCACAGCCAGCACATTGGGATTTGATTTGTCAAGCTGCTGGGGGTCTTGCCTTTTTGTCCCAGTTCATCATAAAGGCCTTCTGTCTTCTCCGGGTGCCTTCCAGAACATTTGCTCTTGTGCTTCCCAAAGGGGAAGTACCGTGTTGTCCCGCTGTCCTTTGCTGGGTGTCAGACAAAGGGATCTCAGGTCCCTGGGGAGGGTACAGGCCACGGCAGCTGACAAGACACGTGTTCAAGCTCTGAGCACAGTGACACGGAATGCAGATCTGTAGCCTGAGAAAGGCGACCCTGGGGCTGCTGGTTGGGGAGGGGAAGTGAGCAGAGGGTGGAAGGCGCGAAGGGCCTGGGGGGTGGCAGGAGCTTGGAGGAGAGTGGGGAGTGGGTGGGAGGAAAGTCGGGGGAGAGGGAGGATTGAGGGCTCATGGCTGGGACCCCCCGAGGAGCCGCACGGTGGGGCACGTCTTCTGTGAGCCTGAGGCTGGACGGGCATGCTGGAGGCCAGTCGTCTGTGTCCACTGCCGGCAGAGACCTTGAGGGGAGCCGGGAAGCAGGGCGGCAGGCCCTTCGATAGAACTGCCCTTGCTTAGGAAAGCCGACCAGGAGCCCAGCTTCACAGAGGCCAGTGAAAGTAAGAAAAAAGTCGCTGCGGGGTGATAAACTCGTTTTTTTGGAACTGCCATAACTAGTTGCCGTGAACATGCCAAAGTAACAAGCGTATTCTGTCATCCTGAAGGCTCTAAGGAAATATCTGTCCCATGTCTCTCTCCTGTCTTCTGGTAGCTGCTGGCAGTCCTTGGCATTTCTTGGCTTGTAGATGCGTCACTTCATTCTTTGCCTTGGCCTTTTTTTAAAAAAATTAGAGATGGGGTCTTGCTATGTTGCCTAGGATGTTCTTAAACTCCTGGACTCAAGTGATTCTCCCGCCTCCGTCTCCAGAAGCACCGGGATTATATGGGATGACAGGCGTGAGCCTTGGCTCCTGGCCTTGCCTTTCTGCTTAGTGGCATTCTTCTGGATTTAGGGCCCACCCTGATCTAGTATTATCTCATCTTAACCAATTACATCCGCAAAGACCACTTTTCCAAATAAGGCCAAACTTAGGTTCTGGGAAGACATAAATGGGGAGGAGCCATTTAACCCTGTGTAACGAGCAATCAAAGATACCTAAAAGCCACAGTGAAAAAACTAGCTGAGCGTGGTGGCATGCGCCTGTAGCCCCAGCTATTTGGGAGGCTGAGGCGGGAGGATCACATGAGCCCAATATGTCGAGGCTGCAATGAGTTTTGATTGTGCCACTGCACTCCAGGAGCCTGGGTGACAGAGCCAGACAGTGTCTCCAAGAAAAATGTTAAGGCTTAAATTGCATGAGTAAAAATATGAGCGAAGGAGACATGCGGAAACACCAGGTGTCGAAAGGAAGGACAGAACTGCTCGCTGCACAGAGCTCTCCTCCAAGGGCCCCGCCCCCCCCGTGCAAACCCCTTGCCTCCACACGGCCCTCCTTCCTTTGGGTTTCTACCTATGCGTCCCTGATGCCCTCAGCTGCTCCCATTCTTGCTCTCGTCACACTTCGCTGTTTTCCGTAGAACTTAGTCCATCGAACTCGCTAGGCTCTGCTAGCAGAGTCACTGGGCGCAGTGGGACATGCCTGTAGCCCGGCACTTTGGGAGGCTGAGGCGAGAGGATTGCCTGAGCCCATGGGTTCAAGACCAGCCTGGGCAACTTGGCGAGACCTCGTATCTACAATAAAAAAATTGCTGGGTGTGGTGGCACACACCTGTAGTTCCAGCTACTTGGAAGGCTGAGGCGGAAGGATCACCGGAGCCCAGCTGGTCTAGGCCGCCGTGGCCTTGAGTGTGCCGCTGCACTCCAGCCTGGGCAACAGAGTGAGATTCCGACTCAAAAAAAAAAACTCTGCTAGAGTGAGTTCCGCAGGGGCAGGCAAGAGTGGGTACTGCTTTGCTCCCACAGTCTCTTGGGAGATACGCTTAATACAAAGATGTTGAATGGGTGAATGGAACCCTCAGTGTTGTAGTGAGCATTTAATAAGATAACAGACAATCATTGTATCATTGCTCAGAAGTTTCTGTAAGTGGCTGGGTGCAGTGGTTCACGCTTGTAATCCAGGACTTTGAGAGGCAGAGACAAGCGAATTGCCTGAGGCCAGGGGTTCAAGACCAGCCTGGACAACTTGGTGAGACCTTGTCTCTACTATAACTCAAAAAATTAGCCAGGCATGTTGGCACACACCTGTGGTTCCAGCTACAAGGAAGGTTGAGGTGGGAGGACCGCCTGAGCCCATCAGGTCAAGGCTGCAGTGGCCATGATTTTGCTGCAGCCTGGGTGACACAGTGAGTCTCATTTTAAAAATAAAAGAAGTGACTGGGCTCGGTGGCTCATGCCTGTCATCCCAGCACTTTGGAAGGCTGAGGTGAGAGGATTGCCTGAGCCCAGGGGTTCAAGACCAGCCTGGGCAACTTAGTGAGACCTTGTCTCTACGATAAATCAAAATAAATAAAAGCACAGTAGATCAGCCCTGTAAGTTTTCCCTGATCTGTTAATCTGTCACTCAAAATCTTTCAATCGCCATTGGAATATCTCACTATGACTTTTTTTTTTTTTTTTTAAGTCAGGGTCTCACTCTGACGCCCAGACTGGAGTGCAATGGCATGATCATAGCTCACCACAGCCTCAACCTCCTGGCTCAGGCAGTCCTTCCACCTCAGCCTCCCAAGTAGCTGGGACTACAGGCATGTGTCAAATGCTAATTTTTAAAATGCTTATCGAGAGTCTCGCCATGCTGCCCAGTTTGATCTCGAATTCCTGGGTTCAAGCAATCCTCCTGCCTCAGCCTCCCACAGTGCTGGGATCACAGATGTGAACCACTGCCACCCGGTCCCAATTTAGCCACATTTTACAACAGCCAAAGCAGGCCCTAAACCCTGCCACCACCCTCATCCCCAAAGTCCACCCCAGGGAGGCACCAGGGCTGGCCAGGCTGGTGTAGGTTCTTGTCCAGCTGTAGCTCCAAGCTCTAGCGTGGCCTGTGGACGGAGGTATGTGGCCTGGAGGAAAGACCCTTGGAGGCAGGTTCTTGGGGAAGTTGATGTTTCCAGTACCTAGATGCCTAGCTGTGCCCGGCGTGTGCACGCCTCTCAGATACAGTGGAGTGAGTCATGGACAGATGAATGGATGACCAGAGAGGCTGTATAGCCCAGGCTGGTCTCCAACTCCTGGGCTCAAGCAGTCCTCTGGCCTCGACCTCCCAAACCACTAGGGTTTCAGGCATGAGTCCCTGTACCCGGCCTGGAATGTGCTCACCCTGTGGGCCGGGGCTGGGTTCTGTCTCCTGGCTTCTGGCCAGATGGTTTGGTGAAACAAACAAAGCCTCTGCAGCAGACTTGGACTCTTAAGTCAAGGGTGCCTCGTGCCCATGCTGTGCCCCGTGTCCTGAGCCACCACCCCCCTACCAGGATCCTGGCCTGGCAGGGCGAGGGCAAACGGGCCTAACTGTAGAGCAGGTGGGCTAAGAGGAGGCCAGATGAAGCCAGTCCCGAGGTCTGAAGTCCCCCAGCACCCTTTCCTCCCGCCTGCCAACTCACCTTTAACCTCCACCAAGTTGTTGTTTAACTTGTGGGAGGTCTGGCTAGTCCCATACTCACGCCACAAACCTGCCAGGGAGGCCAGGAGGTCCCTGGGCTGATCCCAGGATGAGGGCGGGAACCTATCAGGCAAAGCCTTTCCCCCTGCACACTGGAGAGCTCAGAACTGGCCCCAGGCCAGTCATGCTCCCCTCTCTGGCTCAACTGAGCCTATGGCTGGTGCCCAGGCAGAGCTGACTTGGCAGGTACCCATACCCGTGCGTCACTCAGGCTCCGACCGGAATGAGAGGTGCCGGGGCCCTGGCTGCCTCCCGACCAGGGGCTGGGAAGCTCTGGTGGGAAGCAGCCATGGCGCAGCACGGCCCAGGCGGGCGTCCTGTCTCAGCTGCAGCCACCTCCTTCCAGGCAGGAGAACGCTTGGCCTGATGTGGCCCTGCCTCCCTACGCCTGTTTCTTCTTCTGTGCCGTGGCTACGAATGTCCCTGAGGGATCCAAAGTCATCAGTCACGACAATAGCTGCACACTTGGTGGGGGCTCCACAGGAAAGGCCTTGTCATCCGAGCCTCCATCCAGAGCTGGGAAGGCTCTGGAGACCCCGTCCGTCTCACTGTTCTGAGTGACCCCAGAATCCCCTGCTCTGGGAAACTTTTTTTTGAGTTGGAGTCTCACTCCATCGCCCAGCCTGGAGTCCAGTGGCATACCACGGCCGCCCCAGCGCTGATCTGCTGGGCTCCGGCGATCCTTCCGCCTCAGCCTTCCAAGTAGCCAGAACTACAGGTGTGTGCTACCACACCTGGCCCATTTTTGATTTATTGTAGAGACGAGGTCTCGCCAAGTTGCCCAGGCTGGTCCTGAAGCCCTGGGCTCAGGCACCCTCGCCTCTGCCGCCCACAATGCTGGGACTACAGGTGTGAGCCACTGCAGCCCCTTGACAGTCTCTTTGTATCGCAATTCATAACACGCATTTTCTGCCAAGTTGTTGCTTTGAAGGGGTGATGCAATCGTATGGTCCAAAACGCAAAAGGCGCACACGGGTGGATGGTGAAAAGAATGTGGCAGGAAGGTGACATTGAGCAGTTCTGGAATAACCAGGGGACGGTCACGAGAACTTTTGTGGGAAGAGCATTCTACGCAGGAAGAGCATTCGCTCTGTGGGACCTTTGGTTAGTTGAGTAACCTGTCTGTGCCTGTTTCCCCACCTGCATAGTGAGAATAACCAGAGAACCAGAGTATTCCCAAGGCTCTTATGGAGATTCAAGGAATGACTTTAGTCTATTAATTATTATTATTATTATTGTGAGTTGGAGTCTCACTGTCGCCCAGCCTGCAGTGCAGTGGTGGCTCCCGGCCACCGCAGCCTCGACCTGCTGGGCTCCGGCTATCCTTCCGCCTCAGCCTTCCGAGTAGCTGGAACTACAGGCACGCACTACCATGCCCGGCTAATTTTTGATTTAGTGTAGAGATGAGGTCTTGCCAAGTTGCCCAGGCGGGTCTCAAACCCGACAGTTCAGGCAATCCACTCACCTTGGCCTCCCAAAGCGCGGGATTACAGGCTGAGCCACCGAGCCCGGCCTATTAATTATTTTTTTTTAGTCAGGGTCTCACTGTCACCCAGGCTGGAGTGCAGTGGTATGATCATGGCTATGGCAGCTTCAACATGCTGAACTCACACAGTCCTTCCACCTTGGCATCCCAAGCAGCTGGGGCTACAAGCACACACCACCACACCCAGCTAATTTGTTTATTGTGGAGTCAAGGTCTCACCATGTTGCCCAGGCTGATCTTGAACTCCTGGGTTCAGGCAGTCCTCTTGCCTCAGCCTCCCAAAGTGCTGGGATCACAGGTGTGAGCCGCCACACCAGGCCATTTTTAGAAGTGGAATTGCAGGATTAAAGGGAGGCAATTGTTTTAATTTAAAAGAGCCATGCCCCCCCCTTCTGAATACTAGGCTCCTGCGCAAACCCCCAGAAGTGAGCCTGAGCCTGGTCACGACAAGAGTCCCGGGTGAGGGTGGAAAGGGGCAGCTGGACCCTTCTCCTTCAAGTTCTCTGAGGGGGTAGCTTTGAGACTCTTGTCCTCATCAAGACCCCTCCTTGGGGATCCCCAGGAGGTAGAAGATGGGACAGAGCTCCTGTCAATTCTTGTCCTGCTGAGAAGACTGAAGGTCAGACAGGATCAGAGAGGGGAAGCGACCTGCCCAGGGTCACACAGCATATCCATAGCAGAGAGGGCCAGAAATGGATGGGAATTAGGAACAAGGGAAGATGCCAAAATCAGGAAATCTGGGATGGAGTCTTGGCTCTGCTGCTCAATAGCTGTGTCACCCTGGTGACTTGACTAACCTCTCTGAGCCTCCATTTCTCCACCTGCAAAATGGGAATAATCTCTCAGTCGCACAGTTTTCATGAGATTGCAGATGCCGAAACAGGCTAAGTGTCTAATAAATGTTAACAAAAAACAACTCATCCCACAAAGGAAAGAAATCAAACACGGGGCAAGGGAGTTTCAGGCAGGGGCCAAGGTCGTGTGCGAAAGCTTGGAAGTAGGAGAGGCCAAGGCCGATTCCCAAAGTCCTGACCAGCTGGCAGCAGCTGCTCTGCAGCAGGGGGTGTCAGGAGGTGAGCAGGGGGCCGGCTGCCATGGCCTGCGGGCTTCGTGAGTCCTGAGGGAGTGACCGGCCAGAGGGGGGGTCGAACTCAGGTAGGTCTGAGCCGTTCGGTTTTGGTGTTTTTTTTGTTGTTGTTGTTTTTTGAGTTGGAGTCTCACTCCGTCGCCCAGACTGGAGTGCAGTGGCCGCTCCCGGCCACCGCAGCCTCGACCTGCTGGACTCCGGCGATCCTTCCGCCTCAGCCTTCCGAGTAGCCGGAATTACAGGCGCGCGCTACCACGCCCGGCTGATTTTTTGATTTATTGTGGAGATGAGGTCTCGCTGCCCAGGCGGGTCTCAAACCCGCAGGCTCAGGCAATCCACTCACCTCAGCCTCCCAAAGGCACGGGATGACAGGCTGAGCCACCGAGCCCGGCCGGTTTTGAGTCAGGGTCTCACTCTGTCGCCCTGGCTGGAGTGCAGTGACATGCTCGTGGCTCACTGCAACCTCGACCTCCAGGTCTCAGGTGGGCCTTCCGCCTCAGCCTCCCGAGTCGCCAGGACTGCAGGCACGCGGCACCACACCTGGCTACTTTTTACTTTTGTAGGGATGCGGCCTCCCTGTGTTGCCCAGGCTGGTCTCAAACTCCTGATCTGAGTTTAGCAAGACGACCCTGGGCCCTAACACAGGGTCCTCACTGACCCGCTGTGAGATCCCCAAACTGTCTCTGTCCCTCTCTGGGCCTCCCACCTCTACAATGGGTACCTGTTTCTTTTCTTCTCTTTTTTTAGTTGGGGTCCCACTCTCTTGGCAGCTGGAGTGCAGGAGCATGATCACGGCTCACCGCAGCCTGGAACTCCTGGGCCCAAGCAGGCCTCCTGCCTCAGCCTCCCACGTAGCTACAGGTATTTGCCACCACACCCAGCTGACTTTTGTAGAGAGAATATCTTGCTGTGTTTCCCAGGCTGGTCTTGAACTTCTGGGCTCAAGCAGTCTTCCTGCCATGGCCTACCAAAGTGATGTGATCACAGACATGAGCCTCCATGCCTGGCCTTACAGTGGATACCTTTCAATGAGGGTGCCCTGCTGCGAATTTGCAAACATGGATACTCCTCTGTGGAAGCCCTTCAGTGCCCTCTCGCCCCGGACTAGGTGCTCTCTGAGCAGAATCTTGTCTTCTCTTCCCCACACCGAGTTCCCCAGCCTCCCGTCTGGGATCTGACAGAGACAGTGTCTCACCAGATGAACAAGTATGGGGGACCAGGCAAGGGGGCTCATGCCTGTCATCCCAGCACTTTGGGAGGCCGAGGAGAGAGGACTGCTTGAGCCCGGGAGTTCTAGACCAACTTGGGCAACAGAGCAAGAGCTCATCTCCCAAGAAAAATCAAGGAAGTTAGCTGGGCTTGGTGGTGTGTGCCTGTAGTTCCAGCTACTTGGGAGGCTGAGGCAGAAGGATCACCTGTGCTCAGGAGGTAGAGGCCGCCAGGAGCAGGGATGGTGCCACTGCGCTCCAGCCTGGGCAGCAGAGTGAGCCCCTGATGCAAAAAAAAAGAACGAGTGTGGGAACCACATTCTTTCTTTTGGGAGGGCGGGGGTTGAAGCGGAGTTCCTCAGCCTCCTTCAGCACCCCACTCCACACCCCTGCCCCGCGGGGCGGACCCCACCCACTTGCAGGTCACCGCCCTCTTCGTGTGGGTCTTCCTGGAGAGAGACCAGAACCCCTTCCTGGCAACACTCAAGGCCAGCCGGGTTCCCTCTCCAGGAGCGCGATGAGGCGGCCTTTGCTTGTCGCCTTCACGTTTTTCTCTATTTCCTTCTGTGAATATCTGTGGCTTATACACTTATACAAAGGAGGTGAGTGGGCTGTAACGGAAACACCAACGGCTTTTACACAAGAAAAAGTGACCTGGGACGGTGGCTGGTCTTTCCAGCACTTTGGGAGGCTGGGGTGCGAGGACTGCTTCAGCCTGGGAGTTTGAGGCCAGCCTGGGCAACTTGATGAGACCTCATCTCTACAATAAATCAGAAAACTTAGCCGGATGTGGTGGCACATGCCTGCAGTTCCAGCTACTAGGAGAGCTGAGGCTGAAGGACTGCCTGAGCCCGGAAGGTCAAGGCTGCAGTGGCCGTGAGTGGGCCACTGCACTCCACCTGGGCAACAGAGTGAGGCTCTGACTCAAAAAAAAAGTTACGTTATTAGCCAGGTGCGGTGGCACTCGCCTGGAGTCCGTTGCCCAGGAGTCTGGGGGGGAGGATCACCTGCGCCCAGAAGCCTGCGGCTCCAGTGAGCCACGACCATGTCACTGCACTCCAGCCTTGGCGACGGAGTGGGACCTTGACTCGGAAGAGCGCCCAGCCTCTCTTGCAGGAAATAGATGCAAATAGCACCCCGAGGATCCACCTCCCATCAGTCCGACGGGCAAGGACTGAAGCTGCCCGACAGCCTGCGTGGGTGAGGGTGTGAGGAGACGGCTCGTGCCTGCGGGGTGGGGAACTGGTACTGCCCTTCTGAGGGGCAGTGTGGCACTTAGGAAAGCAAAAATGCCAGATGACCCAGCAGTTCCAGGAACTGTCCCTCTTGAAATTTGCCCGTGGGTATCACACACGAAGAAATGATGAGGGCAAAACGTGACCCACTGCAGCATGGTTCGTGATGATGAAACACTGGAAACAACCTAAATGTCCACCAGTAGGAGACTGGCCGAACACACAATAGTACTTCCACACCAAGGAGGACTGCACAGCATGAAAAAACAAATTAGCCAAGTAGAGTGTTTCGTGCCTGTAATCCCAGCACTTTGAGAGGCTGAGGCAGGAGAATCGCTTGAGCCCAGGAGCTTGAGACGAGCCTGGGCAACATACAGAGACCTTGTCTCTACAAAACAATTTTTTTTTTTTTTGAGTTGGAGTCTCACTCTGTCACCCAGACTGGAGTGCAACGGCCGCTCCCGGCCACCGCAGCCTCGACCTGCTAGGCTCCGGCGATCCTCCCGCCTCAGCCTTCCAATAGCTGGAACTACAGGTGCGCGCTACCACACCCGGCTAATTTTTGCTTTATTGCAGAGATGAGGTCTCGCCAAGTTGCCCAGGCAGGTCTCGAACCCGTGGGCTCAGGCAATCCGCTCACCTCAGTCTCTCAAAGGCGCAGGATTACAGGCTGAGCCACCGAGCCCGGCTACAAAACAGTTTTTAAATTTAGCCAGATGTGGTGGTGTGTACCTATAGTCCCAGCTACTAGGAGGCTAAAGCAGGAGGATCGCCTGAACCAGGAGGTAGAGGCTGCGGTGAGCCGTGACCATGCCACTGCACTTCAGCCCAGCCTGTGTGACGGAGACCTCGACTCAACAGAAAAAAAGAGAGGTAAGCCAATGGGTGGCTCTTTTGAATTGACACAGCCCAGAACAGTCCTCAAGGCATGTGGGAGAAGTACCAGGCAGACTCAGGTTAGAGTCTGCTGTGTCTGTGAGTATAAAAGGGAAAGAAACATATATTTGTGTTTGCTTGTATATGCATGAAATATCTCTGGAAAGATTAGAAGAAGCTGACAACACTGATTGCTTTGAACAAGTGAAATTAGGATGGTGGGATCTGCGCTCCCAGGTGGGCAGGCTTTTGGCTGTACATCCTTCTTAGTGGGGGGGGTTGGAGTTGGCGTCTCACTCTGTCACCCAGGCTGGAGTGCAGTGGCACACTCACGACCACCCCTGTGTCGACTTGCTGGGCTCCAGCGATCCTTCCACCTCAGCTGGGACTACAGGTACACGCTACCATGCCCGGCTGATTTTTTTCATTTATTGTAGAGGCGAGGGGACACTGGTCTCGAACCCCTGGGCTCAGGCAATCCTCTCGCCTCAGCCTCCCAAAGTGCTGGGATTACAGGCTTGAGCAACTGCGCCCAGCCCCTTTTTGAACCTTCAACAACTTGAATGATAGGTATTATGCATCCAAAAAGTATTAGGATTTAACACAAAATGAAAAGTTTTAATGAGGAAAAGAAGAGAAACCCATTTTCCCCACCTCTGTGCCTTCAATTTGATGCTTACGTGTTTCCCAACATCACTACAAAAATTGCCCTAGGAGACTAGGGAGTAAACAGATGTCAAGGGGCAGGTAACCTACCCAAAGCCCCCGCCGCCACGTACCATTTCCTGCATAACTGGAACGATACGGGGTGGGGTCCTTGGGGTTTTCAGTGCTGTTTCTTGTGCTCTATGTCTGCAAATGTGTTTCTGAACGGAGCTAAGGTCTGCACCTCAGTGAGTCTGAGGATGGGGACTGTCAACTGACCTCACTCTGGGAAGGCCTGTCACAGGCCAGACAAATGATCTGACTCCTAAGCTCAGGGCAAAGGGAAAGAAAATCAGTCAAGACCGAGGAAAGGGCCAGGCGCGAGGGCTCAGGCCTGGAATCCCAGCCCTTTGGGGGGCCGAGGCAGGAGGATCGCTGAACCCAGGCGTTCGAGACACGCCTGGGCAAATAGCGAGACCGTGTCTCTTCAAACAATTAAAAAATTGGCCGGGCGGGGTGGTGTGTGCCTGTAGTCCCAGATACTCCGGAGGCTGAGGCAGGAGGATTGCCTGAGCCTGGGAGAGGAAGGCTGCAGTGAGGACCACTGCACTGCAGCTTGGGTGACAGAATGAGATGAAGGGAGAAAGGAAGAAGGAAGGAAGGGGGAGGGAGGGAAGGAAGAAAAGAAGGAAAGAAAACTACGGGATACGTACTGGGCTGTCAACAAGGTTGCCAAGAAGGAAGTGTCCGTGTGTGGATGGGGAGAGGGGAAAGCAAAAGAAAAATATGCAAGGCTTCTCACGATTTGTTTATGCAGTTATTAAACTACCCAGACGCACACATAGCCAGAAAGTTTCAATGGCTAAAAAGAGGAGGCTGGGCACAGTGGCTCATGCCTGTAATCCCAGCACTTTAGGAGGCCAAGGTGGGAGGACTACTTGAGCCCAGGAGTTCGAGACCCACCTGGACAACATAGGAGACCTGGTTCTACAAAAGAAAATAAAAAATTAAAATTAGCTGGGTGTGGCAGCACACACCTGTGGCCCAACCTCCTCAGGAGGTTGAGGAGGGAGTAGGCCCAAGCCCAGAAGGTGGAGACTTTGGTGAGCCATGCTGGTGCCACTGAGACTCAGACTCAAAACAAAAACAAAAACAAAAACAAAACGCGTGAGAGAGTGAGAAGGGAACCAAGAGAGAAAACAACTTCTCTATCTCCCATGCCCACAGGGCCGGGGGCAGGGCACCCCAGCAGTATGTGTGGAACAGAAGCCGAACCAAAGATGCATCTTCCCAAAACATCCCTTGCTTATTTGGAAATCGATCTCTGATAAATATTTACTCCTGTTGGGTGTGGTGGCTCATGTCTATAATCCCAGCACTTTGGGAGGCAGAGGTGAGAGGATTGTCTGAGTCCAGGGGTTCAAGACCAGCCTGGCAAATTGGTGAGACCTCATCTCTACAATAAACTTTTAAAAATTACCCAAGCGTGGTGATGCGGGCCTGCACTTCTGGCTACTTGGAAGGCTGAGGCGGAAGGATCGCCTGAGGCCAGTATGTTGAGGTTGCAGTGGCTTGTGAGCATGTCACTGCACTCCAACCTGGGCAACAGAGTAAGACTCCGAATCAGAAAAAAAATTTTTGCCGGGCTCGGTGGCTCAGCCTGTAATCCTGCGCCTTTGGGAGGCTGAGGTGAGTGGATTGCCTGAGCCCGCAGGTTCGAGACCCTGCCTGGCAGCGAGACCTCATCTCTACAATAAATCAAAAAATCAGCCAGGCGTGGTAGCGTATGCCTGTAATTCCGGCTACTGGGAAGGCTGAGGCGGAAGGATTGCCGGAACCCAGCAGGTGAGGCTGCCGTGGCTGGGAGCGGCCACGGCACTCCAGCCTGGGCGACAGAGTGAGACTCCGACTCAAAAAAAAAAAAAAAAAAATTTTTTTTACTCCTGATGAGAGGAGAGGGAGGGAGGACAGACTACTGATATCCATCAGTCGTTTTCAGGCTTGACTTTTATCTGAGGGATTTTCCCTGAGGGCTGTTTGCGACTCCCCCACACCCGTTTTCTGGCCTTCAGCTGCGAAAATAATTTGGTGGCTCAGGCCTGTAATCCTAGCACTTTGGGAGGCTGAGGTGGGAGGATCAAGGCCAGCCCAGGCAACATAGGGAGACCTCATCTCTACAGAAAAAAATAAAAAAAGAATCCTGCCAGGCTACTTTTTCAGACTAGCACCTGGGGCCAAGGTTATAGATGGGGGAAAGTTCCGAAAACTTCCCGCAGCACCCACAGGCAGTTAAGCCCCACTCCAGGTTGCCCGCAAACCCGTTTCCCACGCGGCAGCAGCCTGCGGCAGATCCCATCATGTCATCCCCTCCTTAAAACCGTTTGACTGTCATCCACATTCTTCCTCTGGCCGCAGGGCCCTGCTGGATCCGGCATCCTGGCGCTCCGGATCCCTCCGGTGCCTGGTTCTCGCTCTCTCCAACCTCTTGCCTTTCACGCACGGTCCTTCCCTTTTCCGGGAAGCCTCTCCCCGCCCCCGCCACCTCGCCGACTGCCCCCATCCCGCAGGCCTCGGCCGGGATGCCGCTCCTTCCAGGAAGCCTTCCCAGGATCTTCAGGGCCGGGGTTAGGAGTCCCAGGAGGTGGGCGTCTGGGCTTTGGCTGCCAGATTCATGAGGGCAGAAGCCAGATTCCCGCGGCCTGCGGTGTTTGGGTTGAGTCGGGACTTTTTCGGGGACTTCTCGGTGGCCTCACCCTGGTGTCCGCCGGCTCTGTCATTCTCTCCGGGTGCGGAACCGGCTCCGGCCTGGAGCAGAGGCTGCGGGCCGCTGACGGGGACCGGCTCTCTCCGGATGCGCGAACGGGCCCTTGGGAGGATGGTGACGAAAGGAGCGCGCGTCCCTCTACGCGGGAGACGCCGCCGGTGGCGCGCCCCGCACAAGCGTGGACTCCGGGCCTGCCCCGCACAAGGATGGCGCCCGCGGAAGGCGCGGCTGCTCATTGGTGCAGAGGGGCCTTGGGCGGCGCTGATTGGCGGAGGGCGGAGGCGAGTCGGGGGCGGGGCTTCGGGGCGGGGCTCTCGGGGGCGGGGCTCTAGGGGCGGGGCCTCTAGGGGGCGGGCCTGGAGGGGCGGGGCGGAGGGGCGGGCGGGACCTTTCCCGCGCCGGCCTAGCGTGCCGCCGCCCGCGCCGGGGCCATGTCGCGGGCGGGCAGCCACCTGCGCGCGGCTCTGTCCCTGGCGGCGGTTCCTGCGCGCGGCGCAACGATCCGGGTCGCCGCGCGGCGGGGGTTGAGCGCGCGGCCGGAGCCGCAGGAGCCCGGCATGGAGTATCAGGTATCCGGCGGGCGGGCGGCGGCGGCGCGCTGCCGCGTGGGCCGGGCCCCAGTCGCCCCGCGCCCGGGCTCCGCCGCCGAGGGGGACCTGGCGCCTGGGACGGGGGCCTCCGGGGGCGGGGCCGTCCGGGGGGCGGGGGCGGGGACCAGGAAGTTGGGCGCGGGCCGCCGGGTCTGGGAACTCGCAGGCCGTAGCGTCCTGCGTGAGAAAGTGGGAAGGGGCGCCGGAGACAGGGCCCAGCCGTCCACAGGCTCAGCGGGCAGGAGTTCCCGTGACCCTGGAGTCCGAACCGGCAGCGGGGAGGGGGACGAGTGGAGGGAAGGGATTCGGGAATTCGGATTTCCAAGATCCAGGAGTATAGATCTGGGGTTGGAGTCTCCAGGATTCAGAAGACTTGGGATCCAAGTGCCTGGATCCAAGTGTGGGCAGGAGTCTGGAAAACAAACTTTCTGTGGGCGAGGTGCCAGTGGCCAGAGACCAGAACCTGATGCCAGTCAGGCGGGTGGTACCGGTTTGATGGGGGTGGTTTGCCAGCCAGCCGTGAAGCCCTGAGGACAGGAGACTGGAATCTGAGGCCTGAGGGGAAATAAACAGCACCCACCCCTCCTACCCCCAGCGTGCACTCTCTGAGGTGTTCTTGCCTGCCTTCCTGGCTAGGTGACCCCCAGGGCACACTCCTTCTCCCTCTGAGCCTCCTCTTTCCCATCTGATTGCTATCAGCAGCTCTTCTCTGAGTCAGAATGTGGAACCCCAGAGTCCTGGGTTGGGCGTGGAAGCCTCCGGAAATTCCAGAACCCAAACATCCCAGCCTTCGGGGGCCCAGCATAGTGGTGGATCCCCTTGGAGGGAAATCCAGGGGAGCAGGAAACAAGGCTAAGTCCGTTAGTCACACCACCTTCTTTGCCTGACACTCCCTGGGTGTGGCTAGACTGCCCCAGGCTCTGTCTTTGCCAGAGCTGGAAAGATGCCACTTCTCTCTTGCTGCTGCTTAACCCGTAGGCTGGGGCAACAAGGTGCTGCCCTGGCTTGGCCACTGTGTGCTGCTATCTCTGTTCTTGTGGACCCTTGGCGAGCCTTAACCAGCTACCCGGAAACTGGTTGTCAGGATGCCGTGCGCATGCTCAACACCCTGCAGACCAACGCTGGCTATCTGGAGCAGGCGAAGCGCCAGCGGGGCGACCCCCAGACACAGCTGGAAGCCATGAAAGTGTACCTGGCACGGAGCGGGCTGCAGGTGAGGAAGAGCCTGCGGCCACCCGTCCCCTCACCTGTCTGTGAGTCGTGCAGCTGAGCCAGGGCCCTTGTCTGTGTCCCAGGTGGAGGACTTGGACCGGCTGAACATCATCCACGTCACTGGAACCAAGGGGAAGGTGAGGGGCAGGCTCCCGGGGTGAGGGGGCTGCCTGGTGGGCCAGGCCCCCCCCACGGCACCTTTTCTTTCAAGGGTTCCACCTGCGCCTTCACGGAATGTATCCTCCGAAGCTATGGTCTGAAGACTGGATTCTTTAGGTACTGAGTTGTGGAGGGATGTGGTGGCCCTGTCCCTAAGGACCCTGGGGAGCTGTGGGTGGTCCCCAGGAGGTCAGCTGCACGTCTCTCTGCCTGGTGTTTATTCATCCGGTAACGCTGTCGTGGCCCATGTTAACGCCACTCTCTAGTTTTCATAATGAAAAGACCGGGCGAGGGGCGGCAGCTTGAACATCTAACCAGATACACCCCTGGGACAGTCAGAGGCTTCACAAGACCTTCAGCTCCATATGTAGTTTCACTCTTTACTTTTGTCTCGTTTGCGAGTTGCGGTCTCGCCCTGTCCCCCAGGGAGGAGAGCAGTGGCCTGACCGTGGCTCATCGCAGCCTTGGTCTCCTGGGCTCACGTTCCTTGAGTCTTGGGCTCTCCGGTAGCTGGGACTGCAGGCGAATACCACGCCTGGCCGATTTTCGATGTTATTGTAGAGAGGAAGTCTCGCCAGGCTGCCCGGGCTGGCCTCACACCCACGGGCTCCGGCAGTCCGCTCGCCTCGGCCTCCCAAAGTGCTGGGGTGACCGGCTGAGCCACGGAACCTGGCCGACCAAAGTTTTGAAAAACAAGCCACGCTTGGTGGCGCATAGCTGCCTGGAACTCTGCTTCTGAAGCAGAAGCATCACCAAGCCCCGGAAATCAGGGCTGCAGTGGGCTGTGACCACACCCCTGCACTGCAGCCTGGGCGCTAGAGTAAGATCCCGTCTCAAAAAAAGAAAAGCCCTAGCTTTCAACTTGGGCCCATGCGGCCTCGTGGGCCAGCCGGGGCTGCAGCTTGAACACAGACGACGAGCCTCGTCCCTGAGGGCTGAAAGACGGGAGACCTTGTGGGGCAGATGGTAGCAGTGACTGGCCCCCGCTGGAGCCCAGAGACTGCTAGGCCAGCCTGCGGTGAGAACCCTCCTCTCGGCCAGGCATGGTGGCTCAAGCCTGCAGTCCCCACGCTTTGGGAGGCCGAGGAGCGAGGACTGCCTGAGCCCATGGGTTCCAGACCAGCCTGGGCAACTTGGCGAGACCGCGTCTCTCCAATAAATCAAAAATAAGTTGGGCGTGGTGGCCCAGCTACTTGAAGGCTGAGGCCGAAGGATCGCCTGAGCCCAGCAGGTCGAGGCTGCGGTGGCCATGAGCATGCCGCTGCACTCCAGCCTGGGCGACAGAGGGAGACTCTGACTAAAAAAAAAAAAAAGAATCCTCCTCTCTGGGGAGGGGCTGTCTTAGCTGAGACTGGTGCAGTGAGAAGGGTGAGCCGGGTGAGGAGGGGGTGGGCGGTGCAAAGGCCTGGAGACAGAAGGGGGTCCTGGGGCCCTGTAGGGAGTGCAGAGGGCCTGGGACCCTGGGACCCGCCTGGCCGGTCTCATCAGCCCCCAGAGCGAGGCAGGAAGGGGCTCAGGAAGGAGCCCTGACGAGCCAGGTCTCCCGGCAGCTCTCCCCACCTGGTGCAGGTGCGCGAGCGGATTCGCATCGATGGGCAGCCCATCAGCCCTGAGCTCTTCACCAAGCACTTCTGGCGCCTCTACCGCCGGCTGGAGGAGACCGAGGTGCCGCGGGGGGCTGGCAAGGGCGGCACCTCCTGGCACCCCATCCCCAGAGCCGGGCCAGGGGCTCCGAGCCGCAGAGCCCTGACGCGTCCCCCCTCCCCAGGACGACAGCTGTGTCTCCATGCCGCCCTACTTCCGCTTCCTCACGCTCATGGCCTTCCACGTCTTCCTCCAGGAGAAGGTGCGTGCCCCTTCCCGGAACCCTGGGCCTGAGGCCTTGGGCGCAGGAGTCTTGGCAGGCTCAGGGCTCCTGCTCCCCTGTGGCATCCGGGCACCCCGTGCCCCCTGCCATGCCCCCGGTCTTCAACAGGTGGATCTGGCGGTGGTGGAGGTGGGCATCGGCGGGGCTTATGACTGCACCAACATCGTCAGGTGAGGCGGTGCCGGGGCGTGGGGGCAGCCGGGAGCCCCGGCCTCGCCCGCGGCCCAGGGGCTCGGGATGGGGCTCACGGCCCTGGGTCTTCTGCAGCAAGCCCGTGGTGTGTGGAGTCTCCTCTCTTGGCCTTGACCACACCAGCCTTCTGGGGGACACGGTGGAGAAGATTGCCTGGCAGAAGGGGGGCATCTTTAAGGTGAGCAGGCAGGCTGAGGGAGGGGAGGTCTGCGGGAGGCCTGGGCCTGGCCAGGCTGAGGGAAGCGGGGCCGGGGCAGAGTCTTCTGAGTCCTGACGAGGTCGCCAGCGGGGTTTGGGTCCTCATTCTGGCTCCGCTGCGTGACCCGAGCCAGCTGCACCTCCTCTCCTGCCTCAGTCTCCCCACTGAAGCCTGGGGGGTGGGGCGTGTGGTAGCCCAGCCTCAGGGATGTGAGGGCTGGAGGAGGCCGTGGAAGAAGCCAGGCAGCTCCGTCCCCCCCCCGCAGCCAGGTGTCCCCGCCTTCACTGTGCTCCAGCCTGAGGGTGCCCTGGCGGTGCTGAGGGACCGGGCCCAGCAGATCTCGGTGAGTCTGACTGGAAGGGGACGGCGGCACCGGGCGTGTCTGCCTTGGCGGGGTGGCGCTTCTTCCCTTGGGGCCTCCGCTTGTCCCTCTGCACGGTGAGGAAGCTGAGTTGCCGCTGGTCCGGCGGCGGCACGCCTCAGTTCTGGAAGCAGGCTGGGTGGCTTCTGGCGGGGGTGGAGATGGGCTGGCGGGACCAGAGGAGGCCGCTGCTGACCAGCTGGGCCTGTCTCCGCAGTGTCCGCTCTACCTGTGCCCACCCCTGGAGGCACTGGAGGAGCTGGGGCCACCGCTGACCCTGAGCCTGCATGGGGAGCACCAGCGGTCGAACGCCGCCTTGGCCTTGCAGCTGGCCCGCTGCTGGCTGCAGCGACGAGGCCGCCAGGGTGAGCTGGCAGGCGCCTGGGCAGGTGGGCGGCTGCGGGACCTCGGGGTCCTGAGCACACGCGCCCTCACACCAGGTGCCGGAGAGCCAAAGGCATCCAGATCCAGCCCCCTGTGGCCGCTGCCCCTGGCACCGGCGTTCCAGCCCACATCGCACATGCGGCTGGGTGAGTCGGGCCTTCCTGGCCGCGAGGACCACCGCGTGGCGGGCTTGTGCCCCTGCAGATGTTTCCTTCGGATTCCCGCTTGGGAGGTGGGGGCAATCCGAGGGGACGCTGAAGAGTCGGTCAGCTTCCCTGACCTTGGGCTCATGAGTGCTTTCCGAGCCTCGCCTTCCTCCTTTGCCGGGGGGAAGGGCGGCAGAACCTGCTGCCCAGCGCTGTTGCGGGCGCCCGGGGAGGCGATGTCGCTGAAGCGCGGAGGCCAAGCCGGGCAGAGGGCTGAGGCGCCCGGCCGTGGCCGCCGCTGTCACTGCCATCCTCAGACCGGGGCTTCCCGAGGCTGGTGGCGCAGGCGCCGCTTCCTGTCCCCGCCCGCGCTTTCGGCACGCAGACGCGGCAGGCCGCGAAGCCCCTGCCGCGAGTGCTGCGCCCGCTGGGGGCCGGGCCCTGGGCCCTGGGCGCTGAGTGCAGACTCGTGACAAGGTCCCGGGGCCAGGCAGGCCCGGATCGCGCTCCGGCCGCCGGACGCACTCGCTCTGGGAGCGAAGGGCTCCCTGGCTGTCAGACGGGGTAGCGTGGCAGCAGGCCCGCGCAGAGTGCCCGAGAATCTTCCGCAGGCGGAGGCGGCTGGACGCCCGGCGCGGCGACTGGCGCTAGCGAGGCGGTGGGCCGACGGGTCCTCGGAGCGCGGAGGGAGCGGCCCGCGGGCCAAGATCGTCGCGCGCGCCCGCTCGGGGCGGGGGTGGGCGAGGACCCGGAGGGCCTCCTCGCGCGGCCCGGGAGGACCGGCCTGCGCTCCTTTCCCCAGGGCTTCGGAGCACGGAGTGGCTCGGCCGGACGCAGGTGCTGCGCCGCGGGCCGCTCACCTGGTACCTGGACGGCGCGCACACCGCCAGCAGCGTGCAGGCCTGCGTGCGCTGGTTCCGACAGGCGCTGCCGCAGCGCGAGGGGCCCGGCGGGTGAGCGCGGCGGGGGAGGGCGGGGGGGGGGGGGCGGGGGGCGGGGCCCAGCGGAGGCGCCGCTCCCTGACCGCCCTCCCTCCTACGCAGCGGGCCCGAGGTGCGTGTCCTGCTCTTCAACGCCACCGGGAACCGGGACCCGGCGGCCCTGCTGCAGCCGCTGCAGGTGCGGGGCCGACCCCAAGTGCAGGCAGCCCCCGTCCGGCCGTGGGGCCCCCGGCAGCTGCCGCGGTTTCCTCTCCTGTGAACAGTGGCGCCGGCCCCTCTCCCGCGAACCGCACGGAGAAGAAGCGTGCAGGCAGCCCGCCAGCCGTCACCCCGCCTTCTGCGCAGCCAGGCTCAGGCCCGGGCCTGAAGGGAGGGCCGGCCTGAAGGGAGGGCCGGCGGCTGTCGAAAGCTCAGGCTCGCTTGCCTTGCCTCTTGAGCCACTGGCACGTGGCCCCGGACGAGAGGCGCTTCGCTGAGCCTTGGTCGCCTCGCCACGAGACGGGGCTGCTTCTCACGCTGGGCTTGGGAGTCGCTGGGCTACGAGGCATCCAGAGGCCGTTCTCTGCCCGGGGAAACTGAGGCTGCCCCGAGCCGCCAGGGCTGCAGTGGCTCCCCAGGGCCACCTCCTGCTTCACAGGCCCGGAGGATATCCGGAGCCTCCCGCGTTTGTGCAGAGCCCGTCCCCCAGCCGGGGTTCGGGGCCCGCGCACGGCCCGGTGGCCTCAAGCAAGCGCCCTCGCTTCCTCGCCTCTGTTCCCCCGTCTGCACAGAAGGCCCTGCCTGGCTGCCTGGGCCAGCAGGCAGTGCTGAGGCCGATGGGGACGGAACTGAAGGCCGTGGCAAGGCTTACCCAGGGCCACTTTAGTCAGGGGAAGTTCTCCCGAGGTGGGGGCGCGGGGGGGCGGGGGGCGGTGTGGAAGTCGAGGGGCATCGCCTCACAGCTCTGACGCCACGTCTTTCCCTTGGCCTCTAGCCCTGCCAGTTTGACTATGCTGTCTTCTGCCCCAACCTGACAGAGGTGGCATCCACCAGCAACGCAGGTGAGAGGTGACAGTGTGGTCCCGGGTGTGGGCAGGGGGCGTGTTGGTGACAGTGGGGGCTGCCAAACTGGAGGTCTGGTGGAGGAGATAGATTTTATTGTGTAAGGACATTTTAGTACACTTTGGATTTTTTTTATTTCTTTTGAGTTGGAGTCTCACTGTCGCCCAGATTGGAGTGCAGTGGCCGCTCCTGGCCACTGCAGCCTCGACCTGCTGGGCTCCGGCGATCCTTCCCCTCAGCCTTCCCAGTAGCTGGAACTACAGGCGTGCAGTACCATGCCTGGCTAATTTTTTAATTTTATTTTATTGTAGAGATGAGGTCTCCCCAAGTTGCCCAGGCGGGTCTCGAACCCACGGGCTCAGGCAATCCACTCACCTTAACCTCCCAAAGCGCTGGGATTACAGGCTGAGCCACCGAGCCCGGCTGCATTTTTTATTTTAAATGAAATAGAGTAGAATAGAAAATATCAGTGTGCATTGCACAAAGTGAGGGTATGTCTTGTTTTGTGAAGATTCTCCTCGTCTAGGCACATGTATAATTATGTTAGTACCAGATTGCAATGTACAGTGCAGTTTTTACTGTGCACTGTTTTAAAGAAAAGTTTGAACTAGTGTAAAAAATACAGATCTCCAGACCCCCATCAGTCTGTCTGGGGAGAGTTCTAGAATCTCCTTTTGTTTTGTTTTTTTTAATCAGAGTCTCACTGTTGCCCAGGCTGGAATGCAGTAGGTATACTCACAGCTACCACAGCCTTGACCTGCTGGGCTCAGGCGATCCTTCCACCTCAGCCTTCCAAGTAGCTGGGACTACAGGCATGTACCACCATGCCCAGCTAATTTTTCGATTTTTATTGTAGAGTTGAGATCTCGCTGTTGCCCAGGCTGGTCTCGAACCCCTGGACTCAGGCAGTCCTCTTGCCTCGGCTCACCTAAAGTGCTGGGATTTCACGTGTGAGCCACCGTACCTGACTGGAATCTACATTTTTTTTTTTTGAGTTGGAATCTCACTTTGTTGCCCAGGCTGGAGTGCAGTGTCACGCTCATGGCCATCGCAGCCTTGATCTGCTGGGCTCAGGTGACTCTTCCGCTTCAGCCTTCCTAGTTGGGACTACGAGCATGTGCCACCATGTCTGGCTGATTTTTTTATTTTTACTGTAGAGTTGAGATCTCATGTGTTGCCCGGGCTGGTCTTGAATCTGTGGGCTCAGGCAATCCTCTCCCCTCGGCCTTCCCAAGTGCTGGGATTATAGGCATGAGCCACTGCACTTGGCCTGGAATCTACATTCTTTTTTTTTTATTGGAGTTTCACTCTGTCGCCCAGACTGGAGTGCAGTGGCCGCTCCCGGCCACCGCAGCCTCGACCTGCTGGGCTCCAGCGATCCTTCCACCTCATCCTTCCAAGTAGCTGGAACTACAGGCATGCACTACCACACCCGGCTAATTTTTGATTTATTGTGGAGATGAGGTCTCGCCAACTTGCCCAGGTGGGTCTCGAACCCGCGGTCTCAGGCAATTCACTCACCTCAGCCTCCCAAAGTGCGGGATTACAGGCTGAGCCATCAAGCCTGGCAGGAATCTACATTTTTTTTTTTTTTTCTTTTGAGTTGGAGTCTCACTCTGTTGCCCAGACTGGAGTGCAGTGGTCACTTCTGGCCACCGCAGCCTCGACCTGCTGGGCTCCGGCGATCCTTCTGCCTCAGCCTTCTGAGTAGTTGGAATTACAGGCATGCGCTACCAGGCCCGGCTGATTTTTTTGATTTTATTGTAGAGATGAGGTCTCGCTAAGTGGCCCAGGCGTGTCTCGAACCCGCGGGCTCAGGCAGTCCACTCACCTCAGCCTCCCAAGGCGCGGGATGACAGGCTGAGCCACCAAGCCCAGCGTGAGGCTCTGTTTCTTATTAGCACCTCCCCTGAGGACGACTAGCCAGGGTCTGTGGGCGTGATGCTTGTGGAGGGCCTGGCGCTGAGCGTGCCCATGGTGCGCCCCAACCCCCACTCCCCGTCTTCTTCGCTGACGGCCCTGTCTCTGTGCCCCGCAGACCAGCAGAACCTCACGGTGACTCTGGACCAAGTGCTGTTCCGCTGCCTGGAACACCAGCAGCACTGGAACTGCCTGGGCGAGGAGCAGGCCTGCCCGGAGCCCGCGGGGCCCGGGTCCCCGCTGCTGGCGCCCCGCCCACCGCACAGCCTCATCTTCAGCTGCATCTCGCAGGCCTTGCAGTGGGTCAGCCAAGGCCGGGACCCCGTCTTCCAGCCCCCAAGCCCTCCACGGAGCCTGCCCGCCCATCCTGTAGCCGCCAGTGGGGCTCGGGTGTTGCGTGAGGCCTCTGCCATCCACGTGCTGGTCACGGGCAGCCTGCACCTGGTGGGGGGTGTCCTGAAGCTGTTGGAGCCCTCCCTGTCCCAGTAGCCGAGGCCGCAGGCCCAGAGACACCCCCTGCGTCCCTCCGTGAACTCTGTGCTAGTGCCTTTCGTCTTCTGCTCTCCCGTCTGCCTAGACTGGTCAGGGGATCTGGGTGGGCTCGGGCACGGAGTAGAGGGCTGAGCATGAAAGGCTGGGAGAGGCCGGCCTCTGTCTTCGAGGCTCTGTGCCTGGCGGCTGCTTCCTCTTGACCAAGTGGGCGGGGCCTTCCCAAGTCTCCCACTGTTGGAGCAGGCCAGCTTCCCCCCCCACCTGGCCCAGGCCCAGCTTATTGTGCGATTGGCCTGACCAGGCCTAGGGTCCTGCTGGGTGCTGGGCAGTAGACTTCCTCCTCCCAGTGCCTTCTGGGAAAGGAGAGGACCCCTGTCTGGGGACAGGGGGTGGCTGGAGTAAATTAAAGGCTTTACTTTTGTTTAAAAAAAAGAAATGGCAAAACCTTTGACTTTTTTGCGGGGGGGTCAGGGTCTCACCTCACTGTCACCCAGGCCGGAGTGTAGTGACACAATCATGGCTCACCACAGCCTCAACCTCCTGGGCTCAGGTGAGCCTTCAACCTCATGAGTAGCTGGGACTACAGGCGTGTGCCACCACACCCGGCTAATTTTTTTTTTTTTGAGTTGGAGTCTCTCACCCAGGCTGAAGTGCTTTTAACATGCTCACGACCACCATAGCCTTGACCTGCTGGGTTCAGGCAATCCTTCCACTTCAGCCTTCCAGATAGCTGGAAGTACAGGCACGTACCACCATGCCTGACTAATTTTTTGGTTTATTGTAGAGATGAGGTTGCCCAGGCTGGTCTTGAACCCGTGGGCTCAGACAGTCCTCCTGCCTCCGCCTCCCAAAGTGCTGGGATGACAGGCGTGAGCCACTGTGCCCAGCTTTAATTTTTTTTGTATAGACGAGGTCTTGCCAAGTTGCCCAGGCTGGACTCCAGCTCCTGGGCTCAAGCGATCGCCTACCTCGACCTCCCAAAATGCTGGAATTACAGGTGAGAGCCACTGTGCCTGGCCCTTTGACTGACTCTTGGCCTCCAGCTCCTTTGGCAAACAACGGGGGTGGGGGCTGTGGCTGGCAGAGGGGGACCTGCATTGTGTCGAGCGAGCCTGGGCTGCGTGACCTTTGAAGTGTCCCTGTCCCTCCAGCCTCAGGTGGCCTGTGATATGAGTGTGGACTGATGTCTGTTGACCACACGCCAGGCACTGCTCGGCAGACTTGTGACTGAGAATCACACCCATCTGACAGATGAGGGGCTGCAGCTGGCCCGGAGCAGCTCGGGCCCGCTCAGCCCCACAGCCATCAGTGGCCCGTCCGGATGTGAACTTAGAGCTGTGGAGGGCCGGCGACCCCGGAGAGTGCGTGGATGGGGCCTCCTGGCGTTTGCAGCCTGTCTCGGGTGTGCTGCCGCGCAAGCGTGCGGCGGAGGGGACAGGCTCGACCCCAGCCTGCTGCGTCCCCAGCCTGCTGCGTCCGGGCTGCCTGCCGCCGTTCAGGAGGCCACCCTGCCCCTGGGACAGCCCTGTCCTGCGCCCGCACCCCGCCCTCTTCGACGGCCCTCCCTCTTCCCAGCCCAGCCAGCACAGGTTTCGGGGTCTGATTTATTGGGGGCGAACACACGGGCGGCGCGGACAGGCAGCTTGGCGGGCCCCACCTGCTGCCGCGGGTCTCCCGCGGGGCCCTGCAGGCAGGCGCCGGGCTCCCGCCCCCGCCGTTCTCGCAACCCACGGGCTCCTGGCCGCCCCCGACGCCGTGCCGGTCCAGGTGCGGGCCGCCGGGACGCGTCCGGTCGCTCCGGGCGGGCCTTGCGCCCCCGCCGCGAGGCGCGGGCCGGCCTGCCTCGAGCCCTCGCGCCCGCCCGCCCGGGCCGGAGCTCGTCCGAGCGGCGGGCCCGGGCTCCGCGTCGGAGCTTCCGGGCGGGCGGCCGCCGGGCCCCGCGCGCCGCGCGCTAGGCCAGGCTGCTGGTGGAGCAGGGCGTGCTCTGCGTGCTGCCGAGGCTGTGGCTGGTGCTGCTGCTCTCCGAGGAGGCCGGCGCGGCCGCCGCCGCCGCGGGCGCGCGCTTGCCGGGGGCGCCTGGGGGCGGGGCGGGGTCAGGCGGCGCGCCGGGGCCGGGCGGGCGGGGTCTCGCCCCCGGCCCCGCGCTCCCGGGCGGGCGCGCCGCGTACTCACGCGTGTGCGAGTAGATGTGCCAGAGCGCGGCGGTGAGCAGGGCCCCGATGAGGAAGGCGCCGAAGGTGAGGCCCAGCACGGCGGGCAGGACCAGGCCGTGGCCCGTGCAGCCTGCGGGGCGGCCGCGTCAGCGAGGCGGCCTCGCCCGCCCCGCCCCGCCCCGCCCCGCCCCGCCCCTGCCCTGCCGGCCGGCCTCTCCGGCCTCTGACCTCAGGCCGCTCGTGGGCAAGCGGGCCCGCCCGGCCCGGCACGCCGTGGCTGCGGCAACTGCCGGCCAGGCCCTCGGGCCGCCCCGCTCCCCCAGGCTCAGGGAGACGCATTTTCGGGGAGGGCGGAGGGGACGACGTGCGGAAACAGGCCCGGCCGTCCGGGCCTGCTCCACCCTGCGTGTGACCTCAGGCCAGCCCCGGCCCCCTCTGAGCCCCGCCCCGGGCAGAGGACGGCCGGAACACCCCGAGGGTCCTCAGCTCCGCTTTGGGGTTGTCCCCAGCCCCCTTCCTCCCACACTCTGACGCCTGTGTGCCTGCGGGCCAGGTGGCTTCCCTCGGGCCTCTGACTTCCCATCTGTGCAGTGGGGCTATTCGCCCCGCTTAATGGGTCCTGGGCTGCGGGGGGGCTCCGTACTGGCCTGGATGGGTGGCGAAGGGGTGGGTGTCCCTCTCGACCCCACCTCTGCCCCCGTGTCAGGCACCCTCGCCTGGCGCGAGTGTGGGCCCAGGGGGAGGGAGGGAGAGGCCGGAGGGTCCTGCGCTGGAGGGGCGTCGCCACAGCGGCCTCGGGGAAGGCAAGGCCAGCACCCCCAGAGTGCCTTCCGTCCGTCCAGGAGGCCCCTCCCTCCGCGAGGTCAGCCAGTTACCACAGGGACTGGGAAGGGTGGTGGGCGGGGCCAGAGGCCTAGAACCCCACCTGCGGTGATCACAGGCCAAGGGTCTCTTCCGCGGGACACAGTGGTGGGTGCCCCCTTGGCCGCCAGGGCACTGGGAAGCCACTCTCCTGTCCCTCCTCCCGGGACTGCTTTCCCTGGGACTCTGTGTGCCCAGGCCCCTTCCCGCCAGGCTGTCCACTATGCCCCACCGGACCTCAGCCACCGGCACCGGACCCAGAGAGAGACCCAGAGGGAGCTCACCAGACAGGTCAGGGGTGATGATGTTCAGGCGTGTGAAGACAGTCCTGAGGACTTCCTGGAGGAGGCAGAGAGAGCAGTGTGTAGCACAGCTTAGGGAGGCAGCCCGAGGGCTCTGCGCTGCCGACTGGTCACCTCCCACCCGGGAGCCTGTGCTATGAAAGGGCGCCGGGCAGACAGTCCTCGGCCGCGAAGAGGTTTCCTGAGCTCCCGGAGGCCCTGATGCCTGAGTGTCGCAGGAGCACCCCACGGCACCCCACGGCGCGCTCTCCACTTGGGAACACTCCGCCCCAGCGGGTCCCACATGCCCCGGGCGGCCACACCCCAGACCCGCAGCCACCGCCCAGCCGCACCAACCTGGGACTCGGTCCCGGGACGCAGGGCTACGGTGCAGCTGAGGGTGCCGGCCGTGGGGGTGGGTGTCATGAAGACCCGCAGCAGGAAGCTGAAGCGCACAGTGCCCTCGGGACTGGGGGACAGCAGGTTCGCGCAGCTGCCCTTGGCCTCCCGGCCCTGGATGAGCTCCACGGTGTCCCCCTCGGGCCCCAAGTCCAGGTGGCAGCTGTCTAGCTGGAGCATGAGCTCGGGGCTCGCCGGGGACACGCTCACCTGCAGGTAGGTGGGGGCTGAGGCGGCGTGACCGCAAGCCAGGAGGAGCAGCTCCCACCCTGAGTCCCAGTGACGGGGCAGGAAGGTACCGGCCTGCCTGGGCACACGGGAAGGGGTGGCACCCCCGGTGCCCCGGGCAGGGCCTTCTCTGGGGCTCCCTCCCTCATGCACCCCGGCCAGCTCCCCCGGATGGTGGGAAGTTAAGCTCTCATCTCCGGAGCGACGGCGAGGCCGCTACCTGCACATAGCCCTGCTGCCCCAGCTCGATGGTGCTGGAGGCCTGGGTGAAGTGCGGGCTGAGGTAGAGGCCCAGTTGGAAGGAGAGGCCATCCATGTTGAGGCAGTGCACCTTTTTCTGTGGGACAGCGGAGGGAGGCGAGTCGGTCTGGTGGTGCCAGCAGGAAGGAGAGGGGCGGGGAGGGGGCGGCCTTCACGGCCCAGAGGCATTCCGGACCCTCATCCTCTCACCCTTTTAAAAAATACTAATAATGCCGGCACGGTGGCTCAAGCCTGTCATCCCAGGGCTCTGGGAGGCCAAGGCGAGAGAAGTGCCTCAGCCCAGGTGTTCAAGACCAGCCTGGGCAACTTGGCGAGACCTCATCTCTACAGTAAACCAAAAAACCAGCTGGGTGTGGTAGCACGCACCCGTAGTTTCAGCTGCTTGGAAGGCGGAGGCGGAAGGATCGCCGGAGCCCAGCAGGTCGAGGCTGCGGTGGCCAGGAGTGCCACTGCACTCCAGCCTGGGTGACGGAGTGAGATTCCAACTCAAAAACAAAAAAGTAAATAAAATAAAAAATACTAATATATATATTTAATATTTTTTGAGTTGGGGGGGTCTCACTCTGTCGCCCAAGCTAGAGTGCAGTGGCACAGTCACAGCTCACCTCAGCCTCCACCTCTGGGGCTCAGCTGATCCTCTTGTCTCAGCCTCCCAAGTAGCTGGGACTACAGGTGCATGCCAGCATATCCAGCTAATTTTAAAATTTTTTTGTAGAGACAAGATCTCACTATGTTGCTCAGGGTGGTCTCAGACTCCTGGGCTTAAGCAATCCCCCTGCCTCAGCCTTCCAAAGTGCCGAGATTATGGGTGTGAGCCACCATGCCTGGTCAAAAGAGTTCCTTTTTTTTTTGGTAGAGATGAGATCTTGCTATGTTGCCCAGGCTGGTCTCAAATTCCTAGGCTCAAGTGATTCCCCTGCCTTGGCCTCCCAAAGTGCTGGGAATACAGATGCGGGCCACCATGCCCAGCCAAAAAACTATTTATCAAGGATACCCTTGGTGTCAGGCTGTGTGAAGTACTTCCGTGGGTCACGGGCACTGCTCATAAGCACTCCTGTGGGCTGGCGTCCTTTCTTAGGCCCCAGTTTACAGAGCTTTCAGCCCAGAAAGCTTAAGCCTAAGGCCACACGGCGCGAAACGTTCTGACTTGAGAGGCTGAGAGCATAGCCCTCAGCCATCCTGCTCCCATTGTACAGACAGGCAGACAGGCACGCTGGAGACACGGCTCGCCAGGATTAGGGCCTGGGTTTCCTGAGGCCTGCTCCCTCCCAAGGCCGGAAGGGACCCCGGCCCGGGGAGCAGACCCTGGACCAGGTGGGTTAGCACGGTGACCATCGTCTCACCCATTGTGGTGATGAGCTTGACAGGAAATCGACAGCCACCTGTGGGGACGGAGCGAAGGGGCTGGTCAGGGGGTATCCGCCTTCACGCAGCCCATTTATGGACGGGAAGGCTGAGCCAACTCGTGGCCAAGCTTGTCTTGCATTCTCCTGGGCGCCACACCCTGCTCTCCCCGACACCCTTCAGCCTCGGGGATGGGGGGTCACCGGAGAGGGCACAGTCCCGCTGGCGCCGATCCCTCCCCGGCCCCAGCCTCACCTCGTTGCTGACCACGCTTGCCGTCGTTCGCATCGCACAGCCGGAGTAGGTGCTGCGCAGGACAAGCTGGTCCCCGCTGTCCTCGGCTCGGCAGCTGCGGTCCCGGAAGCTCAGGCCCGTGACGGTGCACTTCAGAGCCTGGGGCGGGGCGGGGGTGTGTGAGGAGACACCCAGGACTGACCGCAACTCTGGGGGTCCCAGGTCACTGCCGCGCTCTGCTCCTCTCTGATTTTGGCTAGACCTCATCGTCCTGCACCTCTTAAGACTCTGGACTTTTCTTGAACTTGCTTATCTTTGTGCTGAGCCTTGTGCTAAGCAACAATGTCTGTGGCCGGGCACAGTGGCTATTTATCAAGGATACCCTGAAATCCGGGCACTTTGGGAGGCCAAGGCCGGAGGATCACTTGAGCCTAGGAAGTTGAGGCCAGCTTGGGCAACACAGTAAGACCCCGTCTCTATCGAAAAAATGGCCGGGCATGGTGGTGCACACCTGTAGTTCCAGCTCCTCGAAAGGCTGAGGCAGGAGGACAGCCTGAGCCCAGGAGGTGGAGGCTGTGATGAGCGTGATCGAGCCTGGGCACACAGAGAGCGACTTTGTCTCAGAAAAAGTTAAAAATGAAAACAAAACACAAAAATGGCTCAGGGGAAGCTCTAGTGACACAAGGGCCAGGCATTCAAACTCTGCACACTGAGCACATGTCATAAGCCAGCGAGAGGGCGGCGTGCGCTGTGTCTGGGCGTCTGCTCACCCCCTTTCCTTTGTTTTCTTCTGTACAACTGATACATTATATGCATCTTTCTGCATCTGTATTGATAGATTTTTGACTTTTTTTTTTTTTTCCGAGTTGGAGTCTCACTCTGTTACCCAGGCTGGAGTGCAGTGGCTGCTCCCGGCCACCGCAGCCTCGGCCTGCTGGGCTCCGGCAGTCCTTCCGCCTCAGCCTTCCCAGTAGCCAGAACTGCAGGCACACGCTGCCAAGTTCGGCTAATTTTTTAGTTTATCATAGAGATGAGGTCTCTCCGAGTTGCCCAGGCTGGTCTTGAACCCGTGGGCTCAGGCAATCCTCTCACCTCAGTCATCCAAACTGTTGGGAGTATAGGCATGAGCTACCCGCAACTGGCCAGCCTAATTTTTTGTAGAGACGACGTCTCACTGTTTTGCCCAGGCTGGTCTCAAATTCCTGGGCTTAAGCGATCCTCCTGCCTTGGTCTCCCAGAGTGCTGAGATTACAGGCATGAACCACCATGCCTGGTCATACATTTTAATGGAAAATTGGAATAACTGCTGTCAAATCACCCTCCAGTTAGCTGGGTCTGGACTTCAGCTCCCATCAGCTCTGTACGAGGTCTCGCCAAGGTCTCATTTTTCTCTTTTGCCTACTTCTGAACACTTCAAAGATTGTCTGGCCAATTTGCCTGGCAGAAATTCTCTTTATTTGCTACAAGAAAGCCGTTCATTGTTTTTGGGTTTTTTTCTAGAGACAGGGTCTTACTGTGTCATCCAGGCTGGCGTGCAGTGTTGGCATCCTAGATCACTGCAGCCTTGAACTGCTGGGCTCAAGCAGTCCCCCCGTCTCAGCCTCTCGAGTAGCTGGAACTACAGGCATCTCAAGCAATCCCCCCGTCTCAGCCTCTCGAGTAGCTGGAACTACAGGCATCTCAAGCAATCCCCCCGTCTCAGCCTCTCGAGTAGCTGGAACTACAGGCATCCACCACCACACCCACTCATTTTTAAACATTTTCTGTGGAGACAGGATCTTGCTATGTTGCCCATGCTGGGCTCAAGCAGTCCTCCCGCCTCAGCCTCCTAAAGTGCTAGGGTTACAGGTGTGAGCCGTGGGGCCCACCCTTTACATATGTTTTTAAAGTATGTGTGATTTTTATAATAAATATATTTGTTAGGCCGGGCTTGGTGGCTCATGCCTATAATCCCACCACTTTGGAAGGCTGAGGTGAGAGGATGGCCTGAGCCCATGGGTTCCAGACCAGCCTGGGCAACTTGGTGAGACCTCACCTCTACAATAAATAAAAAAATTAGCCAGGTGCGGCGGCGCGTGCCTGTAGTTCCAGCTACTTGGAAGGCTGAGGCAGAAGGACTGCTTGAGCCCAGCATGGGCAACATAGCAAGATCCTGTCTCCACAGAAAATGTTTAAAAATGAGTGGGTGTGGTGGTGAGATGCCTGTAGTTCACCCAGGCCCAGCAGGTTGATGCTGTGGTGGCCGTGAGCATGCCA
Source organism: Cephalopachus bancanus (assembly GCA_027257055.1). NCBI lineage: Eukaryota > Metazoa > Chordata > Mammalia > Primates > Tarsiidae > Cephalopachus > Cephalopachus bancanus. Next base: position 474,109 of record JAPVLO010000833.1, read on the forward strand.
CTGCCCTCCAGCCTGGGCGACAGAGTGAGACTCTGACTCAAAAATAAATAGATAAAGGCATTATTTACTGAGCACTGACTGTGCACCGTGTCTGACTGCTGTGTGCTTGGCCTGTCGGACCTCATTTAATTGTCACCGTGTGCATGTGGTACGTGCCACTATCAAACCCATTTTGCATGTGGGAAATCTGAGGCTTGCAGAGGGATGTGGCTTGCCTCCTGCCCAGGCCAGGACCCCCAGATTCTTGGGCTAGTGCCGGGGCCAGCCGCCCACGTCTTTCCAAGCCGGAGAGGCAGGCGTTCCCTTACCGCGACAAGCTCTTTCTTGAGTACCAGAGTCATGACGCCGTTGGCACACGTCGGCTGGATCAGGGACATGAGCAGCTCCGGGCTGCAGGTGTCCTTGGGAGGAGTGGTCTGGACCGGGGCGGGTGAGGTCTGCAGCCTGCCACCTGAGGGCCGGCAGAGGCAGGCCAGGAGGACGTCACAGAGTGCTCATGGCCACTGGCACCAGGCTCCCGTGTGGTTAGCTACGCCCAGTGTCCCCACGTTTCAGATCAGAAGCACGAGGCTCGGAGAGGCTGGTGTACCTTCCCTGGCACCGGAGGGGGAGCAGGGCAGGGACAGGCGGTGGAGGGGGCTGGGGCTCACCGCAGCTGGAGGCCCGCAGCGAGATGACGCTGGCCAGAGGGAGCTCCACGAAGGACGCCACGATGCTGGCGTTCAGCATTCGGGCCATGCCCAGCAGGCCTTGGGGAGTGTCGGGGAGCACCAAGCCGTGGATGTTATTCCCTGGGAAGATCTTGAAGGAGTACTCGCCCGTGGTCTAATGGCGGGGAAAGAGGCGGAGCAGAGACCCACGGATACGGTGAGGGGCACTGCGCGCCAGCCAGGGTGTGCAGGCCCCGGCCCTGCTGTCCCCGCCGCTCCTGCTGCTTCCTCTGCCTGGCCGCCCGCTTCCTCTCACCTACTTGTCCTCTAACTCAGCTCGGGGTTCACAGGAGCCTTCCCTGACCCTGTGGGCGGGGTTGGAGGGCTCCCGGGAGATCAGGGAAGGCTTCCTGGAGGATGTGGCCCCAGAGGACGGGCTGAACAGGCGGTGCAGAAAGGAAGCGCGCTAGCGGCAGGAGGCGCAGCGTGCAAAGGCTCGGGGGTGCAGGTCGGGGAGGCCGCCCCAGCCGAGGCTGGAGCGTAGGGTCTCCGTCCGGGGAGCCGCCAAGACGCACCCAGGCCTGTATGTTGTGGTTGGCGTCGATGAGCCAGGACACGTCGGGCGGACCCTGCAGGATGAGCACGGCGTCGGGATCCCCAAAGGGGCAGCTCAGCTCCACCTTCATGGTCACTTTCCGGGGCCTGCGAGGACCAGGCGGCCGCGTCGGCGCGGGCGGGGACGCTGACCCGGACGGGACGGGACAGGCCGCGTCGAGGCCCGGCGTCGGCGGGGCCGGGCCTGCGGATCGCGGCGGGACGCGGGCGAGGCTCGGCCCCGCCGGGCGGGGCCCGCTGGGGGCGGGGCCTGGAGCCCGCGAGGGCGCCGCCCCCTGGCTGGGGCGGGGCGGGGCCGGGGGCGGGGCCTAGGGGCGGGGCCGAGCGCTCCCCGGGCGGCGGCGCGGCCGGCGCGGAGGGGCGGGCCGGGGCGGGGCTTGGGGCGGGGTCCGGGGCCGCGGGGCGCGCCTTACCCGCCCGAGGGGCCCGGCTGCACCCTCAGGATGTGCGCCTCCTTGTGGCCGGCCACGCCGTGCAGGCGGCACCCCCGGACCACGACGCGGGCGTGCGGCCGCCACTCGAGCGTGCGGCCCATGTCGCGGCGGGCCTCGGGCGCGCAGGGCGGCGGCCTCCGGGCTGCGGAGACACGCGCGCCTCAGTGCCGTCCCGGCACCCGGCCGCGCGGCCCGAGCGGGGGCAGGGCGGGCGGGGCGGGCGGGGCGGCCGCGAGGGCGGGAGGCGCCGAGCCCGGGCCGCCGCCCCCGCGGCACCCTTACCTGCGCGACCCTGTGCAGGTCCCCGGGCCTCCGCGTCCTCGCCTGCCGACACGGGGTGAAGGTCAGGCATGAGCCCGGCACGTGATCGCTCGCCGCCCCGTTTAATCTTGACCATTGCCTTCCCAAGACTGTTTTTTTGAGCTGGGGTCTCACGCCGTCGCCCGGACTGCAGGGCAGCGGCCGCTCCCGGCCCCCCAGCCGCGACCTGCCGGGCTCCGGCCATCCTTCCGCCTCAGCCTTCCGAGCAGCTGGAACTACAGGCGCGCGCTACCACGCCCAATTCGTTTATTTTTGTTCTCTAATTTATGGGAGAGATGCGGTCTCACCAAGTTGCCTGGGCTGCTCTCGAACCCACGGGCTTGGGCAGTCCACTCGCCTCGGCCTCCCAGAGTGCTGGGGTGACAGGCTGAGCCACCGAGCCCGGCCAAGACCTGCTTATTGCTAGCCCCAGGTGGGCAGGGCTGGGGTCTGTTCCCACACAGTCCCTCCCCAAGTGCCTAGGTTAGGACTTGGCACATAGTAGGTGCACAATAAATAATATGAAACATCTGGTCAGAAAAACTGGTATTCCACATGGTTCAGTCTGATTTCTCTCTCTCTCTTTCTTGGGGTCTCACTGTGTGGTACAGGCTGGAGTGCCGTGGCACCATCACAGCTCACTGCAGCCTCAGCCTCCTGGGCTCAGGCGATCCTTCCTCCCTGAGTGGATGGGACTACAGGTGCACCCCGCCACACCCAGTCGATTTTCTTATTTTTTGGTAGAGATGGGGTCTTGCCATGTTGCCCAGGCTTGTCTCGACTCCTGGGCTCAAGCAACCCTCCCACCTCAGCCTCCCAAAGTACAGGCGTGAGCCACCATACCCAGCCAATCTGATATTTGGTGAGGGAGTAAGCACTGTCTCAAGGGAGCACCGGCTTGCTGTGCGCGTCCCAGGGCGAATCGCGTCCCCTCTGGCACTCTCGGTGCCTGCGTCTGAGGGCCTCAGACTCCTCCCTGGCAGAGTCCTGAGCCTGGGGGGTCCGGGGAAACTGACCTTGGCCTACACGGAGGAGGACGCTCTGAGGGTCATCCAGTTCCGCAGCAGAGGCGATGGGGCCCTTGGCAGCCGCCCAGTCTAGGACCTGGCTCTGGGTGGTGAAGGGCGGCAGCTCTGTGGTGTTGACTCCCGGAGGCGCTTGGACCGTGACCAGGCTGGGGTCCTGGGGAGACACGGGGAGGCTCAGCGTGCTGCTCCCGGGCCTGCGTCCTCCAGCCCCCGTAGGAGGTTGGGAAGTCACGTGGGGCCTCGGCCTGCTGGCGGGGAACGAGGCCGGGCTGAGCCTGCCACGGCTGGGGGTCTGCAGGGGCCCAGAGCCCCCAGCTGGGCCCGTCAGATCAGCCTTTTCTTCCTTCCGCGCCTGGGGGGAGGGGCCGACGAACGCACATCCTTGTCCACCCACCTGTCCAGACACAGGCCACCTACCCCTCCACAACTGTACTCACTGCACCCTCATTTATGTATTTATTGAGTCAGAGTCTGCACGCTCACAGCCACCGCAGCCTCGATCTGCAGGGCTCAAGCGATCCTTCTGCCTCGCCTTCCAAGGAGCTGGAACCACAGGCGTGTGCCACCATGTCCAGCCAATTTTTTTGATTGCTTGTAGAGATGAGGTCTCGCCAAGTTGCCGCGCTGGTCTAGAACCCCTGGGCTCAGGCAGCCCCACCGCCTCTGCCTCCCTGAGTGCTGGGATGACAGGCGTGAGCCTCCGTGCCCGGCCATCCCACGCACACTTAAGGACATCATGCAGCTGTCGCCCTGCCCTCTGAGGACAGCGTCTACCGTGGCACACAGCAAGCACTGAGAAGTATTTGCCCGGCTCTGCCCTGGGCCCTGGGCCCAACGTGTGATCCTGACACGCCAGCTTCACCCTGACACTTGGCACATGGGGGGTTCTCCCTGCACATGGGAAGGGAGGGGGAAGGGAGGAAAGAAGAGCTGCATGGGTAGATGGAGGCACGAATGAGTGAATGACAGCGTGGTCCTGCCCTGTGGGATCTTCCCGTTCTGAAACCAGGTGTGCATCAAGCCAGCTGAAGCAGGAGGGGACAGAGAGCATTATTTACTGAGAAGCCAAGGGGCCAGGCAGGTTCCCTGGTTCAACACGGGTGGGGAATCCGTGAGGCACCGGCCCCGCCCCAACCCCGCTCCTGGCCTCGCCTGCGCCTCAGGAGAGACGGGGCCTGGAGGGAGGCAGCAAGACTTCCTAGAAGAGGAAGCTGTTAGGGGCACTGACTCAGAGTTCCTTTGCATTCTGTCTCCAAAGACGGGCACTGAGCCAGTGAAACGGCAGCAGCAAAAACGCTTCAAGCTGGATATTAAGGAGGACTGCCGGGCAGCGACAGTATCCCAGACACCGCAGAACCGTCCACCTGGCACGAAGCAGATGCCAGATGCCTTCTCCGCAGGAATTTGACAGGGGGGCAAAGTGCTGAGGCCCTGGGGGCGAAGCCCAGCACCCTGGTGGCAAGCACAGGGACGAGGCTTCGAGCCTGGCGGGGGAGGGTCTGACGCTGGAGTCGTCTCGTCAAGAAGCGGATGTGGGGGGGATGAGCCGGCGCAATTGTCTGGCACCGTGCCTCTGCCCCTTTGTCGCCTGGGGCAGCCTCTGCTCCGGCCGGCCGACACCCCTCCCAGGAGGAAGGCGTGGCCGGCCGCAGCCGGCGGCGGCCGCAGCGACCTCCCGGCCGGCGGGCGCCTTTCATGGCTCCACCGGCTCGATCCCCGGATCCCCGCGCAGGACAAGGGGAGACCGGACGGGGGAAGGGCGGAGCCACGCGGGTTCCCTGCCGCTTGGTCTCTGCGCTGACCCTGTCGCCAGCCTGGTGTTTCAGCCCTGACTCCCGCTCCCTGGCTCGGGCCTGTCTTCCAGGCTCGGTGGGGCTTTCTTTCCTCCTTCCTCTTTCTTTTGAGCTGGAGTCTTACTCTGTCTCACGCTCCCGGCCACCGCAGCCTCGACCTGCTGGGCTCAGGCCATCCTTCCCGCAGCCTTCCAAGCAGCTGGAACTACAGGCAGGGCCACCACGCCCGGCTAATTTTTAAAATTTATTGTAGAGACAGCCTCACCGTGTTGTCTGGGCTGGTCTCGAACTTCTGGGCTCAAGCAGTCCTCCCGCCTCGGCCTGCCGAAGTGTTGGGATTCTAGGCGTGAGCCACCGTGCCTGGCCTCTGTGGGGCTTTCTGAGCTGTCCTCCACGGGGTGGCCCCGTCCCCCACAACAGGCCCGCCCTCTTTGAGTTTCCTGGTTTCTCCCTGTGTCTCCCTTGTTATCTCTGCTCTTCCTGGGCTCTCCCGCTCTGCCCTCTGCTGCTGTGCCGTAAACAACAGCTGCCCACTTCTGGGGGCCTCCTCCCAGGGCCTCTCACGTGCTGACAGGCCACCCCACCTCCTGCAGCCCTGACCCCCTGCTGTGGGCCCAGCCAGCTGACCTCTCTGGTGGAGGTCGCTAACCCTCAAAACGTGCGTTTCTGAGAAATAATTCTTCTCCAAAGTAGGCCAAGTCAATTAGAGCAACTCTTACAAACTCAACAGGGCGTGAAGAACCAAATAAATGTCTCTCCTAGTCCTACTTCCCAGCCTTCACCATTGTTAACACACTGTGAGGTTTCCTCCCAGCCCTTTTCCTCTGCTCAAATATTTTCAAATATACGAGGGGAACCCAACACAGCCCGGAATTATCTTGCAGAGGGCGGGCCCTTTGTGATCCAGGCTTCCCCGCTGCGTCACATGTGAGTGTTCTGGTGCTGGAGGACCCCGTCGGCATCAGCCTGCCAGCTCGTGTGGCTGTGAGAGGCTGCACTCGGCTTCGGTGAATGTTTCTGTGGTGCACAGGGGACTCCTTCTTCCACCGTGACAGCGCAGCTGCCCACACTGCAGTGAGCGCTCAGCAGTCTTTGGCCCCAAACAGCCAGACCCCCGCACCCCGCCCCCCTGCACCCCATCTCGCTCCCCTCCACTTGTTTTTGTTCCCCCATGAAAAGTTCTCAGCCGGGCTGGGCGGCTCAGCCTGCCATCCTGCACCTTTGGGAGGCTGAGGTGAGCGGATTGCCTGAGCCCGCGGGTTCGAGACCCGCCTGGGCAGCGAGACCTCATCTCTACAATAAATCAAAAAATCAGCCGGGCGTGGCAGCGCGTCCCTGTAATTCCGGGTACTCGGAAGGCTGAGGCGGAAGGATCGCGGGAGCCCAGCAGGTCGAGGCTGCGGTGGCCGGGAGCGGCCGCTGCACTCCAGTCTGGGCGACAGAGTGAGACTCCAACTCAAAAAATAAACAAAAAAACCAAAACCAAAACCAAAAAAAGTTCTCAAAGGGAAATGGCAGAAGCACTGAAAGGCACCAACGTTGATGAGTTCAAAAACCGTTTTGAGCAGTGGAAAAAGCATCTCAGAAGGTGTATTCATCAAACGGAGAGGACTTTGAAGGGGATGAAGTTTAAATATGTAAGAATAAATAAATAAATTCCGGGTTTTGGGAGGGGTCCTCCCCCTTGTATGTCACGCAACTTTTTCTTTCTTTTTTTTTTTTTTGAGTCGGAGTCTCACTCCGTCGCCCAGACTGGAGTGCAGTGGCCGCTCCCGGCCACCGCAGCCTCGACCTGCTGGGCTCCCGCGATCCTTCCGCCTCAGCCTTCCGAGTACCCGGAATTACAGGCATGCGCTACCATGCCCAGCTGATTTTTTGATTTATTGTAGAGATGAGGTCTTGCTGCCCAGGCGGGTCTCGAACCCGCGGGCTCAGGCAATCCACTCACCTCGGCCTCCCAAAGGCGCGGGATGACAGGCTGAGCCACTGAGCCCGGCTTTTCTTTTTTTTTTTTTGAGTTGGAGTCTCACTCTGTCGCCCAGGCTGGAGTGCTGTGACACGCCCAAGGTCACAGCAACCTCGACCTGCTGGACTCAGGCGATCCTTCCGCCTCAGCCTTCCATGTAGCTGGAACTACAGGCGCACGCCACCATGCACAGCGAATTTTTGGATTTTTTTGTCTTGCCAAGTTGCCCAGGCTGGTCTCAAACCCTTGAGCTCAGGCAATCCTCTTGCCTCTGCCTCCCAAAGTGCTGGGATTACAGGCATGAGCCAGTATGCCCGGCATGCAACTTTTTCAAAAGCAATGAAAATCTTTTTTTTTTTTTGAGTCACAGTCTCACTCTGTCATCTAGGCTGGAGAGTAACGGCATGGTCACTGCAGCCTTGACCTCCTGGGTTCAGGCAATTCTCTTGCCTCAGCCTCCCAAGTAACTGGGACTCTGGTGCATGCCACCATGCCTGGCTAATTTTAAAACTTTTTTTGTAGAGACGAGGTTTTTGTATGTTGCCCAGGCTGGTGTCGAGCTTCTGGGCTCACGTGATCCTTCCGCCTTGGCCTCCCAAAGTACTGGGCCCAGCCTGAGAAGATTATTTTATGAAATATCAATCGTCCCACTGGACAGACAGGCAAGCTGAAGCTCTGCAAGGGATCGAGTGGGCCAGGGTTGCACAGCAACCTGACTCCCATCTCCTGGTCTGGGCCCTTCATCCCAGGTCCTGCTGCCTTCTGGGTTCTCTTTGACAGGGCCTTTGCACTCCCCAGGCGGTGCCCTTGCGAAAAGGTCGGGATGAAGAGGAGAAGCAGGGCTGGGTCTGGGGGGAGACACTGGCCCACAGGCAGGACAGCAGACCCCGCCCACGGTCAGTGCCTCAGCCTGACAGTGGAGGCAGCACACTCACGTAGGCCAAGTGGAAGGGGAGTCCCTGGGCCTGGAGCTGCAGGAAGACATTCGTGTGCACGCTGAGGACCAGAAGCACCTCTCGGGGCCGGGTGCCGTTTTGCTCGGCTTCCTGGAGAGTCAGCTCCAGCTGCAACAGGCCCTGAGGGGGAGAGGAGAGACACACACAACTAGTCAGGCTCACAGAGGTCGTGCCACCCGGATCGGTAGCTAGGACGCGCTGGCTTCTGCTCCACTCTGCCTGCCTGGCCTGTTGGCCCTTGCCTCCCAGTGCGGGGGAATGCTTGGCCTTCGGGACGTGCTGGGAACATATATGTTGAGTGAATGAAGGATGGAGTCCCAGCATCCAAAGAGGGAAAAAAATGGAATAAGCCTGAACTTCATCCAACAGTCCATCAAGGCTTCCTATTCTTCCTTCCTTCCCTCCCTCCCTCCCTCCGTCCCTCCCTCTCTCTCTCTCTCTCTTTCTGAGTCAACATCTCACTCTGTCACCCAGGCTGGAGTGCAGTGGCATGATCATGGCTCACTGCAGCCTCCGACGCCTGGGCTCAGGGGATCTTCCTGCCTCAGTCTCCCAAGAAACTGGGACTACAGGCACACGCCACCATGACCTACTAGCTTTGTGATTTTTTTTTTTGTAGAGATGAGGCTTGTCTCTACCCCCCGGGCTCAGGCGATCCTCCCATCTCAGCCTCCCAAAGTGCTGGGATTACAGGCGTGAGTCACGACGCCTGGGCTATTATCTCTGTTGAGGGCCTGCTGTGTACTGGGCCACAGAGAGCACTCCGTGTGTGGAGGCAGCAACCCCTTCCCCATGGCCCTTCTTCTCTCTCCAGCTGCCCCGGAGTGACAACTCTACTTCCAACCCTCGTGAGATATTCACAGTTGGCCTCCCAGTTTGCAGTACTTCTGTCTGCCTTAGTATTTCAAAGTGCTAAAATCCTGTTTGGGGTATTTTTGGCATGCCATTATTGTGATGTAAAATTGAAACCATTTGTGCCTTAAGATGTACCCATTGCATTCAAAGTGTGTGTGTGTGTGTATGTGTGTGTGTGTGTGTTTAATAGAGATGGGGTCTTGCTGTGTTGCCCAGGCTGGTCTCAAACAGTCCTCCCACCTCAGCCTCCCAAAGTGCTGGGATTACACGCATGAGCTACCACTCCTGGTCAAAAGTTTTAATTGATTAATGGCGTATGCACGTAGAATGTTTTCATAACAACAACAATACTACCTACCACTTTTTTTTTCTTTTGAGTTAGAGTCTCACTCTGTCGCCCAGACTGGAGTTCAGTGGCCGCTCCCGGCCACCACAGCCTCGACCCGCTGGGCTCCGGCGATCCTTCCGCCTCAGCCTTCCAAGTAGCTGGAACGACAGGTGCGCGCTACCACGCCCGGCTAATTTTTGATTGATTGTAGAGATGAGGTCTCGCCAGGTTGCCCAGGCGGGTCTCGAACCCGCGGGCTCAGGCAACCCCTTTCTCTCTCTTTCTTTCTTCCTTCCCTCCCTCCTTCTTCTCTCGCTCTCTCTCTCTTTCAGTTGGAGTCTCACTCTGTCGCCCAGGCTGGCGTGCAGTGGCACGGTCATGGCTCACAGCAGCCCTGACCGCCCGGGCTCAGGTGCTCCTCCCTGCCATGCGAGCGCTGTGGTTACAGACGTGAGCCCCTGTGCCCAACCTGTTTCATGTTTTCTGATGGGCTGACGTTTGGTTCCCCAAATACCTTGTTTTGTCAGTTTTTGAGAATATCATTCATTTGAAACATTTTAAAAATTAAATGCTGGATTTACTGCCATATTTTGGTAAAACAGGCAATAACGTGCCTAAATGTCAGAACTGACACTTTGTTTCAGGATTGTGATCACGGCTGGAAATTCACCAGGGCAGGCAAGGTCCACCCCCGCGGCGGCGGTGTCGGAAGGCAGGGCACAGCTGAGCCGAGAAGGGACCTGCCCAGCCGCCTCACCCAGGACTCGTGTCAGCTGGAACAATTCAACATGACCGCACAACTCTGTGTGTCCACCAAAGCCACTCACTAGCACGCTTTCAACGGGCAAATCTGACCGTAATAAAGCTGCTGAAGAACAATTGAGCATCAGTTGAATTACTGCTACTGAATCACTGCAAAGTAATTTCTCATGGCTCCACCCAGCAGTGCCCAACCTGCCCCACATGTGGCTTCTGACCCGAGCAGGGACAGATGTGCCCTCACTGGGCGGAGAGGTCAGCGAGGGAAGCTGCCGAGGGAACCCCCGGGGAGCGGCGCGGTGGGGAGCCCCGTGCAGGCCGACCTGGTGCTGGAGCGAGTCTGCAGTCCCCAGCCGCGCCCGCCCTCCCTGCCGCTCGCTCTCCCGGCCCGCCCTGCCACCTGTCACCATCCCGGCGGGAGGAGAGGGCAGCAGCCGCACACAGCGGAGAAACGGGCCCGGGGCTTGGCGGATGGTGACCAGAGACCTTGTCCTCCCACAGCACCCAGCAGCACCCACAGGCCGAGAGGCCCGCGGGAGCCAGACAGCAGCCAACAGCCTGGGCTCCGAGCTGAGGGGAAGGAGCCCGTTCCCTCCCGGGCCTGCAGCTCCTCTGCCACCATCTCGGTGCCTCTGCAGCTCCGTTTCCTCCTCTGTGAAAGGGGGGCGGGACAGTGCCGGGAATGAGTACCAAGCGGGGCTCTGGATACAGGAAGTGAAAGACGGAAGTGGGGGCGGTCAGGGCCCGGTCACACTGGGGCGAAAGGTCACAGACTGGACGTCTGGGACATGTGTCACAACACTCAGGTCTGCTCCCAGAGCTCACCATCAGGGCCAGGGTCACACAGCCATGGAGAGTCTGGAAACTCTGGGAGCTGGCACCTGGGGTCTCTGAGCACTGGGCCGAGCTGAACCAGCCAGTTCCCAGAAAACCCAGGCAGCGTTTCCACAGCAAACATGACGTGTGCGACCCTGACTCCACTCGCACACATCCTGGAGTTGCTCTTCCCTCCCAGCCGGGCCGGGGCAAAGCAAGGCCGCCCGCTCCCTAAGCCCAGGCTCCGCGCCCTCCGAGTGGCGTCTCGGGCTGTCTGGCCCACTGGCCAGCCCCCCACCTCCAGCTCCCTCCCCGGGCGGGTGGGCGGGAGGCTGGGCTTCTATTTTTGTGCCAGTGTCCCGCAGAGGCCATTGTTGGCCACACTGGGCGGCGGGAAGGGGGGATTTCGAGAGGAGGCCCGGAGTGCTAGTAGCCACTTATAGAAAGTCGCTTCCAGCAATTCTTCTAGGAGTGGAGCCTCGGGCTGCTGGCGGCCCCCGCCCGCCTAGGACCTGGCAGGAGGCGGCAAGATTGGAGCCAGCGTTCCTCTGCCCGCCCCAGCAGGCTCAGGTGTCCCTACAGACAGGGTGGGGGGATGAAGGCCCTGAATTCACATGCGGGCTCGGCCATCAGCCTGTGCCCTGGACGGTCTCTGGGTCTCTGGAGAACGGCTGGACAATATGCCCCTTTCTAGACTCGTGAGGGTTTGGTGCGATCCTGCCAGCCCCTGGGCTGCCCGGTGCCCAGTGGAAGCCGTGCTCGTAGCTTGGTTTCATTCTCTGATCCTCCCCTGCCCGCTCATTCGGAAGAGCACCAGCGTGTGGGAGCCGCCAGGGTGGGTGTCAGAGGCGGCTGCGGTAGGCAAGGACTGTGACCCCACTAGCCACGCCTCCCCGGGCTTCGGTCTCTCCGGCTGTGCCGGGGGGAGCTGGGCTCAGTGGTGGTCTAGAATCGTGGGACCCCTGGACGCCAGCCTGCCTCCGGGGAGTCTCCACCGTTGACATCCAGGAGTCCTAGTCTCCAGGCAGGTGGCCGCTGTGAACTCCCAGAACCCCCAGGGAGGCTCACTTCTTCCCCCTCCAGCTCCTCTGTGCCAGGGCCAGCCCTCCTCCCCCCCAGCTCATCTGCTGGCCGGAGAGCCCAGTGCTGGGTCCAGCCCAGGGCGTCTGTATTCCCAAGGGGGTAGAAGACGGCACAACTCTGGCCCCAGGATCTTGGCAGAGAACAAAATTGACACCTTCAAATGACCAGGCATGAACGGCAAGGGACGCCATCAGCCAATCAGCAAATACTTAAATGCATGACATCTTCTCCTCCGTTTTGCCTCCCTCCCTCCCTTCCGTCCTCCGTCCATCTTCCGTCTGCCCATCCTTCTCTCCATCTATCCCCCATTCGCCCATTTATGCATCCACCCACCCATCCATCGCCATCCATCCACCCATCCTCTACCCGTCCATCCACCCACCCATCCATCCGCCATCCATCCGTTTGTCCATCTGTCTAGCCGTTCAACAGATACTTGTCCCAGGGCTGACTCTGAGCTGGACCCTGGACACAGCAGCAAGAGGGCAGATGCAATCCCGGTCCAGCCTGTCTGATCACCCAGTCCTGCCCCTTCACCCAGGCCTGCCTCCGTTATTTGCAAGGACAAGAAGACAAGTGGCAGCCCCTGGCTCTGGCCTGCCTGTCCCCTTCTCTGCATCCAGGTTCTGACAGCCCCGCCACGGTGCTCATGTGTCCACATGTGGACAGCCCAGCCCCGCTGCCAAACTCCACACATCTATCCCCCAGAGAGCTAACTTGACCCCCTTCAGACTGAGGAGCTCGCATCAGCCGTGCCGTGGCCCCTCTAGAAGATGGGGTGCAAAGAGCCAGGCAGCCTGAGGGGAGGCTCAGTACCCCTGGGCAGGAGTTCAGGGCTCCTGGGTATCCACAGCATGGTCCAAAAGGGAGGGGGACAGGTTTCAGGGGGGCGCATATTCTTAGCCCCAAAGACTCCCCACCCTGGTGAGGGAGGCGACTGAAAGGGGGCTAGAGAGAGATTGCTTTTTTTTTCTTGAGTCAGGGTCTCACTCTGTTGCCTGGGCTGGAGTGCAGTGGCACGATCACGGCTCACCTCAGCTTCAAGCTCCTGGATTCCAGCCATCCTCCTGCCTCAGCTCCTTGAGAGAGAAGGTGGAGCCAGGCCCTGGCCTGAGCCACCCACAGGCCGGGAGGCCGCGGTGGCATCAGCAGCCCTGGCACTGAGCAGCAAAATCGGCCCGGGGGTGTGGGGGGCGTGGGGACAGGAGGAGGAGCACTGAGGGCGGAGGCAGGGAGCGCTGACGACAGGACCCCGTGTCAGCCAAATGGGAGTCAGCAGCACTCCGGGCAGAGGCCACCATGCCCAGCTGATTTTCTTATTGTTTGTAGAGACAAGGTCTCACTACCTTGTCCAGGCTGGTCTCGAACCCGTGGGCTCAAGCAATCCTCCCGCCTCAGCCTCCCAAAGAGCTGGGATGACAGGCGTGAGCCACTGCACCCCGCCTAGAGACCCCACTTTTTCTAGGGTCCAGGGCAGGGGCCCCCCTTGTCGAAGTCTAAGAGCCACCCTGTCTTCCACAGCTGCCTAGGACAGTCCGGGGAAACCCAGGGTTCCTCCCAGCTCTGCCGGATTGGCCTCTCCAGCTCCTCTGGCCAGGAGTGAGTCAGTGCTGGGGCCTGGCAGACTTTGCTGGGGGGAGGGGGTCTTCGGCTCCCCCGAGTTTGCCCAGGAGTGGGGTGAATCAGCCGCTGACCCAGCCTTGCCCCAGCCCGGCTGCCCGGGGGTTTAGGAGGACAGCAGACCTGTGACGGGAATGGCTGAGACACCAGGCCGGTTTCCTGTTGGCGGGTCAGGATGTGACCCTGGGCCCCTTCCCGGAATCCAGGCTCCAGCCTGCCCTTCAGGGGCCCAGGGAGATGAGCCCCTGCCCAGCAGCCCGGACTGTGCGCAGGCCTCCCGCCGACGCACCACACTGCGTGCCTTCCCGGGTTCTCGGCCGCCACCGCCCATCTGCCACCCGCCCACAGGAAATCGGGATCACGAGGCCCCCGGGGATGGACGGGAAAGCCGCTCCTCTGTGCCAGGGATTGGAGAAGCCGTCACAGGCCAGGAGGGACCGGGCTGGCGACGGGCCCCGCGGGCCCACCTGTCTTGCCAGACTCTAGCCCCGCTCTTGCAGGGCCCTCTGCCCGGGGTGCCGCCGACGCCTGTGTGGCTGACTCGGGGTCCTGTCGTCAGCGCTCCCCGCCTCCGCCCTCAGTGCTCCTCCTCCTGTCCCCACGCCCCCCACGCCCCGGGCCGATTCTGCTGCTCAGTGCCAGGGCTGCCGATGCCACCGCGGCCTCCGGCCTGTGAGTGGCCCGGGCAGGGCCTGGCTCCACCCTCTCTCTGCGTCATCAGTGCCCAGCACGGGCTGGTCCCGGAGCAGGCAGGCCGCGAGGGCCGGTCAGGGGGGCCTGTCGCGCTGTGGACCCCATCCTCGGGGGCTGCCTGCGGGGGAAGGTGCCTCCCGGGGAAACCACACGTCCCCCAGCGGTTGCAGAAGGAGGGTCTGGTGTAGGATCGTGGGCTCAACTCCTCGGGGCGGGGAGGCCAGGTGCATCTGGGGGGAACGCCAGCTCCACGAGGCCGGACTCAGTTTGTCCCTTTGAAAGTGGATTTGTGGTCCCTGCTGCATCTGTCTAGTGGTGCTAACCTTTGAGATTCAACTTAGCCAACTGATGTGAGGACGTTCTCAACTGCAACATCCCTGGCAGAATGAGGGTATTTACAGGTGAGAAAATGCAGTCCAGAGAGCAGAAGCAATAACAATCGCTGCCAGGTGCAGTGGCTGCACCAGTAATTCCAGCATTTTGAGAGGCCAAGGTGGGAGGATTGCTTGAGTCCAGGAGTTCGAGATCAGCCTGGGCAACATAATGAGATCCCATCTCCGAAAACATTTTTCTTTTTTTTTTTTAGTTGGAGTCTCACTGTCGCCCAGACTGGAGGGCAGCGGTCGCTCCCGGCCACCGCAGCCTCGACCTGCTGGGCTCCGGCAATCCTTCCGCCTCAGCCTTCCAAGTAGCTGGAATTACAGGCATGCGTGACCACGCCCGGCTGATTTTTTGATTTATTGTAGAGAGAGGTCTCGCTGCCCAGGTGGGTCTCGAACCCACGGTCTCAGGCAATCCACTCATCTCAGCCTCCCAGAGGCGTGGGACTGCAGGCTGAGCCACCGAGCCCAGCTCACAAAACATTTTTTAAAATATTTTTTTTTTCTTGACCAGGTTGGGGTGCAGTGGCATGATCACAGTTTATCACAGTCTCGACCTCCTGGGCTCAGGCAATCCTTTTGCTTCAGCCTCTGAGTAGCAGGGACTACAGGCCTGCGCCCCCATGCCCAGCTTACAACGTTGCCCCGGCCAGGCTCAAGCTTCTGGGCTCAAGTGATCCTCCCACTTTGGCCTCGCAAAGTGCGGAGATTACAGGCATGAGCCACCGCACCCAGCCAGAACCCGTGTCCGTAACACCAGCCTCATGGTCACATAGCAGTGCAAACATTCCGTTATGCATGTAGCCTCTCGTTCATACACTCAACAATCATTTGGGGCACAGCAGGACCCAGCCTGATTCTGCTACTCTGTGGCTTCCAGGTGAGCCCCTGAGCCCAGGGAGGTGCGTCTACCAGAGGGTGGGGAGAAGGCCCACCTCCCGTGCCCCAGGCTCTCTGCAAGGCGCAGGCCACGCACGGGTCCAGGCCTGGCCTCTGGGTCTCTTGGGCGCAGCTCTCTTCACCACCTCCTCAGGTGAACACCTCTCCCAACCCTGGAGCCACAGACTTGGGATTTTTGAATCAAACGCTGAAGTTCCAGCCAGGTGCAGTGGTTTACACTGGTAATCCCAGCACTTTGGGAGGCCGAGGCAGGAAGACTGCTTGAGCCCAAGAGTTCAAGATCAACCTGGGCGACATAGCAAGACTTTATCTCCACAAAAAAATTTTTTTTTAATTAGCTAGAGGTTGGGCACGGTAGTTCATGCCTGTAATTCCAGCACTTTGGGAGGTGGAGGTAAGAGGATTGCCTGAGCCCAGGGGTTTGAGACCATCCTGGGAAAACTGGCAAGATCTCATCTCTACAATAAATCAAAAAATTAGCTGAGTGTGGTGGTGTATGCCTGTGGGTCTAGCGACTGGGAAGGCTGAGATGGAAGGATCACCTAAGCCCGGCAGGTTGAGTCTGCAGTGGCCATGAGCGTGCCATTGCACTCCAGCCTGGATGACAGAGTGAGACTCTGACTCAAAACAAAAAAAATTAACCAGGTATAGTGGTGTGCACCTGTAGTCCCAGCTACTCAGGAGGCTGAGGAGGGTGGATCGACTGAGCCCAGAAAGTTCAGGCTGCAGTGAGCCACGATCATGCCATTGCATGGGTGACAGAGTGAGACCCTGACTCAAAAATAAATAAATATTATTTTCAAATTTGAAAAAAAATTACAATGCCTCTGAAAACCACATAGTGTGTGTTTGGCACTATCTATGGCTTGGAAATTATCAAAGCCCACAGTCCTTGCATTGCACAGGGCAGTGGGTTGCAGGGCCCCCCGATATTGGTGGTCTGGGCACTTTCTTATCATCGCACAAACGCAGGACAACTTAACAGCTTTGGGGGCAGGTCGGCCAGAAGTTTTCCCTGAGCGGACACTGATAAATCACCATCGGGACCCAAGATCACACCAGCCAAGTTATGACCTTCAGCCCACCCAGGTCAGATGCCACCTGCATGCTGAGGCCACCTGGCAGCCAAGTGACGGCCTGGTCTGGGGTCCCCGGAATCTGGTATGAACGCTGGCCGTGGGCGTGTCACTCTACTGCTCTAGGCCAGCCTCAGTTTCCTGCTTCAAGAAGCAGAGAAAAGAACAGATCCTGGAGATGGGCCTTGGGAGACTAAACACCGAAGACACTTAATTCCCGACATGGAGCAGGCCCCAGCACGGTCCCTAGAGCTGAAAAAGGCCTCCCTCAGCCAAGCCCGATTTTCCTTACCAAATCACTTAACAAATGTGTTGCTGGGCCCAGTGGTTCACACCTGTAATCCCAGCACTTTGGGAGGCTGAGGCAGGAGGACTGCTTGACCCCAGGAGTTTGAGACCAGCCTGGCCAACATAGCAAGACCTCATCTCTACCAAGAGTTTTAAAAAATGAGCCAGGCATGGTGGCACACATCTGTAGTCCCGGTTACTCAGGAGGCTGAGGCAGGGGGATGGTCTGAGCCCAGGAGGTCGAGACTGCTGTGAGCTGTGACCGTGCTACCACACTCCAGCCTGGGCGACAGAGTGAGACTACAAAAACAAAAATAAAAAACCCCAGATGTGTTGTTATTATTAAGAGGGACAAGCTTATCAGACACACGGATGGTGGGCCTTGGGAGGGAGACTGTCCCCGGGAATGTCCCAGGGAGGAAACGTGGGCTCGGCCGAGGGAGGCCTTTTTCAAGGTCCAGTTGCCTGAGTGGCACTGTGTCCTCTGAGAAGCCATGAGATCTCCGTCATCGGAAATGCATACGCAGCAGACCACCCAGCTCACCCCCAGACCCTGGCCCTTCCCCACGAGGTCACCAACCAAACCTGGCCCTTTCCACCAGGGTCTTGTGACATTCGTAGGACTGCCCTGATCCCAGACCCTGCCTCCAGAAATGCCACTCCTATCGGACCCTGTGAGATACCCACGTCATTCCCTAGGCAGGGAGGTTGGGGAGGACTCGGCCACTGCCCCAAGAACAGCCACAAGGAAGGCACCCACCTCTCGCTGGCCCTGGGCATCCTCTGTGCCCCTACCCAACCCGGCCACGGGCACTCACCCTTGGGGACTCCAGGAAGAGGATGTGGACTTCGAGCGATGCGTTGGAGACCTGAGCCACGCACCCCCTGGAGACCTGGCTGGTGGTATATGTCACCTCGCCTCTCGAGGGATCCACAGGCTGTAGGTCACAGTGGTTTGTTTCCGCAAGACCTGAGGGAAGAAAGACACAGCCCGAGAGAGGGCCGGGTAGAAACAAGGTGATGACCACCACTCCCACTCTCTTTTCTGTTTGTTTTTTGAGTCTGGGTCTCACTTTGTTGCCCAGGCTGGAATGCAGTGACACGATCACGGCTCACCACAGCTTCAACCTCCTGGCCTCAGGTGGTCCTCTCTCCTCAGCCTCCCGAGACTGTGAGACTATAGGTGCATGCCACCATGTCTGGCTATTTTTTTTTTTTGAGTGGGAGTCTCACTCCATCGCCCAGACTGGAGTGCAGTGGCCGCTTCCGACCCCCGCAGCCTCGACCTGCTGGGCTCCGGCAATCCTGCGTCAGCCTTCCAAGTAGCTGCTACCATGCCCGGCTAGTTTTTGATTTATTGTAGAGATGAGGTCTTGCCAAGTTGCCCAGGCGGGTCTCGAACCCGCGGGCTCAGGCAATTCACTCACCTCGGCCTCCCAAAGCACAGGATTACAGGCTGAGCCACCGAGCCCGGCTGTCTGGCTAATTTTTAAAAATTTTTTGTAGAGATGGAGTCTTACTATGTTGTCCAGGCTGATCTCAAACTTCTGGGCTCAAGGAAACCTCCTGTCTCGGCCTCCCAAAGTGCTGGGGTTACAGGCGTGAGCCACCACACCTGGCCTTCTTCTACTTTCAAAACGTTTACTAA
This sequence comes from Cephalopachus bancanus, assembly GCA_027257055.1. Lineage (NCBI taxonomy): Eukaryota > Metazoa > Chordata > Mammalia > Primates > Tarsiidae > Cephalopachus > Cephalopachus bancanus. The sequence continues at coordinate 492,297 of JAPVLO010000833.1, forward strand.
ATGGTTGGCAGGTGATAAAGACTCTGTTGCATCTTCACAGCTACCCTACAAGGTGGGTATTGTTACCTTCACTCTTGGATGAAGAAACTGAGGCTAGCCGGGCTCGGTGGTGCAGCCTGTCATCCCGCGCCTTTGGGAGGCTGAGGTGAGTGGATGGCCTGAGCCCGCGGGTTCGAGACCCGCCTGGGCAGCGAGACCTCATCTCTACAATAAATCAAAAAATCAGCTGGGCGTGGTAGCGTGCGCCTGTAATTCCAGCTACTCGGAAGGCTGAGGTGGAAGAATCGCCGGAGCCCAGCAGGTCGAGGCTGCGGTGGCCGGGAGCGGCCACTGCACTCCAGTCTGGGCAACGGAGTGAGACTCCAACTCAAAAAAGCCAAAACAACAACAATAGCAACAACAAAAAACAATGAGCAAAACTTTGTAAAGTATTAATATAATCCCAAATACTGCATGGGACATACTTGTCCATAAACATTTTTTTTTTTTTTTGAGTTGGAGTCTCACTGTCACCCAGACTGGAGTGCAGTGGCCGCTCCCGGCCACCGCAGCCTCGACCTGCTGGGGTCCGGCGATCCTTCCGTCTCAGCCTTCCAAGGAGCCAGAACTACAGGTGTGTGCTACCACGCCCGGCTAATTTTTTTTTATTTATTGTAGAGATGACGTCTTGCCTGCCCAGGCGGGTCTCGAACCCGCGGGCTCAGGCAATCCACTCACCTCAGCCTCCCAAAGGCGCGGGATGACAGGCTGAGCCATGGAGCCCGGCCCCTAAAAATTTTTATTGTTTAGCCAGTCTCGGTGGCTCCGCCTGTCATCCCGCGCCTTGGGAGGCTGAGGTGAGGATTGCCTGGGCCCGCGAGTTCGAGACCCGCCTGGGCAACTTGCCGAGACCTCGTCTCTACAATAAACCAAAAAATCAGCTGGGCGTGGTAGCGCGCGCCTGTGGTTCCGGCTACTGGAAGGCCGAGGCGGAAGGATCGCCAGAGCCCGGCAGGTCGAGGCGATGGAGTGAGACTCCAACTCAAAAAAAAAAATTTTTTATTGTTTATCTGAAATGCAAACATATACATACATACATAAAAAATATAACCCAAAAAAACTATATATATATATATAGAGCTGTTTTTTTAAGAGACGCGTCTCACTCTGTCACCAAGGCTGGAGCACAGTGGTGTGATCATGGATCACTGTAGCCTCAACCTCCTGGGCTCAAGCAGTCCTCCTGCCTCAGCCTCCCGAGTGGCCGGGACCACCACACCCAGCTAATTTTTAAATATTTCCGTAGAGGTGGGGTCTCACTTTGTTGCTCAGGCTGGTCTCATATTCCTGGGTTGAAGCAGTCCTCTCACTTCGGCCTCCCAAAGCCCTGGGATTACAGGCATGAGCCACCACAACCGGCCCCGTATTTCATCGGCCACCTCGGGCAACCCTACCTGCAGGGCCCACATGTGAACGAGGGCACGCTAGAGGAAGGCGGGAGCTGACACTGAGGGGCCTCCCGGAGGAATGGCCTGAAGGGAGTTGAGCGTTTCCCGGCCCAGGGGACAGGGTGAGGCTGAGGGCGGTTTGGAGGGAGGCTGCCTGGTCGGCCTGGAGCCTGGGCCGCCCGGAAAGAACTCGGGTCCTGAGGGAGCGGAATGGAATTTCACCCGACCCAGTGGAGGAGGAAGCGGAAACCGGGCCCCTGCACCTCGGCCTGAGGAATGTGCCGGGAAGGGGGCTTGGGAGGGAAGGAGGACAGAGAGGGGGAGACTGTTTGGGAGTGTGTGTCTCCATCTGGTCGCGCTCACTTCCTGTTTTCTTGGAGATCAAAGAGGGGCGCAGAGGGCCTGGCCTCATGTCCCGCCAACGCCAGCAGGGAGGGGCCGGAGGCCTCTCAGGGATCCCGGCTGTCTGTGTCCTCCTCCGGCCTCCTTCCCCAGCTTTCCGTGGCTTGCTGGGCTCTGGCCACCCAGGTCAGAGGAGGATGCGAGATGGCTGCCCCTGCCGGGCGGCACCACTCCAGCTCTGTCTGGCACGGGAGGGTCTGGATGAGGACCGCTGGCCACCGCAGGAGCCTAGGCCTTGGACGTCTTTTCTCCGGCCCCGTCCTGCGTGGGCCAGGGCCTCGGCGTGGAGTGCCTGGGTCCACGGCACCTCCGTTAAAGCTAGGTCCTGGTGGGTGTGTGGGCTCACACCTGGAATCCCAGCACTCTAGGAGGCCGAGGCAGGAGGACGGCTTGAGCCCAGGAGTTCGAGGTCAGCCTGGGCAGCATAGCAAGACTCCGTCTCAACAGAAAAGCCAAAAAATGCCAGGCATAGTGACACACGCTTGAAGTTCCAGCCACCGGGGAGGCCGAGGCAGGAGGATCACCGGAGCCCAGGCAGTCCAGGCGTGGCGAGCTATGGTGGTACCACTGCACTTCAGCCTGGGTGACAGAGTGAGACGTCCACCTCAAAAATTAAATAAATAAAATAAAATAAAAATAAGAAAGCACGGTCCCTGGAGTCAGGCCAACCTTGGTTGGACTCCCAGGCCCAGCCCTTGCTAGCTGTGTGGCTTTGGTGGACAATCTCACCCCCTGGGGCTTCAGTGTCCTGGTCTGCAGAAGGACGGCAAGCACAGACCCTACACGCTTCACGGAGGGGGCTGGGAGGACCCCACAGGACCCCGAGCCAGGCTGTTCTTTGTTTGTCTTGCTTTCAAAAGCACGATGGCGTCACGAATCTGCGCGCCATGCCAATCTCCTCTGCACGGTTCCGGCGGCAGCACAGGGGCTGGCGAGGCGAGCACAGGACAGTTCTTCTCAGCCATCGTTTGCCGACAGCCTCGAGAGAAGAATCGACTGGGGCGGGTGATGGGGAGTGCAGGGCAGCTCCAGGCGAGGGCTCTGGGGCGTTGCCGTCCCGGGGTCCCCCTGCCCGTGGACCCGGGAGCCGGCTCCTCCCTCACGCCCTCCTGCCACTGCCCCCAGGCCGCCCACCCTCTCCCGTTTCCTGCCGCGGGCACCAGCTCTTTGGCTGCCACAAGCCCCTCCAGGCAGAGGGGACGACGGAGGCCAGTCTCATGCCGCGGGCTGCCCGCCTGGGCCTCGGCCGCTCCCCACAGGACCCCGGCCGCCGCGGGCCGGCCCAGCCCCTCCCTCCTTCCCCTCGGGACTTTCCCTGCCCGCTCCCCAGACTGCCAGGAACCCCAGTTCCTGCGGATTGCTGGGGCCACCTCCTCCGCGCCGTCAGCCAGGGGGAGAGGCCGCAAGCCTGGCCATTATGTAATGATCAGATAACGGGCCAGGCTGGGAGATCAGATAAGAGGCCCATTTATTTTGGGGCCTTTTCGAATCCTGGCCGCCCCCACCCCGCAGACGCAGACGCGAATGGGGAGACAGGAGGAGGGTGACGCCTGGGACTGTCTCCCAGAGCGGAGGCTGAGACGGGCCGGACCAAGCTGAAAACAATCCCCTGGCACCAAGGGAGACGCCGGGGCCTCCTGGGACCAGGCCGGTGGAGGAGCTGCTGGAGCCTGGGTGACCCGGCCCGAGCGGGAGGCCCACCTCCCGCCGCCATCCCCTCCCCCGCTTCCCTGCCTGCGAGCACAGACCAACTCTGGGGCTTTCCACGCGGCTACCCAATACATTGGAGGCCACAGAGGATATAGGTCAAGGAAAGTAGCTCCGGAGCCAGATGGCCTGGGTCAAAGCCCAGCTCTGCCTCTTCGAAAGCTGGTCACCCTGCTGGGCGCGGTGGCTTACGCCAGGAATCCCAGCACTTTGGGATTACGCTCTGGGAGGCTGAGGCATGAGGATCGCGTGAGCCCAGGAGTTTGAGACCAGCCTGGCAACATAGCGAGAACTCCTCTCTACAAATAATAAAAAACATTTAGCTAGGAAGGGAGGCACACCTGTCATCTCAACTACTCAGGAGACTGAGACAGGAGGATCACCTGAGCCCAGGAATTTGAGGCCGCGGCGAGCCACGATTGTGCCACTGCATTCCAGCCTGGGTGACAGAGTGAGACTCTGGCCCAAAAAAGTAATAACATTAATAATAATAATAAAGTTGGGCACCTTGGGCAGAGCCTAACCTCTCTGAGCCTTAGTTTCCCCCTTTGCAATATAGGGAATGCTTCCATCGTGCTTGTTAGTAGCCAAGGCACTGTTTCAAGACTTTACACGGACTGGCTGGGATTGCTCGCACCTGTAATCCCAACACTTTGGGAGGCCGAGTGGGAGGATCGCTTGAGTCCAGGAGTTCAAGACCAGCCCGGGCAACATAGTGAGGTCCTGTCTGTACCCAAAAAATCAATGAGCCTACCTGCAGTCCCAGCTACTCAGGAGCCTGTGGTAGGAGGACCGCCTGAGCCCAGGAGGTCGAGGCTGTGGTCAGCCATGATGTGGTGAAAAATAAGAAGAAAAGATTACACATTGGATTCTCACAGCAGCCCCGTGAGGGGGCAGCTGACATGCCCATTTACACAGGAAGAGACTGAAGATTAGCAAGGTTAAAGAATTCCTCCAGCAGGACCCAATGGCTACGTGACAGGGCATGGATTTGAACCTGACACTCTGGCTCCAGCAAGTCACAGGTGGGTGGTGTCACTTGGACGATGCAGCACCTGTGAGGATCACTTTCTCCCACCAGGGCAGATGCTTTTAGACAAGGCTCTTTTCTGTCTTCCGCTTCCTCAGTCACCCAGCCTTCGTGGACGCCTTCAGGGTCCAGTTACAGCCTCCCAGGCTGCCCAGCTTCCAGTCCAGCTACCCCTCCCGCTCGGCCACCAGCAGGACCTCAGCTCACACTTACTCTTGCCCCTCCTGTGGCTCCCGTGGTCTGCAGGGTCAAGTTTACACACTGCAACCCAACGTGGAGTCAAAACGTCCTGGAATCAGCCTGGCACAGTGGCTCACGCCTGTCATGCTGGCACTTTGGGAGGCAGAGGTGAGAGGACTGCCTGAGCCCACAGGTTTGAGACCAGCCTGGACAACATGGTGAGACCTCGTCTCTACAACAAATCAAAAAATCAGCCGGGCGTGGTGGCGCACGCCTGTGGTACCAGCTACTTGGAAGGCTGAGGCAGAAGGATTGCCTGAGCTCAGCAGGTCAAGGCTGCAGTGGCCGTGAGTGTGCCACTGCACTCCAGCCTGGGTGACAGAGTGAGACTCCGACTCAAAAAAAAAAAAAAAGTTCTCGAATCTGGCTGGGTGCAGTGGCTCATGCCTGTAATCCCAGCACTTTGGGAGGGAAAGGCAGGAGGATTGCTTGAGCCCAGGAGTTCAAGACTAGCCTGGGCAACATCTTGAGTCCTCATCTCTACAGAAAAAAAAAACTAAAAAATTACCCGGGCACGGTGGCACATGCCTGTGGTCTCAGTGTCCCAGCTGCTAGGTAGGCTGAGGCAGGAGGATGGCCTGAGCCCAGGAGGTCAAAGCAGAGGTAAGCTGTGATTGTGCCACTGCACTCTGGCCTGGGTGACAGAGTGAGACTCTGACCAAAACAAGGAGGAGATATGAGCTTTTCCCCAAGACACACCTTGCTCCCTGCCTCTGGCATGCCCTTCCTTCCCCAGACGATGGTCGTCTGTTATTTGACCCCCTGACCAACTTCACCCTTCAGAACCCGGCTTTGAGAATCTCACTGAAACCACCTCCTCCTCTCTCAGGCGCATGGGTGCCTGGATGTCCTTCTCGAGCACGCATGCCCAGGCGAGCTGTTCTGATCTGTGTGTCTGCACACCCAGCAGGCTCAGCTTTCCCAGGACAAGGAGAGCCTGGACCGTCCTGTGTCCTGATCCGCCATCCCAGAGCTCAGAACAGGCATGAGCACACATGCGTGGGTGGAACTGGCTCGTCAGGTCTGCCTCCAGCTAGCCGGGTGGCCTGCGTCAAGTTCCTCCGCCATTCTGGGACTCAGTTTCTCCAGGGGCGTGGTGGAGAGGAGAGAGGGATGGGCGGACACTCCAAGCTCCACTGGAGGTCCGATATTCGAGGTCTCCAGGTTTCATTTAGGGGTGAGCGCAGGAAGACAGGGCGGTGGTCAGAAGACGGGGCTACAGTCAGGCAGGCCCTGGGATTGTGCTCTGGGTGGGAGGCCACCGCGGGGCCGGGGGAAGGGGCTGACCGCCTGGGCCATCCGGTGCAGTGGGTAAGCCCGGGGCTCAAGCCCCAGCCGCTCACTTCCGGGAGGTGCTTCTTGGGCAGATTCCTTCCCTTGCCCGCACCCTGGTCTCTGCATCTTAAGACGCGCACCGCAGGGAGCATCTCCTACAGAGGGCTTTGCGAGGGTTAGTCTGGTAGCGCCCGTAACTTGCCTAGAGTGTGGCATATAGTAAGCGCTGAATAAATGTCTATATTTATCTCATCACCTTCTCCAACCCCTGCCACGGGTACTGAAGTCACCTCAGCCCTCCATGAGGGTCCCCTTCAGGCTGCACGGCTGACGCCCCAGAGCCTGGGCTGAAGCCGGGAAGGGGCCACGGCGCTGGGGCAATCCGCTGCCAGGCTCCAGCGCCCGGGCTGCCCAAGAGCCAGGGAGAAGCAGCTCGATCTGCGAGCAGGCACTTGGCTCAAGCTTTGATTTCCACGTCTGTGAACTGGGCCTAGCGGCAAGAGCTGGCCGGTCGTACTGAGGACAGCAGAGAGGCGGTGGCCGCTGCCTTGGCCAGACCCTGCCCGGGGCTTGGCGCCAGTGGACGGCCTGCCTTCAGAGGACCCGGTACCGACCCATCTGTGACTGCGAGTACATCCCTCTGTTCCCCCGGGCACATCTGCCTGGCTGGGCAGGGAGAATCCTGATGGCTGTGTCCCCGGTGTTTCCAGGGTCCCCAGGGCCCCGCCTCCTCTGCTCCAGCCTCTTTTCCCTCCTGGCAAAAGGGAGAGCAGCCTCCCAGCGGGGCATGTTTGCTGTCTCTGTCTGCATCACCTGCCCTGTCCCCAGCAAGCCCCAGACCTCCGCACAGGTGCCGGCTGCATGGAGCTCCAGGGCACACCTCTGCCCCCCCAGCACACGGTCACCTACATTTAGGAAACACTCTTTGATCCCAGTTGCCTGGCACAGGCCACCAGTCCCCAGGCGTGCTTCCGGGACGCAATCCAAATGAAATCATCCAAAACACAGGAAAAGGTGCATGCACCAAAATGTGCGTCGAGGAGGTATTTATAACTAGAACAAAAGGGGAAACCACCTAGATATTCAACAATCAGGGACCTACATAAGGCAAGCGATGGCATATTTAAGGATCAGAATATTCCAGAACTGCAATAGGATGGTTATGGATTCCACATGACAACACAGAAACCTTCCAGGACACAAGAAGTGTACATAAGACTCCCACCTGGGTCAAAATTACCTTATTAACAAGCTAGTCAAAAACTAGCGAGCAACCTGCCAACATGCTAACAGTGCCTGTATTAACAAAGGAGTTCCGAGGGCCTTTCTACCCTCTATTCTCTGTGAGGGATAGACCAAGGCCAGTATGTGGTTAAATTGCTTTTTAAAAATCTCTGGCTAGGCATGGCGGCTCACGCCAGCACTTGTAATCCCAGCACTTTGGGAGGCCGAGGCGGGAGAATTGCTGGAGCCCAGGAGTTCGAGTCCAGTCTGGGTAACAGGGGAAGACCTTTCCTCTACAAAAAATAAACAAATTAGCCAGGCATGGTGGCGCACACCTGTAGTCCTAGCTACTCGGAAGGATGAGGCAGGGAGGATTGCCTGAGCCCAGCAGGTCAAGGCTGCAGTAGCTGTGATTTCACTACTGCACCCCAGCCTGGGCAACAGAGTGAGATCCCGAAAAAAGAAAAAAAATATATATATTTTTTGAGTTGGAGCCTCACTCTGTCACCCAGGCTGGAGTGCAGTGGCATGCTGCTCACGGCCACCACAGCCTCGACCTGCTGGGCTCAAGCGGTCCTTCCGTCTCAGTCTTCCAGATAGCTGGAACCACAGGCATGTGCCACCACTCCCAGGCAATTTTTTGATTTATTGTAGACACAAGGTCTCGTGGTGTTGAACCCCTGAGCTCAGGCAATCCTTTCGCATCCACCTCCCAAAGTGCTGGGATTACAGGCTTGAGCCACCATGCTGGCCAGAAAAACTATCTTTACGTGCTTGTTCTTTCAGTCTCCAGCTCCGAGTCCCGTGAGCTGGCCGCTTGAAGTCAGCCATGTCTTGCTACGTTGTCCAGAGTGGTCCTGGCCTCACGCGATCCTCCCTCTTCACCTCCAGACTAGCTAGGACCACGGAGGCGCATGCCACCGAACCCAGCCAATTTGACATTTTTTGTAGCGACCAGGTCTCCCTATGTGGTCCAGGCTGGTCTCAAACTCCTAGCCTCAAACAAGCCTCCTGCCTCGGCCTCCCAAGTACTGGGCTTCAGGCCTACGTGGTGAGACCAATCTACGTCCAGACCAGCCCAAGTGGGAAGAGCTTTAAAGGCCAAGGGTTCGGGGTTTCCGAGTCCTGTGCCGCGGGTCAGCGGGAAGGGGTGTCCGCCTCTGCCGCGATTTCCCTTCGGTCTCCTCCTCACATGCTCGGCCCGCGCTGCCCGCCCTGGCTCCTTTAGGAAGTCCCGGGATGAGGCGGCAGGTGGAGGGTGTCCACGGGGCTGGCCGGGGCTGGAGACGGTAAGGGCAGGGCACAGCGGACACTGCGGGGCGTGGGACGTGGGGCTGGGGTCTCTGCTTCTCCCAGCCCCGTTTCGGCCAACTTCCGACGAGAGCACGGGCCTGGCCTCTTGGAAGAGCCCCCGGCTGGCGAGCACCACAGGACCCCCAGCCCGGGCCAATGTCCCCATCCCGTGCCCTTCCCGGAGAGTCGGAGTGGGGCGGAGGCGGGGACGGAGCGGCCTCAGCCTGCTCAGAGGGCTCTGGGAGCCACTCAGAGGCCCGGGAGCGGGTGAGGCGGAGGAGTGAGAGCTAATGAGAAAGCCACACAGACAGGCCCAGCCCGCCAGGCTCTCTCTGTAAGTGCCCACCTCACTACAGGCCTCACAGCGCCTGAGGGAGAACTTCTGTTATGACGCCCACTTTTTGCTGAGAAGCCCCAGCGGTCACCCGAAACCCATGTGGGATCTGAATCCAGAGCCCATGCTCTGAGCCCAGGCTGCAGGCTCTTCCTGCCACACATTCCCCAGCTGGGGCACTCAAGACCCAGAGAGGGCAGGGCTCTTTCCAAGGGCCGCCCGGCAGGCTGGGACCTGGGCTCCTCGGGGAGGGACAGACAGCTGGGAGGGCAGACGCCAGAGGTCGGCATTCGAGGGACGAAGTTGTCCTGCTTTGCCCGAGACGTTTAAGGCTGAAAGTCCCGCTCCCGCGAAACCCCTCAGTCCCAGCAAGCGGGTGGCGGGTCTCCCTCCAGCGCCCGGCGGTTCTGCTGGGCGCGAGCTCAGGACGTCGGGAGGAGGCCGGACACCGGGGCCTGGCCTGTGGAGCAGCAGGGCCGCCCGCCCCCCGGGGCCCTGGCCACCTACTTGTGGGGCTGAGGCTGCAGCCGGCCAGCAGCAGGGCGCCGGCCAGGGGGAGCCAGCGGCAGTCCATGCCGTCCACGCGGGAGCCTGTGCGCGGGGCCTTATCCGGTGTCCAGGGGCAGCGAGGCAGGCGGGCGCCCGGGCCGGCGGGGGCTCGCGCGGGGACCCGAGGGGAGCAGGCGGCCGGAGCGGCGGCGTCCCCGCTCCAGCCTTCTGGGGTGGCGGCCGAGGGCTCAGGAGAAGCGGGCACAGGACGCCGGCGGCCGGGCGCTGGGCGGCGGTGGGCGGGGAGGGGCACGGGCGCGTGGACGGCGGCAGCTGGGCAGTCCCGGCCGTGGGCGCGGAGGGAAGCTGGGGTATGACAGGCGCCGCAGGGAGCTCCCGGCTCATCCAGCCCGGCCCGGGGCGGCAGGAAATACGCTTCCTTCCAGAAGGGGCCGGGCCAGGCCAGCTGCCAGGCGGCAGAGGAAGTGCCATGAGCTTTGTCGCTGGGTGGGGGGCCTGGGATGGGGCAGGCGGTGGGGCGGGGGCCCACGCTCCAGGCTTGTCTCCCCAGCACGCCACGGTCCCAGCCGCCGTCCCCGAGGCTGGCAGCCCCACAGACGGCAGCAATTCCCCCGTCAAGCCAGGCCCTGGCTAAAGCCGTTCGTGTAGAACCCACGGCCCCGTGAACTCGGTGAACCCATTTGGCTGAGGGGGAAACAGAGACCTGACGAGGCGAGGCCATTGGCCCCAGAAGACCACAGAGCTGGGATTCCCCAGCTGGCACCGCGGCTGGCCTGCTAGGCACGACTGACACGGGTTGCCCCTCTCTGGTGGTGTACATCCAGGGAGGGGACAGGGAAGGGACACTTGCAGACTGGCACAGCCAGTCAGCTGGGGTCGGGGTCTCTGTGCCCAGAGAGAGCAGAGAAGCTGTCCGGGCCACACGCTCTGCGTCTGCCCCCTTGCTGGGTGGAAGATCCGGGACAAAATACAGCTCCAAGCCAAAGGGGACAGACTTCAGTGGCTTATTTTTTTTAGTTGGGGTCTCACTCTGTCACCCAGGCTGGAGTGTAGTGGTTCCATCAGGGCTCACCACGGCCTCGACCTCCTTTGCTCAGGTGATCTTCCGACTTCAGCCTCCCAAGTAGCTGGGACTACAGGTGCCCACCACCATGGCCGGCTAATTTTTTATTTTTTTGTTGAGACAAGGTCTTGCTCTGTTGCCCAGGGCTCAAGCCATCCTCCCGCCTTGGCCTCTCAAGTGCTGGGATTACAGGCGTTAGCCCCTGCGCCCTGCCGTGTATTTTATGTTTATCTCTGTCGTGGATCACAGATGGGGAAATCGAGGCTGGAGCCCTGGGTTCCTCTGGAGGAAGGGCGTTGGTTCCAGGATCCAAGGCCCGGCTACCGGGGGCCTCCCAGCACTTGTTGGCCCGCCCCATGCCCAGAGCAGGCCTGTGTTTGTCTCTGCAGAAGCGGACGCAGGGGTGGGAAGGGCGGGTGTGGCTCCTTGGGTGGGGGGTGGAGAAAGTTCGTTCGCCCAGCCCTGTGGGTGCCGGCCAGTTCCCAGCCAAGCATGGGCGTGGGGTCAAGAGCGACCGTGCCCGCCCAGCGGGCCACCCCGAGAGTGGCCGCTCCTCTGCCTTTTCCTGCAAGACCAGAGAGGGGGCGGTGGGCACTGCAGGCCAAAGGTGGTTTAACAGGGGCGGGCAGGGCCGTGAGGTTTCCCCAGGCCCCACCAGGATCTGTGCCCTGGGGACAGTTAATCCAGCCCAAGGGGCTGAGCTCTCCTTCTGCACCAGGGCCCGCCCTAGGCGTTCACCTTATCAGCTCTGAATCCTCACAGCCACACTGGGGGTGTGGCACCATTACACCCCCATTTTTCAGAGGAGGAACCCAAGGCTCTCTGAGGTTTAAGTGACCCCTGGATGGAGAGTGGTGACCCAGGGCTGCCTGGTTCTAAGCTCAGTGCCTTCCCTGCCACCCCCGGGCTGAATTTGGAGTGGAAGGGACATCACTACAGGAGCTATGGGTATCATGGGATGTTGGGGGCATCTGGGGTGATAGCAGGGACCCCAGAGGAGGCCGGTCACAGTGGCTCATGCCTGTCATCCCAGCACTTTGAGATGCTGAGGTGGGAGGATTGCTTCAGTTCAGGAGTTTGAGACCAGCCTGGGCAACATCACAAGACCTTGTTTCTACAAAAAATAAAAAAATAGCCAGGTGTGGTGGCGTGTGCCTGTAGTCTCAGCTACTCGGGAGGCTGACACGGGAAGATTGCCTGAGCCCAGAACGTCGAGGCTGCAGTGAGCCGTGATTGTACCACTGCACTCCAGGCTGGGAAACAGAGTGCAACCCGGACAAAACAAAAAAACAAGACTCGGTGGATTCTCTAGAAAGCAGGAGAGACTCCAGGTGGACATGGGGAAGAACTTCTAGAAAATCTCCTGGGAGAGAAAAACCTACTAGTTGCCATGGGAGGGCCTGGGGCCCTGGCCCAGGCACATGCCACCACACCTGGCTACTTTTTTACTTTTTGTCGAGACCCCTCATGGAGGAAGGAAGGCATTGGGACCCCTGGGGTTGGGTGGGGTGAAGAGGAGGTCACCTCGGCTCCCCCTGCTCCGGCCTTCCCAGCAAACCCAGCCTGAGCGGAGTCGTGCTGCAGGGGCAGGGACTTTGCTGTCCTCTGCGGTGTCCCCAGCCCAGAGACCAAGGTAATTCGGCCTTTGAGATATATTTACGTATGTATTTATTTATTGAGTCGGAGTCTCATTCTGTGGCCCCGGCTGGAATGCAGTGGCACAATCACAGCTCAGCCTCTTGGGCTCAGGCAATCCTCCCTCCTCAGCCTCCTGAGTAGCTGGGACTACAAGTATGTGCCATCATGCCAGGCTTTTTAAAAAAAAAATTTGTAGAGATGGGAGTCTTGCTATGTTGCCCAGACTGGTCTTGAACTCCTGGGCTCAAGTGATCGTCCCGCCTCAGCCTCCCAAAGTGCTGGGATTATAGGCATGAGCCACCGCACCCAGCGAGGTATATTTATTGAAAGCATGAGGTGCCCTGGAGGGTAAGGCAGGGTGGAAGTCATGGAGGCACAGGGAAACTGAGGCACAGCGAGGTGGGCCTTGTTCCTGGCCCCCATAGAAGAAGCCAGTCCTGGGCTGGGTCTCCTGTCTCCTGGAAGCTGGACGGTCAGGGCCTGGCCGCTGGAGACAGACCTCAGGCTGGCTGTCTTCCATGGCCTCAGACACACTCTGCGCTCTGCTGACACTGCCCTGGCCCGGCCCAGCCTGCAGAGGCCAGAGACGGGAGCAGAAGGAGGACCCAGCCTCGGCCCCTTCCCTGGCGGACGCTGCAGGCTGGGGGCCTCCCTTCTGCAGCCCGTTGGGGACCCTCCCCACACAGCGGGACCAGCTGCCCTCCCGGCCCCAGGCCCAGGCTGCCCCCAGCCCTGGGCTCTGCCCTCCCTCGCGGCTTCCCTCCACCCTACCCACACCTGCGTCCACAGACCCCTCCCCAGCGTCCTTCCAGGACGTGCCATCTGCTTCCTGAGGGGCTGCGTGGGGGGTGCGGACGCGTCCAGGTGCCATCTGTCCACGCGCCAGAGCGCCGCGTGGCCCACCGCCAGGCCCCGTGCCGGAGCCCATGGTGGGCAGATGCACACGTTCCGCTCCTCCCTCCTCCGGGCTGGCCTGGAGGCTGGGCCTGCAGGAAAGGACAGAGCACGTCCACTCTGGCCGCTGGCCACCGAAGAAATTCCAGGCGGCCCCCAGGGACCCACCAGGCGGCTGTCCGTCTCCAGCCCCGGCCTGGAGCCAGAGGCCGTCGATAACAGCAGGCCAGACCCACGGGCAGAGGAAGGAGCACTGGGCTGGGAGCAGGGCACCCAGGCTCTGCCCCTGCCGGGCCAGGTGGCCTCGGTTTCTTCCCCTGCAGGATGGGCCAGCGGCCATGGGCCGGGAGGGGCTCAGAGGGCCGGACAGGACCTGGAATCACTCCGCCATCCCTGAGCTGGCCTGGCCCTGTGCCAAGGGTCACTTCCTAGCCGCCTTCATGGGCTGAGACCGTCGCGTCCCCACTTCATGGAGAAGACTGAGGCTCAGGGGTGCGAGGCCGCGAGGCTGGAGAGGGGCAGAGGCCGTTTATGTCTGGGCCTGCCTTTCTTCCCTTGGCTTCCAGAGCATTCTGCCTTGGCTCTCCGCCCCACTCCCTGGTCGTCTTATCCGTCTCCTCCCTGGCTCCCCCCTTGGTCCCAGCCCCCTTCCCCTCTCTGTTTCCCAGCACTCCCAAGCCAGGTTTTCTCAAACCTTCGTGACCCTCACATCATGTCCCAGCCCAGACCCTGGGACTCAGGCTCGGACAGTGAAAACAAACACGCTGTGACCCTATCCACACCCTTGTGGCGATGCCCTGCGGTGGCCTCCAGCCTGATGCGTCTTCTTGTTGTGTTTTTTTTGAGTTGGAGTCTCACTCTGTCGCCCAGACTGGAGTGCAGTGGCCAGCCTCGACCTGCCGGGCGCCGGTGATCCTTCCGCCTCAGCCTTCCAAGTAGCTGGAACTACAGGCGTGCGCTACCACGCCTGGCTAATTTTTTGATTGATTGTGGAGATGAGGTCTCACCAAGTTGCCCGGGCGGGTCTCGAACCCGTGGGCTCAGGCAACCCGCTCACCTTGGCCTCTCAAAGCGCGGGATGACAGGCTGAGGCACCCAGCCCGGCTTGTGTTTTCTTTCACGACTGTTGCCCGTCAGTGGGTCTTAGGAAATACAACACTCTGGACTCTTCCTACTCAAAGTGTGGTATTAGTCTCTGCTGGGAGCTTCTTAGAAACGCATATTTGAGCCAGGGGGCTGTGGCTCACACCTATAATCCCAGCACTTTGGGAGGCCCAGGTGAGAGGATTGCCTGAGCCAGGGATTTGAAACCAGTCTGGGGAACCTCGCAAGACCTCGTCTCTACATTAAATCCAAAAATCAGCTGGGCATGGTGGTGCATGCCTGTGGTTCCAGCTCCTTGGAAGGTGGAGGCGGGAGGATCGCCGGAGCCCAGCAGGTCGAGGCTGTGGCGGCCGTGAGGGTTCCACTGCCCTCCAGCCTGGGCAATAGAGTGAGACTCCAACTCAAAAAAAAAAAAAAATGCGGATTTGAGCCAGGCATGGCAGCACCTGCCTATAGTCCCAGTTACTCGGGAGGCTAAAGAAGGAAGATTGCTTGAGCCCAGGAGCTGGAGGCTGGAGTGAGCTATGGTCGCAGGCCTGGGCCACAGAGTGAGGCCATGTCAAAAGGAAAAAAGGCTGGGTACGGTGGCTTACGCCTGTAACCCCAACAGTTTGAGAGTCTGAGGCAGGAGAACTGCTTGAGCCCAGGAGTCTGAGACTGGCCTGAGAAACAAAGCAAGATCTGGTCTCTACAAAAAAAAAAAAAAAAAACCAAAATGTTAGCTAGGCATGGTGCATTTGGTTGTCATGTTTCTCTCTCTCTCTCTCTCTCTCTCTCTCGAGTCGGGGTCTCACTCTGTCGCCCAGACTGGAGTGCAGCGGCAAAATCACAGCTCACCACAGCCTTGAACTTCTGGGCCCAGGTGATCCTCCCTCCCTCTCTCCTCAGCCTCCTGAGTGGCGGGACCACAAGTGTTCCCCACTGGTCTCCAACGCCTGGGCTCAAGTAATCCTCCAGCCTCGGCCTCCCAAAGTGCTGGGATTACAAGTGTGAGCCGCCACGCCCAGTCACCAGTCTCTTTTAATATAGGACAGCTTTCCCTCTCTTTTTGTGACATCGGCCTGTGAAGGAGCCAGCCGTCCCTCCGAAGTGTCTGCTTCCAGGTTCCTCTGCTGCCGCCTCGCGGTGCCATCTGACTTGCCCCTTCTATCCTTGGAGTTCTTGTACGCCGGAAGTGGGTTGTAATGGCTTCAGAGGTTGACGTCAAGCCTTTGGGGCAGAGTTCATGGGGTCCTGAAAACCAGACGGGAAGGTCAGCTCTCAGCGCCTGCAGCTTGAATGTGCGCACAAGCATCCGGGGGTGGGGGTGGGGGTCTTGTTAAAAACCTGCTTCTGGCCAGGCATGGTGGCTCAAGCCGGTCATCCCGGCACTTTGGGAGGCCGAGGCGAGGGGACTGCCTGAGCCCATGGGCTTGAGACCACCAGCCTGAGCACCTTGGTGAGACCTCATCTCTACAGTACCTCAGGAAGTTAGCCGGGCGTGGTGGCCCGTGCCTGTGGTTAGTTACTTGGAAGGCTGAGGCGGAGGGATCACCCGAGCCCAGCAGGGCGAGGCTGCGGTGGTCCTGAGCGTGTCGCTGCACTCTAGCCTGGGCGGCACAGTGACTCCGACTTAAGAAAAAAGCCGGTTCTAGGGCTGGGTGCAATGGCTCCTGCCTGTAGTCCCAGAACTTTGGGAGGCCAAGGCGGGAGGATCGCCTGAGCCCAGGAGCTGGAGGCTGCAGTGATTTGCCATCGTGCCACTGCATTTCAGCCTGGGTGGCAGAGTAAGACCCTGCCAAAAACACAAACAAAGAAGAGCGGTGGATCCTGGTTCAGTGGGATCAGGTTGGGTGTCGCTGCCTGGGCAGCTGGGCTGTGGTTCACGCTTTGGGCAGCTCAGGGAGCTCCTGCCCTGCGGAGAGAGGACCAGAGGGGGCGCCGTGGAGGCAGCTGCCCCGCAGCCCAGGGGCCGAGAGCGGAGAGGACGTGGCCGTGGGTGGACAAGGTCGATGCTGTCACACTCCTGACTCTAGGGACGTTTTCCAGGCAGTGGCTTCTTCAACGGGCAGGCTGACCCGGGACTACAGTCTCGATCCTGCCTTGGGGTCTCAGAGCGGGAGCGCTCCCGGGTGGGATCCAGTGGGGTGGTGACCTCAGATGCCCCCCTGGACTGCGCCCCGTGTCTTGGCCTCGGGGGCCCCGAGGGCCTGGGCCGGAGGCGCTGAAGTGGGAGAGGAAGGAAGCGGGAGCAGAGGAGGCCAAGGCTGTCGCCTCCCAGTCGCTCAAGGGGCCTCGGGTAAACAGGAAGGCCTGGCGGCTCCACACTGGGGGGGCTCAGGCGGTGGGGCCCAGAGCCCTGCTGGACACGCGCAGCCTGTGAGCGCCGGGCTCCTTCGCTGAGGAAGCGAGCCCAGAGAGGCTCTGTGGGTTGCCCCGGGCCACACAGCTGCAAGCGCGCAGGACACTGCTCATGCCCAGGGGTTCCAGTGTCAGTCTGCTGTGTGCGCGGCCCCTTACGGCTCATGGTGTGCGGGGTGAGTCTCCCTCTCTCCTTTTTTTTGGTCAGAGTCTCACTCTGTCACCCAGGCTGAAGTGCAACGGCACCCTCACGGCTCACTGCAGCCTCGACCCCCGGACTCAGGTGGCCTTTCTGGTGAAACCCGCCTCCAAGGTCCGAAGAATCTGTGAGGCTGGGCGCGGCGGCTCACACCCGTGATCCCCGCAGTTTGGGAGGCTGGACGCAGGCAATCCTTCTTCCTCAGCCTCCCAAGCAGCTGGGACAACAGGCACGTCCCTCCCATGCCCGGCCAGCTTTTTCGTTTTTTTGTAGCGGCGAGGTCTCACCACGTTGCCCAGGCCGGTCGCTTAACTCCTGGCCTGAGTGACCCTCCCACCTCAGCCTCCTAAATTGCTGGGATCACAGGTGTGAGCCGCCGCGCCCAGCCTCACAGATTCTTCAGACCTTGGAGGCGGGTTTCATCAGAAAGGCCACCATTGCCCAGGAAGTGGAGGCAGCAGCTCCCGGGGCCTCTTCCTCAGAAAAGAGAGGGTGACTTGGAGGGATTCTGCTCTTCTGGAATGGAGCAGGGTCCGGTGGGACCCTAGCCTCTGAGATCAGCCTGTGTCCCTGGGGAGTCATTCCCCCTCTTCAGAGACCCCGTCCCTGGGCTCAGAATGCCCCCAGCATCCACCCTCTGGGGTCTCGGAATCATCACCTGTGAAGCCTCTGGCCATATAGCCCCGTGGTCAAGCCCACTCATTTGCTCGCAGGCATTGTTCAGCCTCTCCCGCGGGCCAGGCACCCAACCGAGGGGGGGGACTCAGCAGCAAACAGAACGGAACCCTGGCCCTCACAGAGGGTCTGTTCTCAGTCGGGCTCGGCGGCTCAGCCTGTCATCCCGCACTTTGGGAGGCCGAGGTGAGTGGATGGCCTGAGCCCGCGGGTTCGAGACCCGCCTGGGCAACTTGGCGAGACCTCATCTCCACAACAAATCAAAAACTCAGCCGGGCGTGGTAGCGCGCGCCTGTAGTTCTGGCTCCTCGGAAGGCTGAGATGGCAGGATCGCCGGAGCCCAGCGGGTCGAGGCTGCGGTGGCCGGGAGCGGCCGCTGCCCTCCAGTCTGGGCGACGGAGTGAGACTCCGACTCGAAAAAAAGAAAAGAAGGCCTGCTCTCTTATTTTTTTGTAGCGACGAGGTCCCGCTACCTTGCCCAGGCTGGTCTCGGCTCCTGGGCTCCAGGAGTCCTCGCTCTCCGCCTCCCAAAGTGCGGGGGTCACACGTGTGAGTCACTGCATCCAGCCTAGAAGTCCTTCTAGGGAGGGAGACAGACGGAATAAAGGGTTGGCGGCCGGGAAGGGACTGACGTCGCGTCCTTCGCAGCAGCCTGGACGGAGCCGGCGGGCCGCGTCGTCCGAAGTGAGCCGACTCAGGACAGAAAATTAAACGCCACTTGTTCCCACTCCCGTGGGAGCCAAACGGTCGCAGCGATGAAAGCAACAGGCCGGAAACACCCCTGAGAGGGCGGGGAGGGCCAGCGCTCGGAAACGCCCTTCGGCGCCCAGTGCTCGCCGCCTGGGGAACGGCCGCCCGGGCCGACCCCGTCGCTGCGCAGGGCGCCCGGGGCCGAGCTGGCGCGTGCGCCCCAGAATCCGAAACTGGAAACGTCGGAACCGAAGCAACGGAAACCAACAGACGGCGCGACGGGCTGGACTGCGGGGGCCGGCGGTTGGCGGCCGGAGGGCCCTTCGCGCGCGCGCGGGCCGGAGCCTCCCGCGTCGCCCGCGCGGGAGCGCAGGGCCGCTCCCGGCCACGCGGCCGCGACTGCCGGGCCCAGGCGGCCCTTCCGCGCGGCCTTCCACGGCGCCGCGCTGCGGGCGAGCGCCTCCGGCCCGGCCGGCTTCTCGACTGGCCGTCCGGACGAGGCCTCGCCGGGCCGCCCGGCGCTCGCCCCTCGGCCGCCCGAGGTGCTGGGGTCGCGCGAGCCGCCGCCCGGCCGAGAGGGCCCGCGCAAGCGTGAGCGTCGGCTGGGCGTGGCGGCCGTGCCGGCGATCCCGGCTTGGGAGGCCGAGGCGGGGAGGCTCGAGCCGGGAGGCGGGACCGGCCTGGGCACGCGGCCAGCCCTCGCCTCCCGGAAGGCCGGAACCAGAATCAGTCGGCAAGCGGGACGGCCGGGAAGGCCGCGCCGACCCGCTGACCCTGGTCCGCGTCACGGGGGCGGGAGCGAAGCGCGTGGCCGCGCGGCGGAAGAGCGCCCCGAGGCGCAGGCGCGCCCGCGCGGGGCCCGGCGGGCGGGGCGGGCGCGGCGAGCCGGGCGGGCCGCCGCCTGCGAGGGCGCGTGCGCGGCGGGGCGGCTGCCGGCAGGGGGCGCTGCCGGGCGGGGCGGACGGCGCTCGCGGCCGCGCGGCCGGCCCGAGGCCCGGGGCGCGCGAGCGGCCGGGTCTGAGCGGCAGAGGCCGCGGCGGGCTCGCGGGCGGAGCGGGAGTCGAGCCGGTCGGGGCGCGGAGCCGGGGGCGGCGGCTCCGCGTCGCGGGGCCGGATCCGGCGAGCGCGGGCCGGGGACGCAGGGTCGGGTCTCGCCTTCCGGCGCCTTCGAGGCCGCCCGGGCGGGCCCCGCGGGCCTCGAGGCGCTGCCCGCTCACGTGCGCGCGAACCCCGCGGACACCTTGGGAGAACGAGTTCTCGTCCAGCAGGTCCGAGGCAGGGCCTGAGAGTCTGCATTTCTTTTCTTTAAAAACAAATTCCTTTTTACTTTTTTTCTAGTTCATTTTCTCCCTCTCTCTCTCTCTCTCTCTTAGAGTCAAGATCTCACGCTGTTGCCCAGGCTGCAGTGTGGTCTCAAACGCCTGGCCTCAAGCATCCCTCGCGCCTTGGCCTCCCAAAGTGTTGGGACTCCAGGCAGGAGCCTCTGCCACCCAGCCCTAGAGTCAGTTGTTTTTTTTTTTGAGTCGGAGTCTCCCTCGGTCGCCCAGACTGGAGCGCAGCGGCCGCTCCGGCCACCGCAGCCTCGCCCTGCCGGGCTCCGGCGATCCCCCCGCCTCAGCCTTCCGAGGAGCTGGAACTACAGGCGCGCGCTACCACGCCCGGCTCATTTTTTGATTTACTGTAGAGATGAGGTCTCGCTGCCCAGGCGGGTCTCGAACCCGCGGGCTCAGGCCATCCACTCACCTCAGCCTCCCAGAGGCGCGGGATGACAGGCTGGGCCACCCAGCCCGGCTAGAGTCAGTCTTTTAACAAGACCTCCCCCAACCCGCGCTTGTGTGCACACTAAAGCTGGAAGCAGCCGGGCTCCGTGACTCAACCTGTCATCCCGCGCCTTTGGGAGGCTGAGGTGAGTGGATGGCCTGAGCCCGCGGGTTTGAGACCCGCCTGGGTAACTTGGTGAGACCTCAAATCAAAATGAGCCGGGCGTGGTAGCACGCGCCTGTAGTTCCAGCTACTCGGAAGGCTGAGGCGGGAGGATCGCCGGAGTCCGGCAGGTCGAGGCTGCGGTGGCCGGGAGCGGCCACTGCACTCCAGTCTGGGTGACAGAGGGAGACTCCAACTCAAAAAAAAAAAAAAAAAAAAAAGTTGGAAGCGCTGCAGAGCTGACCTTCCTGTCTGGTTTCTAAGCCCTGGTGAACTTTGCCCCAAGGACTTGACGTAAATCTCTGAAGCCATTACAATCCACTTCCCGAATCACGAACTCAAGAGATAGAAGGAACAAGTTAAATGGCACCACGGGGAAACCACTGATAAATCTGGAAGGAGACATTTTCTGGGGGACAGTTGGCTTCTTCACAGGCCAATGTCACAAAAAGAGAGGGAAAGCTGTCCTATATTAAAGGAGACTTGGTGGCTGGGCACGGTGGCTCACATTTGTAATCCTAGCACTTTGGGAGGCTGAGGCTGGAGGATTACTTGAGCCCAGGCATTCGAGACCAGTCTGGGCAACATAGCGAGACCTGGTCTCTACAAAACAAAACAAAAACAAAAATTATCTGGGCATGGTGGTGTGCACCCCTAGTCCTAGCTACTTGGGAGGCTGAAGAGGGGAGATCATCTAAGCCCAGAAGCTTGAGGCTGCAGGGAGCCATAATCGTGCCACTGTACTCCAGTCTGGGTGACAGAGTGAGACCCCAACTCAGAGAGAGAGAGACAGAGAGACTTAGCGAACATCACAACCAGATGTAGTGTATGGTCTTGGATTGCATCCTGGTTTCAACAAACCAGCTAGAAGACACATTTTTGGGGACAACTGGGCAAAATTGTATATGGAATAAATATCAACTATTATGGTAGTAGTGTTAATTTAGCGTTATTGAAACCCTGTAGGCTGGGCGTGGTGGCTCGTACCTGTAATCCTAGCATTTTGGAAGGCTGAGTTGGGGGGATCGATTGAGCCCAGGAGTTGAAGACCAGCCTGGGCAACATGGTGAGACCTTGTCTCCATGGTAAAATGAAAAAATTGGCTGGGCATGGTGCCACATGCTTGTAGTCCTAGCTACTTGGAAGGCTGAGGCAGAAGGATTGCCTGAGCTCAGCAGATTGAGGCTGCAGTGGCCATGATCGTGCCACTGCGCACCAGCCTGGGTATCAGAGTGAGACTCCAACTCAAAAAAGAAAAATAAATAAATAAACAAATTCTGAGTTGCGGTTATTTAGGAAGATGTCCTTATTTTTTAGAGCATAATATCAAAGTCATACTGTAGGAACAAAATTTCCTCATATACGTAATTTACCTTAAAATACTTTGGCAAAAGTTAACCAATGAAGGAAGTAGGGGCAAATGTTCACAACTGCTGCTAAATGTTGATGACAGGTATGCAGGTGTTCATTATTTTTCCCTCCAGTTTTCAGTTTGTGTGAAATAATTCGTTAAAAAAAAAAACTTTTTCTAAGCCTCCCTTTCTCCGTATGAGAAAAGCCAGATACCTGGGTCGGCACTCAAAGCCCTGCAAGTCTGGCCCCCACCGCCTGCTGGGCTTGTCTCCTCCTGCCTCAGCCCCGCCAGCCTGCATTGCAGGTCCCCTGAGGCCTCAGCTCTCCCATACCCACAGGTCCTCCCCATCTGCGTGGCTCTGCAGAGCTCTTCCCTCTGCCCTGCCACGCCTTGTCTTGGGGCCAACTCCTAGGTATCTTCAAGGCCCTGCTCCAGCGCTCCAGTCCAAGGAGGCTCCCACCACTAGGTCCCCTCTGAGCTCTCAGCACTCAGCTGCCCAGACCTGGTCTTGGGAGAGCAGGTCTGGGGGAGTGTCGTGCAGTGGCCCCTCCTCATGCCGGGAAACACCCCAGCAGGCCAGGGCCATGAGCCTCAGTCTTGCTAGCGTGACGGGTGTCCCAGCAGTGCTCACCCAATGAACACATATGCACAAAGAAAACGGAGAGGAGGTGTCACAGGGCAAGGATGGCATGGTGGGGGCTGGAGTTTTGACACTTTTGTGTTTTCATGTTTTCAACAGAGGAGAGATCTGTGTCAAGTAGGTAAATGGATAGGCAGGTGGTAGGTAGGTAGGTGGGTGAGTGGGTGAGTGGGTGGATGAATAGGTAGGCAGGTAGATAGAAGATAGATAGATAATAGGCGGGTACGTAGATAAGTAGATAGGTAGGTAGATGAATGGATGGATAGAAGGTGGATAATGGATAGAAAGACAGCTGGATAACGGATGGATGGATGGATGGATGGATGGATGGGTGGATGGATGGAGAGACAGATAAGTGGATGGATGGATGGGTGGATAGGTAGACGTGTGGGTGGGTAGGATGGATGGATGGGTGGATGGGATAGAAGGGAAAGAAAAATAGGATGGGGAGGTAGATAGAAGGGATTGATACATTAGGTAGGTAATGGATGGGTGGGTGGGTGGGTGGGTGGGTGGATAGGCGAATGGAGAGACAGAGGGAAGTGGATGGATGAATGGTTGGATGGACGGACGAGACCAGACAGACAGGATGGAGAGAGAGATAGATGACGCGTGCTTGCAGTCCCAGCTACCTGGAAGGCTGAGGCGGAAGGATCGCCGGAGCCCAGCAGGTCGAGGTGGTGGTGGC
The DNA here is from genome assembly GCA_027257055.1 of Cephalopachus bancanus. Lineage (NCBI taxonomy): Eukaryota > Metazoa > Chordata > Mammalia > Primates > Tarsiidae > Cephalopachus > Cephalopachus bancanus. The sequence goes on from JAPVLO010000833.1 coordinate 514,947, forward strand.
CACGAGCATGCCATGGCACTGCAGCCGGGGCGAGAGAGTGAGACTTCAACTCAAAAAAAAAAAGGAAGACGACTTTCCCCAGGAAATTCTGGGGCATCCCCAAGACACCCTGACCCTGCCACTTCAGATTCAGCTGTTCCGGCCTCTGTGCCCATGGCCAGGGCAAGTGCCAACCCACCCTTCGTGCAGAGGACAGATAGATGATAGACTGGAGAGACAGACAGATGGTGGGTGGGTGGGTAGATGGATGGGTGGATGGTTGGGTGGACAGATGGATAGCCAGACGACAGATACCCAGGTAGGCAGAGCACTGTTTAAGTGCAGAAAGCCAAGCTTGGTGAAGAGCTGCTCACCCGGGCCCACTTAGGTTTCCAGAAATGGGCTGGCCGGGCTCAGGAAGCTGGAGTACAAAGACAAAGAGACGAGGGTGACTCGGCCAGGCGACTCTCTCCGGCTGCCCGTCATCTTGGGCGTGTCTCCTTCGTCTTCATGCCAACCCAGACAATGCGGGGGGGGTGCGTGTGAGTGTGTGGGTACTAGCACACGAGCGTGTGTGGATGAGTGTGTGTGTGTGTGGGAGTGTGCGTGCGGGTGGATGCAGCAGGCACAGGCGTGTGAGTCATGGGGTAGGGTCCCAGCTGCGTGCCCCCTGCGCCTGGCCGCGTGGGGGCTGAGGACCACACAGAGGCCTCCCAACTGCTCGCCGCGGCCCTCCACCTGATGCCCCTGCCAGACCTGGCCGCTCCATTTACGTATTTCGAGTTCTTCTTTCACTGGACTCACCTTTTGCAACTCAGCATCCTTTATTTTAAAGGAACTTTAAATGGCCCGTGTAAATGGAGGCCAGCCCCAGCCGCCACAGACAGATGGGGCCCTTGGCACGCAACCAGCACCGCGGTCCCCATCGGGCCGAGCTCGGGCAGGAGTGGCCGCCGGGCTCTTGGCTTTCAGGGGAGCCCAGCCAGGCCGGCTCAAGTGTTGGAGACACCTGAGCACCAAGCCGAGCCTTTCTGGGTGATGAGGTCAAAGAGCCGAGAGCAGAAGAGGCAGGATGGGCCGGGTGTGGGGGCCACGCCTGTAATTCCAGCACTTCGGGAGGCCACGGTGAGCGGAATGCCTGAGCCTACGGATTCGAGACCCGCCTGGGCCGCTTGGCGAGACCTTATCCCTACAATAAACCAAAAAATCAGCCAGGCATGGTGGCGCGTGCCTGTAGTCCCAGCCACTTCGAAGGCTGAGGCGGAAGGATCGCCGGAGCCCGGCAGGTCGAGGCTGCGGCGGCCGGGAATGTGCCAGGGCACTGCAGCCAGGGCGACAGAGTGAGACTCCAACTCGAAAAAAAACAGAAAGAAAGAAAAGGGCAGGTGACTCTCCCGGGAGGTTCTGGGGTGCTCCCAAGACAGCCTGACCCCGCCACTTTGGACTCAGCTGCTCTGGCCCCATGCCATGGCCAGGGAAAGTGCCAGCCCACACCCCTTGCTCAGCCTGGTCTCAATCTCAGCTCGGGGGTGGGGCGAGGGGGCACCCCGAGCTGTTTTGGAATCGGAAACGCCTCCGAGAAGGTGGGACCAGTCCGCCCCGCAGGCCTCCGCCCCAACCACGACCACCCCCCAGAGTGGCGCCCTTTCAGGCCCTCAGTTCCTGGCGTCGAGAAAGCCAACTCCCTGCGCGTGCTGTCCCCTCCGCCCAGGAAGCCCCGCCTGACCCCAGCCCCGCTGCCGGTTGCAGCCCAGGCCCCAGGGTTGGGCACGGAGCACCTGCTCCAAGGGGTGGGGGTCAGGGCCAAGGTCACAGAGCCAGGAGGCCCAGGAACCCAGGCTGGCCAGTCCTGCCTGAAAACCGAATCCCCAGAGAAAGGACCCCGTGCTCCTTCGGCGCCCGGTCCCCAGGCCTGGCCTAGCCCGGGCCGACATGCCCGACACGAGCAAGGGCCCCGGGTCGCTCGCAGAGCTGGAGGAGGGGTGGCGGCCAGGGCAGGCTGAGGGGCCACGGGCGGGCTGGAGGTGTGGGCAGGGACCTCTGGGCCAGGGGCACAAGCGCATGAATCAGCTCCGGCTGGAAGCAAAGAAAAGGAATAAAACCAGATGTCCTTGGAAACCCCTTTAGTGCCCTGCTGTCCATGAAAACAGGATAACGTGGCTTCCTCTGTCTGTGCTCGGCCAGGCAGGGTGGAGGCGCTGGGCTCAGGCCAGGAGGGCCTGGAGTCAGGATGGGCAGGGCGGGCTTGGAGCTGGGGAAGGGGCTCCAGTGTGGCTACTTCAGGGCATCCAGGTAGGTGCAGACCTGGGAGAAGACACTGTCCACAGAGCCCTCAGCGTTGACCTGTGGGGAGGCGGGCTGTGAGGCTGAGATGGGAGGGCAGGGGGCCCATCGGGGAGGGGAGCAACCTCCCCCAGAGGCCAGGCCTGGCTGCCCGAGCCCAGGCTGGTGGATGGCAGCCCTCCCTGAACCAGTGGGGAGGCCGCTGGGTACAGTGACTAATGCCTCTAATCCCAGCACTTTGGGAGGCCGAGGTGGGAGGATCGCTTGAGCCAGGTGTTTGAGACCAGCCTGGGTAACATGGCGAGACCTCACCTCTACGAAAAACAAACAAACAATAGCTGGGCAGGGCAGGGCACGCTTGCAGTCCCAGCTATTCAGGAGGCTGAGGTGGGAGGGTCACCCGAGCCCGGGAGGTTGAGGCTGTGATGAGCTGTGATTGTGCTACTGCGCTCCAGCCTGGGCGACAGAGTGAGACCACCACTTAAAAAAAAAAGAAGAATGAACCGGTGGAGTGGGGAAGTCGAGGCCCGAGAGAGGGGTCGCTGGCCTGGGTCTGTCCAGAGACCCACCAGCCAGGCCGGAAGCCATGCGTGCCGAGCGCCCCGTGGGCCCGGGAGCGCACCTTCCGAACGATGCCACGCTTCTCGTAGAAGGCGACGACAGGCTCGGTGGCCTTGTAGTAGGTCTCCAGTCGCTTCTTGATGGTCTCCTCGTTGTCGTCCACACGCCCGCTGGTCTCGCCGCGCTTCAAGAGCCGCTGGGTCATGGTCTCGGGGCCTGCGTCCACATACAGCAGGAGTGTGGGCTGTCCGATCTGTGGGCGGGGTGCCGTGTCACGGGACCCACTCCTGTCCCTGCGGCCGTCTCCTCCCATCCCGCCCCCGCGCAGCCTGAGGGACCCTCTCCTGAAGCCCATCTTCCCTGCCACTCCCCTGCTCACACCTCCTCCACGGCTCACGGTGCCCTCGAGAGAAAGGCCATGCTCGCCACCAGACCTGGAGGGCCTGCCTTCCCCACCCGCTTGACACGCCTGGCTTCAGCCGCACCCACTCAGCTTCGGGCCGCCTCCGCCTCCCTCCCATGCCAGGCTGTGTCCAGGCTGTTCCCTCAGCCGGGAGCCCGCTCCCTCAAGCCCACCCCTAAGCCACCCTCACCCCAGGACCCAGTGCTGTCCTTCAGGGGGCAGCTCCGGTCTCATTCCTTCAGGCCGTCTTCCCGGATGCCAGCCTCCGGGGCCAGGCTCCCCAGCCCGCTTTGTTGCCCTTCAGCTGTCCCGTAGGGCCTCTGGTCACTTATTTAGGGTCCCTCTCCCCCAGCCCGGCCAGAAGAGGCATTTGCCACCTCCTCTGGGGCTGGATGAGGCCTGGACAAAGGAACGGGGTGCGGGGCTGCTGAGTTCTGAGTGTGCTAAGCAAGACCAGCGTGTCGTCCGGGGGGTGAAGCGCCAGAGGGAACGGCCCGGCAGCCCTGCCCTGCCCAACTCGCCACCTGTGGCCTCCACCCCGAGGAGCCCTTCCCCGAGTCTGGGCACGAGTCCTCAGCCATGGCCAGGCCCTCCGGCCGTGTGAGGAAGGGCCCGGGTCTCCCAGCATTGGGAGGGCGGGCGGCAGAGGCTGGCTGAGCGGGCATCGCCTGGAACGGGGGCCAGGGCCTCGGGAGCCATGCCTCCTGCTCCCCCTCCCCCACTCCCTGCTGGTCCAGTCTCCAGGGCCCAGCTGTGGCCCTGACCCCTCACAGGGCCCCAGGGGCGTGCCTCTGGGCGGGCGTGGAGAGAAACCTGGCCTCCCTTGCTGGACGGGCCTGGACTCCACACCAGCTCACTCTGCCTCGGCCCAGCTGTGCAGCAGGCCCTGATGAGGCTCAGGGTCCCAGCTCATAACACCCAAGTCGAGGGTGCAGGTTGTCAGTGCCACGGCCCTCAGGGAGGGCGGTGCCGGCCGCCTGGGGACCCCGAAAGACCCGCCAGCTGCTCCCATCGCACGGATGCCCCGGGGGCGGAGGCTGGGCCTGGACCCGGCAGTGAGGCCCCCGTCTCAAGGCCACCACCTCCACCTCCTCCACCGCTGAGCCCTTCCAGGGCGCAGACTCACAGGCTCTGGTGCATCAGGTCCCCCGGGCCACGCACAGTAGGCTCTTTGCTCACATGGGAGAAGGTGGCAACTCTGTGGGCCGGCTGAGCCTCTGGGTTGGGAGTCCCAGGTGAGATTCTGGACGTGGGGCCTCAGTTTCCCGGTCCGGGCTGGGCACCGCTGGCCGGGGAAGCTCTGGGCCCTTTGGCCAGGGTGAGCCTGCCAAGCCTCCAGGCCGGCCCCTCCTCTCTGGTGAAGCCCTGGCGCCCCCTGGTGTCCAGAGCCACGCAGACCAGCCGCCGGCGCCGGGAGGTACCCTACAGCCCCCCGGGGGGGGGGAGGCGGGCACCTTCATTAACCCCCGTCTTCTAGTGTGGCCCTGAGGGCTGTGGGTGGCGCCACATGGCTGGCATGGGTGGGCCAGGACGGGACGTCCTGCGGGGCTGCCTGGCATCTGACCACAAGGTCCAGAGTCCAGGGTCTGAAGGAAGCCAGCCAGCCCCATGTCACAGACAGGGAAACTGAGGTCCAGAGCAGGGCAGACACTTTACCGAGGCCTCGGAGCCCCTCAGAGGCCAGCAAATGCCAGTCCCCACCTCGGGATGAAGCTCGACGCTACGGAGGCCCAAGAGGGGCCCCGGGGAGCAAGACCAGCGTGGGGGGTGTGGGGTCCTCCTGCCCCCGCCCACGGGAGGCCCGCTTGGGCACCCCACCCCTGCCGGCCTCGCCCTCCTAGGCACAGCTGTCTTCCCCACGTGGCTTGTGACACCAGCTGTGTGGGCGTACGTGTGTGCACACGCCCATGTGTGCATGCAAAAGGAGGTGCGTCGCATATGTGCAGGTGTGCGCAGGCGTGCACACTGTGTATACCACTACGTGTGGGCCTGTGTGCCTGTGGCCATAGCCTCGTGTACGCGCACCTGCGTGCCTTGTGCACATGTGTGTGTGCCTGTGTCCGTGCGAGCTTGCGTGAGGCAGCCCCTACCCGGGAGGAGTTGCTGGTGGGCACCGTGCGAGGAAGCTCAGATCCAGCATCCTCACGCCTGCCCCTAACAGCCAGAGTCCCTGTGCCCCCGGAGGGAGGAAGATGCCGCCTGACATCCAAGGCCTGCAGCCAGGCCGGGACTGCCCTCTCCCACATCACCCTGGCTGCCTGCCCACATGTTCTGTCCCCACAGCGGTCCTACGCTTCCAGCCCTCCCGTGCTGTTCCCTGCCGCTCTGCTATGTGCTGACTGGTGGGGTGAGGGCGCCCAACCCCAGCACTCGAAGGGAGCACCCTCTCTAATGCCCACGCTGCCCCTCCAGGCCGCTGTGGCCAGTTTCCCCCAACTCTTCAGACGGGGAAGCATTCAGAGAGGCAGAATGATTGGCCCAAAGTCTCAAGTCGTTGAGCTGAAGCTTAAGCCCAGGTTTTATTTATATGTCTGTTTGTTCATTTTCTGAGTTGGGGGTCTCTCCCTGTCCCCCAGGCTGGAGTGTAGAGGCACAATCACAGCCTTGCACAGCCTCCACCTCCTGGGCTCAGGCGATCCTTCGGCCTCAGCCTCCTGAGTAACTGGGACTACAGGTGCATGTCACCACTCCCGGCGAGTTATTTGATTTTTTGGGGGTAGAGACGAGGTTTGTGTTGCCCAGGCTGGTCATGAACTCCTGGGCTCAAGCAATCTTCCTGCCTCAGCCTCCCAAAATGCTAGGATTACAGGTGTGGGCCACTGCGCCCGCCCTAAGCCCAGGTCTGTGGACTCCCCAGCCTGGTGCTTCCCCTTCTTCTAGACCTTTCCTTCTAAATTTCCGGAGAGGCTTCCTCGCGTTCTTCCTCACCCGCAGCCATCAACCCAGCCTCTCTCTCCGCCCAGAACTCTGCCCTGTGTCCCAGCTCTGGGAGGGCCAGCCCACTGAGGTCAGTGCCTTACCCGCTGCTCGAACGCTTCCCCCTGCTGCACCTCCCGCGGGTAGCCGTCGATCAAGAAGCCTTTGGACGTGTCTATCTTGGCCACCATGGCGTCACGGAGCATGTCCAACACCGTCTCCTGAGGGCACAGCCGAGGAGGAGGGGCCATGAGCCTCCATTCCTCCCCCCAGCTCCTGCTTGTGCTGGTCCCGCCACCAGAAGTGCCTCCCCTCCTCCACAAACGTCCCAGACAAGCCTCCCTCTCCAGGAAGAGGCCTCCGAATTGTGGAGGCCTTGACTGAATGAATGATGTATTCACCCAGCGGTATTTTTTTGTTTTTGTTTTTGTCTCGAGTGGGGTTCTCACTCTGCTGCCCAGACTGCAGTGCAGTGGCATGATCGTGGCTCACCACAGCCTCAACTTCCTAGGCTCAGGTCACCCTTCCGCATGTGCCTGTAGTCCGGAGTAGCTGGGACTACAGGCACATGCCACCACGCCCAGGTAACTTTTGTATTTTTGGCAGAGACGAGGTCTTGCTATGTTGCCCAGGATGGTCTCGAACTCCTGGGCTCAAGCAATCCTCCCGCCTCAGCCTCCAGAAGTAATGGGATTACAGAAGTGAGTCACCGCACCCAGCCCACCCAACAGTATTAACCCAGCCCTTCCTCCCAGCCAGGTGCCGCTCTGGGCCCTGAGGTCACGGCTGGACAAAGCAGACCCTCCCAGCCCTCAGGAAGCTCAGGGATCACACAGTTCCACAGCTGGTTCATCAATTTCCAAGCATGACACAGGTCGTATGGGCAGAGAAGGCGGATTGCTGGGGTACAAACTTAAGGGGTCTTGGCCCAAATCTAGGGCGTCAGGGACATCTGCAAGCCGAACAGGAAAGCATGTTCCAGGCAGGAAGGCGTGTGGCCAGCTGGAGCGGACAGAAAGGCCAGGAGGCCAGGGGACGGAGAGAAGGGGGAGAGTGGGCAGCAGGGCAGGGCCCTGTGGGGTCTCAGAAGCTTCTGGAAGGCTCTTCCCGCCAGGGGCAACGGGGAGCCACGGGAGGGCGGAGCCGGCCGGCTGCGGCCGGCGCCGCCAGCGAGCGGGCCGGGGGCTCTGCTCCCGGAGCCGCTCGGGCCACCGCCACCCCCGCCCCTCACGCGCCGGGGCCCACTCACCAGCGGCACCAGCTGCCCCTTCTCCATGATTTCTGCCAGCTTCTTGCCCCTGGCCGAGCCTGAGCTGACCTCGGCCCGAAGGAGGTCCCCGGTGGAGAGGTGGGTGTAGCCGTATTTCTGCACGATCTTCTCGCACTGGGTGCCCTTCCCCGAGCCGGGCCCTCCTGCAACGCCCGCCCGCTCAGAAACCCTGGCCCGGGCGGGGCGGACGGGGCCGCCGGGGCCCTGCGGGGGGCGGCCCAGGGGTCCAGACGCCCCGCCCCCGCCCGCCCGGCCCGACTCACCCACCACGAAGATGATCTTCGTTTTCTTCAGCTTCTCTGCGGGAGAGAAGGGGAGCCGGCTCAGCCACCCGGGCCGGCGGCCGGGGGCGCGGCCGTGCGGGCAGAGACGGGCACGGGGGGGGCGGCCCGGCCCAGCGCCCCCTCGGGACCCGCGCCCCCGCGGCGGGGGCCGGCACCTCTGGCCTCCGGGTCCTCCCCGCGGCGGGGCTCGCCGGACGAGCAGCAGCCCATGGTCCCGCTCCGCCCGGCCCAGGTCCCCGCCCCGCCGGCCCGGCCTGCCCGTCGCGCCTTCCCAGCGCGCTCGCGGGAGTCGCCGCCGCGACGCGTGTTGCCCGGAGACGGTTGCGGGGGGCGGCGCGCGGGCTCTCGGCCAGGCCGGGAGGCGGCGGGGCGGGCTCCGCCGACGGGCCGCCTCGGCGAGGCCCCGGCCCCGGGGGGGGGCGGGAGCGCGACGCCGGTCTGCCGCGCGGGGCGCTCGGGACGCCCCGCTCCCCCGCCGCGCCCTCCGCGGCGCCTCCGGAAGAAGCGCCCTGCCCGGGGCCCGGCCCGGCCGCGGCGAGCGGGGCCGCGCCGTCGCCGGCACCCGGGCCCCGCCGGCCGCCGGTGGGCGGGGCGTCCGGACGGCTTCCCCGCGGCCCGCCCCGCGGGAAGGGCGCCGCGGAGACGCGGCCCGCGAGGGCCTTCGGGCCGGACGGGGCGGCTGCCCGCGGGCGGGGGGCTCTCGGGCCCCGTCCCGCGGCTCCCGCTGGGCCCCGCCCTCCTCCGGGCCCGCCCCTCGGACGAGCGGGACACCGAGCCCGGGCGGGCCGGGCCGGCCTCCCGCCTCCTCGGGGCCGCCCGCCCGGCGCCCAGCTCGCCGGAGAGGAGGCGCGCTCGGCCCCGCAGGCGCCGTGTGGGCGGCGAGCCCGGGGCCCCCGCGAGCCGCAGGGCGGCCGTGTCGCCCACCGTCAGCGCCGGGGCCGGGCTGGAGGCGCCAGGCAGTCCCGCGCGGCAACCCCCCTGCGCCGCCGTCCCGGAGTTGCCCCCAGACGCGCCCCGCGCGCGCGCGCGGCCCGCAGCGAGCGGGAGAGGGACGCGCCCACCTTCCATGCTGCCGAGGTCCCGCGAGTCCAGTCAGCGCCCTGCAAGACAAAGCCGAGGCTGGGGGCTTCTCCCCCCGCTGGCTCCCCCAGGCCCCGCCGCGCGGGTGCCAGGCCCACCCGCCATCTGAGGCGCGGCCTCCGGGGGCAGGGCCGGCCGGAAGGCGGCCCCGGGAAGGTCCCCCCGGGCCTCCCCGGCCAGGAGGCAGCGGCCCCTGCCGCCCCCACGCGGGTTCTGCTGGACGGACAGCAAGGACTCGGCCCCCGGGCGCGCCCCTCCCCGCTCCAGCACCGGGGCCGACGCCTGGACGACGCCCCCAGGGCCGGGAGCTGCCGGAGGCGCCTGGCACAGGACGCCATGTGTGTCCGCGTTGGGCTGGGCTCCGAGGAGGATGCGCTCGGGGACACAGGCCCCAGGCAGCGGGCGAAGGGAACCGACGGCCCCTGGGCTTCCACCAGGCGTCCGGCTCTCCGCCCTCGCCTGCCCCGCCCCCTCGGGGGGAACCTGGCTGTGAATGAGCCCCGCCCACCCCACACCGCGAAGCTCCCCGGGACGCCCTCCCAGCCCCCCTCGCCCGGTCCCTCGGGAACTGCCCTCTGCGGTCAGACGCGGCAGCCTCCGCCTGTCATCCCAGCACGTGGGGAGGCCAAGACGGGAGGCTTGCTTGAGCCCAGGAATTCAGGAGCCGCCTGGACACGCGGCAAGGCCTCAGCTCTAAATACATTGCAGTCTCCGCACGTAAACACAGATACACGCTTCTTTTGGAGAGAAGAAAGAACTGCCCTCCGAACACTGTCCCGTCCTCCACTCCCACCTCCGCCCTCCCCAAGGCCACTGGCGGCCCGCACGCCCGCTCTTGCTCTGGGCCTGGGCCTCCGCTGGCCGCCCTCCCGTCCCAGGACCTCCCCCCGGGGCCTGTCCGCTCGCTCGTGGCTTCGGGCTCCGAGGACCCCCGTCCCTGTGGCGGCCACCAGGCCTCTCTCCTCAGCCCCGGGTGTCCATGTTCCCTGACGGCCCCAGAGTCCCCGCAGACTCTGCGGTCTCTGAGCCCCAGCCCGGCCCGATCGCCAAGCCGAGGCGGAGGCAGTGTGGAGGCTCTTGTCCCGCCCCCTGCACACCCCCTCCCGCCCTCCTGCTCCCCAGCCTCCTCTGACCTGACTCCTCGCCAGCGGTCTTGCCATAAGCAGGGGGCCTTGACCTCTCCGCCCCCGCCTCCACACGGGGCCTCCCAGCCTCCACACCCCGCCAGGCCACCCTCAGGGTCTTCTCTGACAAGCATCAAACCACCTCCTACACCTGCTGGCAACCTTCTCTGTGTGGCCCCTTGGCTTCCATGGCAAAACCTGGGCCCTGGACATCGTTGACTGGGCCCTGGCAACCCGACCCTGCCACCCTCTGCCGCCTTATCAGCTGCCCTGGAACTGTCTGGCACTCCCTTACCACCATGACGATGTCCCCTTCAGGCCTTGGAGAATGCTGTGCCCAGTGCCTGGATGTCCTTCCCCCATTTGCTATCACTTAGGACTCAGCTCGGGTGACATCTCCTCCAGGAAGCCCTCCTGGACTCCATCCTCCGCTCCCATACTGCGGCCACCTCCTCCACACTCCCCCCGTGCTGCACACACCGTACTGTGCTGGACCAATCTGCTGTGCTCGGGGCCTGTGTCCCCGCTGACCGGGCCGGGCACGGGCTGAGCACAGGGCTGGGAGCCTCACTACCATCTTGGGAGGGAACTGAGACGTGGGAGGAGCACAGACAGCTCCATGGCCCGGCCAGGGTCGAGCTTGGGTCTGGACTGCTGCTCTGGGCCTGGCACCGAGCAGGGGTGTGAGTGGCTCTGCTGACGGCCTCCACAGCTGTGAGTTACCGCCTCTCTTCCTGCTGAGTGTGCTGAAGGAGGGGAGGGAGCTGCCAAGCGCCCCCTCAGCAGCTGCCCGGGGGACAAGGCGCGTCCCTGGCCAGGGACAGCCACAGCAGAGCCGGAGAGGTGGCCTGGACCCCGCCCCGCCCCCGCCCCCGCCTAGTAACCTAAGCCCCTCTGTCCTGCTGGCACCTGCCACTTCCTTGGCCCAAAATAACTCGGGTCGCGAGGAGGCCTCCCGGAGGCCAGGGGTCCAGGACAGGGTTGGGTTACCGGCTAAGCGCAGACCTTATAAGGGCTCCCATGCCTCCTGATTCAACAGGGTGGTCTGCTGAGTGGCTCGGGACAGTGACCTGGCCTCCCTCACAAGCTGAGACTGAGCAAGGCCTGGGTCTCCCGGCCCTGACCCCAGCACAGCCCTCCCCGTGGCAGGCAACCGGCCAAGGTCCAAACCCCAGCTCTGGCACTCCGCTGTGTGACCTTGGGCAGCCTGTGTCCCCTCTCTGTGCCTTGCCTGCTGCTGCTGGAGAGAGTGCCGGGTAGACTGCTGGGCAGCACTGCAGGAAGGCCCCGAGGGCCAGCCCGGGGCTCCTGCCAGGAAGCTGGGCAGGGGCCGAGTCTCCCCGGGGCTGCCCATGTGCCCAGCACCCAGAGCGACACGACGGGGCAGCCCCTCCGAGCACAGAGGCGGCCCTGTCCAGGTCCTCGGGGGCAGGGAGCCAGGTTCCAGCCCCCTTTCCCTGGGCCCCAGCTGGGACGGGCCCAGGGCAGGGGCCTGGAGCCCAGGAGTGCCCACCGGGACAAAGGGGTGACTGTCGGGGAGGCTGGGAGGGGCTGCAACACACACACACACACACACACACACACGGGCACACACGCGTGCACGGATCCGCAACGGCACACGCAGCGAGAAACAAGCCCAGAGCCTGGGTGATACAGGCACACAAAAAGCGCCCGATGTATGGAGACCACAGCCGGGATGCAAACAGCCGCACAAAACCCGGGGCAGACACAAACACACCCTCCCCGGGGGCCGCTCCCCCGCCCCACAGAGGCACCCCCCCACGGGCACACACTGACCTGGGAGGGTTCGGTGGGCGCCGGGGCCAGCGCGTGCCCTGCCCGTCCTGGCAGCCGCCGCAAAGGCGACTATTTATACGGCTGTCCGCGCGCGGCATGCCGGGAGCCGCTCCGCGGTGGCAGGGAGGCGGGAAGATGGGAGGCAGCCGCGGGAAGGAAGGGGGCTGGACTGAGCTGGCAGCGGGGAAGCCAGGGCAGCGCCCCGCGGGGTGGCTGTGTCCCCCCACGTGCACTGCCCTGCACCATTTGCCCACGTGTCCAGGGTCCAAGGCCAGGCTTTCCGTGTGACAGCTGGAGAAACTGAGGCCCTGGGAGAAGAGGCTCTTGGCACAAGATCCCACAACGCCTTGGTGGCAGAGAGAGACAGACGGGGGAGGGGGAGGACTGGCCGGGGCTGGACTCTGGGGCTCTGGGTCCAGTCTCCCGGCCCCTCCCCAGACGCCAAGACCACCGCCAGGCTCCGGGCAGAGGACAGAGACCACCCAGGCAAGGCGGATCATAAAACTGCAGCCCTGCCCCCATGGAGCTGCGGTGGCTCCCAGTGAGTGAGCGCTAGGATGGGGGCATTGGGAAGGCTGCAGGTACCCAGAAGGGCTGACAGTCGTGGGAAGAACAGCACCCTCGCCCCCCTGCCCCCCCGCCGTGCGCCAGCAGACTCCAGCCATGTCTCTGCAGGAGGAATGTGAGGCTGGCGTGTAAAATAGCTTGCCCAGGTTCCCTGGTGGAAAGCCATGTTTATCCGGCATTTTGCAGAGGGAGGGGCTCAAAAACGTAGCAGGGCAGGGACAGGAGCCCAGGACCATCCAGCTCCAGAACTCACACATTTGACCGCTAGACGACATCTTGACCTTGGAGACGGTAGCCCCAGATGGTGGGGTGGGCTGAGTTTGGAACTTGTCTTATGAGCACGAGGGAGCCATGGAAGGCGTTTGAGCAAGAGCGTGAGACTCCCAGGAGAGTAAGGCCACCTTGGGTGGTGGTGCCTTAACAACAGCAGCCGGGAAACAAGGAAGCCTGGATCTAGTCCTAGCTCTGTCACGTGGGACATCAGGCAAGTCCTTACTTCTTGGGACCGTAGTGTCCCCATCCGTGGGAGGTGGGTGCAGTGGGTCAGAGGTTCTGCATTAGAAGCGGTTAGAAGGGCCCCCTCATGGGCACCTTTGGGGAGAACAAATTGACTTTATGCATCCAGCCTTGCATGAGCCTTCTACGTACATCAGTCTGTTTCAGGGGAACAGCCATGGACACACAGTTCGTATGGGAAGGTTTTCTAGTGCCAGCAGGGACAAAGTGGGGCAGTGGCGCAGCCAGGGTGAGTGGGCAGGGTGTGACTGCTGTAGCCACCCCATGAGAAAGGAAGCCTAAGTTTCTCGAGGCTGGTGGGACGGGACACACAGCGTTGGTAGAAACAGGCAAAATGACCAAATGCACTGGGCAGATCCCCGCTGCAGCAAGATTACTAGAAACACGCAGAGGTGTGTGTGTGTGTGTGTGTAATCTATTCCCAGATTGTCTTTTTTTTTGGAGTTGGAGTCACCCTGTCACCCAGGCTGGAGTACAGTAGCCTGATCATGGCTCACTGCAGCCCCAAACTCCTGGGCTCAGGCGATCCTCCATCCTCAGCCTCCCAAGAAGCTGGGACTACAAACATGCACTGCCACACCCAGCTAATTTTTAAATTATTTTCTAGAGCCCTGGTCTCATGATGTTGCCCAGGCTGGTCTTGAACCCTGGGCTCAAGCAATTCCCTCTTCTCAGCCTCCCTAAGTGCTGGGATTATAGGCGTGAGCCACTGTGTCCAACTTTTTTGCGTTCTAATGCTGCAAAGTTAAAATCATGTTGTCTTAGGATCAAATGGATAGCATCTCAGAGCTAGGGAAACAGGACAGAGAGGGCAAATGTGTGCATATGACCTCTTGGTCAAAGGTGACACTTTCACTTCCTGCTTAAAGCTTTCCCACTCTTGGCCTGGTGCAGTGGTTCAAGTCTGTCATCCCAGCACTTTGGGAGGCCGAAGCGAGAGAACTGCCTGAGCCCAGGGGTTCGAGACCAGGCTGGGCAACATGGTGAGACCTTGTCTCTACAATAAATAAAAGAATCAGGCAGGTGTGGTAGCAGACACCTGTACTTCTGGCTATTTGGAAGGCTGAGGTGGAAGGATCGCCTGAGCCCAGCAGGTCGACGCTGGGGTGGTGGCTGGGAGCCTGCCACTGCACTCCAGCCTGGACAACAGAGGAAGACTCTGACTCAAAAAAAGAAAAAAACCCCAAAACCTCCCCCTCTCATTTTTCCATATAACAAGCATCTACTCTTCGATGTATAAGCAATTCTAACATGGATGAGCCTTGGGGACCTCACACGGAGTGAAGCAAGCCAGTCACAAAAAGGTGAACACTGTGTGATTCCACTTACATGAGGTATCTCAAGCAGACAGACTCACAGCAACAGAAAGCAGAATGGGGGTGCTGGGGAGCGGGATGGCAGCTCTTTAGTGGGTGCGGAGTTCAGGTCTGCACAGTGGGAAAGGTCTGGAGAGCTGTTGCACCCCGGTGTAGAAATGCTTAAGGTGCTCACTTTCATGTCACGTGATTTACTTTAACCACAATTTTAAGAATAAAATAAACTTTTAAAATTAAAAAACATAGCCGGGTGTGGTAGCGCGTGCCTGTAGTTCCAGCTACTTGGAAGGCTGGGGCGGAAGGGTCGCTGGAGCCCAGCAGGTCGAGGCTGCGGTGGCCGGGAGCGGCCACTGCACTCCAGTCTGGGTGACAGAGCGAGACTCCAACTCAAAAAAAAAAAAAATTAAAAAACAATCTTAAGTAACTGCTTTAATTATTTTATTTACATATGAACTATGAATTTTTTTTTTTTTTTGAGTAGGAGTCTCACTCTGTCGCCCAGGTTGGAGTGCAGGGGCACGCTCACGGCCACCGCAGCCTTGACCTGCTGGGCTCAGGCGGTTCTTCCACCTTAGCCTTCCAAGCAACTGGAACCACAGGCACGTGCCACCACACCCAGCTAATTTTTATTTTATTTATTTATTGTAGAGATGAGGTCTTGCCAAGTTGCCCAGGCTGGTCTTGAACCCCTGGACCCAGGCAATCTTCTTACCTCCACCTCCTAAAGTGCTAGGATTACAGGTGTGAGATTATTTATTTATTGTAGAGATGAGGACTTGCCAAGTTGCCCAGGCTGGTCTCGAACCCTTGGACCCAGGCAATCTTCTTGTCTCCACCTCCTAAAGTGCTAGGATTACAGGTGTGAGATTATTTATTTATTTATTTATTTTATTATTTTTTTTTTGAGTTGGAGTCTCACTCTGTTGCCCAGACTGGAGTGCAGTGGCCGCTCCCGGCCACTGCAGCCTCGACCTGCTGGGCTCCGGCGATCCTTCCCCCTCAACCTTCCAAGTAGCTGGAACTACAGGCATGTGCTACCACGCCTGGCTGATTTTTTGATTTATTGTAGAGATGAGGTCTCGCTGCCTAGGCAGGTCTCGAACCCGCGGGCTCAGGTGATCCACTCACCTCAGCCTCCCAAAGGCGCGGGATGACAGGCTGAGCCATCGAGCCCGGCACAGATTATTTATTTATTGTAGAGATGAGGAATTGCCAAGTTGCCCAGGCTGGTCTCGAACCCCTGGACCCAGGCAATCCTTTCGTCTCCACCTCCTAAAGTGCTAGGATTACAGGCGTGAGCCACTGCGCTGTTTTTTTTTTTTTTAAACCAATGCTGGGATATTAAAGTTGTAGGATTTTATTTCCCAACTATAACCTAAAGAAAGAAAAAGAAGCCAGGTGCGGTGGCTCACACCTGTAAACCTAGGACCTTGGAAGGTGGAGGTGAGAGGATTGCCTGAGCCCAGGAATTCAAGACCAGCCTGGGCAACTTGGGGAGACCTCGTCTTCACAATATTTAAAAAAAAAAAAATGGCAACCCCTTCGGGTCCCTTCCCACTGTGGGAGCTTTTCTGTCCTCTCAATAAATCCTGTTTAAAAAAAAAAATAGTGACAGAGTGAGACTAACTCAAAAAGAGAGAGAGAGAGAGAGAGAGGTGGAAGGTATGTAGGGATGGAGGGAGAAATGGAGGAAGGAGAGAAGGAAAAAGAGGGTTAGACAAAGAAAACAGTGGCATGGAGGGAAGATCTGGAAGGTGAAGCCAAACAGAGAGGACTGGGTGATGTCCTCCCCTTTCTGTCTTCTACCATTTTTGCGCTAAGTTGTTTTATGACACCCCCCAAAAAAGCCAAACTAAAAACATAAACATATAAAAATGAAGCCAATTCTGAAAACATATTTTGGTTGAAAGTATTACAAGGCCTGAAAGTAAGCCAGCATGTGGGAGGTGGGATGGGGTGATCACTCTGGCGTTCACAGCTGGATCCACAGGTGTGAGCTCGGGTCGGAACTGGGATGCTGTGCTGCCCCAGTGGGCCAGGCTGGTGGGACCACCAAACATCCACAGGAAACAGCTGGAGGCGAGAAACAGCTGGACAGGAAACACTGAGAGGAGCCGCTGCTGCCCACCAGGTTTGCAGCTCTGGGGCAGGGCCCTCTGCACAGAGGTAGCTGGGGAAGCGGTGCAGGTGCAGATGCAGGTGCAGGAAGGCCTCAGGCAGCGATCGGGAAGGTGGGCTTGGGCCTGGCGGGTGAATGGGGAGCCAATGAAGGTTTCGAGCAGAGTGCCGGAGTTCCAGAAGCTGACTTTGGCCATGAGTGGACCTGTCTCTGCTGGTCCCATCGGAGGAGGAGAGTTTGAGAAGCCTCCCACTCCCCAAAGGCAACCAACACCCTCTTGGTGCCCTCCTGCCAATCTCCCTTCATGCCCACTGGTGTGGGCCACATCCCCATACCCATGTGGGGCTTTAGGACCCCATGTCAGGACTTTGCAAGGAGTCCCTCTACCTCCAGCCCCCCCGCCCCCCACCCCCCGGCCACCACCAGTGTGTCTACCTGGCCCTGGGGCCCTGCCTATCCCCCAGTGGTTGCACCTGGCTTCTCCAAGCAAGGACCAGGGCTGTGCCCCCTCAGGCTGGCATTCGCAGCTTTGTGCCATCTGGCCCCGAGCAGTCTCATTTCTTGCTGCTGACTCCCACCGTGGCCTCATGGATTCCACCACTAGGCTTCTGCTGGGGTCAATCCTCCGGTCTGGCCCGCCCGCCCTCCCTCCCTCCTGCATCAATTGAGCCTGATACAGTGCCTGGCATGTGGCTGCCTTTTTTTTTTTTGAGTGGGGGTCTCACTGTCCCTCAGGCTGGAGTAGTGCAGGGGCACAATCACAGCTCACCACAGCCTCGACCTGCTAGTTTCAGGGAATCCTCCTGCCTCCGCCTCCTGAGCAGTTGGGACTACAGCTAATTTAAAAAACATTGTAGAAACAAGGTCTCGCTATGCTGCCCAGGCTGGTCTTGAACTCCTGGGCTCAAGTCATCCTCCTGCCTCCACCTCCCAAGTGCTGGGATGACAGGTGTGAACAACGGCACCCAGCTGTGGCTGCCTGTGTGAATCACAGAGGTACATGCAAGGTGCCGTTCACGCCTCCCACCCTGGTGGTCCGCCATCCCAGCTGGCCCCACGCCCAGGAGAGCTCTCTTCCCTGTCCTCAGCAGCTCAGGGACCCTGGGAGGTCCCAGCAGCCCGCCTGCCCTGGTCTCACACAGGCGGCCTTTGTTCGGCCCTGCTCCCAAGGGCATCTTATCTGCCTAAACAGGTTGTAATCTCCAGAGTCAGGACCCTTGCCTCCCGCCAACCTGCAGTAAACAGCCCTTTTGCTGAGAGGCTGGCAGCCACTCAGAGGCCACCCGCTCACACGCCCCTGCGAGGGCCGCGGCCCCGCCGGCCTCCCTCTTGCTGGGCTTGGCACGACAAGTCAGCTCCCGGCACAGCAGGCCCCGGCCCTCACGCCCGGCCAGACCCTGGCTCTGTGGCCAGGATGCCAGTGCCCGCGCCCCTTCCCCACTCCCTGCCGGGACCCTTCCTTCCCCCAACTTCTGCAGGCATTCTTCTTAGTGGGGCCCCTCCCCTCCCTAGAACCTGAGCTCCCCGGGGCCTGACTGCTGCTGGCCCAGGAGGGCAGGGGGCTCTCCGAGGTGTCGAGGTGAAGCCGCTTGTCCAAGGTCACAGAGGCAGGGTGGGGGGTGGGGGCCGGGGGCAGGAAAGCCTGGCGGGCGTGGCTTGGCCCCTCACTCCCAGGGCCCTCAGTCTTCACCCAAACTGCACAGCAGGGGAGGGGCTTGTCCAAGCACGCTCAGGACTCCGGTCATTCACTGGCTAAAGAAGCTGACGACTGTTTTACCGTGAGCTCCAGCCAGAGGACACACAGCGCTGGACCAGAGGGCTGGGCCCAACCCAGGAGACACAGGGCACGAAGTGGAGCTTAGGTGTATCTATTCCTGTACAAATCATTACAAAACCAAGTCTGGGGCCGCTGCCCCCACCCATCACCCCAGTGTGCAATGGCTCGCCGCTGGCCTCGTCCGCCTGGCCCTGCCGCCCACAGCCTCCTCCAGGAAGCCCTTCCCTCCCGTGCTCCAGAAGAGCAGGGGACAATCACACCCATTGAGGCCCAGCCTTAATAAAGTGCCTACAGGGAGCCAGGAGACAGAAACTCGGCGACACAGCTCCCGGCTCCCTACAGCCTTCCCAGGCCAGCTCCAGTGTGGCTGGGTATCCCTCTCTGGCCCCAAAGCACATCCGGCCGGTGGAGAGCCTCCCATCAGAGGGCAGAGAAGGAGGCCTGATCCTGGAGGAGCCAAGCCCTTGGCAGCTGGGCGGAGAGGCTAACAAAGCAGCTCAGGGGGTGTCCCCCGACCCTAGGGGAGTCTGCACAAAGCACCCTAGTTCTCTAGGAGGTGAGGAAGGGTGCCCCAGACTCCCAGGGAGCTGAGCCTCCAGGCAAGGGACAGTGGCCAGGAATCTGGCCTCAAAGAGAGCAGACCCAAGGCTGGCCAGAGAGAGAGGCGGGGAAGCAGGAAAGGGTCTCCGACTCCACTCTAGAACCCGATACGGGGAGGAGGCAGGGAGGGGGCTTGTCCAAGGTCACGCAGGGCAGGGACAAGACCCCGGCTCCAGCCTCCGACCTCTGGGACACCCCCCCCCACAATCTCCAGCCACCCCTCAGATGTTCGGGCCGGGCCTCCAGAGACGGCTACCCCATACGAGCTCTCTTTCTGCGCTGGGAACTGAGGGGACACACCACGTTCCCAGCTCCTTGGGGCGGGACCCCACTGTCCCTGCCAAATAGGAAGCGATCGGGGTTCATTCTTGGGGCTCTGAACCAAGGTCTCATGGGAAAGGACACGTCCTTGGCCTCAGACTGACTCCGAAGTACCCCATACCCTGATTGACTGCGATCAGACCTGACTGGACAAGAAAGACACTCCTGATTAACCATACAGACTCCCACATCCCTGATTGGCCAAGAAATGCCCCAAGCCCTGCCTGGCGAAGGACACACCCTCCTCGGGCCCTGATTGGCCGGGAGACACTCCGGTCAGCCTGATTGGCTGGGAGGCACTCCATCCGGCCCTGATGGGCCAGGAGACGGCCCGGCCAGGGCTGGGCGGAGAGCCACCTGTGTGTGCCCCCGAGGGCCCCCAGGCAGGCCGGCCTAGGTCCAGGAGGGGTGGGAGAAGGTGATGCCGTACAGCTGCGCCCAGGACGAGAAGACCCTCTTCTCCGTGATGAAGCGGTGGTGGTTGCCCTTGCGGCTGTGCTCGTTCTGGATGTAGGTGACACACTCGTCCGGCCCCTTGGGCTCGTAGTAGTGGTAGGGCGTGCGCCGCAGGCGGGGCCGCTGGCTGGGGCAGAGCAGACGGGGCTCGTCAGGGCAGGGCCCGCGCCCTTTCGGTGCCTCACCCGCCACGGGCCTCAGTGGGGACATCCCTGCCCCTCTCTGGGCCTCAGTTTCCCCGTCTGTAAAACAGGTGTAGGGTGGACTAGGCTGGTAATCATCCAACTTTTCTTCCCCTGAGTCGTGGTCTCACTGTTACCCAGGCTGGAGTGCAGTGGCACAATCACAGCTCACCACCGCCTTGACCTTCTGGGCTCAGGCAATCCCCTCTCCTCGGCCTCCCAAGTAGCTGCGACCGCAGGAGTGTGCTACCACATCTGGCTGTTTTGCAGAGAGGTTTTGCTATGTCACTCAGGCTGGTCTCGAACTCCTGGGCTCAAGCAATCTTCCTGCCTCAGCCTCCCAGAGTGCTGGGATTACAGGTGTGAGCCATCACACCCGGCCCAACTTGTTTTTCTTCTCTTTTTTTTAAATACAGTGGCACCTCTTCCCTTCCCCAAGAGGGCAGCAGTGCAGAGCAGTGGCCAGGACTGTAGGCTCTGGAGCTGGCCCCTCCTACTCTCTGTAAGACCTTAGGCTGCTCATAAAACACCCCCTCCGTGTTTTTCATCTCCCCGCAAAGGCACACCCACCCACCCACCCACCCAGCCTGGTCTTGTCCTGGGAGGGTACTGGCGAGGAGGCTCACCTGCAGTAGTTGGGGGGAATCATGCCGTAGACGTGCACGTGGTCACACAACTCCACTGCAATCACCATGGTGAACCAGCCAGTGCTCAGCCATGAATGGGACTTTTCCCTGAGGGCAGAGGGGGACCATGAGGAAGGGTGGGGTGGAGGCAGGTGAACAGGAACGGCCGCCCCCGCAGGGCGTCCCAGAACTCCTCCCACCCAGCCATGGGGCCTGTCCTGGCCTCGCCGCCCCGTCCAGCCCCACTGTGGGAGGGTGGCCGGTGGCGGAGGGCTGCCCGGGCAGAGCGGAGGGTGTGGAGGGAGCGCCTTGGAGGGCAAGAGGGAGCAGAGCATGCTGGGGGCAGGCTCTGGGGAAGACGGTCACAGCTGGGCAGGCTGGGCGTGACTATGACCGCAGAGCATGCCAGAAGCTGCTGTGCCCGTGCTAGAAGCAAACTCCCATGGGGGCCCATCGGAGACGGTCACACTGGAGGACTGTGGCTCAGAGCAAGGCCAGGAGGGGCAGCTCAGGCCTCGGGCTGTGCAGCCACCGCAGGTCACCAGCCACATGTAGTTACCAAGCACTGGACACATGGTTGAGACGTGCAAATATGCACTGGGTTGCTTAGACAGCATGAAAAAAGGGCTGGGCGTGGTGGCTCATGCCTGTTATCCCAGCACTTTGGGAGGCCAAGGTGGGAGGATTGCTTGAGCCCAGGAGTTCGAGACCAGTCTGGGCAACATAGCAAGAACTCATCTCTACAAAAGAGAGCCAATCAAAAAATTAGCTGGACATGGTGGCGTACACCTGAAGTCCAGCTGCTCAGGAGGCTGAGGCAGAAGGCTCACCTGAGCCCAGGAAGTCAAAGCTGTGGTGAGCTTTGACTGTGCCACTGCACTCGAGCCTGAGTGACAGAGGGACCTGGACCCAAAAAACAAACAGAAAGAGAAAAAGAATGTAGGATATGTCATTGATAATGTTTTGATACTGATCGCATATCAAACTGCAAACATTATGCACATATCTGGTAGAAGGTAGTTCTTTGAAATTTGTTTTTTGAGTCGGAATCTCACTGTCACCCAGGCTGGAGAGCAGTGGCACGCTCACAGCCACTGCAGACTCAGCCGGCTAGCCTCAGGCGATCCTTCTACCTCAGCCTTCCAAGTAGCTGGAACTATAGGCACACGCCACCACACCCGGCTAATTTTTAATTAATTGATCCCTGGGCTCAGGCAGTCCTCTCGCCTCTGCCTCCCAAAGTGCTGGGATGACAGGTGTGAGCCACCATGCCCAGCTGAAAAGATTTTTAAGAATAAACCTCTAGCAAGACCAACAAAGAAAAAGAGAGAGAAGACACAAATCACCAAGAATAAAAGAGAGGAAATCATCACAGGTCCTGTAGACATTAAAAGGATAATAAGAAAACTCCACGAATAACCACATACATTCATTTGACAACTTACATGATATGGACCAATTCATTAAAATCTACAAACTACCAAAACTCACTCAAGATGAAACAGATAACTCGAATATCCTATAACTATCGAAGAAATTGAAGCTATAACTTAAAACCTTCTGAAAAAGAACTCTCCAAGCCCAGATAGTTTCACTAGCAAGTTCTACCAGACATTTAAAGAGAAATAACTTCAATGCATACAATCTCTACCAGAAAGTAGAAGAGGGAACATTTCTCAATTCATTTTCTGAGGCCAGCATAACTCTGATGTCAAAACCAGGCAAGACAGTAAAAACAAATCATTACCTCTCATAAACACAGACACAAAATCTCAACAAAATATTAGCAAATCATATCCATATATATGGTGGGAGGTGGTGTTTTGAAAAGATTTTTAGAAAATAAACCTCTAGCAAGACCGGCAAAGAAAAAGAACTGGAATAAACCTCTAGCAAGACATATATATGTATATGTAATATATACAATCACAACCAAGTAGAGCTGATTCAATGTCCCCAAATCAGCCTGTATCCACCATATCATGAGTCTTAAGAAAAACTACATGATCATATCAATTGCTGCAGAAAAACAGTTGATAAAATTCCATTTCCAGTATTGATAAAAATTCTCAGCCAATTAGCAAGATAAGGGAACTTCCTCAACCTGACAAATGATAGCTACAAAAAACCTACAGCTAACATCATATTTGATGGTGAAAGACTGAATACTTTCTCCTTAAGACTAGGACCAGGGCAAGGATGTCTGCTCACCACTTTCAACACAATTCAGCATCGTACTCAAAATCCTAACCCATGTGACGAAACAAGAAAAAGAAATAAGAGGCAGATTGGAAAGGAATGAAACTGTCCTAATCTGCATACAAATGATTATCCACCTAGAAATCCAAAAGAATCTACAAAAATCTCCTGGAACAATTAAGTGGATTTAGCAGAGTTACAGGATACAAGGTCAAAACACAAAAAACGATTTCTATAAGCTGTTTCTATATATTAGCAGTGAATCACTGGGAACCAAAAAAAATTTTTAATGCCAATTATAATAGCTCCAAAGATTTTTGAATGTTTAGATATAAATCTCACAAAATATGTATAAGAGCTATATGTCAAATATTTTGGATCAAATAAAATAATATTAAAGTTAATTTCACTACCTTTTTTCTTTTAAAGACAGGGTCTTTCTCTGTCGCTTGGGCTGGAGTGCAGTGGCACAATAATAGCTCACGGCAGCCTCTGGCTCCTGGGCTCAAGTGATCCTCCCCCCTCAGCCTCCTGACTAACTGGCACTACGGGTGCACACCACCATGCCCAGCTCATTTTTTTTTTTTTTTTAAATTTTTTTTTTTTTGAGTTGGAGTCTCACTGTTGCCCAGAATGGAGTGCAGTGGCCGCTTCCCGCCACCGCAGCCTCTACCTGCTGGGCTCCGGCGATCCTTCTTCCTCAGCCTTCTGAGTAGCCGGAATTACAGGCATGCGCTACCACGCCCGGCTGATTTTTTGATTTATTGTAGAGATGAGGTCTCGCTGCCCAGGCGGGTCTCGAGCTCAGGCAATCCACTCACCTCAGCCTCCCAAAGGCGCGGGATTACAGGCTGAGCCACAGAGCCCGGCTTTTTTTTTTTTTTTTTTTTTAGGAGATGTGACTCACTGTGTTGCCCAGGCTGATCTCAACCTCCTGGCCTCAAGCAATCTTTCTGCCTCAGCCTCCCAAATAGCTGGAGTTACAGACATAAGCCTCGACGTCCAGCTGCTTACTACTTTTGAAATGTGACCACTAAAAAAAATTTAAATTACATACGAGGCTCACATTCTATTTCTTTTTTTTTTTTTTTTTTTGAGTTGAAGTCTCACTCTGTCACCCAGACTGGAGGGCAGCGGCCGCTCCCGGCCACCACAGCCTCGACCTGCTGGGCTCCTGCCATCCTTCCGCCTCAGCCTTCCGAGTAGCCGGAACTACAGGCACGCGCTACCATGCCCGGCTGATTTTTTTATTTACTGTAGAGATGAGGTCTCGCTGCCCAGGCGGGTCTCGAACCCGCGGGCTCAGGCAATCCACTCATCTCAGCCTCCCAAAGCGCGGGATTATAGGCTGAGCTACCGAGCCTGGCTACAGTCTATTTCTTTTGAGCAGCACTGGCCTTGCTTTCTAGGGAGATTAGTCACAGCAGGGCATGCTGGGAATGAGGTGTCCCTAGAATAGAGCATGCTGGATGCGGCATGTGTTTAAAGTGAAACATGCTGGGAATAGTCAAGACTTTGTATTGGGCATGCCACAGGGTGCTTCTCTCAGAAAGATGCTAGGAGGGCCAGTGCAACCTTGGAGCAGAGCGTGCCGGGAGTGCTCTCGTGCCCTCAGTGCGTGCTGGGAGGAAGCCCTTCTGGGGAGACCAGGCCACGCACAACATGTTGGAAACGCCCCGTGTTAACAGCTGGACACGAAGAACTCCCGTGGGAAACCTGACCAGAGACAAGGAGGGGCCACATCCTGAGAGCAGTGCATGCTGGGAGCAACAGGCCCTCTGGGCTGGGACGTGCCGAGAGGGAGCACAGGGTTGGCCAGAAGTGGTCGGTGGGAGGCTGGTACCTGTCCTTGCCTGTCTCACCCCGGAAGAGGTCGTCAAATTGGCGCATGCGGGTGGGAGAGATGGCGTAGGCCTCCAGGGTGGGGAAGGCCAGGCCTGCCCGCTGGATGACTCGCACGAGGCTGCCCTGCGGCTTCTGCATCTTGCTCGGGGGGCCCCAGAAGATGAACACGGTCTCAGGGGTCCGGTTGACGAATTCCTGGGGCCTCCTCAGCACCCGGAACACGCTGGAATGGGCCACCACGCGGAACGTGGTCTTATTGCCCACGTCGGCCGAGTAGCCCGTGGTGGGAGCATCGTTCATGCGGATGGTACACTCTGCCCGCTCGATCTCGGGGCCCAGCTTGGTGCCCAGGAGGTGGCTGGAGCTGCTGACAATCACACACTGGTGGCACCGGGAAGGCAGCGTCTAAGGGGCAAGGAAAGGTGACACTACCGTGGCCGCTCCGTGCTGGGCCCTGCGCTCCACACATTCAGGGCTCCTGGAGTCACAGACTGCTGGGCTCTTTTTTTTTTGAGTCGGAGTCTCACTCTGTCGCCCAGGCTGGAGGGCTGGAGGGCAGTGGCATGCTCCCGGCCACCGCAGCCTCGGCCTGCTGGGCTCCGGCGGTCCTTCTGCCTCAGCCTTCCAAGTCGCTAGAACTACAGACGCACACCACCATGCCCAACTAGTTTTTGTGATTTAGTGCAGAGATGAAGTCTCACTAAGTTGCCCAGGCTGGTCTAGAACCCCTGGACTCATCTCCTAAAATGCTGGGATTTGAGGCGTGAGCCACGGCTCCAGCTTATGTGCATTTTAAAGACAGGGAGACTGAAGCCCATGCATTCAACATTCAGTTCATATTTAGAGCAAGCTGGCTCACAGCCAAGAACTGAGCAATGAGCAAAACAGACCTGGCCTCAGCCTTCAGGAAGCTTGCAACTGGGGAGACAGACAGGAACAGTAAGTAACACGCCAGGAAAAACAAACGGGGGCAGGTGACCAAGAGCGACTGAGTGGGGCTCCTTTGGCAAGGTGGTCCAGGGAGGCCTGAGCTGGGGCAGAGCTGGGCTGAGGCCCCAAGCGTGAGAAGTGCCCACCTAGGGAAACGCATCGAGGCCGGAGAAGCAGCTACCAGGAGGCCCGAGGCGGGCCGCCGCGGGGGTGTGGAAGGCCAAAGAGGCCGCTCAGGGGGACAGAGTCAGCCGGCGGGGAGAGAAGCTCATGCAGCCGAGAAGTGCAGCGCCAGGCCCTGAGCCCAGGGGCCACAGCTCCCGGCCCTCCCAAAAGGACATCTGCCCGAATGCACCCGCGACATTTCCTCACCACACGGAAACACCAGCGTGCTAATAGGGAGGGTGCGAGAGCCACTCTGGGCGACATGAACAGACTGGAACCACATGCTCTCCGGGGCCTATTTTTTGCCTGTGGGATTCCCAGCCACCCTTCCGGGCTAAGCTCAAACGCCACCTCTCCGAGCCAGTCTTCCCGGAGCCCCTACTCCGAGATCCAGCAGCACATCCCCTCAACGGACGGCTCTTCCCACGGTCCTGAGCTCTGGGTCTGTGGCTTCTCCATCAGGCTGGAAGCACAGCCCAGGCTCTGCGTGCTCCCCGTCCACATCACCCACATCCAAGCGGTCCCACTTGCATCCTCTTTCAAGGGTTCTCAGGTGGCCAGGCGTGGTGGCCACGCCTGTCCTCCCAGCACTCTGAGAGGCCGAGGCGGGAGGGCCGCGTGAGCCCAGGAGCTCAACACCCGCCTGGGCAAAAGAGCGAGGCCTTGTCTCTACAAAAAAATCAACAAGGGAGCCAAGTGTGGTGCTGTGTACCTTAGTCCCAGCTATTCTGGAGGCTGAGGAGGGAGGATGGCCTCAGCCCAGGAGGCCGAAGCTGTGGCAAGCCCCGGTGGTGCCACTGCACTCCCGCCTGGGCAACGGAGTCAGACCCTGACTCAAAAAGCAATTTTTTTCAATGAAGGGCTCTTGGGAGAGAACGACCCACCAGGTGCTCATCCATTCCCGAACGGCCGCTAAACGGGCCCTTCCCCGGGCGGGTCCGTCCATGGCCTGGGCGCTACTGGTCGACAAAGGCCTGGAGCACACACAAGAGTCCGTGAGGAAGGACTCGTGGGTCCCCGAGGCGAACAGAAGTCAGTCGGGAATGATCTTTGGCCTCTCTATGCAGCTGCAACTTAGCAGGGGTCGGGAAGATGCCCCGTCTCCTTCCTTCCTTGCTGTGTGGCCTTGGGTGAGTGGCTTCAACTCTCTGAGCCTTGGTACCCCGACTCCTCAAGGGAGACGATCATGCTGCCCTCGCAAGATCTGTCTGAGGATCCCAGGTGGCCACAGTGCCTGGCGCACAGCGGGCTCTCAATCAAAGGCAGCCACTGCACTTCCGCTTTGGTGTGATCCGGCACCCACGGCCTGCTCCTGAACCCGTGGGGACGCCCCAGGGAGACGGCTGTGAAGACCAGAGACCCGGCTCCCACGGGACTCCGACTCCAGAGACCGGGGATAGCCAGGCTCAGGGTGGGACCTTGGCGAGAACTGCGGCCCAGAGAGGGCCGGGCACGCCTCTGAGCAAGCGGGGTCGCCCGGCGAGGAAGGGGCTGCCGTCCCTGGAGGCCGTGGCCTTGACCCCAGGGGCACGGGCGCGGCAGAGAGGAGGAGGGGCGGGGCAGGCGTGGCCGGGAGGGGGCAGCGGGGGACGCCCCCACGCGGCGGCCCTACCTTGTTGCCGAGGAGGGGGATGTAGCCGTCCGCAATGCTCCACCGCTTGAGGTCGGCGGGCTGGCGGCGGCGGCCCTGCAGGGAGCCGTAGTGGAAGACCTCGCTGGCGCTGTGGGAGCTGTAGAGGATGACCACGGCGACGAGGGCAAACAGGGCCACGAACACTGCTGACCGCTGCTCCTGGGGGGGAGAGGCGTGGAGGCCGGCGCCCCGGCTCAGCGCCCACCGCCCGCTGCCTGCCGTGCCTGGCTGCCCCGGGAAGGTCCCTCCGTCAGGCCCCCTGCCCCGGCGCTGACCACGCGGCACTCCAGCTGCCATCCCTCGGCCGGCGCAGTGGCTCTGCCTGTAATCCCGGTACTTTGGGAGGCTGAGGAAGGAGGACTGCTTGAGCCCGTAGGTTCGAGACCAGCCTGGGCAACACAGCAAGACCCATCTCAACTTTTTTGTTGAGTTGGAGTCTCACTCCGTCGCCAGACTGGAGTGCAGCGGCCGCTGCGGCCACCGCAGCCTCGACCTGCTGGGCTCCGGCGATCCTTCCGCCTCAGCCTTCCGAGTAGCCGGAATTACAGGCGTGCGCTACCACGCCCGGCTGATTTTTTGATTTATTGTAGAGATGAGGTCTCGCTGCCCAGGCGGGTCTCGAACCCACGGGCTCAGGCAATCCACTCACCTCAGCCTCCCAAAGGCGCGGGATTACAGGCTGAGCCACCGAGCCAGGCTTCATCTCAACTTTTAACAAAAATCTATCTATGTGTAAACCAGCTGCCATCCCTCCAATCAGACCATGAACTCTGAGGACTGGGATCATGGGCTCTGGGACTGGGTCAGCCTCACACCCCACTGCATCCCAGATCCCTTGGCAGGTTCTGGGTCCTGCAGGCTCTCACGGAGCAGCTGTATTGGATGTGGGTGTCAGGGTTCCCTACGGCTGCAGCTAAGGGAATGTCTAGAGACAGCGGGACGTCTGAGTGTGAATGTCCACCTCGTCCCCAGTGGTAACTCTCAGCTCCAAGTTCACCCTTTTTGCCTGCCCTGCAGAAGTGGATCTGGGCCCGTGGAATGTTTTCCACTGTCCATTAGAGGGCGCTGGAGAGACACGACAGAAGGAACAGGGCTTCCTTCTTGGTTCAGGTGGGCTTGCTGGGGGCGCCTGCAGAGCCTGTGGCTTTCCCAGCAAGGGCATCTTCCCCAGTGCCTGGAAGCCAGCAGTGCCAGCGGCTCGCAACACTCAGGCTGAGCGCCCTGGCTCCTGCTGGGCCACACCTCTCAGGTTCCCGCAGCGCACCCACCTGCCTGCAGCACCAGAGGCCAGCAGCTTCCCCTTCCTGAGGCAGTTTTGCACTGGAATCATCTGGGGGCCATGGCCGGGATGTCAGCTTTTGGGGAGGTTGTGACTGACACCTGCTATTCCTGCATTCCATACAGTTCCAAACCCTCGCTACTCCTCGGCCCTGTTAGGGTTGATAATTCTTTACGTTAAACTCTTCCCAGCTGGGCTCGGTGGCTCAGCCTGTAATCCTGTGCCTTTGGGAGGCTGAGGTTAGTGGACTGCCCAAGCCCACGGGTTCAAGACTCGCCTGGGCAACTTGGCAAGACCCCATCTCTACAATAAATCAAAAAATCAGCCAGGCGTGGTAGCGCATGCCTGTAGTTCCAGCTACTTGGAAGGCTGAGGCAGAAGGATCGCTGGAGCCCAGCAGGTCGAGGCTGCAATGGCCGGGAGCGGCCACTGCACCCCAGTCTGGGTGACAGAGTGAGACTCCAACTCAAAAAAACAAACAAAACTCTTCCCACACACCTGCAGTCCTAGCGACCCAGGAGGCGAAGGCAGGAGGACTGTCTGAGCCCAGGAGAAGAGGCCAGGCTGCACAACACAGTGAGACCTCATCTCTAAAAAAACTCAAAAATAATCAGCCAGGCACAGTGGCACACGCCTGCAGTCCCAGCTACTCGGGAGGCTGAGGCAGAAGGATCATCTGAGCCCAGGAGCTCGAGAGTGCAGTGAGCCATGATCATGCCACCATACTCCAGCCTGGGTGACAGAGCAAGACCCCAACTCAAAAAAAAAAAAAAACAACTTTTCCTCTGCCAAGGCTGCAGAAGCTTCTAGGGAGGGAGTGTGCAGAGCTGGGCACATAGTAGGTGCTCAAGAAAGCAAGGATGAATGAATGAATCCTGACATCTTCAGGATGATGTGAAGGTTGTGTGACATCGTGTTTGACTCTGGCCACTGTCCCTCCCACCTCCCGCTCCCCACCCCTGTCCCACGGTCTCCTGCACAGTCCTCCACGGTCACCACAGCTGGTCCTTTACCACGCACAGACCAGGCAAACCTAGGAGGGCAGAGCTGACCCGGGCCCAGAGACGGGCAGGAGCTTGCCCCAAGCCACCCAGCAGATCAGTGGCCAAAGCAGGGATCAAACCGGGCGCCTAGGCATTTGCTGGTTTTTGGTGGGAAGGAGAGAAGCATGGTGGCGTGGGTCTGAGGCAGGCGCGAGGGAGCTCGTTCCACGGAGGAGAGTGAGAGGCTCAGATGGGGAGAAGTGAAGTGACACTTACTTTGTTGCTACTCATCTCTCTTCGGCGTCTGCGGAGGGGTGGGGGCCGGCGTCCTGCAGGTGGCCCTGGGAGCAGGGATGTGGGGTCACACCTGCAAGCCACCGGAAAGGGCTTTGGCCTGGGTGTCCTCTCCCAGGTCCAGCCATTCAAAGGCTGCACCAGTGGCCCCACATTCCCAGTTCTCCTGCACGCCCAGAGCTTGAAGCTCAGGGCCCGGCCCTGTCAACCATTCTACATCACAGGAGCAGTCTCACACCTGTAATCCCAGCACTTTGGGAGGCCGAGGTGGGAGGATCGCTCGAGCCCAAGAGTTCAAGACCAGCCAGGGCCACATAGCTATACCGTGTCTCTACAAAAAACCAAAAAATTAACCAGGTGTGGGGGTGTGCACCTGTAGTTCCAGCCACTGGGAAGCTGAGTTGAGCCCAGGAGGCTGAGCCTGCAGTCAGCCGTGATCATGCCACGCATGGGCGACAGAGCGAGACCCCAGCTCAAAAAGGGTTCAGGGCTGCATCCAGGGCAGATGGAGACCCCGAGGCCCAGAAAGGGCAGGAAGCTGCTTGAGGTCACACGACCTGGTGGAGACAGAGCCCCGCCCCACACCCCCGGCGCCTTGGTCTCCACCCTGCCTCGGGCGCTCCTGGCCTCGAGGAAGCCAGCACTCCTCACAGGCCCCACACGCCCCCGCGCCTGCCCCCCCCCTGGCCTGCCAGGAACACCGCCCCCCACGCCCACTCATCCTCCAAGCCCGGGTGGACACAAACTCCCCCGAGCCGGCCTCCTCCCGGCGAGAGCGGCCTGGGCCCCGCCCCCACAAAGCGTCGCCTGGTCTCCCCTGCACCTCCACAGCCTCAGCGACCGGGCAGGAGCACCACTGAATGCACCATGCACCGACAAGCGAGGTCTTAGCGGTCAAGGGCGCGGACTTGAGTCTGAGGGACCCAGTTCCAGTCCCGGCTGGGCCAGTCTCTCCTGGGGCTCAGATTCTGCACCTGACAAACGGCTGTCATCAGGCAGGGCGCCGTGGCTCACGCCTGGAGACCCAGCTCTTACGCAGGCCAAGGCAAGAGGGTTGCCTGAGTCCAGGGGTTCGAGACCAGCCTGGGCAACTGGGCGAGACCTCGTCTCTACAGTAAGTCACAAAACCAGCCGGGTGCGGTGGCACGTGCCTGTGGATCCAGCGCGGCAGGTCGAGGCTGCGGTGGCCGTGATGGCCTGGACGACAGAAGCTCCGGCTCAAAAGAAGACAAGGCAAACGGCTGTCATCGCAGCCCAGCCCTGGGCGGTGCGGAGACGCCGCAGCCTCGCGGCCTTCCTCCTGGCCCCGGCGGCTCGGCCGCTCGCTCCCCGGCCTCCCGGCGCCCCTCCGCCTCGGTCCCCGTCCGCGCCGGGCGGAAGCGCTGTGTCCAGCCCGCCTGCAGCAGACCCGGCCGGAAGGCCCGACCGAGGGCGCGCGGAGCCAGCCACCCGGGTCCGGCCGCGCGGCCCGGCCACGCTCGCCGCGCGACCTCGCGGCTGTTTACTGCCCCGTCGCCGGCACGCCAGGGAGCCTCCCCGAAGGCGGCGACGCGCGCCCGGCCCCGATTGGCTGGGCTCCGGCCCGGCCCCGCCCGCCGCCCCGCGGGAGCCCCCGGCCCGCGCCGGCTTGGCTGTCTCCGGGCCGCGCGCCGCCCGGCAGCGGGGCCCGCGGGCGGCCGGAGAGCGGAGCCCGGGAGGCCGCGCGGGCGCGAGGCGGGAGTCCGGAGTCCAGGCCGGCCTCGGCGGTCCGGGCGCTGGCGTCCCGCGCCGGGCCCGCGCCGCGCTGCCCCTCCCGCGCGGGGCCGAGCCGCCGGCCCCGGCCGCCCGCCGCGGTCCTGCGGGGAAGGCCGCGGCCGGCGCACACGTCGGCGCCAGGGCGAGGCCGCGCGGCGCGCGCGGGCTGGGAGGGTCGGGCGCGAGGGCTGCTGCCGGGCCCGCAGACGCGGCCAGCGCCGGGTCTCGCGGCCGCTCGCCGCTCCGGTCCCCGCGCCGGCGCCGGTGCCCGCCCCTCCGCCCCGACCCCGAAGCCGAGGCGCGCGCGGCGCGTCCGCGCCACCCGCTCGCCGCGTCCTGGCGGCGCGCGGGGCGCGCTCGCCCCACTTCGCGGACCGGGAGACCGAGGCTCGCAGCGGCGCGGCGCCCGGCGGGCCGCCCAGAGCCGCCCGGGGCCCCGCTCGCGCCTGCCTGGGGGCGCCCTCGCCCGCCCCGCCGACCCCGGGGGGCCCGCGGCGGCGGCGCCGGAGCCCGGCCGGGGCGAGCACGCGGCCCGGGGGCGAGCGGGCGCGCGCGGGCGGGGGCCGGGCCGCGCGCCCCGCGCCCCGGGGCTCCCGCCGCGCCGCGCGCCCCGCGCCCCGGGGCTCCCGCCGCCCCCGCCCGCCCAGCCTCCCGCAGCGGCGGCCGCCCCGGGCCGGAGGGCGCTCCCGGCTCCGGCGACGCGGCGGCCCGGGGGCTCAGCCCGCGCCCGCCCCGCCCGCACCCGGGCTCGACCCCGGCCCGGCCGGGAGGCGCGGCGGGTCCCCGCGGCCCGCGCCGCCCGCGCCGCCGCCGCTCACCTCCGCCGGGGCGCGCCGGCCCCCGGCCCCGAGCCGCTCACATGGCGCCGGGGTCCGCGCCGCTCCGGCCGCCAGGCCCCGCCGCAGCCCCGGCCGCCGGGTCCTAGCGCCGCTGCGGGCGGGCGGAGCCTCGGGGACCGCGCGGGGCCCCGCCCCGGGCGGGGCGCAGGGGGGCGGGCGACCCGGCCCGCGGGAGCGTCCGGGCCCTGCCGCGGGCCGTGGTGGCCACGCTCGCGGCAGCGGCCTTCCGGAGCCCTGGAGCGGGGCTCAGGCCCGCTTTACTGTCACCGCCACCCGGCCGGGGAGACTGAGTCCGGGAGCACACTGCGCCCGGACGCAGCGGAGTTCTGCCTGGCCGCCCCCGCCGGGCCTCCAGCTCCCTGCCAAAGCCTGGCCCGCAGCAGTCGCCCTGGCGAGCTCGGGGACCACCCTCGGGTTCGTCCTGCGCTGCCACCGTCTGGCTGTGCGGCCCTGGCACACCCCCCGCCTCCCTGCCTCTGGGAAATAGGCAGAACAACGTCACAGGGTTGCAAAGACGTAAAATGTCCCTTCTCATAATTCTTCAAATGACCGGGGGCGTCGTTTTTTGTTTTTGTTTTTTGCGTTGGAGTCTCACTCCGTCGCCCAGACTGGCGTGCAGCGGCCGCTCCCGGCCACCGCAGCCTCGACCTGCTGGGCGCCGGCGATCCTTCCGCCTCGGCCTTCTGGGTAGCCGGAATTACAGGCGTGCGCTACCACGCCCGGCTGATTTTTGCTTTTATTGTAGAGATGAGGTCTCGCTGCCCAGGTGGGTCTCGAACCCGCGGGCTCAGGCAATCCACTCACCTCAGCCTCCCAAAGGCGCGGGATTACAGGCTGAGCCACCGTGCCCGGCTTGTTTTTTTTTTTTTGAGTCGGAGTCTCACTCCGTCGCCCAGACTGGCGTGCAGCGGCCGCTCCGGCCACCGCAGCCTCGACCTGCTGGGCGCTGGCGATCCTTCCGCCTTGGCCTTCCGAGTAGCTGGAACTACAGGCGCGCACTACTACACCCGGCTAATTTTTTTTGATTTATTGTAGAGATGAGGCCTCGCCAATTTGCCCAGGCAGGTCTCGAACCCGCGGGCCCAGGCAATCCACTCACCTCGGCCTCCCAAAGCGCTGGGATTGCAGGCTGAGCCACCGAGGCCGGCAGTTATTAAAAATTTAAAGGTAGTTCAGGGTAGCTTCTGAAACGTGGCAACATCATTATAAGCCAAGGTCGCACACATCACTGACTTATTAGTCCAGTGGGATATTATTTATCATCAGAACCTGAAGTCTATTCAATATTAAGAGAAGATGATAATGTACTTTTCTTTTTGAGTTGGAGTCTCACTCTGTCGCTCAGACTGGAGCGCAGCGGCCGGGAGCGGCCTCGACCTGCTGGGCTCCGGCGATCCTTCCGCCTCAGCCTTCCAAGTAGCTGGAATACAGGTGCACGCTACCACTCCTGGCTACAGGGTCATCGTTTTAAGTGACAGGGAGAAGTAGCTTAAGAAGACGTTGCTGCGGGCATGGCGGCTCAGGCCTGTAATCCCTGCACTTTGGGAGGCTGAGGCGAGAGACTTGCCTTAGCCCCTCAGGTTTGAGACCAACCTGGGCAACATGGTGAGACCACATCTCTACAATAAATCAAAAACTTACCTGGGCGTGGTGGCACATACCTGTGGTTCCAGCTTCTGGGAAGGCTGAGACGGAAGGCTCAGCTGAGCCCAGCATGCCACTGTACTCCGGCCTGGGCAACAGAGTGAGACTCCGACTCAAAAAAAAAAAGCCATTGCTAGAGGACTGGTTAAACAAACAAAGGCACAGCCTGCCAAAGTGCTCTAAGAGCTGTTAAAATGAAGGTCAGTATAGGGCAACCCCCTCAGGTCCTCTCCCACTGTGGGAGGTTTTCTGTCCTCTCAATAAATCCTGCTTTAAAAAAAAAAAAATCAAGGTCAGCATGCTCTGGCAGGGAAGGAGGGCCAGGATATTTACAGGTTGTTAAAGCAAGTTAAAGAATTGTGTCTTGTAAAATAGAGACACAGTTGGAAAACAACATTGTAAACATTTGAATTTCACACAGTCTGGGTATATATACTCTGCCCACATTCTGGAGGATGTATCCAATAAAGTTCATAGCAGCTGGCCAGGTGAGGTGGTTCATGCCTGAATCCAAACCCTTTGGGAGGATGAGGTCAGAGGATCGCTTGAGCCCAGGAGTTGGAGACCAGCCTGGGTAACGTAGTGAGACCACGTCTCTAGAAAAAATCAAAAAATTCGTGGGGTGTAGTGGTGTCCACCTGTAGCCCCAGAAACATAGGAGGCTGAGATGGGAGGATCAGGTGAGCCCAGGAAGTCAAGGCTGCAGTGAGCCACGATCGTGTGCACTGCACCCCAGCCTGGGCAAGAGTGAGACTCTCAAAAATTTTTTAAAGTTCATAGTAGCATTGCTTGAGATAATACAACACTGGAAAGAGCCCCAAAATCCATGAATAGGAGAATGGAAAGTTTTACATGATGAAACATTCACACTATGGAATATTACATAGTAGGAGAAAATGAATGAGCTGCAATTACATGGCTGAATCTTAGACTCAAGGAGTGAAAAAGACAAGTCTAGAAAGATAAAGAAAACCACACGATATATTGTTGAAGCACATAGGAGCCCACCTCTCACAGCCAGGGTCAGGAGACAGCTTTGCCTATCATAGTGATTAAAATGTTTTTCTTTTCCTTTTTTTTTTTTGAGTCAGAGTCTCACTCTGCCACCCAGCTGAAGTGCAGTGACACACTCATGACCACCACACCTGGCTAATTTTGCTTATTTAACATAGAGACACGGTCTCACCAAGTTGCCCAGGCTGATCTCTAACACCTGGGTTCAGGCAATCCTCTCGCCTCTGCCTCCCAAAATGAAGTTAGTGGAGCATGGTGGTGTGCACCTGTAGTTCCAGCCTTACAGCTTACAAATATGGCACATGTAAGTCATTTGTGTATCACAATATTTAAAAGAAAGGTGCAAAACAGAGGAAACATAAATGAAAATAAGGAAATACCTTTTGCCTATCACAGTGATTAGTGTCAACAGTAGTTATTTCTAGGCTGGGTATGGTGGCTCATGCCTGTAACCCCAGCACTTTGGGAGACCAGGGTGGGAGGCTCGCTTGAGGCCAGGAGTTCAAGACCAGCTTGAGCAACATAGCAAAACCTCACCTCTACAAAAAATTTAAAAATTTGCCAGGTGTGTTGGCCTGTGCCTGTAGTCCCAGCTATTCAGGAGGCTGAGGTGAAAGGTTCGCATGAGCCCAGGAGGTCAAGGCTGTGGTGAGCCTTGGTCATGCTACTGTACTTCAGCCTGGGCGACAGTGCAATCCTGACTCAAAAAATATATATATGTGTGTGTGTGTGTATGTGTGTGTATAGATATATACACACACACACACACACACACACACACACACACACATATATATATATACACATATATATACCGGTTATTTCTGGAATGATGGGATTTGGGCTGTTTTTTGTTTGTTTTCGTTTTGGCTTAAGTTAATTTTGGAGGAAAAAAAGTAAGATGATGACCATCCCTGTTTTTATATTTAAAAATGTATTTTGAATTTCTAAAAATAACTACATCTATAGCATTTCTTCTTTTGCCTTTTTTTTCTTTTTTTTTGAGTTGGAGTCTCGCTCTGTCGCCCAGACTGGAGTGCAGCGGCCGCTCCCGGCCACCACAGCCTCGACCTGCCGGGCTCCGGCGATCCTTCCGCCTCAGCCTTCCGAGTAGCCGGAACTACAGGCGCACGCTACCACGCCCGGCCCATTTTTTTGATTTATTGTAGAGATGAGGTCTCGCCAAGTGGCCCAGGCGGGTCTCGAACCCGCGGGCTCAGGTCATCCACTCACCTCAGCCTCCCAAAGGCGTGGGATGACAGGCTGAGCCAGCGAGCCCGGCTACCCCTTTTTCTTGAAACATATCTATGCCTACATTTGTAAACGTCCACCAAAGGTTCTGGACGAGCCCTCACTGGACCCCAGCCCATAGTTCCCCTGGAAAGCACAGGTGGGGCAAGAGGGGCGGGTTCCACCTTCACTCTTCACTTGATGGACTCGGTGTTGTTTGTACTGTGCAATTACGGTCCATTGTTTTCAGTTACAGCAAAAGTGAGTTGCCATCCAAGGTGCAGCCTCTCGGCTGTAAAGCCAGCACCTGCCATGCAGGGGAGGGGGCGGCCCACAAGTGTGGGCTTGAGGCTTCCCAGCCCCTGGTGGCCTCTGCCCCGTCCCCACCCCGGTCTTCCTAGGCCGACTGGCCCTGTCCTGTGGGCTGCAGGATAGAACGCCACAGGCGGGGGCACCAGGCAGTTCAGGTAGGAAGCAGGTCAGGAGCAGCACCAGGGGCGTCCTGTCCCCAGCCGTCCCCCTAGCCCAGGCCAGCGGCCCGAACTCCAGAAGCCAGAGGGTTCTTCGGCCCAGCTCTTGGACCCAGTCCGGACCTGGAGCTCCTCAGTCAGGCCTGCCATGTCTCTGGGCCCCGGCTCCCTCCAGAACCCCAAGAACAATAACGACCACCTCAATCATAATAATGAGGGTGAGGAAAAAGTGGCTTATCCCGTGCGAAGCACTTTGCAGACACACCTCACTAATCCTTAAATTAACCCATGAGATGGGCACTACTTGCTCCTCTTTCCAGAGGAAGAAACTGAGGCTCAGAGAACACACCGGTGGCAGGGCTGGGTTTCCACTGGGCCAGTCTGGCTAATAACCACGGCGCAGCCGTGCGCTGAGGTCCCAGGCCTGCGAGAGCCAGGCCAGGCCACACCAGGACGTTCTTAGATGGTGACTGTGGCCAGTCCTGGTGGTCCTCCCCTCCAGCCCCTCCCCATGGCCCTTGGCCTCTGCACATCAAGGTGCCCCCGGAGGGGGCCTCTGCCTCAGCCCTTCCTGCCCCCAGGGTAGAGGTCCTGTCCGTGACCCCCCTGCTTCTTAGACCCTGAGCAAACTTCTATGAGCTGTTACAATGTTTCCCTTCCACGGTGTTCTAAAAAACTGGAAGAGACCTCCTCACCTGCTGCTCCAGCTCCCATTGTACAGAAATCCAAATCCAGGGCCAGAGAGAGGACAGACCTTTCCCAGACTCCGTGGGTCCCGGGCAGAGCCAGGCTGGGAGCCAGGGCTAGGGACTCCTGTCTCTCTCTTGGGGCTCCTGCCCAGGGACGGGCTTCTTGAGAGGAGAGGCCAGGGGGTGCAGCCAGCAGGTGGGGACCGCCACCCAGCCCCTGGGCCCAAGATCTGGGCCTCAGCAGAGGCACTGTAGGGCTGGAACAGGGAAGTACCTGTTTTTTCCTGGACTGAGGCTGGAGGGTGCAAACTGGCCCAGAGGACACTGGACATGGTGCCCACCAGTCCCCTGATGTTTCTGTCCTCACCTGGGCATGTGAGGTTTCAGTGAGCCCCTGGCCTGGCTCTTCCGAGGAAAAGGCCCCTTGGGACACTTCCAGGCTGTGAAGCTTGCCTGGCTTTCCCACTGAGGAAGTGGGGTAGGTGTCCCCAGCAGGTGCACTGAGGGACAAAGGATGGCCAGGAAAACAGCCCCCAGGAGGGGCTGCCTGTCAAGGGGCCCCCAGGGCTGTGGGGAGTCTCCTGCCCCCCATTTACCTCCCGGCAGCTGCAGGGCCTTTTGTGGCAAAGGCAGGAAGATCTCAGTCTTGCCGCTGGGACAGTCTTCAGCAGACCCCAGAGTGGCCTCCAGACCTGTCAGGGGTCAGTTTTGTCGCTTGGAGGAAGTGGCTGACGCATCGCTGCTGCCGGGTTCCCACCCACAGAAGGACCCAAGACTTGGGCCAACCCAGCAGTAAACACCCCACCCTGGGGCAGGGCCAAGACAGAGGAGCCTCTGTGTCCCAGGCCCAAGAGCTGGGCCAGCGTGTCCCAGTGGGATGGAGGGGGCAGCCTCCCAGGAGGGGGCGGAGTTCAAACGCCACCAGGACCCACAGCCCCTGAGCCTGGGACAGCCGGGATGAGCCCACGAGCGGAGACAGCGGACGGGGTGGGAGCTTCCTGCTTCCCCATCACCACCACGGCAGGGCAGAGATGAGACGGGGCAGACGGCCCCGCTGAAAACGACGGCTCTGTATTCTAAGGGCCAGCGATGTCCTGAGCCCCAGAGACCGTCCACTGCCACTGAATTCGCCCAGTCCGTAAAGGGGGGGCTATTTTCACCTTTTATAGATGCGGAAACTGAGCCCCAGGGTGAAACGGGGCCCCGCGGCAGGAAGTGGTGCCAAAACAAGGTCAGGCCTGACTCCAGGGCCCTCCCCGAGCCTGGAAGCCCCCTCCCCCATCCTCATCTGCCAGGCTGCACCCCACTCTTACCTCTCCCAGCACTCCTGGGAGCCCCTCACCCCTGCCAGGCCGGCCGCCCGGCCCAGTGACAGCCTGCTCCCGCTTCGCTGGCCTAGGGCTCTCTGCCCTCCTCCCACGCCTGCAGAGCGTTCCGGCCCGCCTGGCGCTGGGCAGGGGGAGGCGGGTGCCAAGGCAGGGCTGCTGGCCAGGTGCCGGGTCTCCAGTCGCTCCTGCGAGGGCCGGGGCCGGGAGGGAGAGTGCACGGGCTGCCCAGAGCCCTCTGGCGTGACTGGCTCCGTAATCCGTGGGGTCCTGTGGCAAAGAAATGCCAGGCCCTTTGTTAAAAAACTTGCTGGAGGCCCAGCGCAGGGGTTCAAGCCTGTCATCCCAGCACTCTGGGAGGCCGAGGCAAGTCGATTGCCTGAGCCCATGGGTTTGAGACCAGCCCGGGCAACTTGGCGAGACCGCGTCTCTACAATAAAAATAAAAATCAATTAGCTGGGCAGGGTCGCACGCGCCTGTAGTTTTGGCTACTTGGAAGGCTGAGGCAAGGGATTGCTGGAGCCCAGCAGGTTGACACCGGGGTGGCCGAGAGCAAGCCACTGCACTTCAGCCCGGGCGATGGAGTGAGACGCCGACTCAACAAAAGCAAAACAAAAAAAACTAGGGACCAAACAACGAGGGGACTCAACGGAGGCAGGTCAGAGCCACTGCGGTCACCAGGGCCCGCAGCAACCAGCGTGAGCGCGCCCGCCAGAAGGCTATGAAAAAGCAGAGCGACTCAGTTAAGGGAACGCGCCAAGATGACGGGCTTTCTGCTGCTGCCCGCAAGCAGAGGGACTCGGAGATCACGCAGCAGAAGCAGAAAAGAGCAAAAGAGAAGGAGAAGGAACCCAAGTAGCTCTGCGACTTCAAGTCCAACCCCCTTGCCCTTTGCCTGTATGCCTGGAGCCAGTCCCACCACGCTCGCTGGCGTCTCCTCGAGTCCTGCTCACAGGTCCCAGCACCGACGGCATGCCCTTTGCCCAAGTCTGCAGCGGCTCCCTTTGGGCTGCCCTCCCCTCGGGTAGCCTCTCGCCCTGGGCCACTCCTGGGGTGAGGGGGTTACCCCTTCCCAGTGCTTTTTATCCGGTGGGGCGCTCCCCAAAGCATTAAAAGTAACTTTGTGAAAAAGCAATTTTTAAGAAAAGAATTTCAAGTTGGCGACAGCATTCGCATAGGGCCCTGGCCCCTGCAGCTGGGAGCTGGAACCCAGGGCTCCACTCCGGCTGAGAGCCCAAAGGCCCTCGGCCCATCTGTTAGCCTCCCGGTCTCCAGACAAAGGAGCGGGGAAGGGCAGAGCCCTGGAGGGCTTCTTCCAGCCTGAGGGTGCAGGGCCGGGGTCCCCAGGCTCAGCTCTCCCACCCAGGACTGCTTCCTGGCCCAGCGACTCCCAGTTGTCTGGCTTCAGCTGAGTGGCTCAGGACAGCTACAAAACAGGCTAACTCCAGCCCCCACCCAGGGCGGCCGCAAGCCCTTGTAAACGTGTCTCCCACCTCGCAGGTGAGGAAAGCGGATGTCAGAGCTGCAGAGCCGCAGGCCGGAGGGCCGAGCTCGGGCCGGACCCCTTGAGGCAGCCCCCCGACTCCCACCCAGGGCTGCCTTCTGCCTTCCTGTTTTACAGAGGGACCAACCCCAAATTTAACAGGGAATTTAACCGGTCTTTGGAATTTGACCCAGGACAGGCGACACGGGGTGGGGGAGTGTCCTTCCCTCTGGAGTGGTTTCCTCCCAGGCCTGAGGCTCCTCCCATTGGGTGCAGAGCAGGGTTCCCAAAGAAGGGGTCAGTTTCCAGTGCCAG
This sequence comes from Cephalopachus bancanus, assembly GCA_027257055.1. Lineage (NCBI taxonomy): Eukaryota > Metazoa > Chordata > Mammalia > Primates > Tarsiidae > Cephalopachus > Cephalopachus bancanus. Next base: position 555,195 of record JAPVLO010000833.1, read on the forward strand.
AGTAAACTGGGGGCCAGACCCTGGAGGAGCCTCGGGCGGCCGGGGGAGGGGGTCGGGCTGGCACCGCCGGCGGGAGGCCGCTGGGGAGGAAATGAACAGGCACTCAGCCACGTAAACGCTCCAGCCCAGCCGGCGAGGGCCCAGGGAGGGCCTCAGGGCTTCAAACCGACAGGTTGCGGGATCTCCACAGGGAGGGAAGCCCCAAGCCCCAGCCCCAGACAAGACCACGCTGGAGACAGTTTCCGGAGAAATGTTTACCCGTACGCTGCGGATACGGCCCTGGCAGGCACAGAGCAGGGGCCCCTCCCTCACCCAGCTGGGGCCACTGGCCTGAGAAGCATGGCACCGAGGGCGACTGTGGGCGAAGGACAGGACTGGCACAGGGTCACGATGCTGGTGAGGGGGGCCATCAGCCCCGGGGCAAAGGCCACCCGGCAGCCCTGGAGGTGAGGGGAGGCCCCAGAAGCAGCGGATTCCTCCAGGAGCAGGGATGGAGACGAGGGCACGCCCCGTCCACTACCCCTGGCCCAAGATGGTCCAAGAGTCTCCAGGGTGGGGCAGGAAGGAACCTCTGGTCTACCCGGCACGTGGCAGGATCCATAAATTAAGATGTTTTTGGTGGAGTGTGGTGGCCCGGGCCGGGACAGGGCCCTGGCGGAGGCGTGGCGGCTGGCCAGGCGACAAGGGCTACTCGGTCCTCCAGGACGGGTGGGCGAACAGGATGGACCTCTTCTTGGCCCAGCGGGAAAAGACGGCCTTCTCAGTGATGAAGCGGTGGGCACTCCGGGGCGCCCGCTCGTGCGCCAGGTACATCTGACACTCGTCCAGGTGGCCCTTCTCGAAGTAGTGGTAAGGCACCGAGGGGTGGCTCTTCTCTCTGCAGGGGGGAGCAGTGCTGGCGTGGGACGGGTGTGGGATACCACAGCGCGCCCACTTCTTGCCGGACCCAGCCACCACCGACTGGCCCCAGGCCCTGCAGGCTCACAGAGACCAGGCCTGGCCCCAGGAAGGCCAGGACACACAGGGAAGGAGCAGGGCAGCCTGCAGATCCCAAAGGCCAGCATCCAAGCCCCGGCTCTGCCTCTGGCAAGCTGGTGACTGGCCAGGGCTGCACCCTGGGAGCCGCATGAGCCCAGCTGTCAAGGGGAGGCGGTGACGCTGCCCCCAGGGTGAGTGTGCCGGAAGACGAAGACCACGGAACGCCCCGCGGGTGCTGGGATCACGGGGAGGGGGCCCTGCTCCCCCACATGGGGCTGACAGCCCGGCACTATCACCTACCGCTGGCAGCATGGCCAGGGCTGTGGCTGGGCACAGGGGCACCTGCCATCTTGCCCATGAGCTCGACAAGCCAGTTCCAAAGAGAACGGGGGATGAAGACGTGGGACCTCTTCTGAAAGACCTCTTCTGAGCTCTCTTGTTACAATGATTTTGGAATATAATACTATAACCATGTTACAAAATACTACTATATCTGAACTTGATGTTACGATATTGGAATAACATCAAAAATAAAAACTTGTCCAGGCATGGTGGCTCACGCCTGTAATCCCAGCACTAGGGGAGGCTGAGGCCGGAGGATCACTTGAGGCCAGGAGCTCAAGGCTTGCCTGAACGACAGAGCGAGACCCTGTCTCTACAGAAAACCGAAAACTCAGCCAGGTGTCGTGGCATGCGCTGCAGTCCCAGCTACTCAGGAGGCTGAGGTGGGGAGCCTGCCGGGGCCCAGGAGGTTGAGGCTGCGGTGAGCTGCAGTCGTGCCGCTGCATTCCAGCCTGGGGGGCGGAGTGAGACTCCGACTCAAAAAATAAATGTGAAAAAATAACGCACATGTAACATCAGTTACATAGACATGCTCAGGCCCTCACCTGTGACAAGCACCTCTGTCAATTACTCGCTCCCTAAGCGTCAAAACCACCTGCTGAGGAAGGTGCCATCCTTTCCTCTGTTTTACACATGGGGAAGCGGAGGCCCTGGGGTGGTGGGATGCTCGGGACACGTGGCCACAGCGGCGGCTCCGGGAGAGGGCTGGAGTCTGCGTCGAAGGGCGCGCTGCTTCCTCGGGCCCAGAGCGCAGGGGTGTCTGCACGCGGCGGCCCACCCCGGAACCCACACACTCTGTGCCGAACAGCAAGCAGATCCTCGGGCCTGAGCCAGGTTCGGGGCCCAGGCACCCGGCCCCCCGCCCTGGCCCGGCCGGTCTGACCTGCAGTAGCTGTCGCTGACCATCCCGTAGACCACAATCTCCTCACACAGCTCCAGGGCAAGGACCATGGTGAACCAGCCGGTGCTGAGAAAGGAGCCCGACTGCCTCCTGGGGTGGGGAGGACACTGTCAGAAGGAGGCCCTGTGGCGGCCTGGGGCAGCAGGGGGAGGGACACAAACCACCCTGGCAGGGCTGAGGCCAAGCTGTGCTCTGCGGGGCTTGAGGAAAGCCCGGGGATGGGCCTGGGGGCTTCGGCCACATCCTACCCTCATCTGAAGGACCAGGCTTGGGGAGGCAGCCGGCCACAGTGGTCGGGGGGGGACGCCAGGCTCAGGGGTGCACACTTGCAATCCCAGCACTCTGGGAGGCTGAGGCAGGTGGATTGCTTGAGCCCGGGAGTTCGAGACCAGCCTGGGCAACTTGACGAGACCTTGTTTCTACAATAAACCAAAAAAATTAGCCGGGCATGGTGGCACGTGCCTATAGCTCCAGCCACTCAGAGGCCGAGGTAGCAGGATCGCCGGAGCCCAGGAGGTAGACCGTGGTGAGTTGTGTTGTGACACTGCACTCTAGCCTGGGCGACAGAATGAGACCTCCCCCGACTCAAAAAAAAAAATGAAGACGTCTGGGTGTTGTCTGGAGTCAAATAGTCTTCCATTGGATGCACTCTGCAGGGGGGCATCCAAGTTGTCCACTAGCCTCTCTGAGCCTCATGGCCCAGCGTGAAGCGGGGATAATTTTAGGTGGCTCTGGGGTGAATCACTGCCAGTCCGGCCCCTCCTCCACTTGGAAAGGGGGCTGTGTGTTGGCCCCAGGCCTCAGCTCTCTGCAGACAGCAGCACTGGGTGCCCTCCCATCCACCTCGACCTCTACAGAGGGGGATGAGTTGGTTCATTCCAACGCAGCATCTCCCAGGCCCTGTGCTGGCCCTGGACCACCACACCTGGGATACACTGGAGGGCCCCCGAAACCCGGAAAACATTGATAAAGTTGCGTATTTCTCTTTACACGTTGAAACGTCAGTCACCCTCAAAGAACCCTCCATTTGATGAGTACCCCCACTGAGACCTTTTCCGCTGCTCAAAACAGTTTCTGACCTCATCCGTTTTGATGGCTTTTAGTGGCGCTACCGTTTCTATTTCACGTCTTCCGCATCAGCAACACATTCCCCTTCGAGGACTTTTTTCATCCGGGGAAACAAACAACAAAAAAGTCACTTGGGGCGAGACTGGGTGAATAGGGAGGGTGGGGAACCAGGTCATGATGTTCTCGGTCAAAAAACGGCTGAACTCTCAGCACAGGGTGGGCAGGTTGCTCGCGCCAACCACTGTCATGAAGTGGGAAAATCTCAAAAAAACCTCCACAAAGCCAAACACCGCTTCTCACAACGCTAGCTGGTACACTGACGCCAGTGGGTTCCTAGAACGCGGGAGAAGCCTGTGCTACAAGGGGCCCACTCTCCAAAAGAAAATTCCGGGCTTTTTGGGCCCCCCTCCTGTATGTCCTAAAGGAGACAGACAGACACCCCCCCCATATTTAGCAGCTGGAAGACAGATACAAGACGATGTCAGAGGGTGACACCTGCTGCCAAGACAAGAAAACAAACGAATGGGTTAACGAATGGGATGAACAATGCCTGGGCAGGAGGTGCTCCTTCAGAGGGAGAGGTCAGGGAGGGCTTCCCTGAGGAAGTGACATTTTATGCAGACCTGAGTGGCAAAAGGAGCCAGTCTCAGAAAGATGTGGGAGAAGAACATTCCAGGCAGAGGGAATGGCACGTGCAAAAGGTGGGAACAAGTGTGGCTGTCTGAGGAGCCCCAGCTGGCCAGTATGGCTGGAGCACCGGGAGCAAAGGAGAGACAAAGTCACAGAGGCAGGCGGGGACACGCCGACTGGGGAGCGGGGCGAGGAGAGGAGGTGGGAAGCCTGCGCTTCACCCCTCCGCCTCCACCGTGGCGCAAAGCTGCTGGAGGGCTGTGGACGGAGCCAGAGAGGCTCAGCCAGCAGGGGCCAGGGAGGCAGCGGGAGGCCGGCGGGGCTGCTGCCCGGGGGCAGGGGATGGCGGCTCGGGGCAGGCGGCCCCACGGGCCTGCGTGAGGCACGGGGAGGTATGTGGCTCGTCGGGACACAGCCCAGGTTTGACCGACACGCTGGAGGCCGGGGGCTCTACCTCCCGAGTCCGGGAGGCCGGGAGAAGTGCCAAGGAGGGGCGGCGGAGTCAGGGATGTTCTTTTGAGTGTGGGAGATCACGAATCCTGGTTTTTCCTGGAGTAGTGGCTCTCATTCCGTCACTCAGGCTGAAGTGCAGGGGCTGGACCCCGGCTTGCTGCATCCCCAGCCTCCTGGGCCCAGGCGACCCTCCCGCCTCAGTCTCCGGAGTGGCTGGGACTACAGGCACGCTCCACCACACCCTGCTGCTTTTTGTAATTTTTGTAGAGACGAAGTCTCACTATACTGCCCAGGCTGGCCTCGAACTCCTGGACTCATGCGAGCCTCCTGCCTCGGCCCCCAAAGTGCTGGGATGGCAGGCATGAACCACTGCACCCGGCTTATCACAAGATCTTGGCTGCAGGGCATTCAGCCCAACTCCTGGGGCGTGAAGAGGGCTGTGACTGCTGGAACTGCTAGTTTTGTTCTCCGGAAAGGTGTCAGGGACCAAGTCAGATCGCGGGACAGCCCCTCCAGGGGGACGTGCTCCCCAGCGCCTCCCCACGCGGCCAGGGCTGCCCTTCAGGTATTCTCAAGGGTGACGCCCTCACCACCGTCTGCGATTCCAGTGCCCTTCGAAAGTTCGGGCAGGGCGCAGCGGCTCTCGCCTGCAATCTTGGCATTTGGGGGGACCGCCGGAGCCCAGCGGTTCAAGACCAGCCTGGGCAACACAGCAAGACCTCCTCTCTACAAAGGAAACATTAACTTAGCCCGGCGTGGTGGTCCAGGCCTGCAGGCCCTGCTCCTCGGGGGCCGAGGCGGGAGGACGGCCAGCCCAGGAGGTGCAGGCGGGCGAGCCTGACGGCCGCCGCCCCGCAGCCTGGCGACAGGGACCCGGCTCGAAACGCCACCAGGAGGGCCTGGGGAGCGACAGGCCTCCGCCCCGCCCCGCCCGCCGCGAGGCGCGAGACCGGCGACGCGCGGGTGCTCACCGGTTCCTGCCCGTCTCGTCCTGGAAGATCTGGTCGCAGCGCGCCATCATGCGCTCGGTGAAGGTGTACACCTGCAGGCCCGGGTACGTCCTGGTGAGCTGCAGCAGCGCGCGGTAGGTGCGGCCGCCCGGCGCGCGGGCCATGTGCCGGCCCTGGCCCCACACCACGTAGAGCGTGTCGCGGGCCTGCCGGAAGTAGTGCGAGTAGTTGCGCAGCAGCAGCGGCACGCTCGTGTGCGAGACCACGCGCAGCGTGCTGCGCCGGCCCACGTCCGCCTCGAAGCCCGCGGTGGGCGCCTGGTTCATGCGCAGCACGCACTCGGCGCCGTCGATCTCGGCGCCCAGGCCCGAGCCCAGCATCTGGCCGGAGCTGGACACCACGGCGCAGCGGCGGCACGGCTCGCGGACCAGCGGCTGCGGGAGGCAAGGGGGAGGGCTGGGCGCGCGGCTCGCGCCCGCCCGCGCCCTCCCCGGGGTGGCTGGGCACGCGGCTCGCCCGACGGCGGGGCTTCCGCGCGCCCGGGCTGGAGGGCGGCGGCGTGAGCGGCCCGCCAGCCTCCACCCCCTGCGCCCGCCGGAGCCGCCCGTGGCGGCCGCCCGAGCGGCGGGGTCGCAGGCGTGGGTACCACGCCCCGCCAGCTTTTTTCTTTTTTTTGAGTTGGAGGGTTACTGCGTCAGCCAGGCTGCAGAGCGCTGGCCCGCTCAGGGCCACCACAGACTCGACCCGCTGGGTTCAGGCAATCCTTCCGCTTCAGCCTTCCACGTAGCTGGGACTACAGGCATGTGCCACCATGCACAGCTAACTTTTTTTTATTCAGTGTAGAGACGAGGTCTTGCCATGCTGCCCAGGCTGGTCTCAGGCCTGTGGGCTCAGTCAATCCTCTCGCCTCCACATCCCAAAGTGTTAGGATTACAGGCACAAGCCACTGCACATGGCTTGTTTTTTGAATTTTATAGAGACAGGGCCTCGCTCTGTTGTCCAGGCTGGTCTAGAAATCCTGGCCTCAAGCGGTCCTCCCACTTCCACCTCCCAAAGTGCTGGGATTGCAGGCATGAGCCACTGCACCTGGCCTTCGAAGAACTGCTATTAGCCCATTTTTGCAGGTGGGGCGGGGCGGGGTGACCCTCCCAAGGCCACACTGAAAGCAAGCCACAGACCTGAGCTTCTGCAGGCAGAGCCCTGCTTTCTGCCTCAAACTCTTGGCCCTCATCCCCGATGCTGTCACGGAGGCCCTAACAGTCCCCACGTCACAGGTCCTTATGAGAGTTCTGTGGGTAAATATTGATAAAGCAGCGAAAACAGCCGCTAGCACAGACTGGGTATCCTGTGTGTGTTAAGCAAGCTTGAACCTCAGCGCCTCAGAATCACCTCTTCCCCCCTCTCCCCTGCCTTAGCCCTGCCCACAGTGTGCCCAGGCTCTAAGTAAATGCAGGGTCTTGGGCACCCTGCGACGGCTTTGGGACTCTCTGATATCCCGGATCTGCTCCTTCCTAGCTGTGTGGCTGAGGCCTCACATCCCTCATCTGTCAAATGGGGAAGAAACAGCATCTACTTGACCCAGCCGGAGGATTCAAGGAGAAACAAAGAGCTGGTGCCACAAGAGAAGGGGTCAGAGGAGGCCAGACGGGCTGCTGAGAAGCTTGGAGCTGAAGGTACGACAGGAGTCCTTAGCCGTGGGAAAAGCCTGCACCAAGCTCGTGGAGCCTGTTACATGTTCCCCTCTGAAAGTGAAGAATCCTCTACTGAACTTCGAGCCAGAAGCCAGGCTTGGTGGCTCACGCCTGTAATCCCAGCACTTTAGGAGGCTGAGGTGGAAGGACTGCCCGAGCCCAGGAGTTTGAGACCAGCCTGGACAATATAGCAAGACCTCGTCTCTCCAAAAAAGTAAAACAAAATAAAAAGACACACTTCTATATCCTGCTCAGGGACATTTTATATCTAACATAATGCTGATTTAAGGACCTCCAGATCCATTTTCCACACCACGCCAATAAAGAACAAGACTTCTGTGTTCTGTCCTCAGTTTGGACCTGTCCTGACAATCAGCTGTCTGTTCTGACCCAAGGTCACCATCAGTCCCAGGAGGTATTCCGCTTGTCCCTCAGAAGGTCTTTAAGACTTTCATTAATTCCAGATGTATAAAAACCGCCCTTTGACGTTCCGAGTCTGGATTTCCTGCTTAAGGGGAAAAAAAATCAGAGGACCTGGCCTCCGTGGGCTCTAAGTGTCAGAATTGGTCACTGGCCACCACACGGCAGGTGGGACGGTGTCTGCCCGGCCCGCCCCGGCATCTTTCCCACCTGGCTATCCTGTGGGCATGAGAGTGTGTGCCCCTCAGCTGCTTTCGTTTCTTCATCAAACATTAATACAGCACCTTTTGTATACACCATCCACAAAGCATGTGGGTAAATCTTCACAGCAACCCTTGCGAGGCAGGAACTACAACCAGGGTCTTTGACAGACAAGGAGGCAACGGAGACGCAGAAGGAAGAAAATTAACTTAAGGGACCTCCCTAGACCACCGCCATCAGACTCAGCCCGGGCACACTCTGTCCCGTGTACATACTCAGACCCCTTCCAGGGTGCTCGCTGGAGGAACCTGCCAGGTGGGGCCATGAAGTCAGGGCAAGCGTTGTAAAATTAACTGTAAAGTGCTCCGCCCCTTGCTGGGCAGAGCAAGCATGGAGTGCCGGCCACTGCGGGACAGGGCTGCGGCCATCTTGTCTCCCAGGGCCCCAGTGTCCTGTCCTCAGCAGCCATCGGCACAAGACCAGACACACTGCAGGTGCCAAGTACACACTTGTTGAACGGATTATGTGTGTAAACAGATTAATCCAAAAACACACAGAATGCACCGTGCTGTGATGATGTCTGTCTCTCTCTGGACTGGGAGTGCCCTGTGGCCAGTGCTCCTGTCTAGCTCACCTTTTAATCCCCGGCGACCAGGTGACGATGGTTGCTTAATAAAACTCATTCCTCCTAGAACCTGGGCTGACAAGAGGTGAGGGGACTGGCCAGGATCGCACGGCTGGTGAGCAGCCAAACTCAGGCGCCAGGTTCACCTGGCACAAGCCCAGCTCTCACTCCCCCCAGGGTGGGGGCACCCTGGCAGCCTCGGCCGGGCTGTCCCTGAGGGGCTGCCGGGCCGACTCACCTTCCCATCTGGAACGCTGCTGTATCCACTGAAGTGCAGGGGCCCCAGCACGGTGGGCCTGGAGCTCGGAGGGGGATGGTGATCCAGGCAGGAGGCCAGGCAGAGCGGCAGGCGGGCCCAGCAGCACAGGAGGATGTAGACGGCAGAGAAGACCAAGGAGCACAGGACGACAAGCAGGAGCCGGCCCTGAGGGAGGCAGCGGGCATGAGGGGTCTGCATGTGGGGAGAGGGACTCCTGGAGTGTGGAGGGCTACCCCCGGCCTCCTGGGCCGAGGCTCCACGTCACAGCTCCTAGAACAGCAGCAGAATCCAGTCCTTACTCGAGGATGCCGGGCTTTGGTCACACAAGGCCCGTCCCAAATAAGGAGACCACTCTGGGGTGAGGTGTGCAGCTCACGGCCACATGGCGAGGCAGCAGCACTGTGAGGCCTTAAGGACAGGTGTGCGCCCCCGTGCCTGGCTAATTTTTTTACTTTTCGTAGAGATGAGATCTCACTGTGTTGCCCAGGCTGCGCTCAAAATCCTGGGCTCAAGCAATTTTCCCGCTTCAGCTTCCCAAGGTGCTGGAATTACAGGTGTGAACCACTGTGCCTGGCCTCGCATTCTCAACCAGAAGCCTGGGTGTGCTGTGCTGCCTTGGGCATGACTTTCCATCTCTCTGGGCCTGTTTCCTCCTCTACAAAATGGGGACCAACATAGGCTGCAGTTGAACCTACAGCGGGGACAGCGGTGAAAGTATTCCGCACACTGTGGAGTGCTGTGCACTTGAGAGCAAGAGAGTGGCATGATGGCAGGACCACCAGCCCCTTCGGCTCGTGGTCCAGAGCTGCCTGGGATGGCCTGCCTCTGTCCTCACCCCCAGCTGACTCGGTGGCTGTCCTGGAGCTGGTGATCACGGTCTTAGTCAGCAGGCCACGTGTCAGAAGGGGATTTGAGGGAAGTGCCATGCAAGAAATGATTTCACTAATTGAAAAACAGTTGCCCAGAGGCTACCGCCTCCACAAACCGTGTGCCAAGGGCCATAGGAACCAGGAAGCCCATCTGGCTCTCTGGCCTGGGCTGGCCCTGCTGGCAGAGAGAGTGGAGGTCTCCACCAAGCCTTTCAGGAGGCGATGACTGGGGGGGGCCTGGCTGTGAGGCTGCCTGTGTCTCTCAGGGCTCTAATTTTCTAGATCCGAGGCACAAGTCCCTGCCACCCCCCCACGCCCTGCAGAAACTGCTTTGAAAATCAGAAGTGGGAAAGCAGCCCCCACACCCTCCCCTCAGGCACATCCTGCCACCCGCCCACCGTTTTCTGCCCACAAACTACATCAGCTTCTAAAAATAAGTCCCTTCTCACAACCGAGGGATCCCGAGGAAAGACAAGATCAGCCAACCTGGGTGTTCACACCACAGCCCAGACGCCCGTAGGCCTCACCTGGTTGACCTCGATAACAGCCTCCATTTTACAGCGGGGAGAGTAAGGCACCGAGAGCATCCCACCAGGGGATGTCAGTTGCCTGGAGCCACACAGCCTGCAAGGCAGGGCTGGACTTTGAGGTCAGTCTGCCCTTCTCTGCTCAGAAGCTGCGGGGGGCTCAGAAGCCACGGTCAGTCCCGGGGCAGGGAGGCTGCGAGGCTGCCCCACCGGAAGGAACCTCCCGGTTCCCTGTGAGTCCTCCTCCTTCCAGCACTTACCGGAGCCTTCATGCTGTCGGCGTCCCTCAGTAGTCCGGGGGCTGCTGTCTCCAGGGCTGGGGCTGGGAAGGGATGGGAGCCGGGCACCTGCCAGGACCCGAAACTCAGAGCCGGGAAGGCAAATGCGGGTGGGGTCCCAGGCTACCAGGGAAACCGAGGCCGGAGGGGTAAAAGCCAGAGTCCAGGCAGACGGCGCCTGGGAGCCAGCCGCCTGGAGCTCTCCAGCCCCGGGGCGCGGCGCCCCTTCCCGCCGGAATCGGGACCTCCGGGAGACCGCGGCCGCCCATCCCGGAGTGCGGACGGGGAGGAGAGGCGGGGGGCGCCCCGCTCAAGGCCATCCGCGGGTCTGGGGCGGACGGGGCCGGCCGCCGGGGCCCGGGCTCCAGCCCCGCCGTCGCGCCCCGCTCCGCGGGAGACGGACGGAGAGGCCCGGGCGGCCGGGCGTGGGGCGCCCCCTCCCCGCTGGTCTCCCGCCCCCTCTCGCGGCCGCGCGCTAACCGGGCGGGCAGGCTGCCGTTCGCCGGAGGCTCGCGGTCCGCTGCTCGGAGCTCCATGGCCCGCGGCCGGCCGGGCTGCGAGGCGGGCCGCCGGGGCGGAGGAGGCGGGGCCGCGGCCGTTTCTGCGGGCTGGAAGCAGAAACAGAGCGCCGGGGGCGGGGCCGGGGCGGCGCGCGCGGGGCGGAAACTTGCGTGCCAGGGGCGGGGCCGGCGGGGCCGGCGCGGCGGGGGCGGGGCCGGGGCGGAAACTTGCGTGCCGGGGGCGGGGCCGGCCGGCGGGGGCGGGGCCGGGGCGGCGCGCGCGGGGCGGAAACTTGCGTGCCGGGGGCGGGGCGCGTCGTGCGGGCCGGCGGCGAGGCCTCCGGCTGGGGGCGGGGCCTCCGCGGCCGGGGCGGGGCCTCGGCGCCGCGGCTCCCCGGGTCCGGCAGCCCGAGGGTTGCCGGATGTGGCTGGTAGGATGCAAGACGCCCCCTGAAATCGGAATCGCGAAGGAACCGTTGCTTCTGATGAGCTGTTTCATTACGAGTATGTCGGTGTGACCTTCCCGTGAGCCTCGGTTTTTTTCCTCTGTGAGACAGTGCAGGGGCAGCTCCTGACAGCGTCTGGATTCGAACCCGGGCAGTAACTCCAGAGCCCGGGCTCTGACCAGCTCCTCTGACCCCCCTCGGCTGGCTTGCCGGAGTGTCCTCCACATCCCGGTCAGTTCAGCCTGGGGCCCAAGCAGATGCCGAAATGTGTCCCACTGCGTCCCTGGGGGTCCCCAGGCCTTCAGGAGCCAGGCTGGTGACCGCACTGGGGGTCGTGTGGGGCCGCGGGCGGGCCTGGGGCGAAGTGGAGAGCCCGCTTCCCGTCTCAGGTTTCTTTAGGGCTGGGCGCTGCGGCTCACACCCGGATTCCAGAACTTTGGGAGGCCGAGGCAGGAGGACCACTTGAGCCCAGGAGGTCGGGGCTGCAGTGAGCTGATGGTGCCGCCGTACTCCAGTCATGGATGACAGAGACCCCTGACTCGAAAAGTGGAAGAACTCAGAAAAGTCGGTCTGGGAACCCGCCTGGGCGCCCCCGTCTCCGACTCCTTCCTTTCTCTCAGAGGCTCAGGGACGGCCGGGACACAAGGGATCCCTCCCAGCCCAGCCACCTCTCAAGTCCACCCTGCTCCCAGCTCAAAGCCAAATGGCCCAGCCCGGGTTTCCAGGCCTCTACACACCCCCGTGCTGTTCAGAGGACAAGGACGAGGGCTGTGGCAGTGGCCCTGCCACCTGGAGCCTCCTTTGAGGACCGCCCCTCCACTCCAGCCGGCCCACCTGGAGCAGCCATCCCAGCTCCACCTCTCTCCACAGCCGCCCACTCCCGCGAGCAGCGGCCCCCAAGCCAGAGCCCTTCCCTGCTCCTCCTCCCTGCTCCTCCTTGCTGGACATGGGCTGCCCACACGGCCCAGGCTCCCAGGGCAGATGAGGACTGTCAGTCCACAGTGGAAAGAGACCAAGAAGCCCCACAGCCTCTGATGAAGCCCTTCGGATAGGTTTTGGCAAAAGCCCACTTGAAAGGTACCTATAGAAACCTAGAAGAGCCGGGCTCGGTGGCTCAGCCTGTCATCCCGCGCCTTTGGGAGGCGGAGGTGAGTGGATGGCCCGAGCCCGCAGGTTCGAGACCTGCCTGGGCGGCGAGACCTCATCTCTACAATAAATCAAAAAATCAGCCGGGCGTGGTAGTGCACACCTGTAATTCCAGCTACCTGGAAGGCTGAGTTGGAAGGATCGCCGGAGCCCAGCAGGTCGAGGCTGTGGTGGCCGGGAGTGGCCCCTGCACTCCAGTCTGGGCAACAGAGTGAGACTCTAACTCAAAAAAAAAAGAAAAAGAAAAAAGAAAAGAAACCTAGAAGAAACTTAGCTTATTCTCTAGTCTTCTTGCCTCAGCATAGCCATTAGAAAGCATTCAGACATTCTACTGCAGGACAAACAGCAGCCTATCCCAGCCCCCCTGGGCAAATCTCCTTCAGATGCAAGACCAGGACAGCCCAACCATTCATGGTTTAGCATAATATCTCTAGTAAACTTCTGATTCCTTGTCAAGGCCAAAGCCATAAAAGTAATAATATGACCGCTCCACCTTGGTCAAGGAATTTGGCAGCAGTCATGTGACTAACCCACCCCTCTGCCTGCTGTCCATCACCTGCTGTCATCACCTGCGCTTGCCTGCCCCTTGGTGATGCCGAGGAAGCAGCCCACCCAATCACCCAACGACCTTCCCCCCAAGGGGAACGGTTGAAAGGACTCAACCCCAAGCAACCAGCGGCCAGCGCCTTGCTAGAGTCCGGTGTGGCCGTGCGCTCTGAGCCACGGCTGTCGCCACGCTTCCTGGCTTTGGTCCCCTCCCCCACCTTGGGGGGCGAGTCTTTGCTCTTCCTTCTCTTTCTCTCTCCAGTCTACTTTTAAACAAACCTTTCCTTCCCAGCCTCTTTGTGTTTCGCAGTTCTTTGCCATCTGCTCGGCTCTCCGGGCTGCCAGTGCGCCCCTCTGGCCCGGCGGGCCCAGCCTCCCGGCACCTCTCCTCTCCATCCGCTTTCCCTCCCCCACCCGAACCCTGCACCCCTCTTCTTTTTCATTTTTCCTCTTTTGAGGTGAGATCTCACTGCCATTCAGGCTGGCATGCTGTGGTGCGATCCCAGCTGACCGCAGCCTCAACTCCTGGGTTCAGCTTATCTTCCCACCTCAGCCTCCTGAGTAGCTGAGACTACAGGGGCACACCACCGTGCCCTGCTAGTGTTTTTCATTTTTGTAGAGATGAGTTCTTGCTATGTTGCCCAGGCTGGCCTCGAACTGGCAGCATGAGCGCCTGGCACCCTCTCGACACCCTCCACCCTCCCTGGCCATCCCCAAGGCCGATCACACCGATGTTATTGCACCTCAGGACCTTTGCACTCACTGTGTCCTCCCGGACTGCTCTAGTCACGTGGCGGCTCCTTCCTGTCGCTCAGACGTTGCCAGTCCCCCTACACCGCCCCCCACCCTCCTGCCTCTCCCGGTCCATTTTTTTCATAGTTTTTGCCATGCTCTGAAATCGCCCCGTGGCTTCCCGGGTTGCTTGTTCAGGGTCCACATGCCCCCAGACTCTCGCTCTGCGTGGGCAGAGGCAGACCAGCCACGGCCTCAGGGCACCCCAGCTCCTGCACGGCGCCCGCACACACTAGGTGCCAGGTGGTGTCTGCGGAGTGCACAGGTCGGGCCAGCCTGGGGGCCGGGGTCCCGTGAGCTCCTGGACAAGTCTCCCCCCCGTCCAGCCTCAGGCCCTGCCTAGGCTCACGGCCCGGAGGCGGGGGGCGCTGAATCACCCTACATCGGGGAGAATCCTGGGGCTGACTCAGCCCTGCGGAGCCAGACCCAGCGCCTGCCACCCCAGCAAGGGGTCCGCGTGCTCGTCTCAGCTTCCTGCTGAGCGAGAGCAGATTTCCGCTCACTCGTGCCAGCTCGGAGAGGCGGAGTAATCTCCCGAGGTCACCCGGACGGCGAGTGACGTCGATACTTAAAGCACGTCACTGGCTGGGCGGAGTGGCGCGCGCCTGCAGCCCCCGCACTTTGGGAGGCTGAGGCGGGAGGGTCGCTTGAGCCGGGAGTCAGACCAGCCTGGCAGCGCCGCGAGGCCTCGTCTCTACGAAGAGCCGCGCGCGTGTGCACTTTCCAGGAACCGCCCGCCGGCCCTGCGGGAAGCGCTCTCCTCCCTCTCCCTCCTGCCCTCCAGCTTCGTGGGGCGGAGGGGCGGGGCGGGGGGCCGCTGAGCCGCTGTCCCAGGCCCCGGGCTTGCTCTTGGCCCAGCCAGCCCCGCTCAGCCCGCGGTGCTTCTCTCCAGCGCAAGGCCCCGCACCCCAGGCCTCGGGGGTGCCCGGCCTGGGCGCTGCGGGACGAGCCTGACTCCTCCGGTCCCGGTGCGGCGAGCCCCTCTCCCGACAGCACCCGCGCGAGGGATCAGCGGGGGCCCTCCCCCCAGCTCCAGAGCCGCAGGGCCCGGCCACACGGAGCGCTTCTGTCGCCCCGAACAGGCGTCCCCCGGGTCGTGAGCCCCGTGCAGGCGGAATCTGCATCTTGCTCGCCCCGGGTGCCCCAACCCAGCAGAGGGCCAGCCACGTGGCAGGTGCTCAGTACATATTTAATGAGATGGCGAGGTCGAGGTCGTTGGCAGCCTTTTCGCTTGTCAGGCTGGACCCGTGTAGGGGGGCAAAGGTCAGAAAATAGACTGATGAGGCGCAGAGAGGGTTAGCACCTTCCCCGGGTCACACAGCCAGGCCTGAGAGCAGCTCTGGAGGAGAGGCCCATTGGGCATGGTTGGACCGAACTGGGGTCCGAGGCCACGCTGGGGTTTCCCGGAGGCGCGAGGAGGGGCGATCGGGGCTCTGCAGCCCTGGAGACGTCCGTGCAGCCAGGCCCCGTGGCTGGACCCCTGACGCGCACACCCACTTCGCAGATGAGGAAAGCGCTCACTTGAGGGCAACACGGGCCCCACAAGAACGCCTCCCAGAGCTCCAGGAAGCCCCCACGACCCCAGCCTCTCCCCCCTCCACCCCTAGAGCAAGGGAGGCCATCCCAGAGGGAGGCCAGCAGAATCTGGAGGCCTGGGTCCTTGGGGCTGACCTTGCCACTTACCCACGCGTAGGCCCTTGGAGTCTCTGGGCCTCAGTCTCCCCATCTGGACAAGGGTGGGGGAGCGTCCCGCCTCCCCCCTTCCCCGGAGCATGAGGCCTGGCCACAGGAGTTGGGGGTCAAGAACACACTCTGAAGTCCGAAGGGCGCGGCCAAGTGCCAGGAAAGACCTCCATCAGTCCTCCACCCCCAGGCCCCCATTTCACGGTCCATCAAAAGAGAATATTAGCATGCTTTGAGGATCAGAGGAGCCGTAGAGCTGCAGGGTCCTTGGCACACTGCTGGGCACACCACTGCCGCCAAACAGGGCTGCAGGCATGCGGTGTTAGTTGGGGGGTGCTGCCCTCTGGTGGTCAGCGGGAGGACTGCAGCTACGTTTAGAGGCTCTTGCCTTCTGGTGGGCAGCAGGAAGACCGGAGGTATGGTATTAGTTAGGGGATGCTGCCCTCTGGTGGTCAGCGGGAGGACCGCAGGTGTGGTATTAGTGGATGCTGTCCTCTGGTACAGGATGCTGCCATCTGGTGGTCAGTGGGAAGACTGCAGGTATGGTATTGGATACCTTCTGGCAGTCAGCAGGAGGACTGCAGATATGTATTAGCGGGTGTTGCCCTTTGGTTGGCAACGAGAGGACTACAGCGATGCATTAGAGGATGTTGCCCTCCGATGGTCAGCAGGGAGACCGCAGGTATGATATTAGGGGGATGCTGCCCTCTGGTGGTCTGCAGGAGGACTGCAGTTATGGTATTAGGAGATGCTGCCCTCTGGTGGTCAGCGGGAGGACTGCAGATATGTATAGAGGATGCTGCCCTCTGGTGGTCAGTGGGAAGACCACAGGTATGGCATTAGTGGATGCTGCCCTCTGGTGGCCACTAGAAGGACTACAGGTATGCATTATAGGATGTTGCCTTCTAGTGGTCAGCGGGAGGACTGCAGGTAGGGTATTAGTCAATGCTGTTCTCTGGTGGTCAGCAGGAGGACTGCAGATATGGGTTATAGGATGCCGCCCTCTGGTGGTCAGAGGGAGGACTGCAGCTATATATTAGAGGATGCTGCCCTCTGGTGGTGGGTGGGAGGACCACAGGTATAATTTAAGTGGATGCTGTCCTCTGGTGGTCAGCAGGAGGACTGCAGATATGTATTAGAGGATGTTGCCCTCTGGTGGTCAGTGGGAGGACTGCAGCTATATATTAGAGGATGTTGCCCTCTGGTGGTCGGACCACAGGTATAGTTTAAGTGGATGCTGCCCTCTGGTGGTCAGCAGGAAGACTACAGGTATGTATTAGAGGATGCTGCCCTCTGGTGGACAGTCTGGAGGACCACAAGTGTGGTATTAGTTGGTGGATGTTGCCCTCTGGTGGTCAGCTCGGGGAACCTCAGGCAGCTGCCAGCAACTTACAGGACCCAGCTTTCCTGGCAGGTGCCCACAGTCCATATGGGAAAAGTGGGGCCAGGCGCCGGTCACTCAGTGTGTGCCTCCACCCACTGGCAGAGGCGACGGGCATAGTGAGCCGGGCTGACAGTGGAGAAGGTCCGGCCAGGGTAGCGCAGTGTCTTCCACAGGTGCTCCAGCCGCTTGCGGAGGCCATAGACTGTGGCGAGATCAACCAGGCCCACAAAATAGCGCTGCTCCGGCCCATCCACGATGTGTAGGGCATTGGGGGTGTCCGGCAGCAGCCGGCGATTCTGGGCTTCTGGCTCCTCTGGGCTCTGCGCCCCTTGCACAGACCTGGGGACCGACAGGAAGATGAGGGTGCCACCTCTCCTGGGAAGGCCCAGCCAATCCGCCTTGTAAGCCTGGCCCTGTAGCCCACCTCACCACTTGTCTGTTCCCCACCCCTCCTGAGTGCCCAGGTCTGTAAAGCTGGGTAATGCGAAGGGTGAGCAATGTGAAGCCCTGGTTGAGAGGAGCACCATTCACTACATGGCACAGGCCAGGCAGAGTGGCTCACACCTGTCATCCCAGCACTTTGGGAGGCCGAGGCAGGAGGATCACTTGAGCCCAGGAGTTCAAGACCAGTCTAAGCAACATAGCAAGATCCTGTTTCTACCCCAAAAAAATCCCCCCCCAAAAATTAGCTGGGTGTAATGGTGTGGCCTGCAGTCCCAGCTACTCAAGAAGCTGAGGCAGGAGGATCACTTGAGCCCAGGAAGTCAAGACTCCAAAGTGCTGGGATTACATGGCCACTACGTCTGGCCAGACAAGGATTCTTTCTAAGGCAAAAACTAAACAGTTCTTTTCCCTGCTCTGAAACCTTCAAAGGCCCCACATTCCTGGCTGGAAAATGGGAAGATTCTTCAAATAGGCACCAATGTCCTTGTCCAACTGGACCTTGTCTGTTCTGTCCCTTACTGTGACCCACCTATGCCCCCGGCTCTATCAGCAAGTGTTTTCCTGTGCCCCCCCATATACAGTGTTCACACACACCACTCCCCAGCCTCTGAGCCATCACCTGCGCTGTTCCCCACAGAAGGCATGCCCACACCTCCTCGTCTGTCTTTCCCGTGCACTCACCACCATATTCTTGCTGTTGCCTCTGTGGGGGGCTCACCTGGCCATGCGGAAGAGGAGGCTGCTGCCCAGGCCCTTCTCATCCTCGTGGAGATGCTGGAAGGCCATCAGGAGGCTGTAATCCAGCACATTGAGATCCCGGAGGAAGGTGGTATCCAGTTCCATCTGGCGGAGGAACCAGCGCCGCTGGGGTCCTGCCAGAGCATCAGTGCCCCACCTGAGCACTCACCACATGCCAGCCTCGGTGTCCCCATGAGGGCAGGGGTCACTACTGTCCCTATTTCACGAGTGAGGAGACTCATCTGCCATTTGCCTCAGCCACCTAGCTAGGGAGTCATGGAGCCAGAATTTGAACTCTGCTCTTCCTGACTCTAGAATCTGGGCTCTTAACGACTTGGACAGAGGGCAGTGCCAGTCGGGGCATCCTTTTAAATTTCACCCTGGGGGGTGGGCACAGTGGCTCATGCCTGTAATCCCACCACTTTGGGAGGCTGAGGCGGGAGGATCACCTGGGCCCAGGAGTTCAAGATCAGCCCGGGCATCATAGCGAGATCTTGTCTCTACAATAAATAAAAAAGTCAGCTGGGTGTGGTGGTGTGCATCTATAGTCCCGGCTTCTCGGGAGGCTGAAGCAGGAGGATCACCTGAGCCCAGGAAGCCGAGGCTGCGGTGAGCCGTGAGCATGCCACTGCAATTCAGCCTGGGCAACAGGGTGAGGCACCGACTCAAAAAAATAAAAAATAAACTTCACCCCGAATGGAGAAAGGACAGGCAGTGGCCACACCATGGCTCACCCAGGCAGATGATCTTGCCCTGAAAGTTGAGGTCCTTCAGCACCAGGACGAGGGGGCTGCCCTCGGGGGCCGGCTCCACCCAGCGGCTCGCCTCACAGCCTTTGATGTCATACCTGAGAGGTGGGGGGCAGAATTCGGCTTTGCGCAGACATGAGACACACGGGACCCCCCGAGAACTTCCATGGATGACTGTTCACGTAGACACCAGACTCACGACATCGCCTCTAACCCTCAGCACAACCCAGTTTGTTACTGTCCCCAAGTCAGAGATGAAGACACAGGGTCCGGGCACGGTGGCTCAGGCTGTAACCCCGGCACTTTGGGAGGCCGAGGCGAGTGGACTGCCTGAGCCCGCGGGTTCAAGACCAGCCTGGGCAACTTGGTGAGACCTCGTCTCTACAGTAAACTTTAAAAAAGTTAGCCGGGCGTGGGAGCGCGTGCCTATAGTTCTGGCTACTTGGAAGACTGAGGCAGAAGGATCTCTGGAGCCCAGCAAGTCGACGCTGGGGTGGCCGCGAGTGTGCCACTGTACTCCAGTCTGGGTGACAGAGTGAGACTCCAACTAAAAAACAAAAAAGACACTGGGGCTCAGACTTATGCCTGGAACCCCAGCACTTTGGAGACCAGTGTGAGAGTATCGCTTGATCCCAGAGTTTGAGACCGGACTGCACAACAGAGCGAGACCATGTCTCTACAAAACCATAAAGATTAGCCAGGTGTAGCGGTGTGTGTCTGTCGTCTCAGCTACTCAGGAGGCTGGGTGGACCACCTAAGCTCAGGAGGTTGAAGCTGTGGTAAGCCACGATTGTGCCACTGCGCTCCAGCCTGGATGACAGGGCAAGACCCTGACTTAAAAAAAAAGCAAGGAGCGGAGCAGGGATTCACATGCAGGCCTTGGGAGGCCCAGGCTTAGCCCTGCCCGCGCCTGCCTCTGTCACCTTGCCACCCCGAGGGTGTTCCAACCCCAGACCGCAGCACCAGGCGGGCCTGAGAGGCGCTGAAGGCTCGGGGAACCCACGGACAGTCGGGGCTGGAAGGCACAGGGGGCTGTGGGCAGCCAGGAGGCTGGGTGTGCGTCTTGGGCGCATTTGTCAGCTGTGGGGCCGCCCCCTCGGTTTCTCGTCTATAAGCCGAGGGTGACACCAGCTCTCGCCCGTGTCCTCTGGGAGCTGAGCGGGTACGAGTGCAAAGGCTCAACACCGGGCCTAGCACGCACGCCTCACGCTCAGGAGAGGCTGGTCGTGGACGCCACTGCCTCCGGGTCCCGCATCGGGGAACGTCCCTTCTCCCTCCTGGGCCTGTGGCGCCGTCGGTCGCGTTCCAGGGGGCGGGCCCTGGGGCCGGCCGGGCAGACTCACCTCTCGGAGATGCGGCAGGCGGGGTAGAAGACGCTCTGCATCACGATGAAGTACGTCTGGGGACCGGACGGCGAGTGAGGGGCGCTGCCCCCGGCCTCCGCCGCGCCCTCCGCCCGCCGCCTTCGACTCTCACCCACCTTCCTTCCCCGGGCCACCCGCAGACTGTGCACTCCTGGAAGGGGCTCGGGTGAGGGTCCTCAAGCGCCACGCCCCGGGGTCCTCGGCCCCGCCCCAGCGCCGGGACACCAGGCCGCCTCCTCCTCCGCTGGAGTCCGAGCCCCCCCGACCACGCCCCTCCCCGCCCCCTCCCCGCGACCAGACACCGCTGGACGAGGCCTCGCCCCGCATGGCCCCGCCCACGGGACTGTCCAGTCCCAAGGTTGCCCCTTCGGGTCCCGCCCCAGACGCCCCGGCCCTTTCCAGGTCAAGACCGCCTCAGCCCCGCCCACAAGACCCCGGCCCCGCCAGGCCCGGCCCTCCCGGGACAGCACCCCCCGAAACCCCGCCCCGCCTTTACCCACGCCCCCCACGGGCCCCGCCCGCCGCCGGCACGGCCCCGCCCCGGGCCGCCCGGACAGCTCCGGCCGCGGCCGAGCCCCGCCCCTCCCGGGCTCGGCGCCGCGGGCCCGCCACACAGACCCCAGCCCGGGCCGAGCCCGCCCTCCCCCCGCCGCCCCGCCCCGCCCCCCGGCTCCTACCCAGCAGCCGCGCGAGCAGCGAGTGCGGGTGGCGCTGCAGGTGCCGCACGTAGCGGGGCAGGTGGGCGAGCAGCGCCCGCACCTCGCGGCGCTCCTGGGTCTTCAGGAAGAAGCGCTGGTCGCGGCTGGCGGCGGAGAGGGGCGGTGGCGGCGCGGCCCGGGGCCTCGGGCCCCCCGGCCTCGCCCCTGCCGCGTCGGCCGCCCCGCCCCGCCCCGCCCGGCCCGCGCCCGGCCCGCGCCCCGCCCCGCCCGGCCCGCGCCCCGCCCCGCCCCGGCCCGCGGCTCACGACAGGAAGAAGCGCGCCCGGCTCTTGGAGGTGCTGACGAAGCGCAGGTAGGGGCCGCCGGCGCCCAGCGCGGCCTGGTAGTCCTCCTCGGCCAGGCCCAGCGAGCGGCGCAGCCGGGCGAAGGCCGGGCCGGCCAGCGTGCCGAGCTCGAAGCCCTGCGGGAGGGAGGCCCGGCGTGTCCCGCCCCGAGCGCGGCCGGCCTGGCGCCGCAGCCCGCGCCCCCGGGCCCCGCCCGCGTCGCGCGAAGGCCGGCACGCGCCCCGGAGGCCCGCGCCTACCTCGTGAACCTGGGTCAGGACCTCCGCGAACTCCTCCTGGGACGGCAGCCCCTGCGGGAGGGCGGAGGAGGCGGGCGCGTCTCAGCCGCCGCGCGCCTCGGTCCCCCAGGCCCTGCCCCTGGCCCTGCCCCCCGGCTTTCCTCTACTTATGCTTCTGCTTTTTGAAGCAGGGTCTCGCTGTGCTGCCCAGGCCGGAGTGCAGCGGCGTGATCCTGGCTCACTGGAGCCTCCGCCGCCTGGGCTCAGGCGATTCTTCCACAGCCTCCCGAGTAGCTGGGACCATAGGCACACGTCACCACGCCCACCTTTTCTTTTTGTAGAGGCCAGGCCTCACTATGTTGCCCAGGCTGGTCTCAAACTTCCGGGCTCGAGTGATTCTCCCACCTCAGCCTCCCAAAATGCTGGGGTTACAGGCATGAGCCACCACACCCGGCTCCTTCCTGCAATTTGATTCCTTCGGCACACAGGAACCTGAGTTGTCTCTGGGTGTGCCTGAGTCGGGCAGAGGGGCTGCCGGAGGGCCAAGAGGGACCTGAGACAGAGCCTGGCTGTGTCTTCTCCACTGCTGGGTCTGCGGCACCAGGCTCTGAATTCGAGCCTGGCACATGTCCCCAGATACACACGTTGGTCACGTGAAGCCACATTCCGGCCCAGTACACGGTGATGGCCCTCAGGCCGTGCAATCTCCCTGATGCAACCTGGGCAAGGTTGGATGGAGGAGGCCTCCTGGGGGCGGTGACCTCTAAGCTGCAGTCTGAGTGGTATGGGGAGGAGGAGGGTGCTCACGGCTGTGGAGGCAGCACTGGTGGCCACCAGCAGGGAGGAGGGCCCCAGTGGCCGAGGCCGGTGTGGGAGGGATGGTGTGTGAACCAGGCTGGACAGAGCCAGCTGGACCGTGAGGCCATGCTGAGAACTAGGGAGCCATGGAGGACATTCGCAGGTGATGAGATCAGACTGAGATTCAGATAACTCCCTGGACTTTCAGGCCCCTCGGCCAAGATTCGGCCTGTGGGATGCGGGCAGACTGCACACATGCACACACGCAAACAACACACGTGCCCACCCGGGCCCGCCCCGCTGCTGAGCTTGCACTTGGGACCTTTCTGCTGAGCCAGCGCTGCACTCCGGAGAGGCCCGGCCGGGCTGCAGGGTGGGGGTGGGGGCCCTTCTCAACTGAGCGCCCAGCAGGGCTGGGAGGGCCTCAGACACCAAGGAGTACAACCCCCTCTTACACACGGAGGCCCAGAGCGAGGCAGGGTCCCACCTAGTCACACCGCAAACGCCTGGGGAGGGTGCCTCACACTCCCCGACAGGCACGAGGCTCCCGGCTTCCGCACTGGAGGCTTCCGCCCTCCCCTCGCCGGGGTGCGCGGCAGGCAGGCCACTCACCGTGGGCGGGTGGTCCACGGAGACCTGGGTGGCAGCCCACAGCCCCGCCTGCATCATGCACACCATGCCGTGCAGCTCGTGCCCCCGGCTGATCTCAGACAGGCCTGGGTGAGGCTGCTTGTCTCGGAGGCGCCAGAGGAGCCGCCGGCCGAGTCCCCGGTGGCTGGAGCTGGAGGGGGCCGCTGTGCACCCCGCCTCTGGGGTGGGCGGCAGGACCTGGGGGAGGGCACAGGAAGCAAAGAGCACGTGGCAGCATCCCCGAGGGGGAAAGACCCGGGCTCAAGTCCCACTTTTGGTGCAGGTTGAAGAGGTCATTTTGGTTATGCTAAGACAGTCATTTAAAAAGGCTTAAAAACTTGTATTCTGTGTGTGTGTGTGTGTGTGCGTGCGCGCGCACGCATGCATGCGTACCTGAGTTGGGCTAAACGTAAAAGCCGTTTGAATTTAAAAGTGCATATTTTTTTCTTCCCCACTGCCCTCTGCTTCCCCCCCCTTCACTCAACCTTGCCCAACTGGTAAACAGCTGGTAAGCCAGACCACCTAATAACTAGGAAAGCGGCCCAAGGCTGGCAAGAGTGTGTCTGAAAGCCTGGTGTGGGCATTGCCCATCTCCCCTCCATCTGTAAATACCAGAGGACTGTTACAGACCAGGGCTCTGGGAATAGGGAATTGTTACAATTATGTTTTTAAAAATGTAAAGCTATCATCTGAAATGTTGTAACTTTCCCTTCCTCCCAAATGTTGCAATTGTCTGCCCCTTCCTACAAACCAACCAAAAAAAAAAAACTGTAAAAAAAAATTGTAAATTCTGAAATGTTTACTTAAAATGTCAGCATGGCCAGGAGACCGTGTCACGTCAGTGGTCACATATCAGAAAAGGTTAACGTAAATCCTGAATCACGCTGAAACTGTCTGGAAGGCTTTAAACTCGGGGTGGGTGAAGGGCTATACATTTGGGTATGAACACTGGAATAAATTTGTGTTGCTTTAAGTGAGTTTTTGGTAATAATGCCAACCTGTCTTCCTATAACCTGTTTATAAAAATTAAACGCTCTCTTTCCTCCCAGTTTGTCTCTCAACTTTAATTAACCACAAGGAATAGCAGCTGGTTGATTAACTCAAACCGTAAAGCTTCCGTCACTTGTGAGACTTCCTCTCATCTCTGCCTCAGTTTCCTCAGGGATGATGCAGACATCCTTATGAGGGACCACCCAGCACCTGGAACGTGGTCAGTACCCACGTGGTGGTTATTATTATAAGAGCCTGCGCTTTGCAGTCAAACCTGGCACGAGCGTGAGCATCTCACCAGCTGTGTGACCTTGGGTGCGTCACCTAACGTTTCTGTGCCTCCTTTTCCTCAGCTGTAGCAGCTCCTTCGTGGCAAGTATTAACTGTTGAGTTTGAGCTGCTTGCACGGGAGGCCCCGACGGTAGGGGCTGTGATGCCGGTGATTCGGTCCGCTCTACTGCACTGGCCTGCGCGCGCTCCCCAGGCCAGGGCAGGATGCTGAGTCCGCACCAGCAGACTAGCCGTGGGCACCCGCCGTGTGCCCAGCACTGGCCCGAGCTTGGCCACCTAACAGCCCGACCAAGGAGGAGCTTCCGGTATCCCCTCCCGGTCCCGATGAGGAGCCCGAGGGCGTCCTCGGGGATACCCGCCAGCCCGGCCTCGCGGTGCGGGGCGTGTCCGGTCCGCTCCCAGCGCAGGGCCCCTCCCCGGCTGGGGCGGGGGCGTGTCCGCCCGCCCGGGGAGCGGGGCCCGGGCCCTGCCCACCAGCCCCTTCCTCTCCTCTCCTCGCTCGGTCCGCACCTACCTTGCTGGGCCCCGGGCTCGGCGCAGCCATCACCCCCGCACCAGCCTCCCGGGCTTCGGCCGCGGTCCCCGCCGCCCCGCGTCCAGAGCCAGGCCCCGCCCCTGCCTCGCGGCCGGCCAATCGCACGGCGCCGGCCGCGGCCGCACCCAATCCGCGCGGGGGCGCTGGCGCTCGCCGGCGGGCCCCGCCCCCGCGGCTGCAGCACCCTTCGGTCCGCGGGCCGGGCCGCCGGCCTCGGCTCGGTCCCGCGGAGGGCGGGAGCGCCCGCCGTCCCCGGCCCGTGGGGGACTCGGGCCTCTGGGCCGCCCGAGCCGGCCCCGCCCTCCACGCGGGCGTGAGCGTCCCCGCGACCGCCCCCCGGGCGCGGAGCCCAGGAGCCGCGGAGAGAGCGGCCGCCTCCCGTCGCGCAGGAAGGCCGGCCCCGCCCCGGCGCGTGCGCCCCGAGCGCCCCTCGGAGCGGCGGCGCCGGCCGGGAACTGGCGGCGAGCGAGCGGAGGGCGCGGCCCCGGCGTGCGCGCGCGCCAGCGCGAGGGATGACGCCACCCTCGTTCTCCCGCCGCGGCGGCGTCCCGGCCGACGGCCCGGGCCCCTCGCGCCGCCTCGCCCCGCGCGGCCCCGCCGCTCCTCGGCCCCAGACTCTCCCCGAGGCGTCTGCTGGCAGCCCCCCGCCTGCGCTCCCACTCGCCTCCGCTCCCCGGGCCGAGTCGAGCGGAGCGCCCGCCCCCGTCCCGGCCGCCGTCGCCCGCTTTCTTCCCCGCTCCCGGCCCCGCCAGGGATCGTCTCGTCTGTTATCGGTTACACCTCCCTGGAGTGGGAATGCCACAAAGGCAGGAGCCAGTCGGTCTCGCTTCCTGGCTCGGTGCCTGGCACACACCGGCGCTTGACGGCTTTTTTTTAAATTCGGGGTCTGACTGTCCATCCAGGCCGGAGTGCAGTGGCTGACCGCAAGGCGCAACCTCCTGGGCTCGGGCAGGCCTACCTCAGACCCCAGAGTCTGAGCGCGGGTCAGGAAGAGTCACGGGGCAAAGGTGATGGAGGGTCAAGGAAACGTCCTTCGAACTTAAAGAGCGGACAGCACTGGTGGCCTCAGCAGCGCAGCCTCCCTGCAGAGACCGAGACGGATGCCCAGGGCAGCAGGGAGTGAAGAAACGCAGGCAGCGGGGGCAGACATCCCGAAGGGCGGATTCCCGAAGGGAGTTGCCGGGCTGGAGGAGGGAAGCCCGGGCGTGCTCGGGGGGATCCCGGTGAGGCACAGGCTGTGGCCGCGAGCGGCCGTCAGTGACAGCAGACTCCCGCTGCGGCAGTGGGGCAGTGGGGGGGCACAGGACTGAAGCCCGGGCGGGCTGCTCTGCCTGGACTGGAGGTGAAGGAAGGGTAGGTGTGTCTGCAGCTAGCCTCTGGGCTCTGCAGTGAGAAGGCACCTCCATCACCTGGAGGCGGAGTGGACGTCCCAGGCGCAAAGGGCCAGCGTGACACAGGCACAGTGAGGGAGGAGAGCACCGGCTGCCCGGGACGGTGGGGTGGCCCCAGCTCCCCGCAGCGGGCTCAGAGAGGGTCAAGGGACTTGGGCCCAGCCAGGCGGACGTGGCAGAGGGTATGCCAGGGCCTCCACTGGTTTCCAGCCGAGTGCCACCAGGCCAGAGCACATCTGGCCCGGTCCCCACTTTATTCCCAGTGTCCAGCACGGGGACAATGCACCTGCATACTGCAGGCTCTCCTGACCCTAGACCAAGCAGGGGCCAGCTCCTAGCCCCATCCTATTCTGGGCCTCTGGTAAGGACGGCACAGACACACGCACACAGTCAGCGTTTATTGGTGCATTCTCCCAAGCAGGCCAGCCCTGGGGCTGGGGACTGGGCCTCCATGAAGATCGGACAGCTGGGGGCTCCGTGCATCTGCCCTGAGACCTGGTGGTGGTCTTGGAGTCTGCCAGTCCTTCCCCAAGGTTTTCCAGGTCCAGAAGTCCTCGTAGGGGTGGGGCTGTGTCAGGCTAACAAAAGCTGCCTTTCATGGACAAGCTGGACTTGGGAGAGGTGTGAGAGGTCACGTACTGCCTCAGAATCTGACAAGTCCAACATCAGCATGTGACAGGAGGGAAACTGAGGCGAGATGGTAGAACCCAGGGGAAAAAAATGACAGGGCTCTGAAAGTGTGGTGGGAAGGACCAGCATCCTTCAGGCTCTTTTTTAGAGGGGCTGAGGGAATCCTCCAGGTGGAGGGGGGAGCAGGGGAGGAGGGGTGAGTCCTGAACAGATCCACCCTGCAGGGATGTCTGCAGAGCAGCCAGGCTTGAGGGGTACACAGTGCCTGGGCCGCTCCTGTAGGCTCCCATGCTTGGTCCCTGTCCTGGAGGGAAGGCAGAGAAGGGCTGGTAGCCGCACCCCACTGGTCTTCACTGAGCCTTCTTGGTCACCCTCTGGGTCTTCAGCATCACGTAGGTAATGAACAATCCTGGAATGTGCAGAACAGAAAGGCAAGACCCGGGATTAGCGCGGCCAGGAGGCCAGGAAAGGGCAGAGCAACCGTGGGCAGGGCTGTGCATCCACCCAGGGCGCCTGCTTATCTCGCTAGTCTTGAAAGGGAGTTATGGAGTCGAGGGGCAGGCGTCCAAGCTTCCCGTTCATTCAACAGATACTACAGAAAGCCGACAAGGGATCCATTCCAAGCCACATCGCCACTCACGTTCATTCGGCAAACACCAGCAAGAGGCTGCATTTGGTGTTTCAGATTGCAAGGGGAACAAGATCCACCCACCTATCCGTCACCCAATCGACACCCTGCCCACCTTCCTACCTACGATGTGTCCACTCCGCACCCATCACCCACCCACGCCCTCATCCTGGCACCGGGTTGTTGACTGACGCGTGCCACAGGCTGTCTGGGTACATAGGACATGGTAATGGTGGGGACACAGTCCCCGTCCCTAGGAAGCCACAAGAGACGGAGGTGTAGGAATTAGGAGCCCCCAGCAGGGGGCCATGACACTGGAGTCTGGAGAGCCTGCGGCCTCAGGAAGCCTGGAGGGGCTACTGGCCGGCAGCCTTGGAGGAGGAACAGGAAAACCCCAGGGGAGCGTGGGCAGGGCGCCTCAAGCAGAGGGATGGCAAATGCCCGAGCAGACAGCGTGTCCGGAAGAGGCGCCCTCCAGACGCCCCGCCCAGGCCAGGGGGCGGTGATGACTTACCCACAAACAGCAGCAGCAGGAGGCCAGCGGCCAGTGGGATGGCAACGGCGTAGGCCCGGGGCAGGAAGTACTTGTGGATGACATGCTGGCCGTCGATGAATGGCTGGCATCGAGGGCAGAGCTCTGGTGAGCCTTGCTCTCCCTGCCAGCCACCAAGCCCAAACATCCCACCTCCGCGGCTACGGGGATACCCCATTCGGAGCCCTGGGGCGGCACTCGCTCTTCTTCAAGGCCGTGGTGTTTGAGTGCCGTGGTCTGTTTCCTTCTCTCATTCATATAATGGTTACTGGGGTCCCTGGTGCTTGCTCTAGGATGGTGGTAGGGATCTGCCCAAAAGGGACATGAGGATTCCTCTAGCAATCCCCCAGCCGGGCTCCCAGTCTCCTATACCCATGCTTGCTTTCTCCAAAGAAAATCGAATTCTGCAAGATTTTGCATTCCAAACACACTGCACTTTTTTTTTTTTTTGAGTTGGAGTCTCACTCTGTTACCCAGGCTGGAGTGCAGTGGCACACTCACGGCCACCCCAGTGTTGACCTGCTGGGCTCTGGCGATCCTTCCCGCCTCAGCCTTCCAAGTAGCTGGAACTACAGTGCACACTACCCAGTCCGGCTAACTTTTTTTATTTATTGTAGAGACAAGGTCTCATCAAGTTGCCCGGGCTGGTCTCGAACCCACGGGCTCCCAAAGTGCTGGGATTACAGGTTGAGCCACCAAGCCCAGCCCACACTGCACTTCTTAAGCAATGACCAACACATTTTCCCACAAGAAAAAAAGATCTTGGCTGGGCTTGGTGACTCACACCTGTAATCTCAGCACTTTGGAAGGATTGCTTGAGTCTAGGAGTTGGAGACCAGCCTGGGCAACATAGTGAGCCTCGTCTCTACAAAAAGTCAAAAAAATTAGCCAAGCGTGGTGGTGCACACCTGTAGTCCCAGCTACATGGGAGGCTGAGACAGGAGGATCGTCTGAGCCCAGGAGGTCAAAGTTGTGGTGAGCCATGATGGTGCCACTGCACTCCAGCCTGGGCGATAGAGTCAGATCCCAACTCAAAAAAATAAACAAAGAAAGGAGAGAAGAGAAGGAGAAGGGAGAGGGAGAAGAGGGGGAGGAGGAGAAGAAAAAAAAGATCCTAAGGGCCACTTCGAGCCCAGGAGTCGGCAGGATAACCAGAAGGACCAGAACGCCCCCAAAAGGCAAAACCAACCAGGAACCGGGCTTTACAGCGGTTAAGGACGAGACCTCGGGCCAGACCCTTCTCTCGGAGCCTCAGCTCCCGCATCTACAAAACGCGGACACCACTGGCATCTTCCTTTCAGCGCCTCCTAGCTCTCAAGAGATGAGGGGTGAAGCGCCCAGCACGGTCCAGGCACACAGCAGCTGCTTAAACGGCGCTGGGCGGGGGTCGCCCTCAAGACCCGGAAGGAGGGGGAAGGTGAACCGAGGGCGGGAGACGGACGTACCAAGAGAATCACCCAGGCGGTGTAGTAGGTGAAGATGATCAGGCTAACCGCGACGAGGCCGAGTCCCACCACCTGGTCTGTCCCCGTGGCCTGGAGAAAAGGGAGGGCTCAGCTGACGAAGCCACTCTCCCTCTAGGGGCCCTAAAGGAAGGGGGACGTCGCAGCCTGGTTACGCTCCACGCGCCTCATTCATTCAGCAGCGGCTACAGGGCCCGGCCAGGGATTCATTTCCAGGCCGAAGAGGGTGCCGAGCCTCGGCGTTTTCACCCGTGCAACGGGCGGGCGGGAGAGCAATCCCGGTTCCGGGACCCCACGCCCCGGTTCCTGCGCAG
This sequence comes from Cephalopachus bancanus, assembly GCA_027257055.1. Taxonomy (NCBI): domain Eukaryota; kingdom Metazoa; phylum Chordata; class Mammalia; order Primates; family Tarsiidae; genus Cephalopachus; species Cephalopachus bancanus. The sequence goes on from JAPVLO010000833.1 coordinate 584,602, forward strand.
GCCCCGGGTCCCACCCCCAGACGCCCCCGCGCCGGGGACTCGGCCCCAGCCTCACCATCTCCCTCGGCGCTCCGCCACGGGAGCAGCGAGCCACAGCCGCTTCCGGATCCGGGCCCTTCGGCCTTTGGCCGCGAGGCATGCCGGGAGTTGTAGTCCCCGGGCCCGCCTGGCCCGAAGCCGTCAGGCACCGCCTCCCCCTTTGCACGTCGGGAAATGTAGTTCTCAAGGGCCTCGCCGCATCTCCCGAGGGAACGGGGCCGAGTTGCGAACCCGGACTGCCGGGCCTTCGTGGCCACAGCCCCGCCGCCCGCTTCCCACAGAAGCCTAGCGGTCAGCATCCCGGAGTCCCAAAGCCACAGCGGCATGGGGTGGGGGTCCGAAAGTCCCCTTTTTCAGATGGGGCAAGTGAGGCTCGGAGAAGTCACAGTCCGAGTCAGGAGGAAGCCGCACCGGAACCCGGGACCCCACTTGCTGGTTCTGAGGCCCCAACGTGTCTGCCGGGGCGGGGAGGAGAAGGCTGCGCAGAACCGCTGCGCGGCCTGGGATGGCGGGGAGAGGAGCAGCCCTCCCGCGCCCGCAGGAGGGGGAGGATGTCCATGGGCGGAGAGGGGCGCCCCCACGCCGCCGCCGGACTTCCTGGCGACCCTTGGGCGCCTGCCTCTCGGGCCCCGTGTGGCGCAGCAGCCCAGACGCATTTCGGCCCGGCCCGTGGGGAGGGCCCTCCCCTGCCTTGGAGGGCCTTCGCTCTGAGAAAATAGGGAGGCTGCGGCAGCTCCAGGACCCTGAACGCTGTCCTCCCCGCCCCCCAACACTCACGGGCCCGCTGCTGCCCGCCCACCGGGTCCCCCCGGGAGGCCACGCCTCCCAGGAGCGCCGCTTTCGCAGCTGCCGCGGGGGGCAGGAACTTCTTCCTGTGCCTTTTCATTGGCTGCTTGACTTGCTAACCTGGCCCACGCGATTGTGAGCGCCAGGGAGGGGTCTGTGGTCACGGCTGTATCCCCGCACCAGAACGGGGCTCGACACACGAGCTTTGACTCAATCAGCCAGCTTTCGGATTCCGTGACTTTTAAAAAAGACCCCGAAATGTTGTTATAGTATACTCCTGGCCTCCCTGGGGGATTTTGGGAAGCCCTTGGGCGCCGTCTCCACCTGCAGGATTAGGAAGAGACGCGGTCTGGCCCTCACAAGGCTTGTTTTCCCTGGCATTTACCTCCTCGGGTCGTGGGAGTTCATCTCTGAACACGGGCGCTGCCCTCCCAAAGCTGGTGTGACCCAAGTCCTTTTTGCCTGCAGCCCAATTATTTCCCTTGCTTCTCAGGACAGAGACTTAGGGCTCAGCCAGGAGCCCATTTTCCCCTCCCTCTCCTGGTGTGCATAGAACAGAGGAACTGAGAATTCGCCTCCAGGGTTTAAAGGAGCCAGGCGGGGGTGGGGGTCAGCCCTGAGAAGGGGTGGGCATAAGCTGTCCTGGGGCAGAGACAAGGCCTGGTCCAAACCCCTGAGGCTTCCTGCCATCTCAGTTCATAAAAGCCAGAGAGCCTGGCCTGTCCCAGAGCTCGGCTAAGCCTCCGAGCTCCTGTGAGACTTGGGACAGTCAGAAATGGGTGAGGGGCCCAGGCTGAGCCTGTAAACACCACCAGCCAGTGGCTTTAGAACTTCGGAAGCCCCTCAGCAATCCCTGTATGTCAGGCTGTACACCCACGTTCGGATCCATAACCCCAATGCAGCTGAGGAAGCTGAAGCACAGTTATTCATCCTCAGGCGTGCTCCTTAGACGCAACCCACTTGCAGAGGTCTGCAGAGCAGTGGTTAGACCTTGAGCTCTGAGGTCAGAGCTGTCTCTCACTACATGTGAGACTGGCAAGCAACTGTCACTCTGGGTGGGCCTGTCCAACTCCCCACCCAGCTCCGCCCCAGGCATCTAGAGTGATAACTGCAGCCTGGAATTCGAGAACCCCGGCCACTTACATCTTTCCCACCTCCCTGAAATGTCACCTTACATATGTGGCTTCCTTCTGAGGTTGTTGACGACCTCAAAGTCAATGTGCAAAGTAACGAGACAAAAACAAAACAGTAAAACAAAGAAAAACCACAACATTTAATTTTTTTCCCCCAAACCAAGAGGCTGACACTAGGCTGATTTCCCCTTACAATGTTATTTTCTACAACAGAAGCTGGGACAGAGATACAAACACAGTCCACTGAAGGGGAGTAACGGTGGCAACATTGTTAAAAAGGAGGGAAATTAAAGAAGAAAAACCCTCCCCCACGTCCTCGATCATGTTTCTAGAGACAGGAAAACACAGACAATCTCCATCCCAGTGGATCATGCCATGTGTTCAGTTTGTGGACTGAACAGGGTTAAAAAAAAAAAACACCTAAAAATATTGTAGACCTTTCTTTTCTTTAAATCACCTAGTAAAAACGTTAAACTTTCAAGAAGATTCCCAACTGGCATTGCATAGACCAATTCCTGTCCAAAAATATCTCTAATATATTCTCTCCATCTCTATATAGAATTTGAAGTCCAGGGGCTGCGGGCACCTGGTGGGATTCACTGAGCTTGAGGAGACTAGAGGCCGAAGGAAGGACTCCCGCCCGGGGACAAGGTTGGGGCTCGGACCTCTGGTTCCCGCCAGTGTCGATTTGGTTGTGGCCAGCTTCCGTCAGTCCAATGACCCTGGCCCAGGGCCTGGCGTGGGAGGGTGTGGCAAGCTCTGTCTCCTCTGGAGTTCCTGGTTTGGAGAAGTCTCCCCACAGTGCCAAAGCCAGCTGTTTTGTGCCCAGCCCTGGAACTCTGAGGCAGACCCAAACCCACCCTGAGAGCACTTCCCCGCCGGGGAGGTCCCGAAGACACAGGGAGGGCAGCACTCCCCATCTTCTAGAGCTGATTTATCGGAGACCGCTCTAACAGCTTTCTTTTAAAGTGCCAGTATCTACAGGGCAGGAAGGGACGCTCAAGGCTGACCGAAGCCTTCTCCGGCCCGAGCAGACACTGTCCTGCCTTGGCAGGCACCTCCTAACATTCATTTTCTAAGAGTTAGGTGAGCAAATCAACAATGACAACAAAAACCCTAGAAATGCTCTGGTCTCAATGCCAGGGAGTTTCAAGACCAAGAAGCCCAACTCTTTCCAGCTGAGGCAGACAGTATCTGGGCAAGGACCCCTCCCAGCCTGGGGAGGTCACCCATACCCCGCCCAGAGAGCAGCCCGCACCCTGGATCCAGCCAGGTCCCAGTCCTGCTGGACCCAGCCGGTGGGCAGGGAAGAGAGGCTGCCTCTGCTCACCTGGGAGAGGAGGCAAGATGGAACCGTGAACTCAACTAAAAGAAAAGAAGGAAGAAAGAAAACAATAAACCACGGGGCTAAGGAAACACCAGCCTGCTGGCTTTAGACCAAATGAGCGACACTGAAAAGGGGCAGGGGAGTTTGTCCAGGGCCTGGCAGCCAGCCAGAACCCACCTTCAAGCAAGTTCCAAGGACCAGGGGAAAGTGCTGAGAGCAGAGGCTTTTGTGAGGGGCCAGGCTGGGGACAGGGCCAGACTGCTCCCTGCTGGGGAAGCATAAGGGACCCACTTCTCCTGTGCCCAGACAGGGGATGCTTCCAGAGGATGGCTGAAGCTTTTCCGGCCAGGAAGCCAGCCCCAGGCTGGTCTAGTCACAGCCTACCAGCCTCTCTGGCATCGGCCCAGCCTGGGCCAGTTGACCCTGAGGGCAGAGAAAGGGGCTCTGCTCGCCCCCAGCTTCCTGTGGGAAAACCAGCGGCTCAGGACCCAGCCCTGGCAGCTGTGCGCAGACCCTTCTCAGCAGGGCCTAGGCCTGAGCGGGGCTGACTGGAGGGACAAGGCAGCGCCCGGTCCAGCCAGGCTGCTCGACCCCAGGCCTCTGACCGCACAGCAGGCAGCAGCCAGGAGTCCTTGGGAGGGCGACAAGGGAAGGGGACGCGACGGGCCAGCGAGGGCTGTGCTGGGACAAGCATGTGCAAAGTGCAGGCTGTCAGAGCAGCTGGAGAACATTCGTCAGGGCAGGCGGGAGTCTCGGTCTGAAACCTGAGTGGGGTCTGAGGTCGTGGCTCCCAGGAGGAGGCCGCCAGCAGGTTCCCCAGGACACAGGGAAGGGACAGCCGAAGCACTAAGCGGTCAGAGGGCTGGGGCGGCAGGATGCCGGGGACGGCCTGGGCCCCCGGGCAAGGGGACAATGAAGCCAGCCCAGACATGACTGAAGCCAGTGAGTGAGCAGAGTGAAGACAGTGACCCCTTGGCCACAGGCAACCCCACATGTCTAGGAGCGGCTGCACATCCTTGGCCAAGGGGCCAGGTTGGCCTCCAGTGGGGAAGTGTCCGGGCCCAACTCGCCCACTGCCTGCATGGGCCTGCCTGCCCTGCCCTCTAGTGGTTCAGAGGAGAATATTCACAGTGGTGGCCAGGCGCTGGCGGGCCAGGAGAGTCTGGGCCTGGCTGGGAGAACAATGGAATGATGCTGCAGAGACAGGTGTGGGCTGGAGTGCGTGGAGGAGGCACGGAGGAGACACGGCGCAGATGGCGAGCCAAAGGAAAGGTTCCTCGTGGAATGACGTTGGTCTGGACACCCGAGAAGGCAGGACCCTTCTCCAGCCCGGACGTCCGCTCAATGGCTTTCGATCACAACTGGCTCATAGACACCCGAGGAGACTCTGCAGGGGAGAAGCAAGTCAGCTGGGCCCCCTCGATGGGCCATTCACGGAGCACTCCCGGGACCAGGCCCCTGGAGGCATTTCATAAGCAGGGGCCGCTACCCAGTCCTGTTTTGCAGAGGAGCTTTTCTGAGATGTCAAGCCTCTTGCCCAAGGTGACACAGATGGTTAAATATCAGAGTCTGGGGGGACCACAGAGCTGGCACAGGCAGGGCCCCATCCCTCCCAGGGCACTGGCAGCTCACACACTGAGGGGGAGGAGTATCCCATCCACCCAGAAACCTCGGCAGGGAGGGAGTGTGCCCTGCCCCACTTGACAGATGAAGAAACGGAAGCCAGGAGGGACGGTGAGACTTGCCAAAGCCGGCAGTGGGGCGTCAGGGAGCCTGGGCAGCTCTCGTCCCTGCCCACCAGGCGCACCCATGGGGTCGGGGATACTTGAGGCTTGCCATGCAGCTCTGCTGTGGTCTCGCTGCTCACCAGATGGACTTCTTCCCTCCTTTGGGCCCGGCTTCCTCATTTTCAGAGGGGGCCAGGCAGGAGTGTTTACAAACCTCCAAAGAAAGAGGCCCCTCTGCCTCCTGCCTGCCCCAGCCAGAGCAGCCTGAGAAGCTACTTGGGAGACAACGGCTGCAATGTGGAGCCTCGATCAGCAGGGGTCAGCAGAGCAGCGTGAGGCGGCAGGTCCCAGCTGCCAGGTGCCGCCAAATCTTCTACACTGGACTAGGTGCTAAATGGGCACTGCCCCCTGCCTCCACCTCCTGCCTTCAGCACAGCCTGCCCATAGGAAGCGCCTTCGCGCACTCGCTTGCTCACGAACCACCCACCCCCTCACTTGGTAAGCCAGAAGGAGGGTGAGCCAGGCGCACACTGCGTGCTCTCAGTGAGTGCTTGCGAGGCACACCGTAAGCTGGAGCGTTCCAGCAAGTCGGACCCACCCACCACCCCATCCGTAAAGGCACATGGGCAGCAGCCTGTGTGGCGCCCAGCTGCGTCCCCAGCACTCGCTGAGTGCCTGGCTGCTGGCTGGTGCTCAAAGCTTTGTTCGGCGAGGGCATGGATCCTCCCACCAGCGTTTTTTAGCTTTCAGACCCAGAAGGAAGAAGAAAAGCAGGGTCCAAAATGAGTGTGCTGAACCCTGTGCCAGGCACTGCCCCAGGGGACTCTGAGAGCCCTGGGGATCCACCTGGCCCGTATGTGGACACCGCCCCAGGCTCCTGGTGAGGTGGTGCTGTCCACGCTTGACAGGCGGGGAAAGCGAGGCTCAGAGACACAACTGGCCGGGGAAATGCTGCGGTGACGAGGAGCTGGCGCTCAGAGCCAGGCCAGTGGCAGCAGCGACTCAGCCTCACCACCACGCCCGGCTGCCAGCAGCCCCTCCCTGGGCCTCCCCCTACCTGTTGGCCAGCTGGATGCCGCTCAGCGTGGTGGAGCCGTCTCGGCTCACGAACAGCCGGAGGTTGCTGTCTGTGGGGACACGAGGAGTTCAAGGCTGAGCAGGGCAGGGCAGCCCCCGAAGCGGGCAGTGTCGCCCACCCTCTGCGGCGGGCAGCTCACCCTCTGTGTTGCTGCCGTCTGTGAAGTCCTGGCTCTGCATGATCTTCTCCACGATGTCGTCGGCATCGATCCGCGTGTCGTCCACCCAGGTCGGGTGGCTCTCCACCGAGTCCTTCTTCCGCCTGGTCAGAGGGTGAGGTGAGTTCCAGCAGCGAGGGCAGTGGCAGGTGCGACAGAACGAGGACAGCCAGCAGCCACGGAACTTAACGTGTTCTGCATGTTCCATCTTGGACTCGCTCCACCCTCCCGACCACCCTAGGGTGCAGGTGCTGTTCATGGCCTGCGTTTACAGATGAGGACCCCGGGCACTGAGAGGTCAAGTAATGGCCCAAGGCCACACAGGATGTGAGAGTGGCCCGAAGGTTCCATCCCGCTGTTGGGCCCACAGGCCTCCCTCCTGACCAAGACACGAGCTGCAGCAGCAACCAGCAGCCGAGCGCTGGCACCTGCCAGGCCCAGGCTGTGCCCTCCACAACCATCATCAGGTTGAATCCATCAGGATCCAACCCTCTGGGAGGGGCCCTGTGGTCTCTATGTCAGCAGGAAGCAGGGGCTCAGGGAAGCCCCGGAGGGGTCTGTTCTCCAGGGAGCTTTTGAACGGCGGGTAGCACTCACCGAAAGGAGCGGTCTGACAGATGCAGGGGCCTGGGTGGCCGTGGCGGCTTCTCGGGGGGCCGGTGCTCCCGCTCACCGCCCTCGGGGCCCTCCACAGTCAGGCTGAGGCCCCCAGAGGCGCTGCTGCTCGTGGACGTGTTGCGGCGGTGGGTCAAGTCCGAGAGGCTGGAGGAGCGCGAGTGCTCTGTGCTGCAGCCTGGGAAGGCACAGGGGCGTCGCTACGGGATCCAAGCAGGGAGAGGCACGGGGTGGGGGTGTCACGGGGAGCGATGCTGGGATCCCGGGAGCGGGAGGCACAGGCAGACTGGCGGCTCTCACCAGAGATCCGAGACTGCTGGCTGGCGTAGCTGGAGTTGCGGGAGTGGCCGGAGCGGAACACCTCCTCAGGGCTGGACAGGTTCTGGTCCGGCTCCTCCGGCAGCCCTGGGAGGCAGAATGGGGCGGGAGCACGGGGTCACCTGGGGTGCTGCACCTCGGCCTCCATGCAGGCCCCTCACTGAGCCTCGCACGGGGGCACCAGGAATTTCTGTGTGACAGACGGAAGAGCTGGAGCTCGGAGGGGCGGCAACCTGCCTGAGCCACAGGCTGCCCTGAGCCAGGCGGTTCGCTGGCAGATGCTGCCCAGACCCCTCCAGGGATGCCAACACAGCAGCAGAAGGAAGAAGGCTGGACGGACACGGGCCACAGTCACCACGACCGTGGGGAGGGCGAGAGCAGGGGGCGGCACTGGGAGGGCCGGCCCAGTCTGGGGACAGGGAGGACTTCTCCAAGGAGACGGCATCAACGCCAAGACCTTCAGCATGTGTGGGAGGGATGGAGCCACACAAGGTGTCGGGAAAGGGCCTCCCAAGCAGAGAACGGCCAAGGCCCGGAGGCTGGAGGAGCCTGGGTCTGTGGCTGGAGGGGGGTGAACAGGAAGAAGGGCAGTGGGGCAGGGAGGGGGAGGCTGGCCCCAAGGACAAGTCGACAGTCCCGCCCCAAGTCCACCTGCAGAATAAACTTCCCTGGTTCTCCCCAGCAGGAGGCCCAGGGACCAGGCGGGACCAGCCCTCAGTCCTGCCAGTCAACATGGGAAGGACCGTCACGCGCTCCGGAGAGCAGCACACCCAGGCCACCGCTGGACCCGGGCCTGCCTCTGCACCCAGCCACAGCCACATGGTTTTATCAAGTCTCTAAAGGGTCCTCTGCATTGGAGGGGGCTACAGAGGCAAGTGAGTGCTCAGGCCACACCCTGCCTGGGAGGGGCGCCTCTTCTACTCTGCACGAAGGCAGTACTTGTGCTGGGGTGGGGTGGGGTCTCTCTTCCAGGATCCCCAACCCAATGCTGGGGAGAGTAACTGGGCCGGGACACGCCCCTCCCGCATGCAGCCCTTGGGCGGGGCAGGCAAGAACCCCAGTCTCCTGCTCTGGGCCTTAGCTAGTGGGGTCTGCGGGAGAAGGGGGGTAGAAAAAGCTGGACCCTTGAGCTCAGAGGTTCCCTCACTCTCCCAGCCCCAGGGCAGAATTGCCCAGTGAGCATCTGCTGCCAGCGTGGGCCTGTGCCCACTCTAACTGCTCCCTAGGACGGGTCAGGGCTGTCAGCTGGAGGGGGTCTGCAGCTCTGCCTGGGGTGGAGGGGGCCCAGCAAACACGTAAGGGGCCTCCTCCCTGGCAGCACCTCCTCCTGACTGCCATGCCCTCTTCTCCAGGGACTCCGGCTCCTTCTCTTTTCCCGTAACAACATCAGCAGTAACAATAAAATTTAATCAAAACAGTGTCTACTGAGTAATACTAAGGCACCATGTTAGCACATGAATCCCCAAAGCAACCTTGATGTGATTATACCCCCAATCCCACTTCCCAGAGGTGGACACTGACTGGGAGAGGCAAGCTGGTCAGTTAAGGTCAATGGTGAGTGGGAGAGCAGGAGTCCGGAACGGTCCCTGCTGGTTCACTGTGCCCCCCAGCCTGGACTGCGGCTCGGAAACCACCTCCTCAGGGAAGCCTCTGGGCCTGTGTCCCCCAGCCTCATCACATCTGCAGGCGGACACGCACATGCTCTATCTGTGGTCTCATGCCTGTCTCTCCCGCTAGACCCGAGGGCCGTGTGGGTGGGGAGCCACATTAATCTTGGTCTGTCCCGCTGTGACCCTGGAGGCTGGCACGCACGAGGTGCCAAGACCAAGTTGGCCTGGGGGGAGCGTGAAAGGAGGCAAGCACCACCCACCACTTCCCTCCCTCAGCGCATGCAGAGGCAAAGCGTCTGGCTGCTGGCCAGGAACGGCAGGCAGATAGGGAATGGTACCTGAGCTGAGGATGGCGGGCCGGGCCTTGGGCGGCCGGGACCCAGTCAGGGAATTGCTGCCGCCGCCACCCCCGCTGCTGGTCCCGCCACCCTTACACGTCAGCTGCAGGGAGGAGTCCTGTCCTGGGATGGAGATGGACTTGGCAGTGGACGGCGGCCTTGGGAAGACAGGCGGGCATGATTAGGGTGCGCCACCTCAGTACAGGTGGGAACAGAGAGCCCAAGAAACCCTGCCTTCCAACCCCCGCCCAGGTCCGAGCTCCCACCCCCCTTGCCGCCTGGCCAGTGCCAGCACTCACGTCTTGAAACAGGGGTCTCCAGAGAGCAGGAACATGCCAATGGTGACCTAGGGGGAGGGAGAAATCAGCCTCGTCTGAGCCACTCACAACCGCCCAGGTGTTCAGCCTCCAGCAGCCTCCGGCTCTGGCCTCAGAAGGGCTCGGACTCCAATCCTGTCTCTGTGCCCTCTAGGCCGGGGACTCTGGCAAAGCCCCTAACCTCAATGAGTCCCAGTTTCCTGGTATGGAGCATGGAGAAAGCGAGGCCTGTCTGGTGGGCACTGGGAGGGTGAGGCGAGGTGGAGCTGGTACTCATTGGGTGCTGGCAGAGGGGGCGGAGTGCAGGTGAGCTTCTCCAAGGTGGACTGCCCACTCGCCTTCCACACTGGTGTGAGCAGCAAAGAGCTTAACATGACAGGCAGGAGGGCTCACGGCCTGATGTAGTGGGAGGTGCCTAGCATCCATCACGGTGGGCAGGGGCCAGTGAGACGTGCAGACACTAGAAAGTGAACATCTGCCCAGACAAACATTTTGGCAATGGCCTAACATGGCAAGATTTGGGTCCTAAATTCTGGGCTCAGGTGGAGCAACAAGGAGAGAGTGACAGGGTGGCAAAGAGGTGCTCAGATCCCGGGGCCACCACCATCGAATGGAGGTGTTTTGTGTCTCCCTTGACTGTGGCAGCAGCCTACAAAGCAGGTGATGGTCCTAGGCTATAGGTGAGGAAGCCAAGACTCAGAGAGGGAAGCCACTCCCAAGACCCTGCAGATAGATGTGGGGAAGCTGGGCTTGAACGCACAGCCGCTGTCCCTAGGGCCCTGGATCTAGCCTGACTGAGGATGCCTGGGCCACTGTAGGGCGGCAGAGAGGCCTAGGCTCCACAACAGGCCTGAACCAGTTCTGGAGCCGCAGGCTCCCTCTGCAAAGGATCTAACAGGCCCCAAGCCCCTGCAAGCCACCTCCAGCCCAGCTACTCGAGACACAACACGCTCCTGCTGGGTCAGCGTGCAGAGGCGGTGCTAGGACCAGCCTGTTTTCTGTCGAGGGAAGGGTGCAGAAACAGAGGAAGAGGTGTGCTGGTGGCAGACACCCAGACATCTGTTCCCACAGATGCAGCTGCCTAGGGGTAGGGCTGCCCTGGTCGCTGGAAACGTGCACGTGGCCAGCCAGGGGAGGCCTGGCCCCCGGCTCTCAGCAGCCTCTATGTTGCTAATGGAAATGACACAGGAAACTGGGCTGCCTTGTGTCATGTGGGGGTATGGTTAGGAGCTGGCCAGGAGGCCAAACAGCCAGTGGTCAAGCACCAGCTCTGTTGGATCCCAGGCAAAGGATTTAACTTCCGGGCCTCTACCCCCACCCATGCAAAGCTGGGACCAGTCACAGATGCCATGCCCCATGGAGGCTGTGAAGGATGATGTGGTAAGAGATGGCACACACGCTGCATGCTGCTGATCTCACAGAAGTGCTCGCCAAACTGTCAGGGTCCACCTCTGATCCTGATGGGGAAACTGAGGCCAGGAGCTAAGCCAGGCCTCTGACAGTGCCTTTCTGAGCCCAGGGCCCACATCTTTCCAACGGCTCTCACTGCCTGTCCAGGTGAGGACCTATATTTATCCACTGATTTACTTTTAGAGACAAGGGCTCGCCATGGTGCCCAGGTTGGTCCCAAACAATCCTCCCAACTTGGCATCTCAAAGTGCTGGGATTACAGGCGTGAGCCACCACACCAAGCCGAGAACCTGTATTTTTAACAACCCTCTGGGGATTCTGACGAGGGGCCAGGCTTGTTCCCACCCCTCAGTGGGGCGGAAGCAGCAGCCAGGCCCTGGTACCTTGAGGATGGAGTTGTCCTGCCGGGTGTTCTTCGTGTCATACCCTTCCAGCAGGCAGCAGCGCACCGTGGAGCCCGAGCCCGCAAACTCGGCCAGGTTCAAGTCAGCGAAGCCCAGCTGGGAGGGAAGAGGGGCACGTGGGAGGCTGCCGGGAGGGTGGGCTTTGGCTGGCAGACGCCAGAAGGGTCACGTGGCAGAAGTGGGGGGGGCGCAGGCCAAGCTCCTGGGCTCACCACACAGCCCGACTGGCTCTGCATAACGGACCAAGGACAGAGGCCCCGGGTCGGCAGCAGCGACGTGGCAAGGCCAGGAGCTCAGCCCTGAGCTGCACAGAGCGTCCTTTGTGCCACGTCCCAGGGTGCACCGGGGCCAGCGCGCCTGACACGAAAGGACATTGTTGTCCACGACACAGATGCATTGTTCCCCGGGAAACAAGGCCGTGCTGTCGGGAGCTGCCAGGCGAGCTGGCAGGGGAGGGATGCCTGTGGGAACTGGGTGCTGGAAGGGTGAGGGACGCCCCCACAGGAGGGGGCTCCAGGAGGAGCAGGGACACGGCGGGGCGTGCAGGAACCCAGGAAGTCCTCCTGGTGGAGGCCCGAGTCCTGGGGGGCAGAGTCCAGGATCTGGGAAAGGCCCCTGGGGACTCAGAGCTGCTTAGGTGAGGGGCAGGCGGGAGGGGGGACAGAGTATGAGGAGAGGGCGTGAGCTGGGAAAACCCCAAGAGGGAAGCCACGTCCGCCAGGCCTTGAGGGGAAGCAGAGGCTGAGGCGAGGCAGTGCCAGACCTGGGGACTTGGGGGACAACCAAAGTAGTCAGGAAGTATATCAAGAGCCTGCTACAGACAAGTCTCTATGGCCGGTCTGAGGAGTACACATTTCAGAACCAGGGACCTGGGTTCAGACCCCAGCCCCACCATTCACCCACAGCGACCCCCATCTTACAGACGAGGAAACTACATTCAGGGAGGGGAAGAGACTTGTCCAGGGCCACACAGCTAAGCCAACTGGATGGAAACGAGGCCTGAAATAGACCATGTCCCGTCACCTCTCTGGACTTCAGGACAGGAGGGAAGGGGTCGGGCAGCATCAACAAGTGCCAGGTGCCCAACAAATGTTGTCAGTGGAGACAAGGTGCTCCTGGCTGATTGCTGATAGTTTCTATTTCTTTTTATTTCTTTCTGTCTTTTTTGTGAGTTGGATCTCACTTTGTCATCCAGGTAAGAGTGCAGTGGCACAATCAGGGCTCACTGCAGCCTTGACCTCCTGGGCTCAGGCAATCCTTCTGCCTCAGTCTTCCAAGTAGCTGGGACTACAGGCGTGAGCCACCATGTCCAGTTAGTTTTTTAAATTTTTTGTGGAGATGAGGTCTCACTGTGTTGCCCAGAATAGTCTCAAACTCCAAGGCATCCTCCTGCCTTGGCCTCCCAAAATGCTGGGATTACAGGCAGGGGCCACCACACCCACACCCAGCCTGTTTTGCTGGTAGTTTCTTTCCTGGTTGGGCAGCTGTCCTCACCCATGGAATCAATGGGAAGAGAGATTTCCTCCTGACAGCGCCCTCCGCAGTCCAGGTCTAACTGCTTCGCCCTCCGCTTCTGGAAGGGGACACCAGCGCCCGGGGCCAGGGCAGAGGGCACAGCCCAGCTGGCTGAGAGCCTGAGCTCCAGGGCGGGGAAGGGCCGCACCCTGTGCCGCGCCTCCCTCAGGCCTTCCACGCGGGGCGAGGGGTGAGGCAAAGGCATTTCCCCTCTGACTGATGGAGCCACTCTCCTGCCACGGGCTCACCTCCCGGGACAAGCAGGGGAGGCCTGGAAGCTCCCACAGAGAAGAGGGATTGAGGGCAGGGCAGGCTTATTCAAAGCCAGAGCCATCTTCTCCCTCTTTTCCGGGTAGGAAGGTTTTACTATGTAGGACTGAGCTGCCTGTGATGCAGTAAAACCCGGCAACCACACAGATGTCCAACAGTGGAGACTCGCCGAACCAACCGTCACCAGTCACACTGTCATTAGAAAGCACATGGAGGCTGGGCATGGTGGCTCATGTCTGTAATCCCAACACTTTGGGAGGTTGAGGCCAGAGGAGTTTGAGACCAGCCTGAGGATCATAGCGAGACCTCCTGTCTAAAAAAAAGTGTTTTTTTTAATAAATGAGACGGGCACAGTAGCCCATGCCAGTAGTCCCAGTTACCCAGGAGGCTGAGACAGAAGGATCACCTGAGCCCAGAAGGTCAAAGCTGCGGTGAGCCATGATCATGCCCCTGCACTGTGGTCTGGGATACAGAGTTAGACATCTACTCAAAAAAAAAAAAAAGAAAAGAAAAGAAAGCACATCGAAATGTGTGATAACACCAAAAGATGTTCAGGATATACTGGGTAAGTAAAAACCAAGCTGTGAGTCATGTACTTGTATATTTACAAACCATAGTTTACATGCCCAAAAGTACATTACAGAGGCTGTCATTTGATATTCCTCTAAACCATGTGCATACAGTTGTTATCCACTGGTCTTTGCATATATTTCATGACTCATTTTTCCTTAGAAGGGCCGGACAGATCCTAACCAGGCCCAGGAGGAGGCTGGGGGTGGGTAGAACCTAGCCCTTCTACTCTATTAACTTCTGTAATGTCTGCACTGCCACAAGCAAATGCTACTGTTACATGAAGTGCAAAGAGTCTCAATAAAGGTATTTCCTTTATTGAGTATCACAGCAAGACTTCATCTCCACAAAAAGATTTTAAAAATTTAGCTGGGAGTGGTGGCATGAGTCTATAGTCCCAGCTACTTGGGAGGCTTAGGAGGGAGGATTGCTTGAGCCCAGGAAGTTGAGGCTGCAGTGCGCTACGACAGTGCCATTGCACTCTGGTCTGCATGACAGAAGGAGACTTCAACTGAAAAAAAAAACAGGTTTTTTCCCCAAAATAATACAGCTCATGGAAGGCTTAAGTGTCTCTCCTGTCTGGGACAGATGGGGGTTGGAAGTCCTTCCAGAAGCTTCCCTCATGCTTGGCTCATGCCAACCCATTTCATCCCACTGCCCCTTCACATAGCCCCTCTTACCTTGGAATAAGCCTTTCCGCCTTTCAGCTCCTGCCAGGGAGGGAGACAGAAGCAGCAGGGTGACCAGGGAATCCCAGGGCCCACATGTGTGTCCCCAGATGCACCCGAATCTCAGGGGAGGAGGACGAGAAAGGAGGCAGAGTGACTCCCGCCATGTTCCCATAGGGGACAAGTCTGGGGAAGGGTCTCAAGCCACCAGACCAGCAGCCCACACCCGCCCCCGGCCCCCGGCCCGGCCTCACCTTGCGCACGGACACGCGGAAGACGCAGGGGTCCAGCAGGCCCGTGGTGGGGTTAGCACTCATCTTACAGACGAAGGTGAACCTCTTCTGCCACCGTACACAGTTCTCCTGCACCTCCTCCCTGTGACCAGAGGGGACAGGTGAGCACAAGCTAGCAGGGCAGCACAGGGGAATGCCATGTGGTGTCCAGGGCGGGGCAAGAACTCTGCCTAGTGGGAGTGAAGGGGAGGGAAGGTACTGGAAAGCAACTGCATTTTCACAACAAAAATGTCCTTGTTTAAGTGTGGTAAAAACAAATAGAAATAATAAAAAATGAAAGACAAGGCAGGGAGAGGTCAGGCTGGGGTAGCTGTCCCCCCTCTGGGGAGCTTACTGCCCTGTTCCCAGTGCTGCCACTCCACCTTGCTCTGAGACTCTGGGTCTCTTCTGCCACTGCTGTCACCTCCCCAAAGCCAGGTTCCACTGACCACCGCGTACGATGCTCACAACAGCCTGCCTGGACTCGACCACTCTCATCCCCTTTCACAGACGAGATCGAGGCTGGGCAAACTGCCCCCCCGTCTCCCAGCCAGTCAGCAGCGAGCTGGTCCCTCGGCCCAGCGCTTTCTGACGCGACAGCCCCCTCTTTACCACTAACGGTGAGGACAACAAGAACTACGGCTATCACCGATAAAGCATTTCTCGTGCCGGGCACTGTTCAGAGAACTTCCCAAAAGCCAGTAGGCCCTGCAGCCTGCTCCGAGTACCCGAAACAGGTGCTCACACCTGGCTGTGTCTGGGACAGCTCCTGTCATCAGTCCCACTTGCCCCCCCCCAAAGAAAGCGCCAGCTCTGGGGCCAAAACTCTCACCCAAGGCCCACCATCAGCAAGAGCATGACAGAGGTTCACCCAAGCGGCGGGGGTCCAGGTGCGGAGACACCAACTCAGGGCCTTGGCTTCAACAACACTCACCAGACCTGGTCTTCCAGCCCCCAAGTTCCTCCTGGGCCTGGGAGCCTGGCCATCCTGAAAACGCCAGCATCCCTTTAATGGAAAGGTGCTCTGACCTGGAGCCAATGGGAGCCAGTCGGCGAGGCTCATCCAGGCCTCTCCCAGCTGCTGTGGGGTCTCAGCAGGATACGGGGTGGCGGCGGCAAGTGGCAGAGACAAACCTGGCATCCCCACAGCCATTCCCCATCCCCACGGGCAGAAGCAGTGCTCAGGAGGGGAGGCCCAGAAGGGAGAGGGCAGGACGAGAGATGTGATCTCCAGCTCATCCCCACAACAGGGACATCCAAGTAGACAGCTAGGAAGGAGCCCTAACACCCTGAGTGTCTCAGGGCGTGAGACAACTGCCGCGCTGGGGTCTGGAGGCGGAGATGGCCACAGCCAAGCATCTTCCGAGTCTCAACGTGTCTGCCACCCATGGCAGCTGGTGAGGTGGGCTTTGTGCCATCCCTTCTACAGCTGAGGGCACCCCCACCCATGCTCACATCCCCAATGGTCAGCAAAACAGGAGCTGAACCCAAGACCATCCGACCGTACAGTCCGGGCTCTCAGCCATCCATTGGCTCATGGACCTCAGAGCCTGGGAAAGGCTGGTGGGCAGAACCTGTGGGCTGTGGGGTCAGCGTGCCCTAAGATGCACCCACGGCCCTGCCCAGGGCTGAGTGCCAAGAAGGCCCGTGGAAGGGAGCTGCTGCAGCAGACTGTACTCACCAGCGATGACTCAGAGTCACCAGGAGGGGAAAAGGGGTGAGTCAGGGAAGGTGACTAGCTGCAGGGAGGTGACATTCAAGTTCAGGCCCTAATGATGAATGAGCAGGGAGCAGTCAGGCCAGGGAGACATTCTAGGGAGGGCACAGCACAAGCAGGGAGGGGATCCATGTCCGTGGTCAATGAAAGCCCCAAGTCTCACCTTCTATGATGAACCTCCTCCAGGCAACCTCCTCCTGGCTCCAAGAGCTTTTGAGGATGTGACCAAAGCTTACCCCAGGATCCTGCCAAGCCTGAGATGAGGGGCAGCAGGGCTTGGGTCAGGCAGACCTGGGCCACAGCCTTGTCGGTAAAATGGGCATACCACCCCTCCCTCATGAGTACCTGGAAGCACCCAGTGAGTTGAGAACTGCAGAGTACCTGGCCTGTTGAGAGCCCTGTGAGATGTGTCTCACCTGGTGATGGCACTGGGGACCAGGGAACTCAGTCGCCAGAATGTGCCACTCTCATTGGAGGGTGAGCTCCAGCAACTCTCCTCAGCCAAGACAGAGGACAAGTGAAACAGGTCAGGGCTGGAGACAGAAGAGGGAGAGCACCAAAGCCCTGGAAGCAGGTGCCCGAGGAATGGTGGCCCTGGGCTGGAGCATCACCGGAGCCCGGCTACGCTGGCTCCACTTATTCGAACAGTTGAGCACCAGAGTGTACCAGGCCCTGCTCTAGGCACTGGGACCCCAGCAATGACCAGCTTACTTACCTGCTGGTGGGAGGAGAAAGAAAAGTACCGAGCAAACAAGAAAAATACATGATTAATGCAAAGGAAGAATTAAAACTATTGGCAAATGCTTAATCTTACACGTAGAAAATCCTGGCTGAGCACGGTGGCTCAAGCCTGTAATCCCAGCACTTTGGGAAGCTGGGGTGAGTGGACTGCCTGAGCCCAGGGGTTCAAGAACAGCCTGGGCAACTTGGCGGGACCTCCTCTCTACAACAAATCAAAAAATTAGCTGGGCAAGGTAGCACATGCCTGTAGTTCCAGCTACTTGGAAGGTTGAAGTGGAAGGATTGCCTGACCCAGCAGGTCGACGCTGGGGTGGCCATGAGCGTGCCACTGCACTCCAGCCTGGGTGATGGAGTGAGACTCCAACACAAAAAAAAGGAAAAAAAAATAAAGAAAATCCTAAGGAATCCACTAAAAAACTACCTGAACTAATATCACATAAGTTCAGCAAGGTTGTAAGATACAGAGAAAACAAACAAAAGTCACTTTTTTCCGATAAACCAGTGAACATCCACAATGAAATAAAGAAAACAATTCCATGTACAACAGCATCAAAGAGAAAAAGAATAAATTTTATTCTATAGGAATAAATTTAACAAAAGAAGTATAAAATACATATTCTGGAAAACCAAAAACATTGCTGAAAGAAACTAAAGATCTAAATAAATGGAAAGATATCCCATGTTCATGGATTGGAACATCCATGAATGTTGGAACATCCATTTATGGAACATTGATTAATGTTGCTACAGTGATAATACTCCCAAATGATTCTAAAAATTAATTACAACCCCTATCAAAAGTTCAAGCTCCCCCTTTTGCAGAAATTTGACAAGCTGACCCTAAACTTTACATAGAAATTTAAGGGACCAGAATAGTCACCATAACCTTGACAAAGTAGAACATAATTAAATAATTCACATATCTTGATTTCAAAACTTCTACAAAGTTATAATAACCAAGAAAAGGTGGTCCTGGCATAAGAACAGATGCAAATGAAATAATATAATTGAGAGTCCAGAGATAAACCTTCACATGTAATAAATAGTCCACTGATTTTTGACAAGGGTGCCAAAATAATTCAGTGAGAGAAAAAAAGAGTCTTTCCAACAAATGTTGCTGGGACAACTAGATATCCACATGAAAAGAATGAAGTGAAAGTCCCTATCTCACACCACACACAAAAATTAACTCAAAATGGATCAGAGACCTAAGTGTAAGAGCTAAACTATAAAGGACTTAAAGAAAGCACAGGGCTATATCTTTGGGATCTTGGATTAGGCAACAGTTTCCGAGCTATGACACCAAAAGTGTAAGTGGCAAAAGAAAAATATAGACATACTGAATGTCACCAAAACTTAAAGCCTTTGTGCTCCAAAGGATGCCATCAAGAAAGTGGAAGGACAATCCACAGAATGAAGAAAAACATTTGCAAATCACATATATGATAAGGAACTTGTATCTTAGAATATATAAAGAGCACTCATGCTCAATAATAAAAAGACAAATAACCCAATAAAAAGATGGGCAAAGGATCCAAACAGACATTTCTCCAAAGAAGACACACAGACGGCTAATAAGGTTGGGTGTAGTGGCTCACACCTGTAATCCCTGCACTTAGGAGGCCAAGGCAGGACTTTAAGACCAGCCTGAGCAAGATCATGAGACCTTGTCTCTATTTCTTTTTGAGTCGGAGTCTCACTCTGTCACCCAAGGTGGAGTGCAGTGGCACATTCCACCGCAGCCTCAACCTGCTGGGCTCAGGCAACCTTTCTCCTCAGTCTTCCCACCACCATGCCTAGCTAATTTTTTTATTTTATTGTACAGATGAGGTCTCACCAAGTTGCCCAGATGGTCTAGAACTCCTGGGCTCAGGCAATCCCAAAATGTTGGGATTATAGGTGTGAGCCACTGTGCCCAGCTTGTCTCTATTTTTTATTTTTAAAAAATGGTTAATAATCACACAAGATGATGTCCAACATCATTATCTATCAGGGAAATGCAAATTAAAACTAAAATGAGATATCACTTCACACCCACTAGGATGGCTAGGATCAAAGGAGAGGATGTGGAGAAACTGGAATCCTCATACACTGCTGGTAGGAATGTAAAGTGGTGCAGTCACTTTGGAAAACAGTCTGGCAATTCCTCAGAAGAGTGATGATGTGACCCAGGAATTCCACTATTATGTATACCCAAGAGAAATGAAACATATGTCCACACAAGACCTTGTACACAAAGGTACACATAGCATTATTCAAATTAGTCAAAAAGTGAAAGCAGCCCAAATGTCCATCAACTGGTGAATGGACAAATACACTGTGGTCTAGCCACACAATGGAATACCATTTAGCAAGAAAACGAAATGAAACACACATCTGCAATGTGGATTAACCTTGAAAACATGATGTGGACCAGGTGCAGTGGCTCAAGTCTATAATCCCAGCACTTTGGGAGGCCAAGGTGAGAGGACTGCCTGAGTCCGTGGGTTCAAGACCAGTCTTGGGCAACATGGTGAGACCTCATCTCTATAATAAATTTTTTAAAAATTAGCCAGGCGCGGTAGCATGCGCCTGTAGTTTCGTCTGCTTGGAAGGCCGAGGCAGAAGGATCACCTGAGTCCAGCCGGTTGAGGCTGTGGTGGCCGGGAGCGGCCACTGCACTCCAGTCTGGGTGACAGAGTGAGACTCCGACTCAAAAAAAAGAAAACGTGATGCTACGCCAAAGAGCCAGCCAGGAAGGACTCTCAGTGCGTGATTTCACTTATATGAAATGTCCGGAACAGGCACATCCATAGTGACAGAAAGTAGGCTGGGGGCTGCCAGCGGGTAGGGACGTTGGGAGAAACGGGAGTACCCGCCAATGAGTATGGGGTCTCTTTTTAGGATGACAAAAATATTCTAAAATTGGCTGTGGTAGCGATAGTACAACTCTGTGAGTATACCAAAAAAGCATGGACTTGTACACTTTAAATGTGGATGACTGTGTGGTACATGAATTATATCTCAATGAAACTGTTACCAAAAAAGTACATGGTAGGTCAAACAGACAGAAAAACAGAGAAATCAGCAGGGAAGGTGAGTGGGAGTGTGACTAGAGAGGAGGAGGTGGGGCCGCTATTTCAGGTGAGGGGGTGGGGAGGGTCCTCACAACAGCGACAACTGAGCTTGGAAAGAAGTGAGGACTGGAGCTGAGCAATACCAGGAGAAAAGTCATCCAAATGAGTGAACAGCAAGTGCAAAGGCCCTGAGGTAGAAACACGCTCGGCAAATGGCCAGTGGCTACAGAGGGAAAGAGATGGGGCAGGGAGCCGGAGTCAGATCCGACTCAGGGGCACAGCGAGGACTTTGCCCCCGGTCCTGACAGCTGGCTCCTGATTGCGGCTTAGGCAGAGGCTGGGGGCTGGGAAAGGAACAGAAGTGCTGTCTGGGTGGCCAGAGGCTCAAGCCTGAAAGGGGGAAAACAGGGGGGCAGCCACAGCTGCTGCGGGGATCCCAGTCCCATGCCCCCCCCCCGGAGCCAGAGGTAGCTGCCAGAGCTGGAGAGGCACACGTGAGGAGGAAGCTCAGGGTTCTGAGTGTGTCGAAACACCAGCAGAAGCAGGGATTTGCATGTGGGAACAAAAGCGCAGAGTGAACTGTGGGCCTTCTCACCCCGCTTTGGGCTGCTGTGGGAAGGCCAGCCGGGAAGCCTGCGGCCCACCATGGTTCCAGGGCCAGGCAGGCCAGAGAAAGCCACAGTGGCCCTTCCAGGCTCAGGCCACAGGGGGCCCCTCCCTCTGAGGGAAGGTGAGCCCGGGAGAGATCACAGGACCAGTGTCAGCCTCCCTCCTGAACAGTCACCTATTAGATGCCACCACTCCCGCAGGAAGCAGCCAGTGGCTTGCCCTGGCCCAACCCCAGAGGTCACAGCACAACAACGGCAGGGGCCACTTCCTGCCGGCCTGCAGAGTGCCACCGAACTCTGTAACACTGAAAAGCGGCTGTGACCACGGAAAGTGAGGCTCAGAGACTCACCCAAGGTCACGGGCAGTCAGCAGCGGAGCTCGTCTCCACCCAGGCCCATCTGTGTCCACAGCCAGCGTCACAGCCAAGACTCGCCCCACAGCTGCCTCAGGGCCCACACGGCCGCCCCACAGACCCAGAGCTGGGCACCCTCAGGTGGGTGGCATGAGGTCCCAGGCACAGGGGGTTGTGAGGAGAGATGAACACAGGCTCAGGGCCTGGTGGGGTGAAGGACGCTCTTGAGGAGAGGCAGGAACGAGGGCGCCCAGCAGGTGGCCACAAGCCCAGGCTGGGGGAGGGAAGCTGGCTGGGGCAGGTTTGTGGAGTCTCAGGGACTGAAACCACTCAAAATCCTTCTGTAAGACTCCAGCCACCCTGTGCCAGACACCACTGAAAGTCCTAGGAACACAGAGAAGATGGAAATCCCTGCCCTCCAGGGCTTATACTACAGCAGTGGTGGGAGACAGAAAGACAGGCAATTGCACGCCAGACGTTCCTAAGTGCTATGGAGAAAGGGAACCAGGGCTGGGTGGCTCAGCCTGTAATCCCGCGCCTTGGGAGGCCAAGATGAAATGGATGGCCTGAGCCCGCGGGTTCGAGACCCGCCTGGGCAACCTGGCGAGACCTCACCTCTACAATAAATAAAAAAATCAGCCGGGCGTGGTAGCGCGTGCTGGTAGTTCTGGCTACTCGGAAGGCTGAAGCGGAAGGATCGCCGGAGCCCAGCGGGTCGAGGCTGCAGTGGCCGGGAGCGGCCACTGCACTCTAGTCTGGGCGACGGAGTGAGACTCCAACTCAAAAAAAAAAAAAAAGAAAAGAAAAGAAAAGGAACCAGGGGACAGATGCAGGTAGCACCCGAGCCAGGGACATGAGGAAAAGATGCCAGGACAGGCATTCATGAGCCAAGAGCCGAAGGATGTGACAGAGTGAGCCACACAGAGGCCTGGGGAAAGAGCCATGCAGGCTTGAGGAGCAGCCAGTGCCAAGGCCCTGGAGTGGGGACACGCCGATGGTGTAAGAAGGAGCAAGGCCAGCGTGGCTCAAGCAGCGGCTGGAGCAGAGGGGGTGGGGGGGCTGGCGGGCAGGGAGGCTGGAGAGGGAATCGCGCCCCAAGCCTGGAGAGGTCGTGTGGAGGTGCTGGTACCACAGGGTGCCTGTGTGTAAGTGGCCATGGCAGCAGTGACTACGGCTGGCCAAAAACAGGAAGAATCTGAATGCCAGGCAGGGTACTGCTCAAATGGCATCAAGCAAGCAGCCACCAGAGGTGAGGGAAGGAGGACAGTATCTACTCATGGACAGGGGAAAGATGGCCCAACAGACCCGCAGGAAAAGCAGCATGTGGAAGGGTATCTACAGTATCACCCAATTTTTGTTTTCAGGTGACATACGGAAATGTCCGCGTGCACAAAGAAAATGGGAGGCACTCACGTCACACTGCAAATGAAGGCCACCCCTGGCCAACATGGAGATGGGGGTAGGTAGGGAAGGACAGAGAGAAAGGATGAAGGAGGGAGCATTTTGACCTTTTTCTTTCTTTTGAACTACAAGACTCTGTTGCAGAATTTTTTTCTGAGTTGGGGTCTCACTCAGTCACCCCGGCTGGAGCACAGTGGCACAACCACGGCTCACCACAGCCTCAACTTCTTGGGCACAGGCTATCCTTCCTGCCTCAGTCTCCCAAGTAGCTGGGAATATAGGTATGCACCTCACCCAGCTAATATTTTGATTATTTTTAGTGACAAGGTCTCACCATGTTGTCAAAGATAGACTCGAACCCCTGGCCTCAAGCGATCCTCCCGCCTCGGCCACCCAAAGTGCTGGAATTATAGAGTGAGTTGAGTCATCGTGCCTGGCCCATAGTGGATTTGTTTTTTTTTTTTTTTTTTTGAGTTGGAGTCTCACTCTGTCGCCCAGACTGGAGTGCAGCGGCCGCTCCTGGCCACCGCAGCCTTGACCTGCTGGGCTCCGGCGAGCCTTCCGCCTCTGCCTTCCGAGTAGCTGGGATTACAGGCGTGCGCTACCACGCCCGGCTGATTTTTGGTTTTATTGTAGAGATGAGGTCTCGCCAAGTTGCCCAGGTGGGTCTCGAACCCGCGGGCTAGGCCATCCCCTCACCTCAGCCTCCCAAGGCGCGGGATTACAGGCTGAGCCACAGAGCCCGGCATGGATTTTGTTTTAAAGCACACTTAAGTGAAGGTTATTAACTCCTCTGGGAGTCCCAGAGATTGCAATGTGGTCTAGGAAGTACCCCACTTGAGTACTCGGAAGGCCCCGAAGGGTGCTAAGAACCCTGAAAACCAAGCACCACCCTGGCCAGCCGTGACCCTGACGGGCCGTGGGTGCCAGGAGGACAGGGCCTGGCTGCCAGGAGCCATGTGCAGCAGCCCCGCGTACGTCCCCAGTGACCAGACCGGAGGCACAGCGAGCTGCCTGTCTCGGGGAGAGGGAAAGTATGCAAACAGCCATGAAGAACTCTTATCAATACAATGCTTACTCCAAAAACTGAGACCGCACCCCTCCTGCCTGCCCTGCTCATGAGGTCAGGACTGGGTGGGAGAATCGAAACCTAAGTGTGGCAAAACCAAGACCAGAGAAAGAGCAGCTTTAACCCAGGATGACCCAGAGCCCTGGTCTCTGGGCTCCCTGGCCACGTGGTTCACTCACACTGGCATGAAGGGAGAGTCTTCAGAAGGCAAGCAGAGCGCTCAGAACAGGTCTGGCCAAGGCAGGGATGTAGGCTTACCAGGGCCACTTCCTTCTAGGAGTTGTTTCCAGAATTGGACTTCAAGTTGAAGATGAGAACAGGCCTGGGTCAGGAAGGCTGGAACGGGCGGAAGGGACTTGAACCCTCAGCCACCTGGCTCAATGCCTGGGCACACACGTGCCCTCCCAGGCACCACCGGGCACCCACGCAGTACGTGAGACCCGCTGGCCAACTGGGTGCCCCTTGGGAAGAGATGATGCTGGCCAGCCCTCCCCAGCTCCGGTTTCAGGGCATGCTTCCCTGCTTCCCGCTGCCAGGGACCGGTAATTACAGAGGCTGGGTTTCGTTTTTAGCTTTAAGATATACAATTAAGCATGCAAATCTCAGCAATGCAGGGCAAGCCCTCTACCCACTAGACCGCCGTGGCCATGGCTGTGGGAAATTCAGCTATTTTGGGACTGTCGTGAAGTAGACACACCCCCACTGGGCAGGTGTCTTCAGTCAGGCAGAAGAACTCCCGGGAAGGCCAGTCCACAACATAACCAACCGCGGCCTATCCCAGGAAGCTGATCAGGCAGTGTGGGGAGACACAGGGACCTGCGTCCCAAATCCCAATCAGGCCTCCCTGACGCATCCATACAGCAGCACTGGTGCGGGTGTGGGACACAAGTGAGCAGAACTCCTAGAGGAGCCCAGCGGTGGGGAAGTACCACACAGGAAGTGGCCAGCCAGCGCCACCAGACTCTGAAGCAGCAGAGGAGGCCATGGGAGCACTGGGGAGAACAAGCACCTGGACTGGGCAGGGGCAGGAATCCGAAGGCTCCCCGCTGGGGAAGTCATAGCCGGGACTCGAGGCCGAGGCCAGCTGGGCGAGGATCTGGGGAGAAGGGTGTCCTGGGCAGTGAGGACAGCACTCTGCCTGTGTCCTGGAAGACACAGGCAGGAAGGGGCTCCCCGGAGAGGCCGGAGAAGGGCAGGCCAGTGAGGGTGGGGCCACTCACGTAGCCCCACTCGGCCAGTCAACTTCTTTGTCTGTAGAAGGGTGATCCGCCCACCGCATGGGCCACCCGGACAACTCTGGTGCCACAGCTCCTTCCTCCACTGCTCAGCCAGCAGGAGAGTGCATAGAACTCTGCCTGTAGGCATCGGCATGGCCACGAGTTCCTAGCGTCTGCCCCACTGTGTATCAGGGAACCAAGAAGGGCAGTCAGCTGCCATCGGGTCCCATGCAGATGGGGACCACAGCCCCTCCTTGTCACCTGTCTACCCAGAGTCCAGAACGGAGCTGGGTGCCATTCTGTCCTCCCTCTGGTGCCTGGCCCCTCAGCCTCATCTTTAATTAATCAATGGGAAAAACAACCGCTGTGCATCGAACTTGTTCTGTAGGACGGGCGAACAGTCACGACCAACAGAATTCTACCACAGTTTAATGGAGAAAGAAACTGAGGTCTGGAGGGTGGGACAGGCCTGAAGTCTGGCCCGAGGCAGCCTGTCAGTAAGACCAGCCCTCACCCCTTCCCCAAGCTGCTCCCCTCAAAAAGCAGGAAGGCAGGTGAACACTCTGGGCAAGAGGAACACTGCCCCCAGACTCCCAGCAACCGGCAGCTGACGGACAGGCCTCGGAGGCTGTGAAGGGCGACAAGCCAGGCTGAGTGCGCCACCGTCCTCCACTAGGTGGAGGATGGTGAAATGCAGGGCTCCCGGCAGGAGCCGCAAGCTGAGCTCCCAGGTTCCCCAAGGTGGGCTTGCTGCCACCTCCCCAGCACTGCCTGGGCCTGGCGCGGCATCTCGGCCCAGTCAGTGCAACAAGACCCCAAAGCTGTGGCCACCCAGGTTTCCATCACTAGGGTGACAGGGCAGAGCCACAGTGCTGGGGGAGGCCCTCCTGGCCACAGGCTGCCAGGCCCCCAGGGTGACCACGCACAGGGACCAGAGGGCCCATCGGAGCCTCATCCGCGCATCAGAGCACGGGTGCATGCCTGGCCAGCAACTGTCACAGGAGAGAGTCAGGGAAAGAATCCTCAGGTACCAGTGGGGCGGCCCAGCCCTGTGCCAGGGCCACAGCATGCAGCTCCAGCATGCCCTCACGCCCACCTTCAGCACTTCACCCTTCTGGGCACGTATCAGAGATATGCATCTCATTGCCGAGGGGCGCCCAGCATGGAGCCCCAGCCTGGTGGGGCAGGTTCTCAGTCTCACCAGCAAAGGGAGGGGTGTGGGGCCTGGCAGGACAGGCGTCCTCAGATGAAGATCTCCACCAGCTCGTCACAAGTGAAGATTCCCAGCAGGCCCTGCCAGACTGCAGACTTGGCGGACTGGGCTTCTCTTGGTGGGGGCTGCCCTGCGCACTGCAGGCTGTCTAGCAGCACCCTGCCAGCAGCACGACCCCACGCGGGATCGCTCAAACGTCTCCAGACAGTGCCCGGTCACCCCTGCTGAGAAGCACGCTACAGGCCCTGGAAGAGCAGTCCAAGCGGGCTCCCAGGTGATCCTGCTGCAGAGCTGGGCATCCAGCCAAGGGACAGCCCAGCGGGGAGACGTGTGGGGCCCCGTTGTGCTCCGGGTTTCTGGGACAGCGGCCCGGATTCCTTCCATTCACCCCTCAACAAGAGGTGCACGTGAGCCCCACCCTGCCGTCCTCCTCGGCCACACCCACTCCCGTGGGGCCTGCTCTCCCAGGCCTTGGCCTGGTTCCTGGAGGAGCAGCTTGCAGTGACGCAATCAAGGCTCCCGGCTGATGAAACCCAGCCCAAGGCCCGAGAGCAGACGTCTAATAAGGAAACAACTTAAATCGACAACATCTGCCTGTGCTTCCCCAAAGAGAGGAAAGCACAGCCGTCTGGGGAGGGGCCTGGCCCAGGGACCAGCAAGGCATCTGTGCAGGGGCTGAAGAGCCAGCGTGGCAGCCCAGAGAACGTGGCTCCTGCCAGAAGCGCAGGGGAAGCAGCTCACAGGCCTGGCACAACCAGCCCCTCCTCCCACAGTGAGGCCACAAGAAGTTCCTAGAAGCCAAGCCACTCTGCCTGACACTGGAGCGCTCCGGGGAGCCACCTGGCCGCCCAAGACGCCTTCCTCACTCCCCTGCCAAAGAGAATGCTACACGTGGCTGGGGACTGGCAGGGTTGGCAGTGGAGGCTGGTGTCAACCAGAGACCCAAGCAAGCAGGCTGGCCAGCCTGCTGGGACATCGGAGACTCCAAGATGGAAACGGAGTGGGGACAGCCAGGTCACTCAGGCTTACTGGGGTAGAGCCAGGGTTAAAAGTAAAGATTCTGAAGTTAGACACACTTGGGTTTGCATCCTGCCGCTCAGTAGGCAAGTACACTTGACACTGGGTTTCACAAAACCCTATACAACTGGGTGCAGTAGTATGCGCCTGTGATCTCAGATCTCAGGGTCTGCCCACAGAGCCCAGGAGTTCAAGACCAGCCAGGGCAACATAGTAAACTCTCATCTCAAAAAAAAATTAAAAAATCCCATGCAGGCAGGTGCAGGCATCCCTGTTTCATGGACACAGGCAAGTGGCCACCCTGCTTTGCTTCTGCAACCAGCCAGGTTGTGCAGGTGGCTCGAACTACTGCCAGGCGAACACCTTGTGAGTGACACCCTCAGTCGATGCCAACGGTCACCCTCTCTTGCTCTTACAGCCCAAGAGCGAGCAGGCTGTCGAAGGGATCCAAAGGACACTGTTGGCGCTGACCAAGTGCTGGTCCACGCACACTGCAGAGAGCTGGGAAAAGCTGCCCTGCACCCAGCGCGGAAGGGGGTGGCCCGCATTTCCAGGCCCCCCTTCAGAAGCCTACCCCACCTTCTGATCTTGCAGGATCCCAATCTGCCAGGATAGCACAGCCTCTCTCAGGGGACTCTGGCATGAGCATCCGGCACGCCAGCAACACTGGACCCTGTGCTCTGTGGGCAGACCCTTCACTGGGAGTCTCGGTACCAGGGAAGAGGAGGCTCTGAGACCAGACTTATGCTGAAGGAGAGACAATTACTAGGTCAAAGCATGGTTTAATGAGGTGTGGTTCTGGACCAAGCCTGTCAAGAACTGCTAGTGTTGGGGACCAAGTTAGATCAATCCAGGGTTGAAGGGAGAAGTGGGAAAATGCTCCCTAGCAGGCAGGCCCTGCCAAGTTTCTAAGAGCAGCCTCCCACCTCCTGAACACCTGCTACACGTCGGGTGCCGAGTCAAGCTGACCAACCCCAACCCTGGGTCAATCCACGCCTCTGTCATTCACTGACTCTGACTCCACACTTGTTTACTGAGCACTTGCTAGGAGCCAGGCCTGCGTGGGACACTGGGGATATACCTAAAAAAGCCGGCTTGGGTCCTGCCTGCATCCATGATGGGGATGGCCACCCTCACCCAGGCCTCGCTGTGACGTGCTTGACCTCCGGGATCCACAGCTGAGCCCTAGGAGGTGGGTTCCATCATCCCTACCATCCTTGTCACAGGCAAGAAACTGAGGCCCAAAGCAGGCACAACACCCATCCAAAGTCTCCCCGTCAGGAGGGGGCTGTGATCTGAACCCACAGCAGTCTGACCCCAAGCTGGGCTCCCATGCCAGGGCTGGGCGAGAATGGAGGCCCCAGAAATTCCAATCCAGAAGACACAGCCGGCACTGGGCTGTGGCAGCAACTTCCCCTCCCCAGGACCCGTGGCCACAGCCAACACAGAGGGCTGGTTGCACTCAGGGAATTCCCCTCCTGTGCCTGCCAGACTCCCAGCAGGCCTGCCCGTGAGCATGGGGAAGCAGAGAGACCGGGGCTCCAGGCCAGACTCCACCTTGACCACTGGGCATCTGGCCTCACTGGGCCTGTCACCGCCCAGATCCTGTCTCACAAGCTGCCATAGGGCCCGGCACACACACAGTGGGCACCCACAATGAATGGGACTAGACCCCAGAAGTAACTGCAGGAGGGACCCCAAGCTCTCCTCTAGCTGATGGTCAGCAAGAGGCCACGCATGCAGAGCCCCTGGTCCAGCTCCCATCCCCTTCTCCACCCCAGGACCATGAATCAGCATGTTTCCCCAGGTCACTTTTTAGACAAGGTCTCACTGTTTTGCCCAGGTTGGTCCCAAATTCCTGGGCTCAAACGATCCTCCCACCCCAGCCTCCAGAGGGGCTGAGACCACAGGCGTGAGCCACTGTGTCCAGCTTCCCCAGGTCTTAAACTTGGCTAGGACGTTCAAGGAGGTGGATCACTAGGTGGCCTAGGCATGCCTGAGCTGCTCCTGGCTGACTCACTCCTGGGTGGGGTTTGATTCACTGGAGGAGGCAGGAAAGAGACAGGAGGGAGGGATCTCCCATCCCTGGGACCCAGTTCCTCGAACAAGTCTGGACTCGACTCATGGGGCCGCCTCTGTCCTCTGAACCCCCACCCTCCATTCAAGCCCATCCAAGGGCACCCCCTACACCCTGCAGGCTTCCTCTTCCGGGCCCGGCTCCTATGCTCCTGTCTCGGAACCTCTGTGCCGTCCCCTGTCCTGAGGATGGTACCGGGCACACAGCAGGTCGCTAAGTCTAAAATGACTGACGGGCGCCCTTCACAATCCTGCTCCCACAGGGCTGCCCCCAGGCCCTCTTGCCCCACCTCCGGGAAGGGCCTTCCCAGCTTAGGTCAGGCCTCATTCCCTGCAGAGTCCAAGGGGCCAGGGCTCATCGCCACCGCTAGATCTGCCACCCGGGTGTTCCCGCTGTACCACGCGGTATTTCCCGTGGCTCCCTGTCCCTCTGAGGCGACATGGGGATAATCAGGAACCACCTCACCAGGGTTCCTCTTCCTCCCAGCCCAACACAGATTCAACCTTTTGTCCCAGCAGTCTTCCGCAGCTCCCCGAGATTCCAGCCACAGGACCAAGGGCTCAGGGGCAGGAGGACCACGAGGCCCCGACTTGCTGGACTTCACCTCCCCCAACACCTGATTCTCCGCAGACTCATGGACCAACCTCAGATCAGTCCACACCACCATCATTCACTGACTCTGCACACGCTTACTGAGCACTTGCTACGAGCCAGGCCTGCATGGGACAGGGGGCTACATCCCAACAAGCCGGCCGGTCTTCCTACCTCCTCAGCGGGTGTGGCCATGCTCACCGGGTCCAGCTGTGATGCTTCTCCTTGCCGACACGAAACCCCTAGGAGCTCCTGCAGCCCAGGTCGGGTCGCAAAGCGAGGGTTCAGGGCCAGGGCAGGTGTGGTGGTGATGCCCCCTCCCCCACCGAGCTCAGCCCTCCCCTGGAGACGGATGTGCCTAACAGTCTCCCTGGCTTGAGGACAGTGACCTGGTTCTAACCACAAATGTTTGCTCCACAGGAAGAGAAGAAGGGAAACAGTGACAAGGAGGGAAGGGGAACGTGGACCTTCCCTTTCTGCTCCTGCCCTGGGCCCTTCCAATAATTGCCCTGGATTAATGCCCACACTGCCGGCTTTTTCTGAGCCTGTGCTACATGCCAGGAGCTATGATGCACACACAAGGGGCATAAGCCCATTTCACCCAAGCATCAGAAGAGCTTATTCCCATTTCACAGATGAGGAAAGCAAGGCTCAGAGAGATCCCGTGGGTTGGCAGGCTTGGGAGCCCGCTCTTCCTCTGAACTGCCAAGCCCCAATGCCCTCCAGGCTCTGCTGGGGCTGCAGGAGGAAAGAGAAGACTGTTCATAGCTACCAAGGTGTGGACACAGGGCGATGGCTATCAGGGAGGAGGTTTCCCACCAGAGAGCCGGGGTAAAACCTGAGGACCTCCCCCAGGCTTCCAGGCACCCCAAAAGGTGTCTCAGTTTTATCTAGAGGACTCTGGCATTCACCTAGTGCCACTCAAAGATGTGGGCATTTCAAGGCTCGTTTCTGGCAAAGACATGCAGAATCTGCAGAGTCTCAGAGAGAAGCCAGTCCCGGGGAGCAGAACACCACAGGCCCCTAGAAGCCCCTTCCAGGCAGCACTGCCACCCAAC
Organism: Cephalopachus bancanus; assembly: GCA_027257055.1. NCBI lineage: Eukaryota > Metazoa > Chordata > Mammalia > Primates > Tarsiidae > Cephalopachus > Cephalopachus bancanus. Next base: position 615,274 of record JAPVLO010000833.1, read on the forward strand.
AAAGACACCATCGCCCTGACTCGTGTCAGAGCACTTCTGAGCCTTACATAAATGCCATCGTCCACCTGTCTTAGTGCCCTTTGCTGGGCGCTGTATGCAAGGCTGGTTCTGGCTGTGAGAAGCGGCAGCAGGTTCCTCCCCTGCACCGCACGGCAGGCCTCAAGTTGTGTTTTGAACCGTCCCATGATGACAGGTGCAAAGCCGTCCTTCCCAGCTGACAGTCACCTGTTCGCTGTAGCCTGGAGCCTCGGTCAAGCCCATCACTGCCCTTGCTGGTTCTGACATGCCTATCTGACTCGGAACCACACCCTCTGTGGACATAGCCCACGCCCCTCCCCACGATCACCCCCACCCGAAGCCCCCCGAAGGGCCTGGCTCTTCCCTGCTGGGCACGCCTGGCCCGGCCACCCCTCTCCTGGGCTGCTCTTCCACACCCACCTGGGTCGGAGCCCAGCATCCTTTCCTCAGGGCCCAGGCCACAGCACTGACGGGTGCACCTTCCCCCAGATGGGGCCCTGCCTCAGTTCCACATGCAGAAGGTACCCAGAAAGGGTCACAGAGTGGCTGGGTGGGCGATGAGGGAGCGGGGAGCCACAGGTGTGCTCCCGCAAACGTCTGCAGAGTCTAGAGTCTGGATGCTAACTGAGGAAGCGGTGGGCAAGGAGGGGACCCCACTTCCGCCATCCAGAGCACCAGGCTGTGCACCTCCTCCCTTGGCAGGGCCAGTCTTTAGCTGCCAGGTCCTGACCCTGTGCTGAGCAAGTGGCCCTCCTGCTCCCATGTGGGCACCCCCATCTGATGAAGGAAGAAGCTGAGGCTGAGAGGACAAGGCCCTCAGCCATGGTCACAGGGCAGCTGAGCAGCTGCCAAGGTCTAACCGCAGAGCTCAGAGTCAGGCTCAGTTCCTTCTTATGCGCATCCCTACCCCCAGCAGAGGGTCCACCCAACCCAGCCAGCATGTCCCATCAATGCCTCTCAGTTGCCGCCTCTGAGCCCGTGGCGGCACCCAGCTGCCTGGCATGCAGGCGAGGGCCGCTCCTGACACAGACTGACACCCTGGGCATGTGGGGGGATGGGAGGTGAGCTGGGTCCAGCATCTGGCAGTGGCCACCATGGGGTTCAGCACCAGCACTCACAGTGGTTCAGAGCCAGCGGAGAAAAGTCCCGGCACCAGGGCAGCACCGAGCCACAGCAGGAAGCCCCAGCACTACGATGCAACGAAGGCCGCTTCTGCCCACTGCGGGCCGAGTCTGGGAGAGGCGCTAGAGCCACGGAAGGATCGCAGTGCCCTGAGATGAGGGCCACAGCGAGTGAGCAAGGCCAGGAGAGGCCAGGAGAGGCTTCCTGGAGAAGGCGGCTCTTGGGCTGAGCAGGAGTTCATGAGTGGAGGAAGGGGGGCAGGGAGCTTGAGGAAAGGGCACAGAGACCAGAAGGGCCAGGAAAAGCGGGGGCTACAGGAAGCCGGAGTGACAGGGCCTCCTGCCCAGGGGCCCGGGGTCTCTCACCGGTTCCCCTGCCGGCCAGCAGCCTGACAGAATCTGTGGGAGCTGTGCTGCGGAGGCTGTCTTCTGCCAGCCAGAGTGGGCCCCAGGGGCTGAGCACAGGGCCCTTCCCTCGGCCCCACCCGGCAGGAGCCCTCCGGCTCGCACTGGCTCCCTCCCCAGGGGCAGGCGAAGGCCAACAGGGACCAGCAAGCATGCCGAGCAGACGCCAGGTGCGCTCCCCACCTGCTCCCCTCTGGGAGTCCGGAGCGGGAAGCACCCCCTCTTACAGCACCCATCAGTCCCGGCCCACAGGGGAGTGCCACCTGCCACAGAGGTGCGAGCGGGGTGCACCATTTGGCCACCGCCAGGACTGAGTCCGGGGATAGGAGGACAGGCTGCAGCATATAGGGTGTCCACCGAGCGCTGGGAGTTGAGCCAGACGCTGACAAGCATCATCTCACCTGCCTCCGAGAAGGCGGGGGCAAGCACCAGGAGGCACCCCCCCGCTTCACGGGAGGGCGACTGAGGTTCAGGGCCTAAGTCCCTCACCCCAGGCCACATAGGCAGCATGTGGCAGAGGCAAGACAGAACGTCTCCCCTGGCCTGGGGAGCGAAGGGGAGGGGAGGGAGGTAGAGCCAAGCAGGAGAAAGCCTCAGGCAGAGCTCTTCTTCCAACCAACACGAGCTGGCTGCAGGCTGGAGGCTCTCAGGCAGCATCTGGGCAGGACGGCGGTGCAGGCAGCCTCAGGCCTGCGTGCGACAGCTCTTACAGCCCTGGGTGCCAAAAGAGGCTCAGGGCAAAGACCACAAGTTTTCAGCCACAGCTCCATGCAGACCACGCACAGTCATGGGCTGGGCAGCTGCAGGTCTTACGTACCAAGCCACCACCGGCAGCCTGGCCTCATGGGAGCAGCAGGCCCAGGGGTGGCTGGCAGGCTACAGAGCACATCTAGAGTCCTGAGGGCAGGCCCGGCGGCCCCACAATCCAAAGCATCTGCCAGGGGAGAGAGATCACAAAGAGCAGCACTGCCTCCCCGTTCTGGGCTTGGTTCCGGGTCTCTTTCTAAGCAGACTGTTGTCTCTCCCCTGCTTAACCTTCCTTAAGCCCATGCCTCCCCGATGAGATGAGGATAAACCTCAACTGGTGGCCACAGGTATTACTGCCTGTCCCAGGCAGCAGGGAAGTGACTGCAGGGTCAGCACATGGCAGTCACCACGCCACACACCAAGTCCCCAGGATGGACTGAGGCTCATTGCCAGCAGCCATCCCAAGGCAAGCAGGGCCCCCCAAGTGCAAATCAGGACTGCCAGGTACTGAAAATCAGGGTCCAAAGGCACTGGGGGGAGAGGACGTGGTGGCTGACAGCTGCAATCTCAGCACTTTAGGAGATGAAGGTGGGGGACTGCTTGAGCCCAGGAGTTCGAGACCAGCCTAGGCAACACAGCAAAATCTCGTCTCTACAAAAAAGTCAAAAATTAGCTGGGTGTGGTGGTGCATGCCTGTAGTCTCAGCTACTCAGGGGGCAGAGGCGGGAGGATCGTCTGAGCCCAGGAGGTCGAGGCTTCAGTGAGCCGTGATCGTGCTATTGCACTGGGCAACAAAATGAGACCCCAACGAAAAAAACCACAAAGGCGCTCAGGGCCGCCGGCCATCCTCAGGGCAAGCAGGGCCCACAGGCACCCGATGTGGTTGCTGCTGAGGACCCCTGGCCAAGAGCAGTTCCCAGGACAGAGCTTGAAGTGAGAAGCAGGCCTCGGGGAATAGCCTGGCTCCACAGAACCGGATCATCTCAGGTCAGGGCTGCTGCCAGGATGGCGGGCAGGCAACAGGGGCTGCCAGGGTGGCACCTGCCAATGGTGTGCCCGCTGGCGGCAAAGGCCAGGTCCAAGCAGCAGAAACCAAGGCCAGACACAGGCAGGCCAGCCTCAGGCTTCCCCCAGCCATGGGCAGCCAGTCTGACCTCACAGGAGCCAGCAGCTGGCCTGGTACCACAGCCTGGCTGCCCAGCCTGGCCTTGCCTATTTCTCCTGCCAGTAGGGCTTCTCCCCACAGACCCCTCTGCCGCTGGTGCCCCCAGCCTGCACACAGAGGGCCTTCCACAGGTGGCTGGGGTCAGGCTGGCCTAAGTGAAACCAAGGGGGCAGACCACACTGGGGATCCAAGGACATGCGTGCCGTAAAGGGAGCGTGAGGAGGTAGCCCACGAGAAGCCGCGATGGGGCCCCGTGACCAAGTTCTGCCATGCAGCACTGTCGTCAGACCTTCCAGCTTAAAGGAAACTGAAAGTTCAGGTTTTTATGTGATCAAAAACTCCTGGAACCAGCCGGCGGAGTGCAGTGGTACAATCATAGCTAACCACTGCCTCAGGTTTCTGGGTTCAGATACTCCTTCCACCTCAGCCTCGCAAGTAGCTGGGACCAAGGCACTTCAGTCTGGGTGACAGAGTGAGATCCTGACTCAAAAAAACCTACAACTTTTGACATTCGAAAAACTTTCCAAAATCAAAATTTCAAGTTCTGAACTCGGTCTTTTTGATCTCATTAATTTTTAAATGTTAGATTTCTTGAAATCCAAAAAATACATATTTGGGTAATTGGCATATTAAAAATCACACAGGAAACATTGTCAAATATAAAAGGATGTTTAACTTTTCTTGGACTATAATTACATGTGTTATTAGAATGTACTGCAAATTTGTATGACAACTGACACACTTAAATATATGTTATCAGTAATAATAATCATTATGTTAAGTTGTTGTATGCCACAGAAATAACTAAATTTTCTTGTCAATTGTTTCTCTGGCCAACAAGAACAAAAAAACTACTGGCCCTAGACTGGGCAACATAGGAAGGCCTCGTTTCTACAAAAAATATAAAAATTAGCCAGGTGTAGTGGTACACACCTATAGTCCCAGTTACTCAGAGGGACTGCCTAAGCCCAGGAGGTTGAGACTGCAGTAAGCTATGATTGAGCCACTGCGTTCCAACCTGCATGACAGAGCGAGACCCCAGCTCTTAAAAATTTTTTTGTTTTAGTGACTGGAGCACTGCAGGGGTCGAAAAACCCTGGCTCTACTTGGCCACTGTGCACCAAGCCCTTCCCTAAACATCCTCTTCTAACACCTGAGCACCAGAGTGATGCCAGGCCTTTAGGCCAAGGAAACCCACTTGTCCACTCTGCCTGCCAACCCTCTCCCCAGTCTGCCCACTCCTCCACCTGCCACTGCTCAGCCAAGCAGGCCAGCCTGCCTGCCAACTAACTCCCCCGTCCCTCCCTGGGCGCAGGTCAGACCCCCTCACACCTTCTCCCTGGACAGCCAAGAGTCATCAACTCTAGCAGGCAAGCAGTCCACGTGGCTCCCCCGCCCTGGGCAGGACTCTCGAGGCCGGGAACAGACCAGTCGGCCCTGTGCCAACTCCATCTACTCATGCCCCCTTGCCCCTCCCCAGGCCCCAACCAATGCCAGCCCCTCACTGGGACCACAGGGAACAAGTGCCTGTGGCCAAGGCCTCTACTCCAGGGGCAGACAGCACTTTTCTAGTTCACTGCCCCGGGCCTTCAAGGTCCCAAGAAGGGTCACTTCTTTAGGGAAGCCCTTCCTATCTGGATGAAGGGGGCCCCACGTGGGCGTGGGCAAGGGCCACGCCCAGCCTCGAGGCGGGCCACTCAGTCAACACCTGCCAAGTAGCTGCCTGGACAGAAATGCCTCTGGGGGGGGTCTCCTGGGCCCCAGGAGCACCTGCTCCAGACCTGCCTGATGCTGAAGTTTCCATGATGCCCACGAGGATCCCTGATCCCACCTAACCAGCAGCCCCATGGGAGCAGGCCTGTGTGGTCTCATTCACCTCCAGAGGCCAGGACCAGGTGGGGCCCAGTGAGAGCAGAACAGGAGCGAGTGCCTGCACCTGTTCCTCCCTCCCCGGTGCGCTCAGCCTCCAGAGTGCCTCTGTGAAAGTGGACGCCCTGCCCAGCCAAGGGGCCCACTGTACCTCCACAGCCCAGCCCCCAGCCCCAAGGGACAGAACTGCGGGTCCACTCCACCTGCCCAACAGCAAGCCCCGCAGGGCGGAGGGCTGGAATGGCATTCCGCAGCCTTTTCCCGGGAGGGCAGGCAAGGGACTGGCCAAGAGTGTGGGAAGCATGAGGAAAGCCAGCCGGCTCACCTCCCCAGGGACGGGGCCTGGTGCAGTCCAGATGCAGCGCCCTCTTCACACTGCGTTCCACACGCCCCTGAGGGTGCTCACCCTGTGGCAGGAGGTCCCGCCCAAGGAAGGTTGGCAGTGCCTGCGTGGCGAGCAGTCACGCGCTCTTTCAACGGCTCCCCAGACAAAAATCCCACCAAAGTCACCTGAGGATCCCTGGCTGCCACAAAAGGAAGGCTGGGCCAGGCTCAGTGGCTCAGCCTGTCATCCCAGCACTTTGGGAGGCCGAGGCAAGTGGATTGCCTGAGCCCATGGGTTCAAGACCAGCTCAGGCAACCTGGTGAGACTTCGTCTCTACAATTAAAAAATTAGCCTGTTGTGGTGACACATGACTATAGTTTCAGCTACTTGGAAGGCTGCGGCAGAAAGATCACCGGAGCTTAGCAGGTTGACACTGGGGTGGCTGTGAGCATGCCACTGCCCTTCGGCCTGGGTGACAGAGTGAGACTCCAGCTCAAAAAAAAAAAAAAAAGGAAGGCTGGGGGTGGAGCCTCTTGGGTCACAGCCTGCCTCTCAGAAGCCTGGCAGGACTGATCAGGAGACCCCAGAGGCACTCCTTCTCCTTCAGGCCCCGCCTGCCTCCCTCATGCAAAGAGGGGCACTAAGACACAGAGGACAGAGGTTAAGGGCAGCCCAGAGTCCGCCCCGCTATGCCATTAGTGCCTCCTCAGAAGTGGCCTTGCCAGTCATTCCTCTGTGCTAGCCTCAGTTTCCCCATGTGTCGGCTGAGGAAATGCTCTCTGTCAACAACACAGCAAGAGAGCCCTTGCAGTGAGGGAAGTCAGGGCCTCCCTTGCGCACCAGCCATGTGCATGGGCAGGCCACAGGAATGGTGCCAGCTGCGCGCAGAGACCTCCTGGGGTGTTTGGGATTCTTCCTGCCTGAGGGCTGCCTTGGACAGCCTGGCTGCTTCCTGACTTGCGAGATTTGGCTGGGACCTCTGCATCCCTCTCGGGACCCCAGGGGAAACCCTTCCAGATGCCATTTGGATACGCCCACAGGGAGGCCTCTGGGCAGAGACCTCGGCAAATGCTCACTGTGCCACAGTGCTAGCCTGGCCCGGCCCCAAGTCCCTGGCAGTGACTTCAGCCCCACCTTATGGTCCTGGGACTCTTTTCCTTGGACCCCACAAGACCTGGCAGGGTATCTCCTAATTACCCAGCTCTGAACTTTCTTGCCCCACCTGATCCACTGAAAGGAACTTTTTACAGAGGCCTGGGGATGTCACAGGGTGTAACCCATTGCCATCGAGGCAGGATAGGGCTTTGGAGCTGAACCTGCTCAAATTAAAAACATATCTCCGCTACTCCCTGCGGAGCAGCACAGCCCAGTCACCGCAGGGTCCTGACCCCATTTCCTCATCTGGGAGTGGGGTAATGCCATCAGTCCATGGGGGGTGGCAGGGACTGGATGTTCAGTAAGTACCTGGCATACAATAAGTGTACCATCAAAGGTGGTTTAACCCATAATACAAGCATTAACTTCCCAATTGTCACATGGTGGCACGTGTCTGTAGTCCCAGCTACTTGGGAGGCTGAGGCAGAAGGATGGCCGGCACCCAGGAGGTCAAGGCTGCAATGAGCTGTGATTATCGTGATCCTGCCACTGCACTCCAGCCTAGGCAACAGAATGAGACCCCGACTCAAAAAAAAAAATTCCAAATTGTCGTCTACCACTGGGAGACGTCTGGCACATGGCGTCACCTCTGTGTCCTCAGTGCTTCTCTGGACAGTGGAGAGGATCGATAGAAATACCACTTGTAAGCCAGGCTCGGTGGCTCAGCCTGTAATCCCATGCCTTGGGAGGCTGAGGTGAGTGGATTGTCTGAGCCCGCGGGTTCGAGACCCGCCTGGGCAGGGAGACCTCATCTCTACAATAAATAAAAAAATAGCCGGGCATGGTAGCGCGCGCCTGTAGTTCCAGCTACTTGGAAGGCTGAGGCGGAAGGATCGCCGGAGCCCAGCAGGCCGAGGCTGCAGTGGCCGAGAGCGGCCACTGCACTCTAGTCTGGGTAACAGAGTGAGACTCCAACTCAAAAAAAAAAAAAAGAAATACCACTTGCAAAACGCTCAGCACTGTGCCTGGCACACAGCACGGGCCCTCAGAACATGGCCACTATGAGGGCTGTTCTCAAGGAGATTCCAAGAGAGGGGCTGAGGAACAGCCCGACAAACCACCTGTTCTACCTGGTCAAATTGGGTCAGGCGAGCTTTGTACCAGCTGTTGCCAAGGCACCCAAAACACAGGGAAACACTCCAGCTAGGAGGGCGGTGCTGCAGAGGTGGGGCCTTGGGTCTGCTTCCTGCTGACACCGCCAGGTCTCTGGGTCATCTCAGGGTCTCGGGAATAGGGGAACATGCTACTGGATCTGGGCCTAGGATCTAACCAGGTCTAGTCTCCCCAGACCCTCTCCCAAATTAAAAGCAATGGCGCCATGGCTGCATGGAGGGGCAGGCTGTCAGCCAGGGCATCCAGGTTGCAGACCAGGGTGGGTGGGGTGGGGATGGAGGAAGCAGGGACCCAGGAACCTCCATGTACTGGGCGAAAGTCCAGCAAAAGCCAAGCGGCTCTCAAGCGGCTTCAGGCTCCCATGTCACCGTCTGCTCTCTCCAGCTGCACCTGCAGGTAGGTTTCCAGCACCCACTAAGTGCCCAGCTCTGGGGTGGCTCAATGTCACTGCCTTTCTCCTCAGCCCCACTCAGGTTCCATCCAGGGGCTGAGAGCTGGGAAAGACGACCTGGGCTCAGCTGGGGTCAGGGAAACCAAGGCTCCTTGCCAGGGGGAAGAAGGGAAAGCAGCGGGGAAATCCAGACCTTGCGAGCTGAGACCTGGAACTTTCCAGACTTTCCCGGACGAGGGTGCAGGTTTAGGGCAATGGAGAGGCCGACAGGCAGGGCGACAGCGGCTCCCGAGTCGGGAGACCAGGCAAGACCTCAGCCTGAGGCTCAGTGTCAATTCCTCGGTGAGACCCAAGACCCTGTCCCCACGCCCAACTCACACGCAGGCCCCCCGGCTGAGTCAGTACAGGTGGTGAGACCTGGAGGGGCTGGGGTCTGGGCTCCTCTGCCCACAGTAACCACAGCGACTGCAGCAACCTACCTGCACCAGCCACAGACACACCCTAGGGCTTTCCCCTCACAACCCTCCAGGCAGGTGTGACTTCCCCACTTCACGGAAGAGAAGCCGAGGCTCAGGGACACAAGGAGGGGGTGGTGAAAGGCACATCCCGGACAGGTGTGGCGGCTCATGCCGGTGACCCCAGCACTCGGAGACAGAGGCAGGAGGGCTGCTTGAGCCCTGGAGTCGGAGACCAGCCTGGGCAAAAAAATCAAAAAATTGGCCAGGTGCGGCGGCACAGGCCTGCAGTCCCAGCAACTCAGGAGGCTGAAGTGGTAGGATTGCCTGCGTCTGAGCCTGCAGTGAGCCGTGACTGTGCCACTGCACTCCAGCCTGAGCAAGACTGAAATCCCCACTAAATGAAAACCAAAAATGAAAGAGAAAAGCACATCCTGAGCTTGAATCTGGGCTCCACTACACTAACTCAGGCAGATCACTCCCTCTCTGAATCTCCGTTTCCAGCTCTGCAAAATGGGGACTGATCCTGGGGACCCCACTTGCCCTCCTGCACCGCAGCACAGTCAAGGGTCACGTTAAGCGAGAGGGGCTGGTAGAACGGGAGTGTGGCGGCCACATCGCTAGTTCGCGCCATCAGAGAGCTTAGGTAACTCACCCGTGTCGCCAGCCCGGGAGGGGCCCGCTCCAGGCCCCAGCTCTGAGCACAGCCATCTCTCCCAAGCCTCAGGCCTCTGTGGGTGGCCGCAGCTCACAGGCTTCCCAGGCAACCAAGGACGGCCACCACCCCCGCCACAAGGGGCAGCCCTTGCCCACATTCCTCAGATAAGCAGCCCCCTGCAGAGCACGGAGCCAGGGCACTGAAAAGACACCCCACCCTGCTCACACCCGAGACTCCTGAATCTGGGCTAGCCGGTGCAGCTCTGCTCCCCGCCCCTCCTCCCGGCAGGGCACTCGACCTCCGGATTCATCCCACAGGTCTCCAAACTGGCCATGTTCAGCCAATCACAGCCTCCTTCGAGGCCCAGGCACGCCGCTTCCTTCCTCTTTGGGGCCTCAGTTTCTCCATCGGCCACACGTCCCCTCTAAGAACAGGGAAGCAGCTCAGGCTGACTGGGCCCACAAGGAGGCTGAGGAGCAAAGGGCAGACCAGGCGGGGGAGCAGCGGGCCCCAGGCGCTGGGCCAGGCCCTGCCCCGCGTTCCAACACAACTCCGACACAGAGACCTGTATTAGGCCCACTTTCCAGAAGAGGAAGCGAAGGCCCAGAAAGGAACAGGACCAGGATCCGCAGCCCCGTCTGTCGGACGGCAGGCCAGGACTCTGTGACCCTAGGTGGGCCCAGCCAGGGAGGGACGGCCTGGGAACTCAGTTGCACTCAGCAATAAGCTGGGCAGCTGGACCTGCCAGGATGGGGGGAACACAAAACCAAGCTCAACGGAGCCTCTTTCAGAGAGGCAGCAGCCCAACAAGGACATTTGCAATGCAAAGCAGGCCAGCTCCAGCCAGAGGAGGACAGTCACTCGCAGGGGGCTGGGTAGGCCAAAATCCAGCCACCTCCTTCCAGCCAGACCTGGGAATGACTGGGAGTCCCAGAGAACCCGTGGCTGGCCCAGGCTCCAAATCATATGACAGCCCAAGGGGCCAGCTGGTGCCAAGTGGCCCGGAACATCCCTACTCACCCCCTCGAGGCACAGGTCTCCGCCAGGCTCCACATGCCAGCCTGCAGGGACGCCGAAAGGGGAGGCCGGAAGAACAGGCCCCCAGGTACCTGGCCGGTCACCTGCAGACCGGGGAGCCTGGCACCCTGCCAGCTCCCTCGGGCCCAGTCCTGCCTTGTGCAAACCCGCCGCAGACACACACAAGCCCCTGGGTTCTCCCGGCCCCACGGGGTGCTTCCACACTTGCCAAGCGGCTAGATCGTGCTCGCCACCCCCCTCCTGCAGGCGCGACGCCCCGGCTCCTACCTTGACGACAGGCTGACAAAATCCCCGCCATCCAGCAGCCGGACCTTGCAGAAGAGGACCCCGTTCACGAAGGGGACCGCAGTCAGCTCCTCCAGGGTGAAAGTGGTCTGGAATTTAAACTTCTTCTTCTTCATCAAGAAAGCCATGAGCGAGTTCCCTGAGTCTGAAGCCCCGAGGGCCGAAAGGGGGGGCAGAAACCCCCAGGATTCCTTTCCCCACACCACACCCCCTCTCAGAGCACCACAGCCGGATCCCGCCCAGATGGTGGCGGAGGCGGCGGCGGGCAGGGATCTAAGCCCGGAGCCCCGGGTCGGGGCGGCCGGTCCCGTCCGCGGGCCGGCTGGCCTCAGCGTCGGGCAGCCGGGGCTCGGAGGGCGGCGCAGCAGCGGCCGCGGGCTTCGCCGGCATGTGAGCAGCGGGGCACGGCCCGGGGCGTGGGGGCGGCGGGCTGCGCGCGGGCGGCCGCGCCGGCGAGCAGCATCCCGGGCCGCGGTCCCCGGGAGCGTCCGCGGCGCCGCCGGGCGCAGCGCGGAGGCCGAGGGCGGCGGGCGGCCCGCCCCGCCCGCTGGCGGCCGGGGGAGGCGCACACGCCCCCGCGCCCGGGCGCCAGGCGGCCTGCGCAGGTGAGGCGCGGGCGGCCGGGAGCGCCGGGGCCTCTCCGGGAGGCGCGTCGGGGACGCCGCGGGCCAGGGACGGCGGCCGCCCCCGCCGGCCTCCGGGCGGGCGCCGGGGACGCCGCCGCCCCGCGGTCTCGGACCCGCGCTGCGGGCCCCGGCGGAGCCGCGACGCCCTCCGGCCGGCCGGTGGCGCCCGCCTCGCCCGCCCCTCCGCCCAGCACCCGCGAGCAGCACGCCGCCCCCGCCGACGCGGCCGCCCAAGCCGACGCGGCACGGCACCGCTCCGAGACGCCGAGGCCCGCGCGGCCGTCCGCCGAGCCGCCGCCGAGAGCGGCAGGGGCGGGGCGCCGGCGGCCCAGCCCTCCCGCGATTGGGCAGCCCGGCGGGCGGGCGCGGAGCTCGATTGGCGGACGGCGGCGCGGGCGGGCCTCGCGGGAGGCAGAGGCGGCTCGGGCGCCCTGATTGGCGCGCCGCGCGGCGGGGCCCGCCTCCTCGGGCAGGGCGGCGCGGCGGAGACGAGAGAGGGGCCCCGGGGCGGCGCTGGGGGTCGCGGGTCGCGGAGCGGAGCTGGCGGGGCGGGAGCGAGGCGCGAGCAGCCGAGAAGAAGAAACAATGACGAGGAGAGACAGTTTGAAAACTGGCTGGGACGGCCTTCCAGAATCCTGGCAGACTTGAGCTCGCTGAGCACGAATCAGGCCCGAAGGCAGCGAGTCCCATTTCTCAGGAAACGGCCCCCAGAGTCGAAGCCCGGGCTGGTCTCGGGCCTCCGAATCTCTCGTTCTCTGCACTGAGCAGAGCAGTGTTTGGAAGGCTTCACGGCGGTGGCTTGGAGCTGTTCACGCAGTCTCGTGACCCAGCTGTTATCTAAGCCTTTTGTTTTCGTGTAGCTCCTTGCCTGGTTGAGGCTGGCCTCAAGGACGACCAGCTGCTCCGGGCGCAGAGGCCACCTGGGGCGCCTCGCACCCCCCGGGCCCCTGGGCATGTTGTGCATTCGTCCGGTCCCAAATGCATAGGCGCCGCCCGCTCTGAGCCAGGCTGGGACCTCGCGGAGAACCTGGCTGTCCTTTGCAGCCGCTCCCAGCTCAGGACTCAGTGGAGGAGCCTCGAGAGACCGAGGCAGTGACAAATCTGGCGGAGAAGAGCTTTGGTTGGAGACACATGGAGGGCTGGGCGAGCTCGGGGAGGCGCCTGATGCCGGGGACCGGGGGGCTTCGAGAGAAGGCTGCTCGAACCAAGTGGCCCGAGTCACCTGCAGGATCCAGGCCGAGCGTGGCGGAGTCCAGGCAGAGGGAGCTGACAGAGGCCTGGTGGCCAGAGAGCACAGGGCCCACAGAGTTTACGGCACCTCCGTCCGGCTGCACTGGGGCGACTTATTTATGTATTTGGTTTTAGAGAGACGAGGTCTCGAACTCCTGGGTTCAAGCGAGCCTCCCGCTTGCCCCCCACAAAGTGCTGAGATTAAGGGATGGAGCTGGACAGGCCAGATCTTGCAGCATCTTGTAGACCAGAGCCAGGAGGGAACCACCAACGTGTTTTGAGCCGGAGAGTGACCCGTTCAGATTGTTTCGTCCTAAGAAGCTTGCTCTGACTGTAGGTATTGTGAAGGGGAGAAGATGGGAAATGAACGGGCGAGGGGTCTGCTGTGATCCAGGCAAGAGATGAAGACACAGGACTCAGCACCGAGGGGAAACGAAAGAATGGGTCTGAGGCATTTGAGAGACAGATTCCACAGGCCCTGGCGTGAGTTAGGTCCGAACATGTGACGGGACTCAGGTCTCAGATTTCTTCCTGTTTCCCAGCCGTAACACTGGTAGTAACCCATGCTCACTGTTACTCACAGTTTGTCCCATAACTTAGGGGGGAAGAACAGCCAGATTGGAGAAAAATGACCACAGCAGTTCCAAGTGCTACTATGTGCCTCTTTTACAGACCGGGAAGTTGAGGCCTGGAGCCTCAGAGAGTGCTAAGCTGTGCTGCCCACACCATGGGGTGTGTTCTCCTTACTAATTTGGTCTAGGCCAGATCCACAAGGGGAAAGCCTGCGGCTACCTGACCCCAGGAGGGCCTCCAGAGAAGGGGACCAGCCAAGGGCATCCCAAGGCCTGGCTGGCTCCTCAGCTGTGACCATAAGTAACCTCAGGTCACTCCAACAGGAAGCCGGGTGGCCTGGCTGCCAAGCTTAGTTCGGGTGGAGTATTTATCTCTGTGGGCTGGGGACCCAGGAAGTCTTCCTTCTCTCATTTCCCAGATGAGGAAAGGGAGAGCTTGGTGTCAGAACAGGATGGTAGGTTTGTGTGAGTCGAGCCCGTTACAATCCTGACTCTGCTGTGTATTGGCAGTGTGGCCTCTGAATGGGGAGAGCATTCAGTATGGTTTGTCTAGGATCACTTGCCCTGGAGCCCACAGGGCTATGTTTGAAATCTGGCTACCTTGCCATTGACCCCCATTCTACACAAACCTTGGGTTGGGCGCAGTGGCTCATGCCTGTAATCCCAGCACTTTGGGAGGCTAAGGCAGGAGGATTGCCTGAATTTAGGAGTTCGAGACCAGCCTGGGCAACATAGCAAGACCTCGTCTCTGCAAAAACTAAAAGAATTACCCAGGCATGGTGGTGCGCGCCTGTGCTTCCAGCAACTTGAAAGGCTGATGCAGAAGAATCGCCTGAGCCCAGCAGATCAAGGCTGTGGTGTCCTTGAGTGTTCCTAGGTGACAGAGTGAGACTCTGACTCAAAAAAAAAAAAAAAAAGAAGCCGGGCACAGCAGCTCACCCTTATAATCCCAGAACTTTGGGAGACGGAGGCAAGAGGACTACCTGAGCCTCTGGCTTTCAGTCCAGCCTGGGCAACTTGGTGAGACCTCATCTCTACAATAAATCAAATAATTTGCCGCGTGTGGCGGCACGCGCCTGTAGTCTCAGCTACTTGGAAGGCTGAGGCGGAAGGATTTCCTGAGCCCAGCAGGTCAAGGCTGCGATGGAGTACCACTGCACTCCAGCCTGGGCGACAGAGTTAGACTCTGACTCAAAGAAAAAGAAAAGAAAAAAAGGAATCTTGGGCATGGCACATTAGTTTATGCCTGTAATCCCAGCACTTTGGGAAACTGAGAGGGGAGGATGGCTTGAGCCCAGGAGTTTGAGACCAGCCTGGGCAACAAAGTGCGACCTTGTCTCCACAAAAAATCAAAAAATTAGCTGGGCACAGTGGTGCTTGCCCTGTAGTCCCATCTACTGGGGAGGCTGAGAAGAGAGGATTGCCTGAACCCAGGAGGTTGAGGTTGTGGTGAGTCGTGATCATGTCACTGCACTCCAGCCTGGGCAACAGATTAAGACCCAGGCTCAAAAAAAAAGAAAGAAGGCCAGGCTTAGCAGCTCAAGCCTGAAATCCCTGGCTGGGGTACCCGTGAACGTGCCACTGCACTGCAACCTGGGTGACAGGATGAGACTCTGACTCAAAAAAAAAAAAAATTTGTTTTGGCCAGGCTCGGAGGCTTAACCTGTAATCCCAGCACTTTGGGAGGCCGAGGCGAGTGAATTGCCTGAGCCCGTGGGTTCGAGACCCACCCGGGCAACTTGGCAAGACCACGTCTCTACAATAAATCAAAACTTAGCCAGGTGTGGTAGCACAAGCCTGTAGTTCCAGCTACTTGGAAGGCTGAGGCGGAAGGATCGCCAGAGCTCAGCAGGTCAAGGCTACGGCAGCTGGGAGCGTGCCTCGGCACTCCAGTCTGGGCAACAGAGTGAAACTCCAACACACACACACACACAAAATTTTTTTTGTAAAGATGAGGTCTCGCCATTGTTGCCAATGCTGGTCTCGAACCCCTGGGCTCAGATAATCCTTCCACCTCTGCCTCCCAAAGTGACGTTTTTCTTTTTCTTTTTTTTTGAATTGGAGTCTCACTCTGTCGCCCAGACTGGAGTGTAGTGGCCGCTCCCGGCCACCGCAGCCTTGACCTGCTGGGCTCTGACGATCCTTCCACTTTTTCTTTTTGAGTCAAAGTCTCGCTCTGTCTTCCATGCTGGAGTGCAGTGGCACAATCACAACTCACCACATCCTCGACCTCCTGAGCTCAGGCAATCCTGTGCCAGCCTCCTGGATAGCTGGGAGTGCATGTGCATACCATCACACCCAGCTAATTTTTTTTGTAAAGATGAAGGCTTGCTATGTTGTCCAGACTGGTCTCAACTCCTGTACTCAAGTGATTCACCTGCCTCAACCTCCTAAAGTGCTGGGATTACAGATGTGAACCACTGTGCCCAGACAATGGACCATAAATTTAACTGTGTAATTCCCTGCTTTAAATCTCCTTAATATTAGCAGTATTGAATTATCAAAATGCAGTGGCACAATTCCTTCAATGTAAGTTACCCAGTAGCAATACTCACACTTGCATGCAGAGATGCACATACAAGATCATCACTGCACCATTGTATTTTTATAGGGAAATATTGGGAGCAGCTTAACATCAGGAGTAAGAGGGAGGCCTTGGCCAGGTGCAGTGGCTCACAAAGTCCCAGCACTTTGGGAGGCTGAAGCAGGAGGATCACTTGAGTTCAGGACTTCAAGACCAACCTGGGCAACATAGCAAGACCTCGTCTCAACATAAAAAGAACAAAAGAATTTAAAAAAAAAAAGAAGAGGGAGGCCTTGAGGGCAGGGACTGTTTTGTCCCCTGCCAAACAGCACCTAGGACACAAGGGGGTTCGAAAGTATTTGTCCAAAGAAGGGAGGCATCATCTAGGGATGCTGTGCAGATGCTGAGAAGGAGGCTGGAGATGTGTGTGTGCTGAGGTGACAGTAACCCTCCCATGCAAAGTAAGTCACACGATAATGTGTAAAGGATCAGCTTATTTTGGTGAAGAAAAATGGATACGTTTATGCACGCATAGAAAATAATCTTGAAGGACACTCCAGACTGTCCCCAGGGACTTTCATCTCAGGATCAGGTTTGAAGGGTAATGTTTATCTTAGTAAATATTCTTGGTTATTGGCCAGACGCGGTGGCGCACACCTGCCAACCCAGCGACTCATATGTCTGAGGCTAGAAGATCACTTGAGCCCAAGAGTTTTAGCACAACCTGGGCAATATAGCAAGACCCTGTCTCTAAAAAAAAAAAAAAAAAATTTTTTTTGGGATATTGTTTGATTTTTATAACGGAACGAATTAGTTGTATAACCTAACAGTATACAATTATAAGGATATTATAAGCAAAAGCCTTTCTGAGCTTCTCTGTCACCCTCTAGATAAAATCCAAACTTCTCAGCCTGGTGTTCAGGCCCCTCCCTGCCTGCCTCAGCCGCTGCAGCCCTGCTGCCCATAGATCCCAGGCTCAACCCCCTGCCCACCTGATGACACCTACTGAGTGCCAGCTTTAGCTCCAGCATCCCCTCCTACCCCTCTCCCCCAGTCAGATATAATGCCCACTCTCTGCTCTGTGCTTTCATGTTAGCACACATCTGTGTGCAGAAAAAAATGAGGACTTAGCCTTCTGTTTCTGTCTCAGCAGGACTGCTGCACTACCTGGTGCATATCTGGCATTCACTGAAAGAAGGAATAGGCAGGGCATGGCAGCTCATGCTTGTAATCCCGGCACTCCAGGAGGCCAAGGCGGGGGATCACTTGCGTCCAGTAGTTCAAGACCGGCCTGGGCAACATAGTGAGACCTTATCTCTACCCAAAAAATCAAAAATTGGCTGGATGTGGTGGCACATGCTGGAAGAGACCCAACTCAAAAAAGAAAAAGTAGAAAAGAAAGAAAGAGGGCAGGCGGGGAGAAGGGAGAGAAGAAGGAAATAGAAAGGGGAAACTGAGGTAGGTGAGGCTGTGGGGGTGGGGAGATATCACTTGCCAAATCACCCTGAGGGCAGCCATCCAGCTGGCCCGCCGTCCTGGTCACCTGACAGCCAGCACAGAGCCTGTGTCACACAGCCGTGCCACGCCAACCTGCCTTCCCAGCCCTGCTTGCCAAGGGCGGTCAGTGCTGATTCACCGGTGACTGGCCTCCAATTATTTGCAGAGCTGGAATGGCAGGCGAGCCACCGAAGCAGCTGACCAAGGGCATATTGATTTGTGCTGGGCTCCTTGTGGACCTCTGAGCCAGTCACACAAGAAGACAAAGGCTACACAGAACTCGCCCACGGCAATCTGTCCTATTAAGCCTTCCATGGTCAAGTCCACAAGTGTTTCTGTTGATCAGACAACTGTGCCCTTTCCAGCCCAAGCCTGACCATCACTCACAGATGGGTAGTCATGGTTCAGAACACAAGATCGGAGTCAGGCGGCCCTCGGTTCCGGTCCAGGGATTACTGAGTCAATGGGTATTTGCATATTTGTTGTTGAGCGATGCTGCCAGTAGTCTTCCCAAAAGATTGAACATTGTTTATTTATTTATTTTTGAGTCAGTGTCTCACTCCGTTGCTCAGGCTGGTCATAGCTCACTGCAGCCTTGACCTCCTAGGCTTAGGGATCCTTCCATGTCAGCCTCCCAAGTAGCAGGGACTACAGGCATGTGCTACCACACCCAGCTGATTTTTTAATTTTTTTGTAGAGATGAGCTCTTGCTATGTTGCTTAGTCTGTTCTTGAATTCCTGAGCTCAAGCAATCATCTTGCCTTGGGCTCCCAAAATGAAATTGGACACGTTTAAATTCCTACCAACAACATAAGAAAGCAGACCATTCCCATAATTTTTATCTTTATCAATGTTTGACCAAAAAAATAAAAAAAAATCTACCGGCTCGGTGGCTCAGCCTGTAATCCCGTGCCTTTGGGAGGCTGAGGTGAGTGGATTGCCTGAACCCGGGGGTTCAAGATCCGCCTGGGCAGCGAGACCTCATCCCTACAATAAATCAAAAAATCAGCCGGGCATGGTAGTGCATGCCTGTGATTCCGGCTACTTGGAAGGCTGAGGCGGAAGGATCGCCGGAGCTCAGCAGGTCGAGGCTGCGGTGGCCAGGAGCGGCCACTGCACTCCAGTCTGGGCAATAGAGTGACACTGCAACTCAAAAAAAACCAAAAACCAAAAAACAAAATCTACCCTACAGTGCTTACATTTTTTTCATTAGCATGTTTCTATATTTTTTGGCTATTTGCATTTCTTCTTCCATAAATTTTCTGTCCATATCCTTTGTCTATTTTTTAAAAATTTTAATTTTAATTTAATTAATTAATTTATTTATTTTGAGTTGGAGTCTCACTCTGTCATCCCAGCACTCTGGTTGGCCGAGGCAAGTGGATTGCCTGAGCCCACGGGTTTGTGACCAGCCCGGGCAACTTGGCAAGACCTCATCTATACGATAAATCAAAAGTTAGCCAGGCATGAGCCCAGGAAGTCGCGGCTGTGGTGAGCCGTGGTCATGCCACTGCACTCCAGCCTAGGGGACAGAGTGAGACCGAAACTCAAAAAAAAAAAACCCCAAATAAATAAATGTCCCATATCTGCCGAGTTCCAGCTACGTGACTGAGTCGGCAGGATTGCCGGAGTCCAGCAGGTCAATGCTGAGACGGCCGTGAGTGTGCCACTGTCCTCCAGCCTAGGCGACAGAATGAGCTCCTACTAGAAAAGAAAAGCAAAGAAATGTCCCGTATCGGTGGCTCGCGCCTATTGGTGGCTCAGGCCTATGACCCCAGCACTTTGGGAGGCTGAAGTGAGAGGATTGCTTGAGCCCAGGAGCTGGAGATCACCCTTAGCAAGACCTCGTTTCTGCAAAAAAATTTTAAAAATTAGCTGGGTGTGGTGATGTGTGCCTGTAGGTTGTCCCAGCCACTCAGGAAGTTGAGACAAGAGGATCTGTTGAGCCCAGACGGTCGAGGCTGTGGTGAGCCGTGGTTATGCCACTGTACTCCAGCCTGGGGGACAGAATGAGACCAAAACTCAAAAAAAAAAAAAAAAAAAAGAAAGAAATGTCCCATATCTTCATTGCCCACGTGTGGCTATTGAGCACTTGAAAGATGAATTTACTGAGGAAGTGAGTTATAAATTTCACTTAATTCAGGTTTAACACATAAGTAACCACACATGGCTAATGATGGCCATAATGAAACATGGGCGGGAGAGTCCTGTGTGACTTGGGTCAGGTCACTGCACCTCTCTCAGCCTCAGTTTCCCCATCTGTTCAGTGGGGGCCATGGCAGTCCCTTCCTCCTGGGGCTATTGGCTCGTGAGTGTGTGTGAAGGCTGAGGCCCCGTAGCTGACCTGACGCTGCATAAGCCAGCCAGACTTCCAGGTGGAGACATGACAGTATTTGCCCCAGTCACGTTGTGGATAGAGATCCGTGGGTAGCTTTCCTGAGGGCTGCCTGTCTCCTCCTTCAGTGTTGAGGCCAGCTTTCCCTTCCTAAACCAGGCCTTCAGCCTGGGCCTCCAAATCGCTGACAGGGCAACATCCAAACCCTACAGCCTGTGTCCCTGGCCCCAAGAGCTGGCCCTGTCCTGGCACTGCGGTCATTCACAAGCCTGTGGGTTAGTCCAGCAGCCTCCCCAGCTGCATCCTGTGTCTGCCTCCCCCCCAGCCTCCCAAGGTCTGCCATGCATTTCATTCATTCACTCCATTCATTCACTTTTTGTTCACAGGTGTTTATCCCATCATCTGCTCTGGGACTGGAGCTACAATGAGGGGCCGGGGATGTGGCCCAGGGAATGACCATTGTGACACACTTGGTTGGGGTGGGAGAGCCAAAGTTCAAGAGCAGGGGTACACAGAGAAGGCCTGACCTGGGTGGGTGGTAAGAAAAGGCTTCCTGAAGGAAGTGGCATGCCTGATGCAGGGGAGAAGCCAGCCAGGGGAGAGGGGACTCGGTAGAGAGGACACGGCAGGAGAGAAGGTCGGGGCCCGGGATCTGTGGGAGGTCAGGGCAGGGCTGAAGGGTGAGCAGGCCGGTCCCACCAGAGGGCCTTGGAGGCCATGTTCATGAGGTTGTGCTTTGTCTTAAAGTTGATAGACCCCCATGTCTTAGGGGGGAAAAGAAGAAGAAACGGGTCATGGGGCACCTTGGCAAGTGATAGAAGCAAGATGGTGTGATTATTCCAGGCCCCCTCTGTACAGGGCCATTGTCTCCCTGCAGGATTCAGAATTCGTGCCTCTCACCTTTCCCTTTCCACCTGTCACCTGGGTCTCAAAATACTTCGTGAGCACACGGTTCCCAGGGGCCACCTTCTGCCGTCGTCACCTGGGTTCGAATCCCAGCCCTGCCACTCTTCAGCCCTTCAAGCACGTCATCCACCTCGTTCGCCTTCAGTGTCCTCGCCTGTCAACTCGGGATAGTGGCACCGTCTGGCATAGTTACGTGAGTTATGAGGGCAAGTTGCGTGGTGCGGAGCCACTTAGGAAGTGGGGAGTC
Source organism: Cephalopachus bancanus (assembly GCA_027257055.1). Taxonomy (NCBI): domain Eukaryota; kingdom Metazoa; phylum Chordata; class Mammalia; order Primates; family Tarsiidae; genus Cephalopachus; species Cephalopachus bancanus. The sequence goes on from JAPVLO010000833.1 coordinate 635,956, forward strand.
CAGTTAGATTCCTTCTGCCTGGGGTCTTCCAAAGCCACAGAGTGAACCGGAGGGGCTTCCCGAAGGCCGGGCAGAAGCCCATCTCTGGGAAGTGCCCCTTGGGCTCCCCTGGCTCCCCGACAGGAGTAAGGAAAGGATTGGCTGAGACCCTTTTTTTTTGGAGTCGAGGTCTCACTGTGTCTCCCAGGCTGGAGTGCAGTGGTACAATCACAACTCACCATGGCCTCGACCTCGCGGGCACAGGCGATCGTCCTACTTCAGTCTCCTGAGCAGCCAAGACTGCAGGTGCGTGCTGCCACACCTGGCTGCTTTTTGTACTTTGTGTAGAGACGTGGTCTGACTGCATTGCCTCCGCTGGTCTCGAACTCCTGGGCTGAGTGATTCTCCCGCCTCGGCCTCCCACAGTGCTGAGGCCTTTCTTGGGCAGCCTGGCTGCGTGCTGAGTACCTCAGAGGAGAATCCCTGCACCCTCTCAAAGCCCCCACCCAGCAGGCCGAGAGTCGCAGGCTGGCATGGTGCTTACGTAACCTGGCAGGAGGCTGGCACCTTTCACCCAGTGATCAGGGCTGTGTTTACCAAGAAGAGGTGTTCTCAGCACCTCCCTGTCCTCTTAGGCACCTGCACACACAGCCCTTTAGCCTTTGCTGAGCTTTGATTATTTCTTCAATTCTTTTTTTTTTCTTTTTTTTTGAGACAGAGCCTTACCCTGTTGCCCAGTCTGGAGTTCAGTGGCACACTCACAGCCACCCCAGCATCGATCTGCTGGCCTCCGGCGATCCTTCCACCTCAGCCTTCCATAATTTTTTATTTATTGTAGCGAGGTCTCGCCAAGTTGCCCAGGCTGTTCTCGAACCTGTGGGCTCAGGCAGTCCTCTCACCTTGGTCTCCCGAAGTGCTGGGATTACAGGCTTGAGCCACTGCACCAGGCCCATTTCCTCAATTCTTAGTTCTAGTTCTTGCTGTTACTGTTAGCAACAGCCATTGCTTTTTTAAAAAATGTATCCATCATGATGGTACGTATTTGGGGGTACATGTACTTTTCATTCAGCAAACATTATCCAGGATTCAAATTCTGGCTCTGCCACTTCTCAGCTGTGTTACATTGGACAAGTTACTCAACCACTCAATGCCTCTGCTTCCTGATCACTAAAATGGGCATAATCATATAACCTATTTCACAGGATGGTTATGAGGCATGAATGAGTGGGTATTTGTAGAGTGCTTAGAATAATACGTGTTTGACTCAAACAAAGTCTGAGTGCCCACCATATGCCGGGCACTATTGTAGACACTGAGGGTCTAAGAGTAAATAATAGGCTGAGTGCAGTGACTCACGCTTGTAATCCCAGCATTTTGGGAGGCTGAGGTAGGAAAATCACTTGAGCCCAGGAGTTCAAGACCAGCCTGGGCAACATTGTGAGACCTTGTCTCTACAAAAAAAAAAAAAAATTAACCAGGCATGGTGACATGCTCCTGTAGTCCCAGCTACTCAGGAGGCCGAGGTGGAAGGATTGCTTGAGCCCAGGAGGTCAAGGCTGTGGTGAGCCATGATTGTGTCACTGCACTCCAACCTGGGTGACAGAGTAAGACCCTGACTCAAAAAAAAAAAAAAAAAAAAAAGCGTGAACAACAGCTGGAGGTGGGGAGAGAAAGAGAAACCAATACTTCAGGATGCAGCCCTGGGGCAGAGTAGTGTTGACCATCCTCCTGCTTATATTGTTAATTTTATTTATTTGTTTATTTTAGTTGAAGTCTTACTCTGTTGCTCAGGCTGGAATACAGTGGAACAACTATGGCTCACTAAAACCTTGACTTTCTGGCTCAGGAGATCCTTCACCTCTGCCTCCTGAGTAGCTGGGATTACAGGCACACACCACCACGCCTGTGAATTGTTTGATTTTTTTTTTCTGAGTCAGAGTCTCACTGTGTCACCCAAGCTAGAGTGCAGTGACATTCTCACAGCCACCACAACCTCGACCTGCTGGGCTCAGTTGAGCCTTCCACCTCAGCCTTCCAAGTTGCGGGAACTACAGGCACGTGCCACCACACCTGGCTAATTTTTTGATTTATTGTAGAGATGAAGTCTCGCCAAGCTGCCTAGGCTGGTCTCGAACCCATGGGCTCAGGCAATCCTCTTGTCTCGGCTTCCCAAAGTGCTGGGATTATAGGCATGAGCCACCGTGCCTGGGCAATTTTTTGATTTTTTTTGTAGAAACAAGATCTTGCTATATTGCCTAGGCTGGTCTCAAACTCCTGGGCTCAAGTGAGCCTCCTACCTTGGCCACCCAAAGTGCTGGGATTACAGACCCCACCTGGCACGGGACTGTCTTCAGATGTCTTGATGTTCCCAATCCTCTTTCTCTAAACGATGTCGGTAGCCTCTGTGTATTGGCCACACCCTGGGAGCCGTGCCCTGGGCCAGCTGTGCTCCCAAGATCTCCTCACATGCCGAGGGCAGCCTTCCCCGCCGCACCGTCGTTAATTGCCCTCACCGAACAGAAGAGGGAATAAAGGCCCACTGAGGGCATGTCTGCCCCCACCCTGGAGCCTGACACATGACAGAGGCCAGGGACTGATTGCTAAGTGAATGAGCAAACGCACGGGTAACTGAACTCTGCTGGCACTTGCTCCTTATGGGGTGTTGAAGCGAGTCAGGAGCCTTGGTGCTACACTCAGCCTATTGGAGCCCCATTGTCTGTGGCTGTGTCTGTGTTCCCCCAGACTGCGCTCCTGGAGGAGAGGGAGCCCCATTGTCTGTCTGTGGCTGTGTCTGTGTCCCCCCAGACTGCACTGGCCCCGTTGTGCTCTCTTCCTCCTCCTCACCGCCATCACAGCAAACCCTGCCAGAACTGATGTAAGGTTTTCTGCATGTGAACGTTTTGTATCCTCACAACAGTCTCGTGAGGTGTGTCTCATTTCGCAGATGAAAAAACTGAGGCACTGAGAGGGAACCTCATGGCCAGGGTAGCAAGCAATGGAGCTGACTTCAAACCAGGCAATTTGGATCCTGGGCCTGGACTCCTTTTTTTAAAAATTTGAGTTAGAGTCTCACTCCATCGTCCAGGCTGGAATGCAGGGCACGCTCACAACCAACCCCAGGGTCGACCTGTCGACCTGCTGGGCTCAGGCAATTCTTCCACTTCAGTCTTCCAAGTAGCTGGAACTACAGGTAAGTGCTACCATGCCTGGCTAATTTTTTTGTTGTTGTAGAGACAAGTTCTCCCCAAGTTGCCCAGGCTGGTCTCAAACCCGTGGGCTCAGGCAATCCATTTGCCTTGGCCTCCCAAAGGTGTTGGGAGTACAGGCTGAGCCACCAAGCCTGGCCCTGAGCTTGAACTCTTAACCACCATGCCATCAAGACATTCTTCTCTTTTATTTTCCTGGTTTTAAAAATAGTGCATAACGGAGAGGAGGAGGGGAGGAAAAAAAATAGTATGTGCTTCTCAATGAAATGAAACTGAAATCAATAGCAGAAGAAAAACTGGAAAAGTCACAAATATGTGACATTAAACAACATACTCTTTTTTTTTTTTTTTTTTTTTTGAGTTGGAGTCTCACTCTGTTGCCCAGACTGGAGTGCGGTGGCCGCTCCCGGTCACCGCAGCCTCGACCTGCTGGGCTCCGGCGATCCTTCCGCCTCAGCCTTTCGAGTAGCCGGAATTACAGGCACGCGCTACCACGCCCGGTTGATTTTTTGATTTATTGTAGAGATAAGATCTCGCTGCCCAGGCAGGTCTCGAACCCGCGGGCTCAGGCCATCCACTCACCTCGGCCTCCCAAGGTGCTGGATTACAGGCTGAGCCACTGAGCCCGGCTAAAACAACACACTCTTAAACAACCAATGGATTAAAGAAGGATTCACAAGGGAAATTAGGAAATATTCTTGAGACAAATGAAAATGAAAACATAACATACCCAAATAGATGGATGCAGCTAAATCAGGGCTAAGAGGGAAATGTATAGCCAGAAATACTTACATTAAAAAGAAGAGGAGGAAGGAGGTGGAAAAAAAAAAAAGAGAAAGACACAGGATGTGGTGGCACTCGGCTATAATCCCAGTGCTTTAGGAGGCTGAGGCAGGAAGATCTCTTGAGCCCCAGGGTGTAAGGCCAGCCTGGGCAACATCACGAGACCTCATCTCTACAAAATGTAAAAAAATTAGCCTGGCATGGTGGCACATGCCTGTGATCCCTGCTACTCAGGAGGCTAAGGTGGAAGGATCGCCTGAGCCCGGGAGGTCTAGGCTGTGGTGAGCTGCGATGCCACTGCACTCCAGCCTGGGTGACAGAGTGAGACTCCAACTTAGAAAAGGAAGGAAGAGCTCAGATCAAAAGTAGCGCGTGCCGGGCTTGGTGGCTCAGCCTGTAATCCCGTACCTTTGGGAGGCTGAGGTGAGTGGATTGCCTGAGCCTGCGGGTTTGAGACCCGCCTGGGCAGCGAGACCTCACCTCTACAATAAATCAAAAAAAGTAGCCGGGCGTGGTAGCGTGCGCCTGTAGTTCCAGCTACTTGGAAGGCTGAGGCGGAAGGATCGCCGGAGCCCAGCAGGTTGAGGCTGCGGTGGCCGGGAGCGGCCACTGCACTCCAGTCTGGGTGACTGAGTGAGACTCCAACTCAAAAAAAAAAAAAGTAGCATGTGTTCATCATAAAATTCAAGCATCGCACAATCTTATCCTATAGAAAGAGAAAGTAAAAAGTGAAAGTTCCCCCTAATGCCCCTCCCTAGAGATAACCTCTGTTAATAATGTGGTGTAGACTCAGATTTTTTTTCAAATCTTGCAATGATATTCCCCCCCCAATTTTTTTTATTATGGTAAAATGTACATAACATTAAATTGCATTCTAACCTTTTTTTTCTTTTTTCTTTTTTTTTTTGAGTCGGAGTCTCACTGTCACCCATGCTGGAGTGCAGTGGCACACTTACGATCACTGCAGCCTCAACTTTCTGGGCTCAGGCAATCCTCCTGCCACAGCCTCTCAAGTAGCTGGGACTACAGGCATGTGCCACCACATCCAGCTAAGTTTTTAATTTATTTTTTAATTTTTATTTTATTTTACTTTTTTTTAGTCAGAGTTCCACTCTGTCACCCAGGCTGGAGTGCAGTGGCTCGCTCACAGCTATCACAGCCTTGACCTGCTGGGCTCAGATGATCCTTCCATCTCAGCCCTCCAAGTAGCAGGAACTACAGGTGTGTGCTACCATGCTTGACTAATTTTCTTTTTCTTTTTTTGTAGAGATGAGGTCTCACCAAGTTGCCAGGCTGGTCTCAAACCCCTGGGCTAAGGCAATCCTCTCGCCCCAGCCTCCCAAAATGCTGGGATTATAAGCGTGAGCCACCATGCCCAGTTACAGTCTAACCATTTTAAGTATGCAGTTTGGTGATACTAAAGACATTGGTAATGTGCAACCATCTATCCATCTCTGTAACATTTTTCAACAGGCAGAACTGAAACTCTGTACCTATTAGGCACTAACCCCACATTCCCTCCTCCCCCAGGTCCTGACAACCATTTTACTTTCCGTCTCTATGATTTTGACAGCTCCAAGTACCTGATACAAGTGGAAATACAGTCGTCTTTTTGTGACTGGCTTCTTTCACTTAGCATAATGTGTTGTAGTATGCATCAGAATTTCCTTTACTTTTAAGGTTGAACCCTATTCCATTGTTTGTGTCTACTACTTTTACTTAACTATTAATCCGTTGATGGACACTTGGGTTTGCTTCCACCTTTTAGCTATTGTGACTAGTGTTGCTATGAATATGGGTATACAAATATCTCTTGGAGGCTGGGTGCAGTGGCACGTGCTTGTAATCCCAGCACTTTCGGAGGTGGAGGTGAGAGGATTGCCTGAGCCCAGGGGTTTGAGTCCAGCCTGGGCAACATAAAAAAAAAAAATTAGCTGAGCAAGATGGTGCGCACCTGTGGTTCCAACTTTAGAAGGCTGAGGCAGAAGGATTGCCTGAGCCCAGCAGGTCGAGGCCACAGTGACCATGAGTGTGTCACTGCACTCCAGCCTGGGTGACAGAGTGAGACTCTGACTTAAAAAAATTTTTTTTTTTTTTTTAGCCCGGCTCGGTGGCTCAGCCTGTAATCCTGCGCTTTGGGAGGCTGAGGTGAGTGGATTGCCTGAGCCTGAGGGTTCGAGACCTGCCTGGGCAACTTGGCGAGACCTCATCTCTACAATAAAAAAAAAAAAATCAGCTGGGCTCGGTGGCTCAGCCTGTAATCCCGCGCCTTTGGGAGGCTGAGGTGAGTGGATTGCCTGAGCCTGAGGGTTTGAGACCCTCCTGGGCAGGCGAGACCTCATCTCATTACAATAAATAAAAAATTAGCCAGGCGTGGTAGCGCGCGCCTGTAATTCCGGCTACTCGGAAGGCTGAGGCGGAAGGATCGCCGGAGCCCAGTAGGTCGAGGCTGCGGTGGCCGGGAGTGGCCACTGCACTCCAGTCTGGGCGACAGAGTGAGACTCCAACTCAAAAAAAAAAAAATTTATTTTTGAGATCCTGCTTTCAATGCTTTCATGTATGTATCCAGAAAGTTGAATTGCTGGATCATAAGGTGATTCTATTTTTAATTTTTTGAGAAACTTCCATTTGTTTTCCACAGTGGCTGCAGCGAGCTACATTCCTACCAACAGTGTATTCTCTACCTCTGCTCCAACATGTGATATTTTCTGTTTGTTTTTTTAAAAATCGTAACCACCCTAATGAGTGTCAGGTGATGATATCTCACTGTAGTTTTGATTTGCATTTCCCTAATGATTAGCGATGCTGAACATCTTTGGAGACTTGTCTATTCAAGTCCTTTGCCCTTTTTTTTTTTGAGTAGGAGTTTCACGCTGGTGGTCAAGCTGGAATGTGGAATGTAGTGGCAGGATCATGGCTCGCCACAGCCTCAACCTTCCAAGCTCAGGTGATCCTCCAGCCTCAGCCTCCCTGGTAGCTGGGACTACAGGCATGCACTTCCACACCCAACAATACTTTCTTCCTTTCTTTCTTTTGTAGCAGAAGGTCTTTCCATGTGCCTAGGTTGATCTTGGACTTCTAGGCTCAAGAAATCCTCTGGTCTCAGCCTCCCAAAGTGCTGAGATTACAGGTGTGAGCCATCATGCCCAGACCCCTTTGCCTATTTTTTGGAATCAGGCTATTTGTCTTTTGTTGCTCAATTTTAGAACTTCTCTATATATTCTGGGTTTCTACTTTTCTGTGCGTTGGTTTTTTACACTATTGATATTTAAATTTTCATGAAGTTCAATTTGTCTATAGTCAATGAATTATTGCCAAACCCAATGTTGTGAAGCTTTCATTCAGTAATTTTAGGTCTAATATTTAGTTCTTTGATCCATTTTGAGTTAATTTTTTGAACAATATATGATGTTAAAGTATAAGGGGCCAATTTCATTTGTGTGCATTATTTTTGTTCTTTTGCAGCCCCATTTGTTGAAGACTGTCCTTTCCCCATTGACATCTTGGTCTCATTGTCAAAAACCATTCGACCATGTATGTGAAGGTTTATTTCTGGGCTCTCTAAGCTCCATTCCATGAGACTATATGTCTGTCTTTATGCCAGTGCCACATTGCTTTGATTACTGTAGCTTTGTAGTAAGTTTTGAAAGCAGGAAGTTGAGTCCTAGTTTTTTTTTTTTTTCCTAGATTGCTTTGGCTAATCAGGATTCCTCAAGGACCCACATGAATTTTAGGATGGATTTTTCTATTTCTGCAAAAAAAAAGTCATTGAGATTTTGACAGGGATTGCATTGAATGTGGAGATCACTTTGAGGAGCATAGACGTCTTAACAATATTGTTGACTGGGCTCAGTGGCTCAGCCTGTAGTCCCAGCACCTCGGGAGGCTGTGGCGAGTGGATTGCCTGAGCCTGAAGGTTCGAGACCAGCCCAGGCAACTTGGAGAGACCTCATCTCTACAATGAATCAAAAATTAGCCAAGTGTCGCATCGCGCCGCCTGTAGTTCCGGCTACGTGGAAGGCTGAGGCGGAAAGGATCGCCGGCGCCCAGCGGGTCAAAACTGGGGTGGCCTTGAACACGCCACTGCGCTCCAGCCTGGGCGATGGAGCGAGACTCGACTCCAAGAGAAAATCTTCTTTCGGCAGTTTTGTAGTTTTCATTGTGCAGTCTTTCAGCACCTCAGTTAATTCCTAGGCATTTTTTCATGTTGTAAACATGATTGCTTTCTTAATTATGAAAAGCAATTAATTTCCTTTTTAGAATGTTCATTGTTAGTGTGTAGATATGTAACAATTTTTTGTTTTTATTATTATTATTATTTGTTTGGGTTTTTGTTGTTGTTGTTGGAGTCTCACTCTGTCGCCCAGACTGGAGTGCTGTGGCCGCTCCCGGCCACCGCAGTCTCGACCCGCTGGGCTCCAGCGATCCTTCCGCCTCAGCCTTCCAAGTAGCTGGAACTACAGGCGCGCGCTACCATGCCCGGCTGATTTTTTTGATTTATTGTAGAGATGAGGTCTCGTGAAGTTGCCCAGGCAGGTCTCGAACCTGCGGGCTCAGGCAATCCACTCACCTCGGCCTCCCAAAGCGTGGGATTACAGGCTGAGCCACCGATTATTATTATTTTTAACCAACAGGCTGAACTTGGTGGTTCATGCCTATAGTCCTAGTACTTTGAGAGGCCAACGTGGGAGGGATTGCTTGAGCCTGGGAGTTCAAGACCAGCCTAGGCAACACGAGATCCCATCTCTACAAATAATAATAAATAAACAAATAAGCCAGGCATGGTGGTGTGCACCTGTAGTCCCAGCTACTTGGGAGGCTGAGGCAGAAGGATTGCCTGAGCCCAGGAGGTTGAGGCTGCGGTGAGCTGTGATAATGCCTGCACTGCAGCCTGGGCAACAGAGTGAGAGACCTTGAGTCAAATAAACAAACAAAAAAAGGTGTACTGTGATACACCTTGTTTTATTTTATTTTACCTACCACAGACTGGCAGAGGCTGCTCTTTCTCCTCACGACTGCACAGTGGACCGTGGTGAGGATATACACACTGGATTTAGTCGGTTCCAGCAGGATATGTTTGGGACGTTTGCAGTTTTTTACTGTTTGAAGTCACACGGCAGTAAGCACCCTTGCAAATGCTCCTTCTGTGCTGGTGGGAGGGTCTTGGGGCAACTGCCAATAGAAGACCCTCAGGACCAAGGACAAGCACAGTCTGGATGTTCCCTCCGGGAGGGCAAAGCCGGCTTTGCCCAGAGGGCAGGAGAGGGCTGGTCCCCGGCCCTCGCCATCGCCGTCTTCGCTCAGCTGGCACACGTGAGCCCTCGTCATCGCTTGCCCTGTTGAGCAGCACCCGCCCCGTGAGACAGTCTCTCGTGAGGACAGTCGGGCCGCCGCCACTGGGGTCCAGGAAGTGACCATCTCGAAGGTTCATCCGGAAAGTTCCTCCGGTGGCTGAGGCCGAAGGACTTCTCAGAGCCCCCCTTGTTTACTTTTTCTCTCACTTCGGAAAGCCGGGAAGGTCCTGTATGTGCCCTGGAGAGAGCCGGAGCTGTCCTGCATCACGGGCCAAGGCCTGGCTTAGGAGGAGTGCCCCGGCCGGCTCTGATTAGCATCTCCACACATGAATGGCTGGGCTGGCAGGACTCCCTTCCAGAAGTCAGCATGCAGCCTTTTCCCTGAATCATCGTGACTCCTGCAAACCAGGCACTAAAGTGGTGAACGTCCTTCTGGGCCACTTGGGAGCAGTCTCACCCACCGGTGGGTCCCGCCCGGTCTCCAAGGCAGCAGGAGGCATTCGACTGTGACTGCTGGCAGGGAGGCAGGGCGGGTCCCGGAGAGCAACCAGTCACCAGGAGGCGAGGCAGGGCCCTCATCATACCCCTGTCACCGTTGCCCCTGGGGCCTTTGGGGGACGTTTACCTCATCTGGGGCCTGCGGCTCATGCTGTTCCCTCTCGCTTGCACCTCTTTCTGCCACGCCCTGCCCCCCGCTTGCCCAGGCCACCCCCATCCATCGTTTTTGAGTCGGGGTCTCACTCTCTGCCCAGGCTGGAGTGCGGTGGCACAATCACGGCTCACCTCAGCCTTGACCTCCTGGTCTCTGGTGATCCTTCTGTCCTGGCAGCTGAGATTCAGGTGCATGCCACCACTCCTGGCTAATTTATTTGTATTTTTTTGTAGAGACAGGGTTTCACTATGTCGCCCAGGCTGGTCTTGGACTCCTGGGCTCAAGCAATCCTTCTGCCTCAGCCTCTGAAAGGGTTGGGACTATACGGGGTGCGCCACCGCGCCTGGCCTCCCCATTACTTTTCAGGCCTCTGCATCATTGCCGTTTCTGCAGGGAAGCCCTCCCTGACCCCTCCAGGGAAGGACGGTTCCTTTAGATACTCTTGGGCTACACAGCTTGCAGCACTTAACACAACAGCGGCTCGCCAAGTGGGTCACTGCTATTTGTGTCTCTGGCCCTCCAGGCAGTCAGGTCTGCCGACAGTAGGATCTGCATCCCAGTACCTGAAAAGTGACCAGTACACGGTCGCAGAGTGGATAAGAGTAAGGCAGCAGAGCCAGGCTGCTCAGGTTTAAATCCTGCCTCTGTCAACGAAGGCAGGTTCCTGAATCTCTTTGTTTTCCCATCCGTCAAGATAGGGTAAGAGTACCTATCTGACCGTTGGTGTTGTTCTGAGGGTTACATGGGCGAATATATGTGAGATGCTTGGAATGAGCCCTGACCTTTACAAGGCGCTGGATCAGTGCTCCTGTTGGCATTCAGTGCTAGTGGTTGGATGAGGGTCTCCAAGGATCTGGCGCTGGTGGTCACCTTCCCAGCATTCTCTCACATGGGAGTTGCTCAGCCTGTTGCAAGCATGCTCTTTGTCGTGATTGTTGTCATGTCAGTAATGCGGCCATGACAGTGATGGCAAGCCACTCAGAAGCTGATGGCAGCACACCTGTTCCCATTATTCTGGTTTGGAGGCTTGCTCTGAGTGTGTCTTCCCGTCCCTGTGCCTGGGCGTCCCCCTTCCCCAAAGCCTAGTTCGGATTCCTCAGAGGACTTTCGCCATCACCCTGTTGGGGCAGAGCTTTGCTGTTCTGGGCAGGTGTCTGAGCAGCTGTCACTAGGGACATGCTATGGCATACAACTTGGGTGAGGAGCCATCCCCAGGGAGCGGGCTCAGCCAGGGCTGGCTTTCCTCACTTGGCCCCACAGGACAGCTGCCACAAGGGGAGGCGCCATGTTGTCTGAGGGCTTCAGCACCTAATCGGATTTCCTATTTGCAGAAGGTAGTGGCCAGCCTTTGGGGAGCCTCCCAGTCCTGCTGTGGGCTGGGAGGCTCACAAAGCCCCTGAGAACTCCTGAAAAGGCAGCTCAGTATACTTGATGCCACCCCATTGGCTGACTGGGTGCCGCCTGACCATGGGCCAATCAGATTTCGTCCTGGGAATTTGAACTCAGCAGTAGTCTTTGTTGGCATCTGAACTGCCCACCCAGGTTAGCCACTCGCCCGTCTGGAGAAGCTGAGGATGAAGCAAGTAGTCCTCCACTAAGAACGCTAGAGGTTCCTGCTAGCTTTCCAGGTCTTTATTTCTGTCCCTGGGCAGCTGGGTGCTACCGTCTGCCTTCTCCGCCAGCTGCCTCTTACTCCATGTAATGAATTCCCCACCTGGCAGGGCACAGTGGCTCACGCCTGTAATCCCAGCAGTTTGGGAGGCCCATATGAGAGGATCGCTTGAGTCCAGGAGTTTGAGATCAGTCTGGCAACGTTTCTCTGAAAAACGTTTTTTTAAGTTTTTAAAAATGTATTTATTTAAAGATGGCTGGGCATGGTAGCTCACACCTATAATCGCAGTAATTTGGGAGGCTGAGGTGGGAGGGTTGTTTGAGGTCAGGGGTTCGGGATGAGCCTGGACAATATAGCAAGACCTCCAACTCTAATTAAAAAAAAATGTAAAAAGAAAACCAAAGTTTAAATAAAGCAATATGCCAGGAGCAGTCCTAGCTACTCAGGAGGCTGAAGCAGGAGACTGCTTGAGCCCCGACGTTGAAGGCTGTGATGAGCCATGATTGTGGCCCTGCCCTCCAGAGGGAGACCCCGACGAGAGCAAAGAAATAAACTCCCCACCCGCTTGCAGCTCAGGGCACGTGGTCTCTCCCCTCTCACCAAGACCTCCTGCCTGCATTGCCTGGCACGCCCGCCCCGCCTCCACGGAGGAAGCGCTGCCGGCCCTGTCCGGCTTAGCACAGCCAGGGCCCGCACCAGCGGGTGATTTACCGGTCTCGCTGAGGCTGACCTCGGCCTTCCGGGAAGCATCTGCTCCGCTGCTCTCATCCCTACCCTGGGGGCCGCCACCCAACAGGAAGCCCTCAAGTCTGCGTCAACTCCAGTCTCCGGTTGGACGGGACCGCCGCTGCCACCGGAGAGGAGCCTCTGTGAGGTCAGTGTGGGGCCAGCCTCTGCCTGGGGCACTTGTTCTGCTGTCCTCTTGCTAGGTGGAAATTGCTTTATTTATGATAAATATAAGTGCCGACGTGTGGTTTTTAGAAGCATTACGCAGATGCAGAAGACTTTAAAGAAAACAAGCTTATTTCACCTCTGATCTCATCACCCGGAAAACACACACACAAATACATTTTTTTTCCAGAAAGGAAGTCCAACTGTACATTGCCTTTGGAATCTTTTGTTTTTGTTTTTAATTTAGCAATGTATCCAGAGGACGTCTTTTCTAAAAAATAGCTTTTTTCCGGGCTCGGTGGTTCAGCCTGTAATCCCGCGCTTTGGGAGGCCAAGGTGAGAGGATGGCCTGAGCCTGCAGGTTCGAGACCCGCCTGGGCAACTTGGCGAGACCTCATCTCTACAACAAATCAAAAACTAGTGGGCGTGGTAGCGCGCGCCTGTAATTCCGGCCACTCGGAAGGCTGAGGCGGAAGGATCGCCGGAGCCCAGCAGGGCGAGGCTGCAGTGGCCGGGAGCGGCCACTGCACTCCAGTATGGGCGACAGAGTGAGACTCCAACTCAAAAAAAAAAAAAAAAGCTTTTTTTTAAAAGATAGGGTTTCACTCTGTCACCCGGACGAGAGTGCAGGGGCAAGTCTTGACCTCCTGGGCTCCAGCAGTCCTCCCTCTGCCTCCCTAGTAGCTGGGACTATAAGCATGTACAGCCACACGTGGCTAATTTTTCTATTTTTTGTGGAGACAGGGGTCTGACTTTGTGGCCTAGGCTGGTCTTAAACTCCTGACCTCGAGTGATCCTCCTACCTCAGCCTCCCAAAGTGCTGGGATTACAGGTGTGAGCCACTGGCCCCTGTCAGAAATAACTTTATTTATGTATAATTGTCACGGAATAAAGTGCACATATATTTTTTTTTGAGTTGGAGTCTCACTCTGTTTTCCAGGGTGGAGTGCAGTGGCACACTCACGGCCCCTCCAGCGTTGACCTGCTGGGTTGAGTCACCGAGCCCGACCAAACTGCACATATTGAAAGCACATACCTTTCAACATGTATGTGCACCCATAAGCCCATCCCAATCAAGACAGCCATCAGCACCAAATGTTTACTTGTGCCCTTGATAATCCCTCCTGTGATGCTCCTTCCCCACAACCACTGATCCTGCATTTTGTCACAATAACTTGTTTGTATTTCCTAGAATTTTATATGAATAGAACTATACACGTTTTTTGCCTGGTTTCTTTCACCAGCATAATTATTTTTGAGATTCACCCAAGTTGTTGCGTGTATTGATAGTTCGTTCCTATTTACTGCTAAGTGGTAAGTATTCTTTTCTTTTTTTATTATTTGGAATCTCACTCTGTTGCCCAGGCTGGAGTGCAGTGGCATGTCAATGGCCACCACAGCCTCAACTTTTAGGGCTCAGATGGTTCTTCCACCTCAGTCTACCAAGAAGCTGGAACTACAGGCGTGTGCCACCATGCCTGGCTAATTTTTGGGTTTATTGTAGAGACGAGGTCTTGCCAAGTTGCCAAGGCTGGTCTCAAACCCCTGGATTCAGACAATCCTCTTACCTCCGCCTCCCAAAGTGCTGGGATCACAGGCGTAAGCCACTGCACCTGAAAAAGTAGTATACTGTTGTGAGAAAACACCAGTCTGTTTACCCATTCACCTGTTGGTGAACGTATAAGTTGTTTCCAGTTTGAGGTCATTACAACCAAAACTGCACACAAACAAAAACATACAAGTTTTTGTATGGACCTCTGCTGTTATTTCTTTTGAGTAAATACCTGATTGGAAGGTGAGTCAATCTGATCTGGTAAGCCTATGCTTCGATTTTAAGGAAGCTACTAGCCAGGTGTGGTGGCTCACACCTGTAATTCCAGCACTTTGAGAGGCCAAGATGGGAAGACTGCCTGAAACCAGGAGTTCAAGACCAGCCTGGACATCATAGCGAGACCTTGTCTCTACAAAAAATCAAAAAATTAGATGGTGTGGTGACACGCATCTGTAGTCTCAGCTAGTCAGGAAGTTGAGGCGGTAGGGTCACATGAGCCCCGTAGGTCAGGGCTGCAGTGAGCTATAATCACACCACTGCACAGCAGCCTGGGTGACAGAGTGAGACCCTGGCTCAGGTAATAGTCATAATAAAATGGTTATGCCATTTTTCACATACCTCCCCCCAGTAGCATATGCAAGTTCCAGTGACTTCACATCCTTGCCAATTTTGGACATGGTCAGTCTTTTTAAATGTCACTATTCTCGCAGGTATATCGCGACATCTCCCTGTGGCTTTAACTTTCACTTCCCTGGTGAATGATTTCCGTGCTCTTGCTGGAGGCCATCTTGGTGTATGAACCAAGGGAGGTCCTCCTTATCTATCACTTTTTTTCTGAGTCAGGTTCTCCTTCCGTCGTCCAGACTGGAGTGCAGTGGCAAGATCCTGGCTCGCTGCAGCCTCGGTCTCCTGGGTTCAGGGGATCCTTCTGCCTCAGCCTTCTGAGTCGTGGGACTGCAGAGGCACGCCAGCATGCCGGGCTGATTTTTTGATTTTTTTGTAGAGATGAGGCCTTGCTGTGTTGTCCAGACTAATGTCAAACTCTTGGGCTCAAGTGATCCTCCCGCCTCGGCCTCCTAAAATGCTGGGAGTACAGGCATGAGCCACCGCGCCCAGCACCACCTTATCATTTTTAATGACTGTGTCCCGCTACAGCATTGGCTGAATCATTTTATTTAATCTAGGCCCTACTGATGGACATCTTGGGTCGCTTTGATATTTTG
This sequence comes from Cephalopachus bancanus, assembly GCA_027257055.1. Lineage (NCBI taxonomy): Eukaryota > Metazoa > Chordata > Mammalia > Primates > Tarsiidae > Cephalopachus > Cephalopachus bancanus. Next base: position 651,148 of record JAPVLO010000833.1, read on the forward strand.
CTTTCCACACAGTGCTGTGATACACAGCCTGTACATACATGTCTGTACCTTTGTCTGTTTTCTTCATGTGGCATCGATGGGTGAAAGGGGTTCATGTCTTGAAGACTTTTGGAACATTTTGGCCAATAGCTCCCCTGGAAGCCTGCGCCTATGACAGCCCCGCTGGCAGCACGTGGAACACAGTTTCTGCTTCTAATTCCACAGAAACCTCCAGGGCGATGACTGGCAGGGTTTGAGGAAGTCTTTCAAGTGTGACCCCATGACTTTTGGCAAGAAGCCAGATCCGGGCAAATGGGCCACAGGACACGCTTGGAGTGGCCTTGGACAAGCATCACGACCACGGCAGTGGGAGGCGGGGCTGTTTCGGGGGTGGGGAGGGAAGGGAGCAGCTGCGGCCGGGCCAGCGGGTGAGCCCAGAGCCTTCACTCCTCACCCCGTGACCTCTCCACTTGACCTTTCTCAACCCGGTTTTCTCAGATGTGAAGGGGAACAGATAATACTAACCTGCAAGTATGGAAAGCCCTTTACACACTCGAAAACAGTCCCCAAATGTGTGTGGTGAGAAGCGTTTGTGTCTTCCCCAGAGGAGAGGGTGGTGAGCACTTCCTCCCAGTTTCCTGCCCCAGGGCCCCCCGTAAGGGAGGGGGAGGGATGGTGTACAGAATAATGGCCTCCCCCGAGAGGCATCCACATCCCAGTTCTGTGATAATGTGTGCATGTGCCTGGTTACACGGCAAAGGGGAATGGAATTAAGACTGCTAATCAGTTGACCTTAAAACAGAGAGATAAGCCGGGCTCTGTGGCTCAGCCTGTCATCCTGTGCTTTGGGAGGCTGAGGTGAGTGGATTGCCTGAGCCCGCGGGTTTGAGACCCGCCTGGGCAACTTGGCGAGACCTCATCGCTGCAATAAATCAAAATCAGCCCGGCGTGGTAGCGCGCGCCTGTAGTTCCAGCTACTTGGAAGCCTGAGGTGGAAGGATCACCGGAGCCCAGCAGGTCGAGGCTGCGGTGACCGGGAGCGGCCACTGCACTCCAGTCTGGGTGACAGAGTGAGAGTCCAACTCAAAAAAACCCCCCAGAAAAACAGAGAGATAGCAAGGCATGGTGGCACACACCTGTAACACCAGCACTTTGGGAGACCAAGGTGGGAGGATCATTTAAGCCCAGGAGTTCAAGACCAGCTTAGGCAACATAGTGAATCCTTGTCTCTATAAAATAAAAATTTTTTTTAAATGAGCTGGGTGTAGTGGTGCACACCTGTAGTCCCAGCTACCCAGGAGGCTGAGGAGGGAGGATCGCCTGAGCCCAGGAGGTCAATGCTGCAGTGAGCTGTGATTGTGCCGTTGCTCTCCAGCCTGAGCATCAGAGTGAGACCCCTGATTCAAAAAACAGAAACGAGGAGATTGTCCTGGATTATCCAGTTGGTCCTTCGGAGTGGAAGAGGAAGGGAGAGGAGCAGAGCCGCATAGCACAAGAAGGACTCAGCCCTGCAGGCTCTGAAGGTGGAGGGAGGGGCTGTGAGCCGAGGAATGTGGCGGCCTCTAGAAACTGAAAAAGGAAGGAAAAGTATTCTTCCCCAGAGCCTCCAGAGGGAAGGCCGCCTTGCTGACACTTTTTTTTTTGAGTTGGAGTCCCACTCTGCTCAGACTGGAGTGCAGTGGCACGCTCCTGGCCACCTCAGCCTCGACCTGCTGGGCTGTGGCGATCCTTCCACCTCAGCCTTCCAAGTAGCTGGAACTACAGGCGCGCACTACACATACGGCTAATTTTTTGATTTTATTGTAGAGGTCTCGCCAAGTTGCCCAGATGGGTCTCGAACCCGCGGGCTCAGACAATCCGCTCACCTCAGCCTCCCAAAGAGCGGGATTACAGGCTGAGCCACCGAGCCCAGCTACTTTCTTTTTTTTTTTTTTTTGAGTCAGGGTTTCGCTCTGACGCCTAGGCTGGAGTGCAGTGGTATAGTCACGGCTCACCACAGCCTCAACCTCCTTGGCCACAGATGATCCTCCTGCCTCGGCCTCCAGAGTAGCCAGAACTATAGGCACACACCACCATGCCCTGTTAATTTTTTTTTTTGGTAGAGACGAGATCTCACTATATTGCCCAGGCTGGTAACAAACTCCTAGGCTCAAGTAATCCTCCTGCCTCAGCCTCCCAAAGTGCTGGGATTACTGGCGTGAGCCACTGCGCCCATCTTTGTATTGTTTTAAACTACTAAGTATGTGGAGATTGGTTGCAGCAGAGAATTAACACAGGAAGGAAGGACAGGTGGGCACCATGGGCTATGGGAACGCCTCCACTCTTAGCATTCTAGGTGGGGCAGCACCAGGAACGTGTGAGCAGGCGCCCTCGTGTCCTGTGGGAACACTGAGCAGTGCTCTTTGCTTCGGCGTACGTTCACGTGGGGGAGAGAAGGATAACACAAAGGTTGAGACTGCTACGTGGGCTGGGTGCAGTGGCTCACACCTGTAATGCCAGCACTTTGGGAGGCCCAGGCAGGAAGACTGCTTGAGCTCAGGAGTTTGACACCAGCTTGAGCAACATAGCAAGATGCCATCTCTACAAGAAATTTTAAAAAATGAGCTGGGCATGGTGGCATGTGCCTGTAGTCTCGGCTACTCAGAGGGCTGAGTCAGAAGGATCGACTGAGCCCAGGAATTTGAGATTGCAGTGAGCCATGATCGTGCCACAGCACTCCAGCCTGGGCCACAGAATGAGACCCCAACTCAAAAAAAAAAAAAAAAGAACGAGAGAAAGCTACACGATAGATCTCTCCGTTCCATCAATGCCTCCCCAGTGCTCTTAGTTTAAAGGTCAATGTCCCTGCTGGGGCTCCGTGGTGTGGCCCTGCTGACTTCCTTGGGCTTCATCTCAGATCTCTCTGCACTCAGCTCCTTTCCGTCCCAGAAAGGGATGAGACCTGCCCTGTGCCTCAGGGTCTTTGCACAAGTCATTTTATTGACGGGAATGCTGTCACCCTGCTCTTCACTGGCTCAGCCCCTCCTTTTCTGCTCTCAGCTCAAGGGCCATCTACGTGCCCTGCCCTCCAGCTGCGTCAGGTTCCTGTGCTTGTACTTCACTTGACAGATGACACAGCTCTGCATAGAAGGGTTACTAAATATGTCTCTGAATTAGCCGGGCATGGTGATGCACACCTGTAGGCTCAGCTACTTGGGAGGCTGAGGCAGGATGGCTTGAGCCCAGGAGCTCGAGGCTACAGTGAGCTATGATCGCACCCCTGCACTGCCGCCTGGGTGACAGAGTGAGACCCTGTCTCTAAAAATATATATAAAATCAAGCCGGGCTCGGTGGCTCAGCCTGTAATCCCAGCACTCTGGGAGGCTGAGGTGAGTGGATTGCCTGAGCCCACGGGTTCGAGACCCACCTGGGCAGGTGAGACCTCATCTCTACAATAAATCAAAAAATTAGCCGGGCGTGGTAGTGCGTGCCTGTAGTTCCAGCTACTTGGAAGGCTGAGGCGGAAGGATCGCCAGAGCCCAGCAGGTCGAGGCTGCGGTGGCCGGGAGCGGCCACTGCACTCCAGTCTGGGCGACAGAGTGAGACTCCAACTCAAAATAAATCAATAAAAATAAATAAATAAATAAATAGAAATATATATAAAATCAAAGAGAAAATAACTAAAATAAATATGTTTCTGTGTGGGTACCTGAATGGTCTCTGCCTCCCCCTACAAGGTTGTGGGTACCAATGGGCGAGGATGGTAAATACTTGCTGAAAAAATAAGTAAATATCTGTTTACTGAAGGAATAAACAACAGAGCCCAAAAGTTGGTATTGTTCTTATCCATGTATTTTTTTTTTTTTTTTGAGTTGGAGTCTCACTCTGTTGCCCAGACCAGAGTGCAGTGGCCGCTCCCGGCCACCGCAGCCTCAACCGGCTGGGCTCCGGGGATCCTTCCGCCTCAGTCCTCCAAGTAGCTGGAACTACAGGCGTGCGCTACCACATCCGGCTGATTTTTTTATTTATTGTAGAGATGAGGTCTCGCCAAGTTGCCTGGGCGGGTCTCGAACCCGCGGGCTCAGGCAATCCACTCACCTCAGCCTCCCAAAGCACGGGATTACAGGTTGAGCCACCAAGCCTGGCTCATATTTTTTTTTGAGTCAGGGTCTTACTTTGTTGCTCAGGTTGAAGTGCAGAGACACAATCACAACTCACCGCAGCCTCGACCTCCTGGGCTTAGGTGATCCTTCAGCCTCAGGCTCCAAGTAGCTGGGACTACAGGCACATACCACCCCGTACAGCTAATTTTTAAAATTTTTTGTAGAGACAACATCTTGCTATGTTGCCCAGGCTGGCCCCAAACTCCTGGCTCAAGCAGTCCTCCTGCCACGGCCTCCCAAAGTGCTGGCATCACAAGAATGAGCCACCATGCCTGGCCTCTCATTCATATTTTGTTTTGTTTTGTTTTTAAAAGCAGACATGGGCTCAGAGAAGACCAGAAGGTTGTCCAAAGTCACCAGGTGAGCCTGGAAGGCTCTTCTCCTTACAGAAGACAGGGCTGGTCGTGGCTGGGGCCCCTCTGGGCAGAGGGTTGCTGTGAGTGGGTTCAAGGCTAGAGGAACTCGGTCCTGTCCGGGAGGTGGGTCTGCTGGGGAAGCGTCTCGGAAAGGATGTGCTGAGCGCAGCTACCCAGGCGAAGAGGAAGGAACCGAGGGCGGCGGGCGGGGGCCCCAGACCCTCCCCGCGGCCACAGCAGACCTCCCTGGAGTCTGGCTCCCGTCCCACCCCCAGTCACTCTCTGACACTCTCACACACTCACCCTGGCTAGTGCTGCTCTGTAAGGGGCTTTTCAAGGTGGGTCACGCCAGGTGTGGATGAGTCTGGGGGTCAGATCCACCTGTCCACTGCCCATGGGCCTCTAACTCGGGCTGACCAGGATGATTTGACAACATCGGTGAAAACTTTCAAAGCCGTATCCTTTGACCCAGCAATTCAGCTTCTGGGAATTTATCCTGAAAGAATGCTAATGTCCATGAAATTGGCGGTGATATTCACACAAGGAAGCGTTCTCTGTAGCACCGTTGATCGTGGCAAAGAATTGAAGGCCACCTAATGTCCATCAGTAGGAAATGGATCAGCAAATGATGATTTGCCGAGTCCATGAAAAACTGCAGTCATTCAAAAGAATGAGCCTGTCTATAAGAACTGACACGGGAGGAGGCTTGTATGTATGTATTGTGGAGATTTTTATTTTATTTTATTTTTTGTTTTTGAGTTAGAGTCTCACTCTCGCCCAGGCGGGAGTGCAGTGGCCGCTCCCGGCCACCGGAGCCTCGACCTGCCGGGCTCCGGCGATCCTTCCACCTCAGCCTTCCGAGTAGCCGGAATTACAGGCGTGCACCATCACGCCCAGCTGATCTTTTGAGTTATTGTAGAGATGAGGTCTCGTCACTTGCTGAGGCTGATCTTGAATCCCTGAGCTCAGGCAATCCTCTTACCTCGGCCTCCCAAAGTGCTGGGATTACAGGCTTGAGCCACCACACCCGGCCTGTTTTATTTTATGTAATGTTATTTTATTTTTTTGAGTCAAAGTCTCACTCTGTCGCCCAGGCTGGAGTGCAGTGGTACTCTCACAGCCACCGCAGCCTCGACCTGCTGGGCTCAAGTGATCCTTCCATCTCAGTCTTCCAAGTAGCTGGAACTACAGGTGTGCGCCACCACACCCAGCTAATTTTTTGATTTACTGTAGAGATGAGTTCTTACTATGTTGCTCAGGCTAGTCTCAAACCCCTGAGCTCAGGCCTCCCCTAATCTCACCTCTGCCTCCCAAAGTGCTAGGATTACAGGCGTGAGCCGCCACTCCCAGTGATTATTTTATTTTATTTTTTAGATAGGGTTGCACTCTGTTGCCCAGGCTGTAGTTCAATGATGTGATCATCGCTCATGGTAGCTTCAAGTGATCCCCCCACCTCAGCCTCCTGAGTAGTTAGGACCACAGCCACATGCCACCACGCCCAGCTAATTTTTATTTTTAGTCAGGATCTTACTGTGTTGCCCAGTCTGGTCTCAAACTCCTGGCCTCAAGCAATCCTCCCACCTCAGCCTCCCAAAGTCCTGAGATTGTAGGCATGAGCCACTGCACCTAGCCTGTAGAGACCCATTTAAAAGAGGAAATCTGACCAGGTCAGAGTGACTCATGCCTGTAATCTCAACAATTTGGGAGGCTGAGGAGGGAGGATCGTTTGAGCCCAGGAGTTTGAGGCCAGCTTAGGCAACATAGTGAGACCCCCAACTCAAAAAAGAGAGAGAGAGAGAGAGTGAGATTAAAAAAGGGAAATTACTCAGAGCTCCAGAGGTGGCATTGATTATTATTATTATTATTATTTTGAGTCGGAGTCTCACTCCGTCGCCCAGACCGGAGTGCAGCGGCCGCTCCCGGCCACCGCAGCCTCGACCCGCTGGGCTCCGGCGATCTTCCGCCTCCACCTTCCGAGTAGCTGGAACTACAGGCGCGATTATTTTAATTATTCTGTTCCCTACACATGGGTGAGCTGGATAGTAACACTAGCTCACACTTACTGGGCCCTTATTCTGTGCGCCTCACAGGTGTAAGCTCGCCAGATCTTCACAGCCACCGGTGAGGGAGAGACTGTTATTGTCCCCCCTATCCAGAAGAGGAAACAGGTTGAGAGGGGAGTCACTTCCCAAAGTCACCCAGCTGGGACGTGTCAGAGCTGGGATTTGGACACACACAGCAGGGCCCCTGAGGCCTGCGCTCTTGACGAGTCCACCCCAGACCACCAAGTAGCGCGATCCAGCAAGAGCAACCTTGTTCCAACCACCCCGCCATCTGCAGGTGACAGACAGGGATGCTGTGCAGGCGTGAAGCTGCCCCGGCGGTGCTGAGTCCAGCCCACGTGTCCCCCGGGACTGGGGCCTGCCCGCTGACTTCCCTTCCCGAGTCCCAGGGAAGTGTCAACCCTTGCCTTCACTTGGTACAGCGGCACCTTTTGCAGTACACAGATAGCATGCTCTCACCTCTACAAGCAAGATTCCGCCCTCCCCGAGAGTGTCAGTGTGATGTGTATCTCATATGTCTTTCCAGGGATCGTCTATGCGGACGCACATCTCTGTTGCGGGTTTTCACCTTACTTCGAAAAAGTCTCAGGCTGCATCTGTCGCTCTGCCCCGTTGTCTTTCCACTTTGCTTCTTCCTTTCTTTTTTTTTTTTGACTCTGCCACCCAGGCTGTGGTACAGCGGCACAATCACAGGTCACCACAGCCTCCAAAGCCTGGGCCAAGTGGTACTCTTGCATCAGTCTCCCAGGTGGTTGGGACTACAGGCATGCCACAGCGCCTGGCTAATTTTTTTTTTTTTTGAGTTGGAGTAATTACTCTGTCGCTCAGGCTGAAGTGTAGTGGCCATGCTCACGGCCACCACAGCCTCAACCTGCTGGGCTCAGGCGATCCTTCTGCCTCAGCCTTCCAAGTAACTGGAACTACAGGCATGTGCCACCATGCCTGGCTGATTTTTTTATTTATTGTAGAGATGAGGTCTCGCCAAGTTGCCCAGGCTGGTCTCAAACCCCAGAGCTCAGGTAATCCTCTCACCTCCACCTCCCAAAGTGCTGGGATTACTGGTGTGAGCCCCTGCGCTGGCTGGCTAGTTTTTTTATTTTTCTGTAGAAATGAGGTCTCATTATGTTGCTTGGGCTGGTCTCAAAGTCCTAGGCTCAAGCGATCCTGCCACCTCGGCTTCCCAAAATGCTGCGATTACAAGTGTGAGCCACCGTGTCTGTCCTTCTTTCCATTTGACGGGGCATCACAGAAACCGTCACCTCTCAGTGGAGAAAGAACTTCCTCATTTCTGTGCATGGTTGCTTCGTGTCTCTGCCTGTTCCCTGCCGATGCATGTGAGGGTTGTTTCTGATCTTCACAATGGCTCCGTTTAGGTTTCAGTCACTGTAACAAGCAGCCTTCATGATGGCCCCCCAGGGTCCCCACCTCCTGGGAGTCTGCCTTCCTGTGACCCCCTCCCATGGAGAGCAGGCTGGGCCTAGGACCACCGCATAGAATACAGCAAAAGTCATGGAGTAGCTGCGAGGGCCTAGAAGCAGTAGCGCCCCGGTAGCATTAGAAAGGCTCAGTGCTCAGATTCTAGTTTCCACAGACCAGTAAAGCAATCAGGGCTCCTTCAGGAACTGGCTGATGCCTGACAAAGTGGCTCAGCCTGTAATCCCAGCACTTTGGGAGACGGACGTGGGAGAACTGTTTGAGCCAGGAGTTAGAGACCAGCCTAGGCAACATAGCGAGACCTTGTCTGTACAATTTTTTTTTTTAATTAGCCAGGCATGGTGGCTACTTGGGAGGCTGGGGCAAAATAATTCCCTGAGCTCAGGAAGTTGAGCTCGGGGGGAGCCATGAGCATGCCACTGCCCTCCAGCCTGGGCAACAGAGTGAGACCCCAACTCAAAAAAAAAAAATATATATATATATAATATTCATTGATTCTAAGGCTAAACCAGAGAAAACACAAAATGAGCCTGGAGCATCTTATAGTGCCAGAAAGCAAGGAAGTGCTCAAAGAAACTAAAAGACAAGGGCATGTCTAAAGAAACAGGGGCCGACCTGAAAGAGCTCCCAATGGCCAAAGCCAAAATAAAAACAGTTCAAGCAAAAGAACAAATAATGTAGCTTTGGATTACAAGTCAAAGTATGAAATAAATATAAGATACAGGAGTCCATACTGATACAAGTAAATGATTGAGGGCACAAATCTTCCCTAGAGAAGAATTCCAAATAATTGATGAAACTCCCCCCCGGGGGTGGAGTTTGACGTCCCACCCCTTGAGTGTGTGCTGGACTTAGTGACTCTATCAAAGAACAGAGATTAAGAAAGGAAGAAAGAGTAACTTCACAGGGAAGCAACCTGGCAGGCGCCACGTTAATCAAGTGACAAAGGTCAATGCCACATGTGAGGCACAGGGACTTCCTAACTTCCTGATAAATTGAACTGATGGGAACAAAATGTCCTGGTGAGGATTTCACTTATCCCTGGGCACTCTTCTCCCAAGCCATACCCAACTAATCGTGAGTAAATAAAGACAAGCACACTTTGCGGGACTTCTTTTTTTTTGAGTCGGAGTCTCCCTCTTGTTGCCCAGGCCGGAGTGCAGTGGCACGCTCACGGCCGCTGCAACCTCCGCCTGCGGGGCTCAGGCGATCCTTCCCCCTCAGCCTTCCGAGTAGCTGGAACTACAGGCGCGTGCCACCACACCCAGCTAGTTTTTAAAATATATTGTAGAGATAAGGTCTCTCCATGTAGCCCAGGCTGGTCTCAAGCCCCTGGGCTCAGGCAGTCCTCTTGCCTCAGCCCTGCAAAGTGCTGGGATTACAGGCTGAGCCACCGTGCCCGGCACACTGTGGGACATTCTACAGAATACTTGGCTGCAGCCTAGGCAACAAAGCAAGACATCGTCTCTACAAAAAATTAAAAAATGAGCCAGGCATGGTAGCACATACCTATAGTCCCAGCTACTTGGGAAACTGAGGTAGGAGATTTGCCTGAGCCCGGGAGGTCGAGCCTGGGTAACAGAGTGAGACCCTAACTTAAAAAAAAAAAATTGACTAGTACTCCTCAAAACTCAAGGTCATGACTTGAGAAGGAAAGTCTTAGGAAAGTGTGAAATTATCAAAGACCAGAAGAAATCAAGGAGACACGACAAAGCACAGTGTGGTGTCCTGGGTTGGATCCAGAAGGACCTTTGTATTAAAAAAAGTAAAATATGCATAAAGTCTAGAGTTTCTTAGTTGTAATATACCAAAGTTGGTTTCCTTTGACAAATGATCCATGGTAGATTAAGATGATAAAATTAGAGAAACTGGGTGAGAAGTATGCAAGAACTCTGCGTGATCTTTGCAATGTTTCTATAAACCTAATATTATTCTAAAATAAACCGAATATTATTCTTTTTTTTTTGGAGTCAGAGTCTCACTCTCCGTCCAGGCTAGAGTACAGTGGCATGCTCACAGCCACCCCAGCATCAACCTGCTGGGCTCCGGCAACCTTTCCGCCTCAGCCTTCCGAGTAGCACACTACCACACCTGACTGATTTTCGATTTATTATAGAGACAAGGTCTCGCCAAGTTGCCTGGGCTGGTCTCGAACCCTCAGGCTCTGGCAATCCACTCACCTCGGCCTCCCAAAGTGCTGGGATTACAGGCTGAGCCACCAAGCCAGGCCGATTTTTTTTTTAATTGAAAGTCTCACTCTGCTACCCAGGCTGGAGTACAGGGGCACAATCATGGCTCACCACAGCCTTGACCTCCTGGGCTCAGGCGATCCTGCCTCCTCGGCCTCTTGAGTAGCTGGGGCTGCAAGTGTGAGCCACCACGCCTAGTTAATAATTTCACCAGATTATTGAAGCAGACATTCAAAACCTGAACATTCTCAGAAGAGCACACAGGGACCACAGTTTGGAAACTATCCCTCCCTTGCTGAAGTCCCCGGGAGCACTGCACTCTTCGGCAAGCAGCATCCAGTGCCCCTTCTGGGGCTTGCCAGGCTCCAGGGTGTCCCCCGACGCTCCCCCCCCACAGGCCCACCCTTGGTTTCCATGTCCCTGATCCCCCCTGCCTACGCCTGCCCAGGACGCTGACACCTGCCCTGTCCTCCGCCCGGTGTGTCTTTCCCCGCCCCTTCCCGTGGCTGCAGGCTTATTCCCATTCAGTCCAAACGTCACCAGCCAGAGAGCCTGGCCCCGACCACCCACCCCCAGCCCCTGGGTCCCCAGCACTCTCAGCCACATCTCCCACTTTATTCTTCAGGGAATTGTTCACTGTCTGGAATGATCTCACCTGTTTTCGGGGGTTTGGGCTTTTGTGGTTAGCCAGACAGGCAGTTGAGTGTGGCGGTGAAGAGCCTTGAACTCTGGCTGGAATCCTGTCTCTATCATACATGGGCTCTGCCTTCAATCACATGTTGCGGCCTCTTGGGTCTCAGCTTTCTCTTCGGAGGCGGGTATGCATAATAAGAGTACACTGCTCTTGACCAGGCATGGTGGCTCACGCCTGTAATTCCAGCACTTTGGGAGGCAGAGGCAAGAGGATTGCCTGAGTCCGGGGGCTCGAGACCAGCCTGGGTAACTTGGCAAGACCTTGTCTCTATAATAAATCAAAAAATTAGCCAGACATGGTGGAGTGCACCTGTGGTTCCACCTACTCGGAAGGCTGAGGCTGAAGGATCGCCTGAGCCCAGCAGGTTGAGGCTGAGGTGACCATGATTGTGCCACTGCACTACAGCCTGGGTGACAGAGTGAGATTCCGACTCAAAAAAAAAAAAAAAAAAAAAGGAATACACCGCACTATAGGATTGTTGGGTGGATTTAGAGAATATATAAAGTACCTGGTCCATACCTGGCGTGCTGTGGGTGGTCTGCATATATATTTGTTGTTGTTATAATTATTATGATGATTGTTACTATTATTAGAGACAAGGTCTCACTCTGTAGCCCAGGCTGGAGTACAGCGACACAATCATAGCTCACTGCAGACTTGACCTCCCAAACTCAAGCAATCCTCAAGCAAGCCTCAACCTCCTGAGTAGCTGGGACTACAGGCACATGTTACCACAGCTAGCCAAGTGTTTGTGAAGTTTTTGTAGAGATGGGGTCTTGCTATATTGCCCAAGCTGGCCTCAAGCAATCCTCCCCCTTTGGCCTCTCCAAGTGCTGGGATTACAGGTGTGAGCCCCGATACTCAGCCTGCTGCTGCTGTTGTTGCTATTCCCAGCCTCTGACACCCTGAACATAAGCTCTATGACAGAAGGGACTTGGTCACTTTGGGGATTTATTCATTGCTCCATCTTCAGCACAGAGCCTGACACATGGTTGGGGGCAGTTAAGACACAATTCTTGAATCACTGAGTGATGTGGCTAAGGGTTAAGGACACTGGCTCGGGAGTCGGGCAGACCTGCTTGACACTCTTCCCAGGCTTGCCCCCCAGGAGCTGTGTGACCTTAGGTAAGTGAAGTTGCCTCTCTGAGTCTCAGCTCCTCCGGATAGGGCCTCCTCGGTGAGCTGCAGGACAGGCCTCAGCACTGCGCTGGGTGTGCAGGCCCAGAACGGCAGCGGCGACGCGTCTCGACCTTGGCGAGCCTGGCGCCACCAGCTTGTGGACTCGAAGCAAGCTCAAGGCAGTTTGCAGACAATCCTGGGCCCTGTGACCTGGAGTCTGTCCTCAGACAGCCCCTCCCCAGGCGATGGGCCCGACCGGGGAGGAACAGGCAGGAGGGACACCAGGCCAGAAGGCTGTGTTCCCAACTGACCGGCTGCCCCGGACAGGCTGGCCTCCCTTGGAGGAGTGGTGGCACTCCTACAACGCGCCGCGTCAGCACTTCCTTTCTCGGGTGGCCGGCAGGCTTGGGGAGAAGCAGGGGGACTCACCCTGATGCTCCTGAGACCAAGACTCTGGGACAGGGGAGTGGTGATGAAAGTAGGCATGGCTGGGTGTGGTGGCTCACGCCTGTAACCCCAGCACTTTGGGAGGTGGAGATGAGAGGATTCCCCGAGCCCAGGGGTTGGAGATCAGGCTGGGCAACTTGGCGAGACCTCATCTCTACAATTAAAAAAAAAAGAAAAAGCCAGGCACGGTGGCGTGTGCCTGTCGTGCCAGCTATTTGAGGGCTGAGGTGAGAGCATCGCCTGAGCCCAGAAGGCCCAGGCTGCCGTAGACATGATCATGCCACTGCACTACAGCCTGGTCGACAAAGATTCCGAATTCAAAAGCAGGAAAGAGACTGGGGACACGAGTGAGTCGATCTGGGGGCCGAGGGGCCGGTGGTCCTGGGGTCGTCAAGCAGGAGCCGCGCCAGAAAGGAGCAGTTCCAGCCAGGGAAGGTGGCAGAGACGACTGCCCCTGTTTCCAGACCCGACCCACACGAAACCCCCCACTTCCTCCGCTCCCCTCGGGCTTGCCCTGTCTGCCGGCTGGACGTCCACGCCCGGGGCCTGGGAAGCCACGCGTGGAGGCAGCAGAGCCTCCACCAGCCAGGGGCCTGGACAGCTTCGTGACGCAAAGGCCTTTGCACCCGCCCATGCCCGCTGCTGCCGGCACTTCACGCAAGCGAGAAGCAGACGTCTCATGTGTTCAGTGCGGAGATTGCCAGGGTTCTCGGTGAATGAAGCCAGTGTATTATGTTGTCCTACCAAAGCCACTCCATACAAAAGAGAGATAACCACTATTAAGAGTTCGGGGCTGGGTGCCGTGGCTCACACCTGTAATCCCAGCCCCCGGGAGGCTAAGTCAAGAGGATCACTGGAGCGCAAGATTTTGAGACCAGCCTGGGCAACATAGCCAGACCTCGTCTCTACACAAAATTGAATAAATTAGCTGGGCGTGACGGTGCGCACTTGGAGTCACAGCTACTCAGGAGGCTGAGGCTCCCCGAGGACCGGACCACCGGAACCCAGCAGGTCGAGGCTGCGACGAGCCGTGAGCGTGCCACTGCACTCCAGCCCGGGCAACTGTGAGACCGCGACTCAAAAAGAGAATCAACTCCTGGAATTCTCACCACACTCCAGTGAGTGGAGACACTTGTGCCCATCTGTCAGATGAAGAGGCTGGAACCAGTGGTCACAGGGCCTCACGGGTTCCTTGTGGCCCCAGAAACAGCCACCTTGGTGTCAGTGCTAGACAGGCTTTTCCACGAGAGGAGGTCAGGGAAACGGAGAAGTGGAGATGGCTGCGAACCGTAGCAACGTCAGCCTCACCCCTGGAACCTTCTAGTAGGTGAAAGGTGGGGCCGGGGGCCGCCACCCCCTCACACACAGGAGGACACTGAGGTTCAGAGAGGGGCAGAGACTGGCCTCGGGCTTCATGGCTGGTCAGGGACAGAACCAGGGGTGCAGCCATGTCTGTTACTTGCAAAGCCTCCTCCTTGAAGCCCACCCGACGCTGGACCAGGCACGACCTCGCATGGCTCACCAGCCCCGACAGAGCCCTGGGGCGAGCTTGATTCTTCCTCCCATTTGACAGCAAGGGAAAGAGAAACTCCAAGGCGTGAGGCGTGGAATGCGACAGGCGCCACATGCGGTGCGTGCTAGGGCCACGGGCAGGCTGGGCTGCTAGGGTTTCTGTGACGGGGCAGAGGAGAGAGGAAGGAAAGAGGAGGCAGGGCTCGCACGAGGGATGAGCTCCTGATGCTATCGCAAATTCATATCTTTGAGGCAGAAGCAGAAACAGGATGTGGGTTTTCCTTTAAGGGGCGCGTGCCCCAAGTTGACATGTATCATCAGACACACGTGAACATCCTGGGAGAGACCGTGCCAGCAAGGGTTAGCACACAGGCTCTGGGCTGCTGGCGGTGTGACTGCAGATGTGTGGCTTGACTTCTCTGGGCCCCTCAATCAAACCTGCCGCACAGGTTAGGGCTTGGGAGACAGTGCTCCGTAGAAGGTGACAAAGGCTCTTTGTCCCCCTGTCCAAACCCTGCCAAGTGAACACACCATTGAGTAGAAGAGGCCAGGTACAGTGGCTCTCACCGGTCATCCCAGCCCTTTGGGAGGCCGGGACAGGAGGATTGCTTGAGCCCAGAAGTTTGTTGTTGTTTTGTTTTGTTTTCTGAGTAGGAGTCTCACTCCATCACCCAGGCTGGAGTGCAGTGGCACACTCGTGGCCACCCCAGCATCGACCTGCTGGGTGCCAGTGATCCTTCCACCTCAGTCTTCCAAGTGGCCAGAACTACGGACGGGTGTTACCACACCTGGCCAACTTATAGTAGAGATGAGGTCTCGCCAAGTTGCCCAGACTGGTCTCGAACCTGTGGGCTTCTCTGACCTTGGCCTCCCAAAATGCTGGGATTACAGGCATGAGCCACCAGGCCCACCAGGCCAGCTTTTGACTCCTGTCTGTCACATACTGATTAACATTAAGAAAGTTGCTTAACCTCTCTGAGCCTTTGAAGAATAATCCAGGGTTGTTTAGAATATTAATGGGAACATTTACAGTGCTTGACACAGTAGGAACTCAATACCCAGCAGCTGTTCTAATTAGCTCATTTAAAAAATTTAACCAAAATAATACCAAAGAATCTAAGACATAACCAATTTTAAGATGCACCATGACTCATACACCATGAAAAGAACACACTACCAGTAATGGTAGCCAGGTAGGTCACTGATTATAGAAAAACGCATCCTGATTTTATTGTTATATATTTATTATTCTTCTTCTTTCTTTCTTTGATTAGTTAGAGACACTCTGTCACTCAGGCTGGAGTGCAGTGGCATGCTCACGGCCACCACAGCCTCAATCTGCTGGGCTCAGGCAGTCCTTTTGCCTTACCCTTCCAAGTAGCTGGAACTACAGGTGTGTGCCACGATGCCTGGCTAATTTTTTTTATTTATTGTAGAGACAAGGTCTCGCCAAGTTGCCCAGGCTGATTTCAAACCCCTGCGATCTGGCAATCCTCTCACCTCTGCCTCCCAAAGTGTTGGGATTACAGGCATGAGCCACCGTGTCTGGCCTGTTATTTTTTTAGAGATAGGGTCTCTGTCTACACAGGCTGGAGTGCAGTAGCTCACCACAGCCTCGACCGGCTGGGTTCAAGCAATCCTCCTGCCTCAGTCTCCCCAGTGGCTGGGACTACAAGCATGAACCACCATGCCCAGCGAGCATTTTTAATTTTTGTTTTTGGAGACAGGGTCTCACTATGTTGCCCAGTTTGGGCTCAAGTGATCCTTCCACCTCAGCCTTGCAGAATGCTGGGATTACAGGCGTGAGCCACTGCACCCTGCTGAATCCTGATTTTAAACACATTAAAATGTGAATAAATGAACATCTCAGAATTGGTGAAATATGGTATGTGCAGGGAAAGCAAAATAAACTTGTCCTAAAGACAGATGACACATAGTGGTTTCCCGTCTGCCTCCCAGCAGCAACCACCTTTGGCTCTCTAAGCTGTTTCCTCCCGGCACCTGCACATCTGTCTTTTTTTTTTTGAGTTGCGGTCTTACCCTGTTTCCCAGACTGGAGTGCACTGGCACCATCATGGCTCGCTGCAGCCTCAGCCTCCTGGCTCAGATGATCCCCCCGCTGCAGCTCCAAAATAGTTGGGACGACAGGTGCACGTCACCACGACTGGCTGATTTTTTAAATTTTTTGTAGAGTCGAGGTCTCACTGTGTTGCTCAGGCTGACTTGAACTCCTGGAATTGAGCAGCTCTCTTGCCTTGGCCTCCCAAAATGGGGAAATTACAGGTGTGTGCCACTTTGCCTGGCCTTATACCTCAATTTTTTTTTAAAAGCAGGATTTATTGAGAACAGAGAAGCTCCCACAGTGGAAGGGGACCTGAAGGGGTTGCCCTATATCTCGATTTTTAAAAAATCATTCTCCAGTACTCACATGATTTTTCTTATATAAATATTATCCATAGCATTTTATTTCTTGCTCTGTTTCTCCTGAAATTAATAATTTCTTTTGATTATAGCTTGATTGACATATCTTCAGTGAACAATAAACTGCATGTATTTAAAATGTACGATTTGGGTCGGGCTCGGTGGCTCAGCCTGTAATCCCAGTGCTTTGGGAGGCCGAGGCGAGTGGATTGCCTGAGCTCGCGAGTTCAAGATCCGCCCGGGCAACTTGGTGAGACTTTGTCTCTACAAAAAACCAAAAACTAACCAGGCGTGGTAGCACGTGCCTGTAGTTCTGGCTACTCGGAAGGCTGAAGCGGAAGCATTGCCGGAGCCCAGCAGGTCGAGGCTGCGGTGGCCGGGAGCGCCCACTGCACTCCAGTCTGGGCAACAGAGTGAGACTCCAACTAAAAATAAACAAATACATAAGTAAAATAAAATGTAGGATTTGATCCGTTTTGATATATGTGACCACCCGGGAAACCATCAATGGTGAATATCCACGACTCCCGTGAATTCCTCATGCCCCTTGGCAATCCTTTCCTTCTGATCGAACCTGACCCCCAACACCCCCATCAGGCAACTGCTAGTATTCTTTCTGTCACTACAAATTAGTTTGCATTTTCTGGAACTTTCTGTAAATGGAATCGCATGGTGTGAGCTTTTTTTCTTTTTTTGAGTTGGAGTCTCACTCTGTCCCCCAGGCTGGAGGGCAGTGGCACACCTCTTGGCCACCACAGCCTCGACCTGCTGGGCTCTGGCGATCCTTCCGCCTCAGCCTTCCAAGTAGCTGGAACTACAGGCGAGCGCTACCATGCCTGGCTAATTTTACTATTTTTATTATTATCTACTGTAGAGACTATGGTCTTGCCAAGTCGCCCGGGCTGGTCTTGAGCCTGCGGCTCAGGCCATCCGCCCGCCTCCGCCTCCCAAAGTGCTGGGATGACAGGCTGAGCCTCCGAGCCTGGCCCGTGTGAGCTCTTTTTGCCTGGCTCCTTTTCACTCCGCACCATGATTTTTGAGGTCTATCTGTGTTGTTGTGTGTATCAATAGTTCCCTCCATTTTAAATTTTTCTTTTTTTGAGGCGGGGTCTTGCTATGTTGCCCAGGTGGGAGTGCAGTGGTAGAATTATAGTTCACTGAATCCTGGGCTCAAGCGATCCTCCTGCCTCAGCCTCCAGAGTACCTAGGACTGCAGGCACATGCCACCATGCCTGACTAATTTTAATTTTTTTTTGTAAAGGCAGGGATTTTGCTGTGTTTCCCAGGCTGGTCTCAAACTCCTGGGCTCAAGCAATCCTCTCGCCTTGGCCTCCCAAAGTGTGGAGATTACAGGTGTGGGCCATTGCACCCAGCAATTTGGTCCCTTTTTATTGCTGTAGTGTTCCATTATGGTGTCCGTTGTGGTATGCCCATACCACAATTTGTTCAGCCATTTATCTGGTGTGCATTTGGGCTGTTTTTGCCTGCTATGAATAAAGTTGCCACGAACTTTCCAGAACAAAGCCTCAGATAGGCATATGTTTTCATTCCTTTGGGCAAATCCCTGGGAATGGATTTGTTGGTTCTTGTGGTAAGTGCAGCTTCACCTCTGTGAGAACTACAAGAGGCCGGTTGTGGTGACTTAGAGCTGTAATCCCAGCACTTTGGGAGGCCGAGATGGGAGGATCGCTTGAGTCCAGGGGTTTAAGACCAGCCTGGACAACACGTGAGAACTTGTCTCTACAAAACGTCAAAAAATTAACCAGCCACTCAGGAGGCTGAGGTGGAAAGATCACCCAGGCCCAGGAGGTGGAAGCTGGGGTGAGTCATGACCATGTCTCTGCACCACTCTAGCCTGGGTGTCAGCGTGAGATGCTGACAAAAACAACCACAAAACGGGCGAGATTGTTTTGTAAAGTGGTTGCTGTCACAGGGCTCCGGGCTTCCTCTCGGGCAAGCAGGGCGGGTGGAGTCTCTTCGGCACCCTCAGAGCCTTGACTGTCAGGGTTCAGGCTGGACAGGCTTCTCCGACCTCATAGCAGAGCCTGGGTGATTAAGGCCCAGAAAGGGAAGGAGGCCGGAATCGCACAGCTCGCCTAGGTGGGGTGCGGCCCCTGGCTTCTTTTCCTGAGCTCTCTCTGCACCCAGAGCCGACTCTGGGCTAGACAGGCTGGTAGAACCGGCCACGTCCTCTCCCTGGGTGGAGGAAAAGCTTGCTCCCTTCCTGCCAGGGGTTGGACACTCCTGGGGGCTCCCCCCAGGCTCACTGGTCCCCACCCGCCAGCCTGAAACGCAAAGTTGTCCTAGGAGCTGTGCCTGACTGCGGCTATCTATCGCCACCTACAGGACATGTTGAGAACGACATGCCACGTGGCTTCTCTGAGCCCCAGACTCAAAACTCCATGCTGGGAAGGCACCCAGTTAAAAAAAAATCCAGGTCTCACTCTGTCTGGTCTCACTCTGTCTCACTCTGTCTCACTCTGTCTGGTGCCTGCCTAGGCTGGTGTGCAGTGGCATGATCACGGCTCACCGCAGCTCGACCTTCTGGGCTCAAGCCATCCTTCCATCTCAGCTCCCCAAGTAGCAGGGACTGCAGGTACATGCCACCACGCCCAGCTAATTTTTTTCTTTTGTGGACAGCAGGTCTCACTATGTTGCTGGTCTAAAACTCCCCAAAGTGGTGGCTATGGCCTGGATACCCGACCCTCCAAATTTCATCCTGAAATTTGATTCCCAGTGTTGGAGGTGGGGTCTGGCGGGAGGTGTTTGGTTGGGGGGGGCAGATCCCTCATGGATGGCGCGGCAGTCTTGCTGGGAGTGGGCTTTTATCCGTAGTTCCTAGGAGAACTGGTTGTTGAAAAGAGTCTGGCACTCTTTCTCACTCTGGCTTCCTGCCTGGTCATGTGGCGGGCGCCCCTTGGACTCTGGCCATGAGTGGTAGCACCCTGAGGCTCTCACTAGAAGCAGATGCCGGCACCCCGCTTCTCATTCAGTTGCAGAACCATGAGCCACATGAAACTCCTTTTCTTGATTAATTATGTACTCTCGGGCATTCCTCTTTTTTTTTTTTAATTGTAAGTTGGGGGTCTTGCTCTGTCGCCTAGGCTGGAGTGCAATGGCACAATCACAGCTCACCACAGCCTTGATCTGCTGGGCTCAGGTGGTCCTTATACCTCAACCTTCAAAGTAACTGGAACCACAGGTGCATGCCACCATGCCTGGCTGATTTTTTTATTTATTGTAGAGTCAAGGTCTCAGCATGTTGCCCAGGCTGGCGTCGAACTCCTGGACTCAGGCAATCCTCTCGCCTCCGCCTCCCAAAGTGCCAGGATTACAGGCATGAGCCACCATGCCCAGCTGTTCATTTCCTTAATAAAAAAGCTCAAGCAGTCCTCCTGCTTCGGTCTCCCAAAGTCCTGGGATTATAAATGTGAGCCACCGCACCTGGCCATGCATTATGCCATTGAATCAATGTAACATACCTTCATAACAGGTACAGACATACAGTTAGATAAAAGTACATGTTCTGTTGTTGACAGCCAAGTAGTGACTATACTTAAAAACAATGTACTATATATTTCACAGTAGCTAGAAGAGAGGATTTGAATTGTTCTCACCACACAGAAAGCGGGCCAGGCTCAGAAGCTCCTGCCTGTCCTCCCAGCACTTTGGTAGGCTGGGACGAATGGAATGCTTGAGCCTGAGGGTTCGAGACCAGCCCGGGCAACTTGGCGAGACTTCATCTCTACAATAAATCAAAAATTAGCCAGGCACGGTCACACGTGCCTGTAGTTCCAGCTGCTTGGAAGGCTGAAGTGGAAGGATCAACAGAGTGCAGCAGATTGACACTGAGGTGGCCATGAGCATGCCACTGTACTCCAGTCTGGGCGATGAAGTGAGACTACAACT